>PYHX02000495.1:13559530-14191073 GCA_004302925.2 Cochliomyia hominivorax
TCTCATGGGTCCCATACCATCACCCATCCAAATATCACTCTGAAACTCATAAGTTCACATATACGTGGACATTGTAAAAATATTTTGTCAAACTAAGCTAAAACCGCTGTCCGAAATTTTACGAGGTTCTTACTCCCATATAACGCTCCAAAAAAATCCCTTTAAAAATGCATAAAATTCACATAAACAATCTATTGCACACATATACACAAATAAGAAAAGCAAATTATACGAGGACCGTTCATTAATTTTTCGCCGCAGTCATTTATAACTTATAATGTGGTGTAGAGTATAACAAAGTCGGGTTTGACTGACTTTAACTCTTTTATTTCTGGTATTTTTTCTTGGTTGATGCATATTTATGTTTTTAGAAGAATATTTTTTTAAGGATCTAATTTTGAATTGTTTTTTTGGGGATTTTCATTAAAATTACAGTAAGTTCTAGAAATAGTGGAAAGGAAGCTATTTCATGATGCAATATGCTTACAGCCCAATAGCTAATTTGATTCTATCTATAGAATAATTTAGCCCAATTTATTATCTGCCGAACATGGCCACATAAACCTTTTAAAATTCCCCCAACCCATCACTTTTGTCGCACACTGTTTAATTTTTCTTCTTAAATATTGGAAAAAAATTGAACAAAATATAAATAAGAACTAGAAAAATATACAAAAACGAGAGTCAGTGAGTGAGTGAATGAGTTCACTTAAAGGTTACAGAATGAAATCCAAAGAGATTTATGTGATGTAACCCCACTACAAAACAAAAACATAAATATTTTTGTACTTTATTTGGTTTCAGTAAGATTTGTTTCAAAATCATTCTAATGTAGTTGTTGGTTTTTACTTTTAAATCATATCTCCTCCAATTTCCCCTCGCTCTGCCTTCGACAACCACATGCAGTTTTCCCTAAATTATCGATAACGAAAAAAGAAAGCAAAGAATAAAAGTTTTCTATTTTCTTTGTTATTTTTAAAAGCAAAATAGTGTCGTTGTGCAAATATGTGGAAAATATAGGACAACTTTTACTGATATTTCTCTCAAAATACTCAAATGTGGGTTTAAACTGCATAAAATAAAACCTAAAATAAAATCAAAATGTTGCAACAACACACTTTCACACAGGGGCATTTAAAGTAGCTGCATTGCACAGAAATGCTGAAAAAATAAATTTAAAATTCCAAAATCCATAGAAAAAAGTTTTCGTAAAAGCTTAAACAAGTTTACAAAGGTTATAAAATTGTAAATTTGTAGCATGTTGTAGCATGAAGAAAAACACGAAAGAGCAAAAGAATGAAAAAGAAAAAAACAAATATTCTAAACTCCCTACCTTTCAGTAACAGTTGAAACAGAGATTCTAGTACAGTCTTAGTGCAGTTTCAAGTTTAGTTCCTGGTACAGTTACAAGTTCAGGTCTTACTCATTTCTAGTTCAGTTGCAGTTCAGTTATAGTTTAGTTCTAGTTTAATTCCCAGCTAAGTTCCCAGTTCAATTCTTAATTTAATTCCTAGTTTAATTCCCAGTTCAGTTCCAGTTCTGTTTTAGTTTACTTCCAGGTTTAGTTCCAAGTTCTGTTTTATCTCAATTCTAGTTCATTTCCAAGATTAAGTCCAAGTTCAGTTCTATCTCAGTTCTCAGCTCAGTTCCTGATTCAGTTTCTAGTTCAGTTCCTAGCTAAGTTCTAGTTCTGTTCTAGTTCATTTTCAAGTTTAATTCCTAATTCTATTATAATACAGTTCTAGCTGAGTTCTTAGCTCAGTTTCTAGTTCAGTTTCCAATTTGGTTCATGGTTTAGTTGTTAATTAACTTTTTAGTTCAGTTTTAGTTATGTTCTATGTCAGTTCTTAGTTTTGTTTCTAGTTCGCTTCCTATTCTTCCATTACCTGTTCTAATTTGGTTCCTAGTAAGTTCCTAATTCTGTTCTAGTTCAGTTCGTTCCTCGTTCAGTTTCTAGTTTAGTTCCTAGTTCAGTCCTAGCTTAGTCCTTTATTCAGTTCTTTGTTCGGTTCATAGTATAGTTCTAGTTCAATTTTTTGTTAAGGTCCTGTCTTAGTTCCTTCTTTATTTGTTTAATTTAGTTCCTAATTTGGTTCGTAGTTTAGTTGCTAATTAATTCTTAAGTTCAGCTGTGTTCTACCTCAATTCTTAGTTTTGTTTTTAAGTTCACTTCCTATATCAGATTCTGTTTCTAGTTCAGTTCCTAGATCTATTCCTTGTTCAGTTCTTTTTTACATTCTGGTACAGTTCTAGTTCCATTCCAGTTCTGTCCCAGTTCAGTTCCTAATTAATTTCCTAGTTCAGTTCATACTTGAGTTCCTAGTTCGGTTACTAGTTCAGTTCATAGTAAAGTTCAAGTTAAATTTTTTATTCAGTTCCTAATCTCGTTCGTATTTTAGTTGTTCATTTTTAGTTTAGTCTTTAGTTCATCTCTAGTTATGTTCTATCTTAGTTCACAGCTTTGTTTCTAGTTCACTTTCTACTTCGATTCCTTGTTCCGTTACTAGTTCTTCAATAGACTATCACCTCCTACTTACCGTTGTGTAGGGTATAAAATAAGGCAACATCGATTTGTTAAAAAGTAACCAAAAACTTCATTTACCAATTAGGAAATCGTTTTATATACAAAAAATTCTCTTAGGACCTCGTTATACTACAATTTGCAATATAAGAGAATAATTCGTTTTTAGTTTTAAATACTCTCATACATATGTACACTTACACTTACACTTACATTTATTACAAATGTCTATAAGCCAAAAGGTCAAATAGAGTGAGACAGAACACATAAACATAACAACAACAATTTTTATTTTGCATTCTAAATTTGTACAAAGTACCACAAATCGTCCACAAATGTTTGGCTCTTTTTTTAAAACAACACATGCAACAAACGATTTTTTTAAGCAAAAAAAAAATTAAAAAAACGTAATTGTAAAATTTATATTCCTGAACTATTTCCACTACCTCCCCCCTTCAACTTATCATTTCTTTCTCATGCAAAACATGGAAAATGGAATTAATGTATTTTTGTTATTTATCGAAATTTGTATTTTTATTTGCGTAGTCAGTCGAAAAAGGATAATTTGTAATTACCGAGTAAAGAAGCTCGGGTACCCAACCTGGGGAAAGTATTTTAATGTCATGATTTTTAATAAAATATCATTTTTCAAAGAAAACGGATTTGACTCTGAAAAATATTTTAATTTAAGAATTTATTTATGAATTGAATTTTGTGAGGAATTTGTTCTCTAAATACTGTTGTTTTAAATGAGTCGAAGAAAATTGAACGTTGAAAAGTGTTGGAGTGTTTTATTTTATTTCATTGGATATTTCGACCATCTTCCTCTTTCTAACACTACTGAAGTGTATTTTAATTACCATTTCATGCATTTGGCTTTAGTGTTTTTGAATAAAAATTCAACATTTTTTGGAAAAATAAAACAATTCCACCACGGAAAGGGTGTTGTAGAAGGTTGTGTTTTCCTTAAAGTGTTTTTAGAATAATTCTAGTTCAGTTTCTAGTTCCGATCTGGTTCCGTTCTAGTTCAATTTATAGTTCAGCTTCTAGATCAGTTCCTACTCAGTTCTAGTTCCGTTCTAGTTCAATTTCTAGTTCAGTTTTAGCTCAGTTTCAGTTTCTAGTTAAGTCCAGTTCCTAGTTCAGTTCTAGTTCAGTTTTTACGTCAGTTACTAGTTAACTTACTAGTAAAGTTACTATCTCAGTTAATAGTTCATTTCCTAGTTCAGTTCCTTGTTCAGTTCTAGTGCAGTTCTAGTTAAATTCCTAGTTCAGCTTCTGGATCAGTTCCAACTCAGTTCTTGTTCCGTTCTAGTTCAATTTCTAATTCAGTTTTAGCTCAGTTCCCAGTTCAGTTCTAATGCAGTCCAGTTTCTAATTCAGTTCTAGTTCAGTTTTTTAGTTCAGTTACTAGTTGAGCTACTAGTTCAGTTACTACGTCAGTTAATAGTTCAGTTCTAGTTCAATTCCTAGTTCAGCTTCTGGATCAGTTCCTACTCAGTTCTAGTTCCGTTCTAGTTCAATTTCTAGTTCAGTTTTAGCTCAGTTCCCAGTTCAGTTTCTAGTTCAGTCCAGTTCCTAGTTCAGTTCTAGTTCAGTTTTTACTTCAGTTACTAGTTCAGTTACTACTTCAGTTAATAGTTCATTTCCTAATTCAGTTCAGTTTTTAGTTCAGTTTATTAACTGAATTTCCTAGTTCAGTTCCTTGTTCAGTTCTAATGCAGTCCAGTTCCTAATTCAGTTCTAGTTCAGTTTTTAGTTCAGTTACTAGTTGAGCTACTAGTTCAGTTACTACTTCAGTTAATAGTTCAGTTCTAGTGCAGTTCTAGTTCAATTCCTAGTTCAGCTTCTGGATCAGTTCTAGTGCAGTTCTAGTTCAATTTCAAGTTCAGTTTTAGCTCAGTTCCCAGTTCATTTCCTTGTTCAGTTCTAGTGCAGTTCTAGTTCAGTTCTTTGTTTAGTACTAGATAAATTCCTAGTTCAGTTTCTAGTTCAGTTACTAGTTTAATTTATTGTTCAGTTTCAAATTCAAATTTTAATTCAGTTTCTAGTTCAGAGTATCGTTCACTTTTTGTTCAGTTCCTGGTTCAGTTCTAGTTCTCTCCAAGAACAATGAAAGTCGAACCATTTTTTGCATCACTCTTTACTTGTGTATAAATTTTGTTGTTTCATATAAAATTTTCAACAACACTATCAGCCAACCGGAGTCGAAGCAACATTAGCCATTTTACATATGACATTTGACCAGAGCGTTTATTATTTCTCATTCAATAGCGGTGCTGGCTGCCATCAGTTTTTCTAAAAAAAAAATACATTTAAATTGGAATGAATAAACAAATGCCTGGACTTAACCACTTTTAAAAGTGAGAAATATTTCGACCACCAATGTTTTTGTCCTTTTTGCATTACGGCAATGGATATGAATACAAAATTAAATGGAGGGACGAAAAAAAGAAAGAAGCAGACAAAAGTGAATAAAGTTTTGTGTTTGTATGTTTAGAATGGTTTAGAATTTTTTTCAGGTTTGAGTTCTTCCCCCACTTTCTGTATACGTTTTGCCAGTTGATACAAGAGAAATTGTTTAAACACGAATTTTTGTTAGAACTTTCTTTTTTTGAGTCATGAGCAGGAAACAATTTAGAGGTGAAAATAGTTTTAAAGAATTTTTATCTTAATTCATCGAATGATTTTGAAAAAAACTTGTTTCTTAGAATTTTATAAAAATAGTTTTATTTAAATATGATTTTTATGGTCAAAAGTTTTATTTACTGGGTTATCCGGTTGCATTTATGTGAATATGTGCGAAAATGCAATATCACTGTACTCATTCACTACAAGTGCTTGTATTAATAGTTAGACGTGTCCAAAATCGACTACTACATGTATTTCATATATAGTACTAGCTTTTACCCGGTGCGATTTACTGCCTAAAATTCTCCTTAGTCCAAGATCTGGAAAGGAATTTGACAAATCGCTATGTGTATTAAACAAAAAAATTCTAATAAAACTGTTTCATAGGAAAGTGACAATATTTGGAAACTCTAGGTGAAATAGTTCTTCAGATATTCGGTAATTAATAATTGGTATGTACTGGGTCAACTCTCCTGTTCTTTTTTGTATGACACGTAAATCTCTTTTACGGAAAAATTATTGTGTCTAAATTTATGAATTCTGAATCTGCAAAAGTTTTATGTACAACTATTATTGGGACTTAATTTTATTAACTCTAACTATAACATTTCCACGGATAAAAGAAAGTTAATACTTGCATTGCATGAGGGCTACCTTTGCTTTGATCCTAACCATCCTGCATTTTGTATAGAACAACTGTTGCCTTAATTGTTATGGACTCTCACTTCAATACCACTTTAGATATTCAATGACAAATATGTGTTTTTTATCCGAGCTACTTCTCCCCCTGATTCTATTTTGGCCAGTTTGTTCCTTGGGAGAGTAATTGGGATAAAATCTTAATACCCGCACTTCAAAAGTTCTTTAGATATTTTGTCCAGTAAAACAGTTCCAAGAGAAAGAAATTGTGATAAACTTTAAAACTCTCACGTCAATAGTTCTTTAGATATCCGGTAATCTTTATTTTCTTTGTATGGGGGCTACCTTTCCCCCTGATCCTATCCGTCCTATATTTTGTAAGACAGTACTTTGAAAAAGCAATTGGAACCAAATTTTAAAATTCTCTTTGTAGTAGCTCTTTTGATATTCAATAACCATCATTTGATTTTTGTGGGGGATGGATCTCCCCTTAATCCTATTTGTCCTACCTTTTTTCCACTAACACAATTTCTTGAGGAAGTGATTGGGACCAAAATTTTAAATTTTCGTTGTAGTTGTTTAGATATTCAATAATTAGGATTTGCTTTGCATGGGGAGGTACCTCACTCCCTGGTCCATTTGGATTTTTTAATAGCTTATCTTATTTTTGGGTTTACTGCAATCATTCTGCGAAAACTACAGCAAAATTTAAGTTCCAAACAAACACATATTCATTCTTATATATATATAGATATATAATCAAATGATATAAAATTGAAAAATTCCAAAATAAAGAAAAAAACAACAAAAACTTAATATTCAACATGTGCATTTAAAGTCAATAGAATGACAAGAACAACAAATAAAAAATTCTATAGCAAAAAAAAAATGTCATTTACGATAAAATGTTTAAATATTTTTTTCCAAAAACTTTTTCTTCAACATTAGAAAAGTTTAAATGCAAAAATATAAAGCAAAAAAATATGTATTCGAAAAATTGGAATCCAAACAAAAATTGTCAAAAACTTATTTAATGATTTCGCTTTTATGGAATCAAATTTAGAAAAAAGAAGAAAAAACCAAAAAGCGGTTTAATTAAAATTGGAAGCAAAAGTATGCAAATTTTGAATATTAAATTAAATATTGATGAAACTACATTTTATACTCTACACCAGCGTAAGTTGGTTTGGGTATTATGCGTTTGTGCTGATGTTTGTAATATGAAGAATGGTGTTAGTCTCATATGTAGCTATACCGTTCGACTTAGAATCATTTTTTGTAACATTGAAAAATATCTTAATATGCTTTTCTGGAATTGATTTTATACATATCGATCATGGTGGAGGGTATTATGATTTAGCATAGCCGAATATAGCATTCTTACTTGCTTTATATATTTTTATTCATTGTTAGTAATATTTTTTGGACAAAATAATGGCAACAGAGTATCTGACAGTCCATATAGAAAAATTAATTGTCAATTGCCGAAATTATGCTCTTGAATATTTTTAAGTCGGAAATACTTAGCAATACTTTTGGGGTCAGTCATCGGGGGAATGATCTAATCTTACTTCACAAAAAAACAAGATTAAAGACTCCACACGGTAACTTAATTCTCCGTTTACTTTTGTGTTTTTTAAACTTCTGAATCAGTAGCAAACTTTTGTGTTTTGACGATTTGACCATAAATTTCCAATAAAAATAACTTGGATCACAAAGAGAATTATTTTTTAGTGAAAATGTAAATTTAAATTTTTAGTGAAAATGTGAATTTTTAGTGAAAATGTGAATTTTTAGTGAAAATGTGAATTTTTAATGAAAATGTGAATTTTTAGTGAAAATGTGAATTTTTAATGAAAATTTGAGTTTTTAGTGAAAATTTGAATTTTTAATGAAAATTTGAGTTTTTAGTGAAAATTTGAATTTTTAGTGAAAATTTGAATTTTTAGTGAAAATTTGAATTTTTAGTGAAAATTTGAATTTTTAGTGAAAATTTTAATTTTTAGTGAAAATTTGAATTTTTAGTGAAAATTTGAATTTTTAGTGAAAATTTGAATTTTTAGTGAAAATTGAATTTTAGTGAAATTTTTAGTGAAAATTTGAATTTTTAGTGAAATTGAATTTTGAAATTGAATTTTTAGTGAAAATTTGAATTTTTAGTGAAAATTTGAATTTTTAGTGAAAATGTCAATTTTTAGTGAAAATGTGAATTTTTAGTGAAATGTGAATTTTTAGTGAAAATTTTAATTTTTTGTGAAAATTTGAATTTTTAGTGAAAATTTGAATTTTTAGTGAAAATGTGAATTTTTAGTGAAAATGTGAATTTTTAGTGAAAATGTGAATTTTTAGTGAAAATGTGAATTTTTAGTGAAAATGTGAATTTTTAGTGAAAATGTGAATTTTTAGTGAAAATATGAATTTTTAGTGAAAATTTGAATTCCTAGTGAAAATTTGAATTCCTAGTGAAAATTTGAATTCCTAGTGAAAATTTGAATTCCTAGTGAAAATTTGAATTCCTAGTGAAAATTTGAATTCCTAGTGAAAATTTGAATTCCTAGTGAAAATTTGAATTCCTAGTGAAAAATTAAATTTTTAGTGTAAATTTGAATTTTTAGTGAAATTTTGAATTTTTAGTGAAAATTTGAATTTTTAGTGAAAATGTGAATTTTTTGTGACTTAGAATAATTTTCTCAGTCGATTTAAACGTTGTGATCAATCTACATGTCGCATTATCCTCATGAAATTTGGTACAAATTAGGAATTTCACTCAAGGACGAAGCCTTTCTCCAGTCCAATACTTCAGGTATCTCATATACAAATGTTTTTTCGCGGAATACGATAGGTCTTATGATATTCGAAAACATTTTGCCAAATATTGCCTTTAAGGGCATAAAAATAAATCTCATATTAATCTCTCATTATACGAGGATCGGTCTGCAATTTCATCTTGCTACTTTATAACACCAAAAGAATTCATTTTAAAATGCATTAATTTCACATAAGTGTTACTGTCAAAATTGTGTACTGCGCACTTAAGAATAAATCAGAAAATCATATTGTACGAGGGTCGGTTATTATTTTTTCGTAATTATTATTTATATTGAACACTATGGTGTAGGTTATTACGTAGTTGGGTTTGGCCGACTATAATATTTTTTTCTTGTTTTCCAGTTAAAAAGAGTTTAATTATGATAAATAGTTGGCCAAGACTCTTAACACATATGGACTGTGAAAAATTATAAATCCCTTGTGATAGAAATTGCAATGGAAGCTGAAAATTTGGACTTATCTTTTGCACCCTCAGATAGTTAGGATCCAATTTTACTATTCGCTATATAAAAAACCTGAAATTAATCTCTAGTTAAAATGAAATTAATCTCTAGTTAAAAATGAATGTAATAAAGTTAAAAATTCGAATCATTTTTTATTTCACTTATTTCGTTCCCTTAAACTCTTCTACTAAAAATTAAAAACTAAACTTAATAATCATCATCATCGTAGTCGGAAATGTAACGTTCTGGTTGACGTCTTTGCGGTTTGCGTTGATTACGTCTGCGTTTATTTTGGTATTGACGTTCATCGTCGTATTCAATATCATATTCGTATTCTTCCCAGTCGCGACGATTGTTTTGCTGTTGACGGCGACGTTTTTGTTGATCACCGCGTCTTTGTTGCTGCTGCTGTACGCGGCGACGATTGTTTTTATTGTTGGGGCGATTTTGACCATTACGACGTCTCTTTTGAGATTTTTGTTGTTGAACTTTCTTACTCTTATTCTTATTCTTATTACGACGTTTACTATTGACACGACGTCTAGTTGGTTTCTTTTGTGTATCTAAATCTTCTTTATCTTCAGTTTCTTTATCGTCTTTATTATCATTTTCGGCAGGTTTGTTCTCTTGTTTGGCGGGTTGTTGATCTAGGGCAGGTTTATCATCTAATTCACTTACTTTAACATTAGTCACTTGTTCACAGGGAATATCACTGTAAATAACAACAGCACCATAATTGCATATGTGTTGACTCTCATCTTCAGCTTGACGTGATTGAATTTTTCCTATGCCAGTGCCATTTTAGTTTCAATTTCATAGATATCACCATTTCTGGTAATGAAGCCGGTGACTGCCAAAGGTTTCGATTCCTCAGCTTGTAAAGGGTGATCTACAGTGGCGGGTTTTTGTATGGGTAAAACTTCAGGCATTTCTTTAGCCATGACCGATTTTTCAGAGGAATTCATTACTTCCTTTATGTTGGTGATTTTTGTATGTGACTTTTTAGTTTGAGGTTTGGTAGTTGGTTTGTTGACTGTAACTGATTTTGTGGGTGTCATTTGAATTTTAGGAGCTTTTGTGGGTGCTAAGGTGGAGGTCATAAGGGGTGCTGATGTTGGCTTAACAGCTGGTATGGTGGTTGTTGAGGAGGTTTTGCCATGTTGTTGTTCAGCCGTAAGTTTACCTATAAATTAAATATCAAACCAATCATCCATCCATTCATCCATCCATCAATATATTTTGTAATCCTTAATTCAATTTCATGCTTAACTTACCATTTACTGCCTCAAAACTGACTGCTAAAAATGCTACACTAAGGAAAAGTGTAAGAAATTTCATTTTGATTTGATTTGATTTTTTCTCCTTTTCGTTTCAATAATTTTGCGTCCCTCCGGTAAGAATTTTTGCCAAGAACTAAACTCGCGCATTAATATCACGATGATCTTATATAATCTTCGTTTTAATGCTGATAGTAAAGACAAGAGTGGAAGAAAAGAAGAAAATCAAATACCTTTAGAAAATAATAGAAAACAAATTTACATGATAGACCACCATGGATTTGTAATGAAATGATTTAAAAAAAATAAACAGCAACACATACACACTCAATAGATAGAAGAAAGCAAAAGAAAGCATTAAATAACACCAAACTGTAGCATTTGGCCCACAGCGCAATACAAAAGCCAGCATTTCTAACATGACTTTAAGAATAAATCATTTTTTTTATTCAGTTTTTGGCCAACACAAAAAAGCATAACGAAAAACATTAAGAATCAAAAGACATAAAAAAACAAGGGAAAAAGATATTGGAGCTTAAGTCGAATTTGAAATACCCTACAATTGTCTCAAAGACAATATAAAGTAACTAATAAAATAATGTCAAAGAGAATATTATATTCGGCTATGTTGAATCTTTAATACCCTCCATCACTATCAATTTAAAAACACCTGTAGTAACATATTGAAAACTCCGCACATATCGGGGCGCTAATCTCCATGCACCATTCTAAAATTATATAGTCTTCAATATTTGCTATTGTATCAATTTCAAGAAATTTGCTTCAAAAGTTTCAAAAATATTCGATGTTGAAAATTTCGTTTATTAAGAGGCCACTACTCCTTCGCGCCCTACCCGAAATTTTTGTAGTCTAAAATAATGTATTGTCAAGGCACTACTAATGTAACAAATAACGTAGGATTTCCTGTTATTAGTTATATTAAATGTTTCATTTGTAAATGGGTTATATCACTACCCCATGCCCTATCCAAAAACTGTAGGAAACTTCTTGGTACAATAACAAATAAAATTTGACCCAATTTCATTGAGCTCTCTCATTATAATGGATTTAAGCCAACAAAAAGCAAACAGTCGGATGTAGCTTAACTTGAACGGAATTCGAGAGACATTGCAACTCGGAAATGATGCTTGAACGACAATTAAAAATATCAATTTGGATCTAATTTTTACAATTATTTTGCTACAATCTAAAGCCCAAAATGTTATCTAAACATCCGGCAAAATAGTCCATTAATATACAAGTTCTTCCACCTCAAGATAATACTTCGTATGTGGTGATATTATGTGCTTGTTTTTCGATTATTGAAATCGGGCCCGACTATCTGAGATAATATTATGTAGCATAAGGTTCCACCGTTTTGAAAGACATATTCAAAACTATTATAAAAACTAATTAGAAATGTGCAGATAAGAACATTATTTCTTATGTCTGCACATAAATCCCAGGCGATTTTTAAAGCTTTCACCTCGGAAACTATGATGAATGATACAAAATTTATGGAAACTGGTTTCATTGCTGTAAACCCAAGCACAAAGTGAAATATGTAAAGTTCGGAAAAATAGCTGAATTAATGCCCAACGAGGCTATGACATCCAGGTACAGCTTTGTAATTTGTGGTATCAGAGGGTTGTTTTCTATTGTCGGCTATTAAAATCGGTTGTTTATGAACATGAGATTCCATCATGACAACATACGGCTACTTGAGAGACGCTCAGATATTGTCCCTCTAGGAAACTACAAGTTCCTTGATAGAAGGTGTTTACCGTCAGAACAGGGTACTAGTAACTGACTTGATTAATTCTATACTCAAAACCAGTGCAGCTGTTTCTTTTACCAAAATAGTAGAATTAAAATATTCTGTTTCGTAAGATTTAGAACTCGTTTCAGATATCGGACTATAGCTATGTGTTTAATAAAACCTCTGAGCGATGACTACTGTATTCCTGAAATACTATTGTTCAGACCGAAAAAATAGCAAATACTGACGCACGTTACTGAGTCAACTCAGTTAGGAAGAAGGTCACATAATTAGTGTCAGTCACAGGTTTTTTGAGGATCAAATCAAAAGCATTTCATGTCAGTCTTTGTGTCAGTAATTGAAAATTGGGACTGTTAGAAGTACAAAGACAACGGTACATGCTTGGCTTCTTTGTTTTGTGGAGACGTTTAATATTTAGTTTGCGACAGTGCTTAAGAAGATAAGATAATTGGCTCAATCCTGAAATCGACGGACTTTTCCAAAGTCTTTTCTTCTGACACTTTGAAAAAATTTAGTAGTTTTAATCTGCCGTACTTTAGGTTCTGTTCGTGGACGAAATTAATGATTTTCAAGTTTTCGCAGTGAAAAATTTCGAAAGAGAAATATAAAGCATCTGTCAGCAATTAAGTGCGTTGGGTTCTTATGGTTAAGCGCGAGAGTGGGAGATACTGGCCTACAGTTAATACTTTGAGATTTTGACATGATACAAAACCGTAATACTTTCTGGGAACTGAACCAATTGTGCTGGCTTAAAATGTCTAAATTATATTTAATTCAGATTAAAGACAGTGAACTACAAAATGTCATATAAAAAACTCGAGAATTCGATTAGAACTTCCTATGGCCCAAAAATTGATCGGATAAAGAGTCTTAACCAATTTAGTTTGTTTTGAAATAGTAAATCACAGGGGGCACCCACGAAAATTACATTAAACTTGGCCTTGAAATACCTGGTACAGACATTTAGACAAAAGTAATAATGTGATGTCATGTTTGAATGGGTCCAAGAATATATATATTTTATGGACTCTAAGTTTCATTTCCTTTAACTTAATATACCTCCATTTACTATTTATTTAGTGAAGTGTATCTTAATAAAAAGTGGCAAAAGTTCAAAGAACGCAAAAACAAAATCGTCTTCGTCATCATTTATTTTATTTTTATTTATTTTCTTCTTCTTTTCTTCGTATTTTTCTCCAAAATGATCGTTAAACTATTTAAATTTTTTTTGTGTTTTTGTTTTCTTTAAACAAAAGATTTTAAATTTTCATTATAAAAAGTTTTAATACAAAAATTGTCAGGGGTTTTCGTTTCGTTTTGACCATAAGCATTTTAGGTCAATGTTCTATGATTAAGTATGCTGCTGCTGCTGTTGCTTTAAGCACCCAAACTAATTTTAGATTAATAGATTCTGTTAGTTAGTTTCGCCTTTAAAACAAGTTAATATGATGACATTTAGTGTAAACTGCTGTCAAACGCCAAATATTAAATGAAATTCTTGAATGACTGATGATGTTTTCACAAGAAAAAAAACGGCAAAAGCTTTTAAATTGTGTCAAAGCTTTGGTAATAAGATGATTTGTATGTGAATCGAATTGTTTTCAGATTTATCTAAATACTTTTATGTTTAACTGAAATTAAATCAGAAAAAAGCTTAACAAAAAGTGATGTCAACTTTAAAATATTAACGGAGAAGAAATTGTATTTTTTATAGCCTCCACCACAGCAAGTGGTGATTAGGGTATATTAATTGTCATCCGTGTAACGCCAATCATCTCAGACCCCATTAATATACATATTCTTGCATCAACCCAAAAACTGAGTCGATTCAGCCATGCCCGTCTGTCCATCTCTCTGTTTTCAAAACTCAATGAAATTTGGCCACATTTTTGGATAATTAAACCAACTATGTCAGCTCATTGGTAGAAAAGATATAGACCGATATGTGAAACAACCTAAAAATTTAGAAAAAAAGAAGAATCTTTTCAACAAGAGGTTTACTGTGTTTAAACAAAATTTGAACATATACAGCTGAAAAATATGAAAAATTTTGATACTACCCAAAATCTGTGGTCTGTATGGGTCGCAATTTCACAGATAATTAATAAGAACTGATTCTATTGAAAAATGGCACAATTAATTTTCTAACTGTCCGAGTAAATGTTATTAATTTTACAAATATCCGTCTCATATTGCTATAGCTCCCATATAACGTTCCTTCCCGAAGAATAAGTTTGGGCTTATGAAACCATTAAAAATGGAGAAATTATATTCAAATCCGTCATAATAAATTATCTAGCTGCCATTAGTATACGTTATAAATTTGAACAATATCGGTTTATATTTTGTTTTAGCTCCCATGTAAGGCCCCTTCCCGGTAAACGTATTTAAACTTCAAAAACACTTAAATAGAGACCAATTCCATTGGCACAATCATTTTCCTAACTGTCTTTATTATAAGTTATTAATTATTAATTTGATCAATATCGGCCCATATTTTGCTATTACTCTCATATAACGCTTAATTCCAGAAAACGGGCTTGAGCTTTTAAAACTCTTCAGTAAACCCCCATTGTGTTGAAATTTGAAACAATTATTGTTCTAACTAGCGTTAATATATAATACTTATTTGACCGATTTTGGTCCATATCTTGTAGGAAAACAGTTTTGTGATTATAAAAGCAATAAATTCTATTGAATTTCAGCTCAATTATCTGTAAATATGTGTTATTTATCTGACCAATATCGGTCCATATTTTGCTATAGCTCCCACATTGATGTCTAATTCCTTTTCCTTAATATTGTATTTTTAAAAAAATGGACCACTAAAATCTATATCTTAGCACTTCGATGTGTGTACCTCCATTTTTTTACGTATGGACTGTAGCTGTTTACCAGAGTAGTCATTATTAGATTACTGTTCTTTATGCACTTTCTGCAAGTGGAACTTATATTGACTAAAATTTCGGTGTATGTACTCGTCATGGTTCGTTGTCAGAATTAACAACGGATAACATCATGTTGCAAGGCCAACTGCTGAATACCAGGGAAGCTTCTTCTAAGAATGGCGAGAACTGATTGACTAGACGAGTACAGTCTGATAAACAAAATAAGTATCAAGCACGTACACGCCAAAAACTATAGGTTTTAATCAAGTGCCTTGGAATTATATACAGAATATTCTGGTCTAATAACATCAACAATATACACAGATCTCTGGAACATTACGAGAAACATATAATTGAACAAAACAATGGAAACGTAGAAAATGGGAACGGATCGGGATACTGTCAGAAAACTCCCGGAGACGCGATACTATTCGATCTAACACGGAAGCTACAAAAATAACTTCAGCAAACCGATTAAGATAAAGATGCTTTGTGGAAACCATTTCCCTAAAAATGGTTAATGAAAAAAAAAACTAGGCTTAGACGCTTTCTGATGAAATCATCACCCCCCCTGGATTGCTGACTAGAAGTCTCTGAAGTTGAGCTGAATAATTAGAGTTATTACCAGTTGTTTGAAATTAATTTTCTTTCTTCGCGACCTCTTAAACTTTATAAAATGCTTTTCGCAGAGCACTCAAAAAACAGTCATTTTTGCTTTTTAGTTTCGAAATACTCTCTCTGCTATTCTTCACTATATGTTCCATTATTCCATCTCCTTATTTGTATCCGTTTCGAAAGAAACGATTTGCTATCGATCACATGATTACAACAGTGTATGACTCTCGCTGTTTAACGCCGGTACTGGCAACATTGCTCTCTGCTCCGTAACTTAACTTCTTTATTTGTTTTGCTTAAGAGAAAAATCCTTACGTTATTATGGTTCTCTTCATAAGGAGAGTGATCATATTGTATTTTCTTTATCCATAACGCACCGAAAAATAAACACTTCCTGCGTCGATTTAAGGATGTCAGTCCACCTAGAATTTTCTCTTCATAAAAATGTTCATTTTCGGTGGGTTTTTGATTTATAAAATTAGCAATTAATATGTTAAAATCAATCTGTCATAACTAAATTTTGTATTATTCCCAATTTTAACGAGATCGGTCCTAACATACACATAGCTTCCATAAAGACCTTTTATCGAAAATTACCTTAAAAATACGGTATCAAATTTTACGATAATTAAACCATAATTTAACATACACTGATGAAATCCACTTCCCAAAATCATTTCATATGCCACCACAAATTATAGAATAAATTTCTTTGAGGGTATTAAGTATATGTTCGTTCTAAACCCGCTATAACATTTTTACTTTTTTCTATTTGTGGGAACATCCGCTTTTGATCAACTTGAAGGTTTCGCCATTATTCCAATCTTACCTCCTTTTTATCTATCAAGTTTGTCTTCTAAAAGAGGCCGGCATTGGTACGAGGTGCTGTGGTTGGAGTACTCTGTATTTGTGCGGATATTTTTAATGCAGAAAAAATAAAATAAAGTACACCGAAGCGATTAAGGAATTTCTTAAAATTATTTAATATTCAAAAAAAAATTATTTTATTAAGATTTAATACACTTTCTTTTAACATTCCCTGTTATTAACATAAAACGCTAATTTTCTCTCTCTCTCTCTCTCTCTTTAAGTTGCTAAAATTTAATTTTCGTCTATCCAATTCAATGTCTGCGACCTCCAAAACGATCTTCCAAACGTTTAATGATATCACTTAATCTAGGAATTTCCGAATTATTATCACTCCTAATAACCAGTTGTGAACCCAAACGTTCAAGAGCTTCACTAATTTTTGCTGTTCCTGCTGCTCTTGAAGGCGGGCAAGATTTTTACACAATTGTTTTAGACGTTTACGATCTTTTTTGGAGCCACCTCTGCGATTACGTTTATTTTTCTCTCCTGAACTATTTTCCTCGGAACTATTCTTCTTTTTCTGGCGTAATTTTTTACATTCTTTCGCGAGAGTTTTTAAATCTTCATCCATTTGTTTGGGTTTGGGAGTTGTTGTTGTGGAAAATTCTTCATTATTTTTAGAAGTTGCTGGACTGGGGTTTTTGGTAGTTGTTGTAGTAGTGGAGCCCTTCCTCATAACCACAGAATCTTCTTCATCATTCTCATTGTCATCATCTTCTTCATTTTCTTTTAGTTGATTTTCATCTTCTTCATCATCTTTTTCTTCGGCTGCATTCTTTTGGTTGACTTTTAGGTTTTTTGGTGGAATTTTTTGGTTTTGCTGTCGTTGTAGTGGTTTTTGATTTCTTTGGTCGTTTTGTGGTAGTTGTCAGTTCTTCCTCTTCATCACTGTCTTTATTTGTATCTTCGTCTTTGTTTGTTTTCTCCCCCTTTTCCGGTTTTTTAACCATTTTTGATTTTGTGGTATTATTTTTAGGTTTTTTAGTTGTTGCTGTAGTAGTTTTTGATGACAACATCATGTCTTCATTGCTTTCCTCTTCTGTCTCATCTTGTTCATCCTCAATTGCTTCATCCGTTTGCATGGGCATCATGTCACTGGATGAAAGCTTCTGAGACATTTTTGCGGGTTTATTTTTGTCAGCAATACTTTTGGCTAAAATGAAGAAAAATATTTATAATTTAATGCAAATTTAATTTATTTGATTTTAATTAAGAAAATTTATTACCATTTGCTGTTAAATAAAATACTGTTAATAACAGCACTAACATACATGTTAACAGCCTCATTGAAAATTAATTTATTTATTTAAATTTTAAATATTTCTTTTAACTGTTTATTGGCCGGAATCTGAATAAAACTAAAAGTAATTTTCAATTTGTTGTAAATTTTATAGATTTTTTACATCTTTTCTATTGTGTGTTCTCTTTTGTATATGTTTATACCCTACACCACCCTTGGTGGTTGGTTTTAAAATGATACGAGAGTCGTTTCATTATTTCCCTCTCCCCTTTCTTGGTATTTTGATAATAACTGATAAAATTAAGATCAATATAAGCAAAAATCTATACGAGGGTCGGTCTATAATTTCTTTTAGCTCTCATATAACTCTCCAGCAAAATTAATTTGAAAACGCATAAATTTTACATAAATATTAGTGTTACAATAATGTACTGCACAGTTAAGAATAAATCAGAAAATTAAATTATACGAGGGTGGTTTATTAATTTTTGTAACTTCTACTTTAAACCAACATTGTGGTGTAGAGTATTACATAGTCGGACTTCACTCACTATTACATCATTACTTGTTTCCACTTTAGATGCTCTCTCTTGGGTGTTTAAATTGCGTTACAAATTTTTTAGTTTTTTTGTAAACCGATTTTTTCATTTAGAATTTAATAAAAAACTGGTTAAAATAGGGGATATTTTTTGTTAAATTAATTTACAAAAGATATTTTTAAATGTTGAAAAAATAATGTTTTATACTTTAAGAAATTATCAATTTTAAATAGTAATAAATCGGACAGACATATTTACGTCAATTCAATGTACAGCTTTGAGTTTTATGTGGATGCTTGTAATGGCCAGAAAATTGCTGATCTTGAAATGTAGTTTAAAATTGTGGAATATGGAAATATTTTTAATACAATTTGTCACATATGAATTTTTAAATAGTCTTTGTGGCAAGAAGAAGATCCACAAATTGTTGTAACTATCATACCAGCCCACTTCTGAAAATATGGAGGGTTTATAAAACTTAAAAACTATTAGTACTGTAACATTTAGATATTAGAAATTTAAGGCTACCAAATACAATAGTGTGGCAGAGTTTTGCTTTTAACCAGTTTTTGGAACAGTGTAAATGATCCTTAAATAGAAATCCAAAAAAAGTTGGCCGCTTTAATTTTACAAAATTTCTGGCTACGTTCAGTGAAAAACACCACACGGATGTTTGTTTTAGTTAAATTGGTTCGAAGATTAGTTACCAGTTAAGGTGGTCCAAGTTTTTTATTGGCCAGAAGTTACCGCAATCTTCTAATTTAAACCTCATAGCGATTCTCTTTAGCATTATAAAAGGCTGATCTTAATTTACGACGCTGCTGAGGTAACCTGGAGCTGATAAATTGGCTATATTTATGTTTAGTACATATACACTCATACATACACAGTTATATTTTTGGATAAAACTTTTTTTCTACTGAACCGATTTTTATAATTTTTAGAATGATAATGAGGTTTGAGGATTTTTAAAGGACAATTATATGAAAGTTCTTCACTTTCGAACTTTAAGGTTTCACTTCTGATGGTGGTGGGTATAAAAATGGGTTTAAAATTATTTCCCACATAAATATATCAATTTCAAAGCAATTAAAAAAAAACACACGTGGTGCACACATCTTAGCTTATATCGTATGAAATTTCATTTAGAACTATAACATTTAAGAACTCTAAATTTGATCCCAATGATTATCTCAACAAAATGTTTACTGGACAAAATGTAGGACGGAAAGGTTTAGGGGCAGAGGTATTCATCATACAAGCAAACGTTGAAAAGCAAATATCTTAAGAACTTCTACAATTAGAATTTACAAATTTATCACTGTTTTTGTGGACAAAATATGGGGCAGATATCTAAAGAACTAAGAACTTTAGATCGGACAGAGTCAGAGGAATTTGAAAAAATTCCTATTGAATAACCGTCATGATTTGTGAAATTTCAAATGCATAATACCCAACCACTTATGGTGTAGGTGTAGACTATAAAAATCCTTCAGTGATTCAAAATAACCAGATTCACTTAAATTTAATACGATGATAATACATGTTATTTAAATGTTATTTAAATTGCATTAAAATTATTATCAACATGTTTACTCTTCTGTAGTTGTTGATGTAGTGACTTATTTAAGTTCATTGATCACTATGAATGACACTAATAATAATTTTCAAGTTTAATGACAAACCACTCTAGACTATTTAAAATACTCATGTATTTATTTCTACTTGAAAAATATGTTAATTGTGTTATTTGTATTTGTATTAAAATAAACAGAGTAAGAAAAACTCAGAACAAAATCTTTATTTTCAAATATTTACTCATCTTTGCAAAAATTAAATAATAAAACTATTTTTCGATTCAAGTATTTATTTTGCTGCGTGCAAAATTGAAAAAAAAGCTTTTTTCACTCTTCTTTCAATTAAGTGTAAAAAAGAGTATTATATTTTAACTCTCTAAAAATGCAAAATATTTGAAAAGAAAAAATAAAAATGCAATAACAAAAACACGTAAAAATTCATACAACGAAAGTTAACACATCTTAATGTGTCAGTATGATTGTACATTTAAAGAAAGATTGTTAACATAAAAAACATTTGTGGAAATTATTTTTTTTAAACTCTTTTTCGATTTTGCTCTTTATTTATTTTTATCCTTTTAGATTTTTCCATTTTTCAAACTCTTTTCAAAGAGCGATAAAAAACTCCATTTTAAAAATTAAAATTAAACTTTTTAAGATCTAATCTTACGATGAATAATAAAAAGAGTCGAAACCTCTATCTTGAAAAAAAAAAACATTTTATAGACATAAAATTTAGAGAAGTGCAAATAGTTTCAAGTGCTAAAATATTGTGTAAATATTTAACTGAATTTGTATTTATTTAAATTGTTAATAGAAAATGAAATGAATGAATTTTTATAAAAAAATGTAATTAAGTGATTATGTTAATGGGATGTTAATTTAATAATTTTTATAATAAATATGGAAAAATATATATTGAGAGGTGAGATTGAAAATTTCATTAAAACTTTTAATTACTTGTTTTTTTTCATTAAGTTATGTTTAATATCAAACAAATGAATATATTGTTAATCTGATTAAATTGCGTGATCCAAAAATATGACTAAAATTATTAAATATTTTCAACAAAATCCAACTTGGTCCTACAAAAAGTAGGACAAGAATTCAAATGTTGACCGTGAAATTGTTTCCAATGTTACTGAACCGGGAGAACTTGCCCGTTGATAGAAAACCTGATTCAGGTAGAAGAAATGATGTTTATAAAGCCAAAAACAAGAAAGCAGTTTCAAAAGAGTTTCCAACACACCCGTTTGCAAAGCAGCCCGGCTAGCTCAGTACTCGGAATAATTGTTACGAAAAGTTAAAGTTTAAAAACATACGAGGCTCAAAATATTCCTAACTGGATCGCTGATAATAAGTAAGAGGCCATTTTTTTTAAAGTAATATTCTTGTAGCATAATAGATCCTGGTCAAAATTTTATGTTGCAGATGAGCGTTCTTGTCTCTCGTTATGGCAAACAGTTTCGGCAAAATCATTTGTTCAACGGACAATTTTATATCAAGGAATGTATATAAAAAAAGGCTGCTTCCATTCATAAGACTGAACTGGCATCCTGTCACTATAGTAAGCAAGCTCTTGAGTGTTGCAAGAACAATAATGTGACATTTGAAGGGGCAAATCCTCCAAACATATGGCATATGGGAAAATATTGGGCTCTTGTTAAAAGAGAAGTGAAGAGCACGAAACAGGTGTCCAAAAGTATAGTAGATTTTAAACGAAAGTGGCCTATCTGGTCGACCAAAGTAAAAGAATACAATTTATTGGAAAGTTTTCCTATATTTTTTTTGTAAATTATAGTAATAATTTGCATCAAATAGAAAATAAAACTGTAAGTTAACTTTTCGTTTTTAAATATCTATAGTTAAGAACTTTTCGATCTTACTCAATGAAAATATTTTAAAAGCATAATTTTACCTAAAAGTATACTTCATTTTTTGAAACACGTACTTTGCATTTTCTTCATTTATGCTTTAATATTTAAATTGCGCTGCAAATACTTCCTTAATGTCATAAATTAGCAAATCTATAAAATATATTTCCTTTTAAAATCACACATTTATTGCTTTTTTAGTAGTAAAAAAGAGCACGTTTCATTTTTTGTCTTTCTTTCATTCTTTTTCGTTATGGCCAAAAATGTCAACTGTTAACGTTTTCGTACTTTAAGTTTCACTTTTACCATTTCCGGTCACAATCTACTATAATTGTGACAATGAAACAGAAATATAAATTATTTCCTTACTTTTCGTGGCATTAATGGAAATCAATTTTAAGGATCTTTGGAATTTTCATTTTTCTCTTCTTTCTCTTTTTTTTTTTGAGCAAAATTTTCCTAGAAATATTCGTCAGGTTGTTTTTCTTATTCTACTTTATCATATTTTACTTTCAATTGCCAAGTTACTTATTACAGTGAATATACAGTGAGGTACAAATGATATCGTGATTATTTTAAAAGCTATTTGAGAGCTTAGCGATGTCATTAATATTGTGTCCCAAACAGATAATTTAAATCGATTAAAAATAATTTTATTTAGAGAAGTAGCGGATTCTTAGGTTGAAGTTATTTTATTGGACCGATATTCTTGACAAGCAGAAACAAGTCATGTTACCAATATGTTCGTTGCAACATTACCATTTTGGTAATAAAAATTTAAAATTATCGCCAACATGTTAAGTATTGAATTAAATTTGTTTTGAGGATTTGACGCAATAAAATTATTGTCAGTAAATTAACAATAATATGTTGGTCGCAATGTATAACTGAGCAACATGTTATTGTTGCTAAAGACTCAATTAAACAAAACTTTTATTATTTTTAAACAAACATAAACATTTTTAGAATGTCGTCAATACTATTTTTTTACACTGAAATGTTATTTTCAAATTATTTTGAACCAAACAAATTTTCATCAGTTCCATAAATAGTTTTTGTGTGGTGGCGCATATGTGAGATAAACATATTGCATTATGAAACAACCATGATTTGTAGTTCCACAATCATATTATGGTCTATAACATGGGACAACCATATTTTGTGGTA
The DNA here is from genome assembly GCA_004302925.2 of Cochliomyia hominivorax. NCBI lineage: Eukaryota > Metazoa > Arthropoda > Insecta > Diptera > Calliphoridae > Cochliomyia > Cochliomyia hominivorax. Next base: position 13,582,421 of record PYHX02000495.1, read on the forward strand.
GTTAACAAAATTTTTTCTGCATGTAATTTTTGCAGGATTTAAAAAAAAAAAAACATTTATATAATTTCACTGTTTTATCGGCATAAACCCGGTTTATTTTCCTTCTATTGGAGTTTACTAAACAAATATTACCAACGTTTTTGAAATTTCTTTTTATGGACTATTGATTGCTACCAAAAAAGAATTTATAAAACGACCCCGTATAACTTGAGTCTGATTTATGTGTAAGAGTTCAGTACATTTTAAACGATTTTTTTCTGGGGGTTTAAATGGGAGTTATGGCAAATTTTGGACTGACAACTCGTAAAATTTGAAACATCAATTTCTGCTTATATTTGTCGCATAGAAACTAAACATAAATGCAATATCAATTTGTATATGTGTGATCTATGAGACCGACTTTAAAATGACCCTTAAATTTAGACCCATAGCTCCCATATAAATCCCATCTCGAAATAATAATTTAATCTCAGATATTAAAATGTTTCAAATAAATTTAGCCCACATAACTATGTCCTACACCATCATAGTTGTTTGTTATTTTATACTTTTGTTCAGAAGTTCGTCCGACCGTATGTCCGTCCATGTAAAGTTTGTGATCAAAATTTAGCACGTAGTATTATTTTATCCTAAAAATTCCATATTCGTAAGTTAAACCAATGTTTGTAAAAATTTGTTTTATATTTAAGATTTTTATGTCCTAAACCCCCATTCCGCCGGGATCTTTATATGTGGCCTGTATGAAATAATGTACCGATCATAACAATTACAATATGCTTCGTTTTTTTGTAAGGGACTTACATGGAGTTTGATATGGAAGCAAATGTTTTCCAACTTATCTGATTAAATAAAGTTTATAACCATAATTGAGTTATTATAACTATAATAGTTTTACATTTGACAAAAATATAATCCGATTAAACAGCTTTACACAATCCGTTTCCGTTTTCCAGGAAAACATAGCGAATCCTACTCTTAAGTGATTCCTTCTTTATATTATTAAGGAATAAGAGTCTTAATACATTTTCTACTTTTGAAATTCCCAAAAAAATTGTATTATCATTTTGGACCACAGTGACCAAATTTAGAAATATATACTAATATTTAAAATATAAAGGACCTTTCAATTATATGAGAAGGAAATATTTAAGGAGTTGGGATTTCTCATTTATAAGAAACTTATGCAATTTGAGGAGAGTTTCGGAAGGGAAAGAAATTGTGGACCGATACTTTGAAAGATGTGTAAAGTTTTATCCCTGTATTCATTTTATACACTTTATGGCGACTTTCGAAAATGGGGCAGTATGTGAACCGATCCTCCTGAAATTTGACTTGTACATTTGGTATAGTTTTTTCAATTATCTCGAATAGTTCAAATTTGGAGATGGTTCTAACTGACCCAAAAATTTTCTATACCTGTAGAGTTTTCACAAGAAGCAACTAGCTAGAGGAAAGGTCATCCCTAAATTGATTCAGAAAGTGATTCTGAGTCAGTCAGTACACTTAAATGTGGCGGCAGTTCTTTAGAATTTAGCCGTTATAAATTTTTTTTTTTCAAAATTTATATAGTTAAAGTTGTAATTCAAATAACTTAAAAACTGTTACAAATAGATAAATATTGTAGAACTATAACAGAGGCTTTCGGAAAATATACAGTATTATTAAACTTTGTTTTTAAATAATAACAGTTCAATTCTTTTTTCTCCATCTGAATCCTCTTTTTTCCATCAATCTATTTACAGTCACAGTTCTAGAAACATTATCGCTTCCACTGTGAAGTAAATAGAACTAACTGTTCTTAACCCTTGAAGTATGCATGAAAGTAAGTATTCATTAAATTGAAAAAAGGAGACAACTGAAAATGTAATTTAAACATTTTGCACACACACATACTGCTACACCTATAACACTCACACCCAAAACAAACACTTGCAATTGTAATTCACAAAAGAAATTTTACTTTGTAAAGGACATTTCACTGTTGGTGAGTGCAAGAATGGTTTTAAATTGTAAAGATGTGTTAGTTGCAGTTGAAACTTCTTTCTTTCTCCATGTTGCAAGTAATGTTATGGTAGTAAATAATATTCTCTTCTATTTTTATGGTTTCTAAAGAAAAATAAAATAAAATAAAAAAAAGATCTAAAAAATTAAACTAAACGTAGACTGCTGAAGGACGAAGGACAACAAATGGTGAAAATATAAAAGTAGATAAAATGTTTTATAAGAAATAAAAAATGAGAAATAAAAAATAAAATATAAAAAAAGAAAAACTTAATACTGACAATATCTTTTGTCAGTATTTAGATAAAGAATAAGACGTTAAAATAGTCTTACGCAGCAGTAATCATTTTCTCTTCTTTTTAATTTCACTCTTTTTGTCAGTATTTCATTCTGCTGCCTTTAGACGTTTATTTCTTTTCTTTTATTTTTTATTTTTAATTATTTCTATAGTTTACGCAAAAGGTTAAGTAGACTTAGAGAACATTTAAATTTGCATTTTGAAAAAAAGTTTGACAAAAATAATAATAATTTTTATGAGAAAAAAAAAAGAATTTTAGTTCTGATGGTTTTAAGGTCACTGGAGTTGATCTCCTGATAATACTTAGTTAAGTGGAATTTTTTGGTATGAATTGAATTGCATGCAGACAGGGAAACAGACAGATGGAAATATTATTTTAAAAAAGCTTCTATTAAATGATAGTTTGAGTTCAAAATCGGTTAATGAAGAATAAAAAAGATCTGAATAAATTCTAAATATTTATGGGAAAAGATCTTCATGTCTGGACGAAAGGATAAACGTGGTTAAATTGAAAATGCAATTAACTCGAAAAATTTTTATTTAAGCATGTTTTTAAGATGCCTTATAAGGGGCTAAAAGACAGTATAAAATAGAAAATTACATTCGAGGTATGCCATTATCCGCGTCTATAAATCCGCCCATGAAATCCAAATAGAAGTAATAAGGCCACAAACCTCTGATATCATTATGTAAAATTTCTGTTGGCACACAATTGGCTGTGCAATTTGTGAAATAACTATTATTAATATGGGCAAACGGACGGAAGAATGGACAACTTTTCACTTAATTTAGAAGAAAATGTTTATATATAATTTAAGACATTAACAGCTGAGATATTTTCAATCTGATTTGGAGTCTTACATGCTTTTAGCTGGTTAGAAACTCAATGGCCTTGCAAAGTTGACCATCTTTCATCTATAATACCATGGTGTAGGGTATTCAACTTGATATTATAATAAATATTTTTTTGATCACCTCATATTTAGAAATTTTGTAATCGATATTATGGATCCATGTTCTTAAAACTTTGAACAGCATTATTCATTTAGTTAGAATATTTTAGAATTATAAACTTAAAGTGAAGAAGTTTTTAGATGATTTATTTTTTCGGATATGGTCATTTATGGACCAAGTTTTTTTGTAAATTTATCGTGTGAATTGGACTTATAAAATCTTGTGTCAAATTTATATGAAATATTTTAATCAGCTCAAAATATTATTGCAAGAGGAAGGACACTGGGGCTTCTCTCATAGTAGGAATCTGTAACTAGCAAATGGTTAACCTGATTTCGATACAATTTGACACAGTCGTAGTGTTAATAAGGGTGCTAATTTCCAAGTATATATACTTATTTCTATACTTAGCATGTCTATATGGACATTATGAGTAATATAAACTCTTTGTGACTGAGTGAGTAAAAATTGTTTTTTTTAGAAATGGAGTTATATAAACGAAATTTCACACGATTTGATCTGAAGTTAAAGTGGAAATAAATTTTTAGCACTTATTCATGGATAAAACCGTTTATAATTTTGACCTTTTTTTGTTGTTTTATACACAAAGTGAAAAGTGTTTTCAATGAAATGGAAATAAATATATAAACGGCCCGATTAAAAAATCTTATAGTGATAGCAGAGGCGTAGGAAAGTTTAAGTTTCGAGTCTAAATTTGTAAATCTAATGGAGGCACATGGTCCACATTTCGGAAATCCCGGTCATTCAAATATTTAAAGCGGGCAAGATTTCTTATATCTGAACCGATTTAAAAGATTTTCAAATGAAAAAATTCTGCAAGTCTAGAACTGAGAAAAGCTTTACCGTGTGTAAAGCTTATCTCTTATTGCTTATATTCAACAATTGAACGTTTTACTTTTTGACCGATATTATACAAGTTTTTATGCTAGAGCGGGTCCAGTTTTTCCGATTTTTTCAGATATTTTTTATTTTATGGAAAACTAATGACAACATTTTTGAAAATATCTTAAGGGAATCAAGAGTTATAAGACTTTAAATTTTAATGTCGATTTTTCGCTGATTATAACTTTTTGACTTATAAAAAATTTTTCTTAAGGTGAAGTAGTAATGATGAAGTAGTCACATTATGTGTTTTTTTGTACAATGCAAAAAACGTTAAATAAACTTAAATTTTTGACGACCAGATTTTTCCAAATTCGAACTATTTTTTCATAACACTACAAATTTCGGCTTAATTTCTAAAATTGAAAAACAGAATTTAAAAAAAAATATGTACATGTTTAGTGGATATCTCGTTGTGTACTGGAATTCAAAAATATAGAATTTTTTACTTCCCGATATAGATATAGTGAAAATTTCGTACATTTTTAAAAAATGTTTTGAGAATTGCACGATTTGTTTGAAAGTTTTTATAATGCATTATTGAAGGTTGTTGACTTGGCTAAGTATAGAATTAATTAGATTATATTCCAGAACTGTTCTGTAGTGCACCACTTAAATCATTGTTGACCATATTTCTCAGATTTGCTTACATGTTTCATATAAATTTCCATTTTTTTTCATTTACAATTCATTTTTTATTGCTCGCTTTCTTGACATACAAGACGAAGAGAAGACGAAGAGAAGAAGACGAAGAGATGCATTCATTCATTCATTCATTTTAAAGAAATATAAACTCAAACGATTAAAGTTACGTCAACGCTGTTCACCCCTTAAGTGACATGGTGAATGACTAGAGCGAATGAATGAATGAATGAACGAATGGCTGACTGACTGAATGAAGCAGTCAACGGAAAAAAAATCAAAACGTATAAAACATTTTGCTCATGCAACTAACAAGTTGTAAGTCAAATGTTTGTATGTCATTCGACTTGTATGTAAGTAAATACATAAATGACTCCTACAACATATTTCTATGTGGATGTGTGTGCGTGTCTGCGTGTGAGTGAATGCGTTTAAGGATATCAGTTGTTGTTGTGTTGTAGTACATTGTTGATGTTCTTGAAATGAAAAAACAAGAGTTGAAATAAAAGAAGGTGGTTTTTGATTTTCTTCTGTTTTTTCTTCTTCTTCTTCTCTTATTTTTCTTTTTCATTTTCTTGATTTGTTTTTCATCTTTTTTTCTCTTTTTAAAATTAGAACAGAGTTAAAAAGGAAACCTCAGTAGGTCGTTAATGCGTTGGCATTTGATGATAATTATGAACATGTGTTGGTGTGTGCATGTGTGTGGGTATGTAGGAAAGAGCAAAGCATATTTAAATGTATGTTTAACTAGATTTTTATATGAATTTGTAAGTAAAGTGAAATGAAAATGTTTGAGGCAGTTGCAACTTGCGAGGGTTGTGCATGTAAATAATTGATAAATCAATATAAGAATTTAGCGCAGGATTTGCGATATATTAGCAGATATAATGGGAATTCTATCTAAAATTTGAAATTCACTATTGACGACGCTTAAATAGGTCAGCCTGCAAGTGGTGTTTATGAAATGCTTTATGACAAGAACGGCGACATTTCTACCTTAAAATGGCAACAGTCGAACATAGTGCGATATATAAAAATGTCTTATTTATTAGCAGTTTTATTCATTTTATGGAATATTAAAGAGTTTTAAAAGCTTAAAACCGTATTCATGGAAAAGGTCTTATACTGGACAACTCTGGTCCGATGATCTAGAAGCTCATCATAATTCATGCAAATAATTATTAGGAGTTCATCATTTCGAAAAGGAGTTTTATATGGGGCATATAGATCGATATTTATGAAATAAATAATTCTATGAACCGGATTTCTAGGAAGAAATCCTATTAAAAATCTACAGTTAAATGCATTAAAAATGCGCCGATATGCATTAAAAAAGTTTTCTATATTAATGACAGTAATAAAAATAATTGTGCATTTCAGTGGAATAGTGACATATTTAAGCGTTTTATGAGCTATTCCGGAATGAGGGCCTTCTATGGAGGCCCAAAATTATGTTTGCCGAACATTATAGTTTAATATCTGAGTTAAACGGTTTTGTTCAAAAATAATACTTCTTATTGAAAATATAAGGACAGTTTTTCGTGTCTCAGATATCGTTCTATAACTTTCTTTTAATGTATTTGAACATTTACACTTGGCGGTGAATATGTTTCCAACAGACTGACGAATATAGCTAAATCGACGCAGATTTGATTCAGGATTCTATATATAAAAGAATTGTATTACTCACCATCTCAAAGTCTAAATTTCTGAAATTTGAATCATCAAATTTAGACTATGGATTCCCCTTCGCCAAAAGATTCACTCAGACGGGATTTTTGGGAAATCAAATAGTTAGAGGTGTTAAAAGGGAAGAAATCTGTAATCTCTTAAACAAAATTAAGTTTTTAGAATTTTCCTTTAAAAAATCAGCATTTATTGTTTTAAAATTGAACAAGAGGAATTTTATGTTCCAAATTTAACTTCTAATGGTACCTTTTCAATTCTTTGTCATAAAAAATCATGAAACATAAAAGTACTTCTTTACATTGAGGTATCGCGTTAACGAAGTTTCAAATTTTCCTACATTTATATAAAATCTTGGTCGTAGAAGACTTTACAACAGACATTTCACATTGAAAATATTAATACACACAAAGGATAACTGGTATGACTCAGATATGGATGATTGAAAGCTTCATTTCATCTGTATAACTTTTTGAATTTTTACACTGTTAAAAAGTCACCCTCGTATATATATATTTCCATATTGAATAAGGTAACATAAAACACATACCTATAAAAAACAATAGAAGTTAACATATACAATTCTACTTTATTGATTCACAGTTGTTTACTATTTATTATCATTCCGAATATATAAAACTGAAATCAGAGAATTAAATGAAATTCCCACAAAGTAGGAAAAAAATGTTGGGAAAAATCTAAAACTAAAACATCAAATAAGCAAATAATCAGTAGAAAAAACCAAACCAAACCTTAGCAAAGCAATCCAAAACCCAACGACCGACCGACTTACTGACTAAATACAAAAAAAAAGCGACTTTCAACTTTAATAGAATCATAAAAACGATATAAGCAACATTTTTATAAAGAACGCACAAACACATACAGACACACAATCAAACATCAGGCATCAGCCAGCTGCAAAAACATTTACAACATCAGCAGCAGCAACAACAAATTGAAGAACAAATTGTAGCATCTTTAAAGTGCTGACAAGTGTATTTCATAAAGATAATAATTCAAAAGATTTACAATTTAGTTGTATAAAGACAACAAATGACAAACTGGAGCAACAAACACATTAAACGAATAGAGAAAACCGAACACAGATTATGGGCAGAGAAACGAGTAGAAGAGTAAGGAATTTTGTTTTTGTACATAAAAACAAAAGATTCAAATTGAAGATGGAAAGGTAGAAGGGAGTGAAAAAACTACTAGTTAAATCAGCATCAGCATCCTTGTAAGCAACATTTGATTCATCACCAACAACAACAACAGCAGCAGCAATAAAAAATTCAAATAAAACATGCAGCTTATTGTTTTTCCCATGTTGTTGCAGTTGTCATTGTGAATGTGTTGCATGTGTATTTCAGAGAGAGAGAGAGAGAGAGAGAGAGAGGAAGGGAAGTTACTTCATTATTAGTGGTTTTGTTTTACTGTACCTTACACTAACACAAGCAATAAATTAGGGTATATTGAGTTTGTCCTTTCAAGGGTGACGTGATTATGATTCTATAGTGAAAAGCCCTTGAACAAAATTTTTCACTAAAACCTGAATTTTTCATCAGAAATGAAATTCAATAAGGCTTGTTCACAAAGTAAAGGTAGTTTTATTGAAATTGGCCCCAACCAAATGGTGCTAATTTTACCCTTCGAAGAACCTTTTTGATGGTTGCATAGACGTATAAGTAATGAAGGAATTATTTAATTTATTGCTCATACAACAGTTCTCGTGATAGTTTTTCTTTAAAATTTGTAAAAAACTTATAAAAATAATTTTAGTTATAAGATAATAAAATATATTGGCACATATTCCTATCAACGCATTTAATTTTCTCGCTATTTCTATTTTATCTTAGTTGTTCTCATTCAAAAGTAAAACTAAAGTTTATTAATTAGAGAGACAACATAAAGTAATTTTTCCTATTTTATAGTCGTGTTGTTTGCCATATTATTTGTGATCAAATGTTTTTGGGACTATTTTCTGTGGAATATTTCTATAAACGCAAAAATTTGCATTTAAAAAAATACCATATAAAATATTATAATAAAATGGCAATATCTCAATTTTACTGCAGAATTTTCTTCTTTAGACTATAAATTTCATAGCGCTTAAAAATGAAAAAAGGGTCCAATTTCTTAGTCGCAAAATTAAAAGTTCGAAATGTAGTGCGCAATTTCTTCAAAAATGTATTTGATGAGAAGATTGAAGCATAAAAGCCAAAGTGTAAGACAGTGTACAAAAACAGCATAAAGAAAATCATCTAAAATTCGCACTATAATTCATGAATTGAACAGCGAAGTGGGAAAAAGTAAATTTCTCATTTAGCTGAATACACGTTATTGCCACGATTAAGGGACATACGAATTGCGGATGTATTTTTAGCATAAATACCATTTTCTGCAATATTTGTTTTAGTCCAACAAAAATGAATACCGCGATTTATAACGAATTGCCAGAGGCTGCTCTTTTCTTTTGTATGGATAAAATATGAACGAAATTTGCATATTCCAGCAAGATAAGGCAGCGGAACACGTATTAAAGCAGGCTTAATCATAGTTTAACTAACACAGCATATTTCTGTTGAACTGGGCGCGTATGCAAATAATGCCCAAAGGAAAGGGAGGAAATTGTTTCCAATCACCTTAAAAATTAGTTAAATCAATGTCTGACCTTATTTTTGATTTAATGCACAACAAAGAATAATCCAATGATTAGTAATAATGCTATTAGAGGCTGATAAACTAAAGTGCGTTTACTATAAACGCCTTTAGAAATGTTAGTTAAAATCTACAAATAAATTAGGAAATAAATTAAATTTTTAGTTAACAATATTTTAAATGAAGTCTAAGTTGATTTTTTTGCCCACCAAATATCTTCTGGTTTAATTTATTTGATTTTTTAATTATTTGCGTTTATAGGAATATCGACCAGTGTATATGCCAATATACAGCCTTACTTATTTTAGTTAAAAACAGCCAATTTTATTTACATCTTAAGTGAAAGTCACGTCAGAATATCTGAAATTTCAACCTGAATCATCCTCTTTCCACCACGTAGAAGTATTATCTTGGCAGTTTATCAGAAAAATAATAATAACTGATTGATTTTAACCATCTAAAATACCATCACTTTTTCTTTCACCATTATTTATTTGTAAACTCAATATCTTCTCATTTGTTAATGTTAATTATTTTCAATTTATGGTAAAGGGTATTCCAGATTCGTTATCGCCGATTTTATTACTATCTCTCTTCTTTGTTTAGCTTTTTCATCTCTTTTTATCTCATTTAACCATAAAATTTAAAGATTTACTCAAATTGTAAAGAAAAATTAAATGAAATAAAGAAAAACTGAAGAAGAAAGAAAATTCAGAAAAAGCATTTTATCTAATTATTGTATCTTTTAAGTCACAGAGTCGCCAAAATGAGATACTAAAAAAAGCTATATAAAAATTCAAAAGAACAAAAGGATTTTAAATGCAATTGTAGCCCTTTTAAAGCTTAGAATTATTGAAAAATTTAATCCTGTTTTGTAAAAATTTAAAGGAAATAAGAGAATCATATAAAATAGACTATTTCTGGTCCAGTAAGGGCATTACAGAAAATGTAGCATAATCTAAAATTCTAAACCCTCTCAAGAGAACCATCAAAAGATTAGTATGGATTTTAAGTAATATTCAGACATTTCTAAAATTGGGTGTAAAAAGGAAATTATGAATCGATTTAAATTGATTTTCGGAACTGGTTTGGTTAATTGTGAATATTACTAATTTCAAATTTTCACCAGAAATACAAATTTTTAATAAAAGTGCTATTATTTTTTTACTAAAATTTTAATTTTTTAAAATTTAAATTTTTTCCAAAAATTTAAATTTTCACTAAAAATGTAATTTTCACTAAAAATTCAAATTTTTAATAAAAATTTAAATTTTCACTAAAAATTCAAATTTTTAATAAAAATTTAAATTTTCACTAAAAATTCAAATTTTTAATAAAAATTTAAATTTTCACTAAAAATTCAAATTTTCACTAAAAATTCAAATTTTTAATAAAAATTTAAATTTTCACTAAAAATTCAAATTTTCTCTAAAAATTTAAATTTTCACTAAAAATTCAAATTTTCTCTAAAAATTTAAATTTTCACTAAAAATTCAAATTTTCTCTAAAAATTCAAATTTTCTCTAAAAATTCAAATTTTCTCTAAAAATTCAAATTTTCTCTAAAAATTCAAATTTTCTCTAAAAATTCAAATTTTCTGTAAAAATTAAAATTTTCAATAAAAAATTCAAATTTTCTCTAAAAATTCAAATTTTCTCTAAAAATTCAAATTTTCTCTAAAAATTCAAATTTTCTCTAAAAATTCAAATTTTCTCCAAAAATTAAAATTTTTAATGAAAATTCAAATTTTCTCTAAAAATTCAAATTTTCTCTAAAAATTCAAATTTTCTCTAAAAATTCAAATTTTCTCTAAAAATTCAAATTTTCTCTTAAAAATTCAAATTTTCTCTAAAATTCAAATTTTCTCTTAAAAATTCAAATTTTCTCTAAAATTCAAATTTTCTCAAAAAATTCAAATTTTCTCTAAAATTCAAATTTTCTCAAAAAATTCAAATTTTCTCAAAAAATTCAAATTTTCTCAAAAAATTCAAATTTTCTCAAAAAATTCAAATTTTCTCAAAAAATTCAAATTTTCTCAAAAAATTCAAATTTTCTCAAAAAATTCAAATTTTCTCAAAAAATTCAAATTTTCTCAAAAAATTCAAATTTTCTCAAAAAATTCAAATTTTCTCAAAAAATTCAAATTTTCTCTAAAATTCAAATTTTCACCAAAAATTCAAATTTTCTATAAAAATTAAATTTTTCACTAAAAAAGTCAAATTTTTCTGAAAATAAAATTTCTGACTAAAAGTTAAGTTTTTCTACAAAAAAATTTAATTTTTAACTTAACAATTCAATTTTCCACCTTAAATATCAATTTTTACCACTAATTTAAGATTTTCATTAAAAATTTAAATTTTCACCAAAAACTTAATCTTTCACCAGAAATGAAATTAAATATTTCACTAAGAATAATTTGTTCAATAAAAATTCAAATTTTATAAAAAATTTGAAAATTTATTCAAATTTTATATTTTCGTTAATAATTCATTTAAAACAAGTAAGAATTTTATATTCGTTTATGTGGGATCTTCAATACCCTCCATACCCTACACCACAATGTTGGTTATAAAGTGTGCAGTAGCTTATTTTGAGACTAATATTTCTTTGAAAATTATGCCTTTTAAAATGAATTTATCGGCGGGTTATATGAGAGCTGGAGGAAACTATGAACCGACCCACGCATTACCTTGTTCATTAATTTTTTATTTATATTTATTTCAATTTTGATAAATTCACACATCGTTTTAAGACTTTTATAAGCCTAAAACCTTAGGATTACATTTGTGTGAGATGTACCTGAAATATTGGAACGAACATAGCCAACTTTAGTAGCCTTCTTTATTAAAATAATAATATGTACCAAATTGCATTGACATTTCGGACGAAATTCATAAAATCGATTCAGAAAATAATTCAGCAAAAACGCATAATGCTCGCACCACTTAAGGTATAACCACTTAGAGTATAAAAAATCACCACAGGCAATGGACTGATGAAACTTGATTGAATCGGCTTAGAATTTATAAATAAGAAAATCTTAAACTAAAAATAAATTTTAACAGTCCGAATGGCTTCGATACAAAGTTACTGCCTAAAATTGTAATAAATCTAAAACCATCTTTATATTGGGATAAAATTCTATTCACTTAAGATTTATAACACAATTATGGGAAGTAGTCCTCATGAGGAAGCTATCAATTATATCAGACTTGGGGTTTTATTAAGTTATTTGTTTGGCCACTTTATTTCAAAGTCTAAAAAAGGTTACACATTTCTGCTAAATGACACAAACTCCAACCATCAAATTTTATATGTTAATTTCTAAAATTCTAATTTGATTTAATTAAAATCAACTTTAATTAAGTTACAATAATTGTTAATGAAATTATCTAATAATAAATCAAAAATTAAATTCTTTTATATGAAATAGGTGCTAATTTTTCCACCCGAAGGTTTTTTTAATGACGATGATTGTAAGAAATTTCTGTAAAATCATTTCTTCACTTAATGGATACACAGTCGTATGAGTAATGAATGAATTATTTAATTTATTACTCATACAAACCTGTTGTATGATTGATGAAAATAGTTTTTCTAGGAAATTTATGAAAATAATTTTAATTCTAAGATTTTAAAAATTATTTTAAATCATTAAATGTTTGCATATTTAAACATTTTCAAATGACCTTTAGAATCTTAAATGTAAATTTTAATTATTAAATAAAAAAAATTATTATTCATCAACTTGACATTTAAAAGAAAAATATTATTTTTATAAATTAGAGAAATTTTGTAAAAATTTCCTAAAAAAAGAATTATCCTTCAACTTAACATTTTTACAGTGGACTTCCAGTAGTACGAATGCCTTTTTATACGAATTTTAAATAATACGAATGATAACAATTTTGCATTGACTACTCTGTGGTATGAATAACGTACCAACGTAGGTTGGTTGAGATATTATGTTTATAGAAAACATAGAAAATGGTGTGACACGCACTTTTAAGTATATCGTGCGACTCTGAATGTGATTCTGATTAACCCGATGTTCCGTCTCTCTGTTTGTACTGCTGACTGTCCATGTTAACGTTGTGAACACTCTACAGATGGCAATTTGTGAGGTATGTTAATGAAATTTGGTGTATATAGACTTTTGATTTAAGGACAAAGCCAATTGAAAGTGATCATATTCGGTCTAATATTTCAGGTAGCTTTAATACAAATACTCTCCCGGAATGGGGGTTTAACGATTTAAACGAAATTGGACAAAAATAAGACCAATGGCAAAATAATATGTGCAAAATAACGCGAGGGTCGGTCCATTACTTCTCATAGGTCCCATACATGTGCTCTTCCAAATATTACTTTGAAAGGCATAAATCTCACATATAAGCCTGTCATATTGAGATAAATACAGTCTAAAATTGATGTAAGGAATTATACGAGGGTCGGTCTATAATTTCTCAAAGCTCCAATATAGGTTTCCAAAGAAAATCCTATTCAAAGGCATTATTTTACATAAACCTTATTGTCATATTTATGTACTTCACACTTAATCATAATTCAGAAAAGCAAATAAATCGTGGGTCGTTCATAAGCTTCTCGGAATTGGCCGACTATAACATATTTACTTGTTTTTTTGTGTTTTTAACTGTCAAAATGTTACAAGTAAAAAGATGTAAAAACAATATTTCCATCACAAATGCCTGTGAAGTATGCACTTTATGTTTCACACATTCACTCACAAATGTGTACAATATGTAACAGTTTGTCTTACACTTGTCTTAACTCAGGAACTTTACTGGCTATAATTTTCTTACTGAACCGATTTTAATGTTGGACTGGTAATGAGGTACAAATATATTAATATTTTGGGAAAATTTTATTCGAATTTGTCAATTAATAATTAAGAGTTTTACGAAAGCTCTTCATTTGAATTTAGAAGTTGTCACAGATATCGATCTTTATCTTTTTTTTTGCTGTTTTCTAATGGGCGACGTCACAGGACTATAACAAACATTTGTGGCAAATTTCATTGAGCTCTGTCAATTATTGTGGAATTGAGCGTCCATTTGTGGTGGTGGAGGGTATAAAATTGAAATATAAAAAATGCGTTTTTCAATAATTCCAATTTTTCGGTATTCTGAAAGGGCGAGACAATATATAATTCGTACTATCGGACGCCCACTGAACTTTTTAAATTAATTTTTATTTAAATAAAGGAAAAATAAATATTTTTTAAAGTCCTTCCATTTGATAGCATTAAAAAAGTTTTGAAATCTTTAAAAAATATATTCTCTGTTAAACAACAAATACATATACAAAATATATTTTACAATACCTACACATACATGTATATAGCTTTATATATCTATGTAAGTACCTTTCCACTTTCTTTGAGTAATTTAGCGTAAATTTCATGAATTTAATTAAAGTTTTGCCATCATTTTTTCCTACATTTATCATCGTCATCACCATTAAACAACATTGTTGTTGTTCCCTTTTTTCTTTAGAAAAAATACCGTCCGTATTGGCTCACTAAGGAATTGAACTCATTGTTTGGCCTAAGACCTTTAGGAAACGAGTGAGTATGAGATTTTACTATTTTATGCCACCAACACTCAGTGAAATTTTAAAAAATTGTGTTGGTTTTGAATTCTCTAGAATTCTGCTGTGGTGGGTTAATGAATTCGCCGTGAAAATGGTTGTACTAAAAAGTCTCTGCCCTAGATAAATTTAATGTCAGAGAAACAGTATTATATTCAGCTAAAGAGAGCGAGAGAGAAGGAGAGAGAGTTTAATAAAAATTTAACTCAGTTGGTCTTCAGCTCAGGCCTGCGCTTAAAATAGTGAGAGAAAGAGCATGAAACTCCGTTTTGCAGAATTTGGATAATATTTTCTCTTGAGAAAATTTTTATCTAAATTTTATTTGAATAAAACTCTTTTCATGATTAAGCTCTTTAATTTCCTGTTAGCAGGATTAAACTGTTAATTTATTTAACTGTTTACTCTTCTGTTATATCCTGTGGAGAATATTTCTAAACAACTTTCTCAATTTCAAATCTGTATAAAAATATTGTTTACCTTTTATGGCTGCTGTAGTTATTTTTGCAGCTGGTGTTATGTCAAGTATTTAATTGTTAGTTAAAAGAAGATGCCTTAATAATCCTAATCAGAACGACGACCCCCATTGTGTCATCGCTATCATTATTTATTTTCTCTTTCTATCTCTCTCTCTCTCTCTTCATCATAATCGTCTTCATCCGTTTCTTAATCATAAAATACGTAGAATTTCACTTTTGCTTTAGGAGAATGTAAAACATGATTTAACTTGACTTGTCTTGTCTTAGCCAGTGTATAGGAATTTTTTACAACTACAACAACAACAATACAGCAATATTTGCATTTAAATGTAAACGACCGCTTGTCAAAGGATAAAATCATCTCCAACATCATTTTCTTTTACTTTTCTATTCTCTGCTTAACTCTATACATGAAATTTCGTTATTTCTTTGTATTTGTGTATGTGTTTGTATGTTTGAATGTATGCCTGTTGTTTTATAGGATTTTACTTCGTTTATACAACAATTCCCCTCCCCCCCCTCAACGCTTTGCTTGTTATTCAAATACAGATTCCCCATCATAGAATGCATGCAATGTTCGTAATAAACAAATAATTAAGGTGCTCAAAAGGAATTTTTATAATGTTGAACAAGAATCAAAAGCTACTGAGAGCAGATGTATGCACGTTGGTATAGATGGATATAGAAGAGAGTAGAGGAAGGAAAAAAAATATATCATTGCTAAAGAAATGTATATTTATGTACTTGTATTACATGAAAGCATGAAAAGGAATAGCTAAAAAGAATGTTATTTAAATACATATTATTACAGCTACAAAAGCAACAACGACATAAACAAAAAAAAAATAAAAAAAAATAAAAAATAATACAAATAACAAGAACAAAATAAGCATTTAACATAAGACATATTTGTTGTTTTTTTTTTTTTATTGCATTTACTTTAAAACCTACAGGACATGGTCAAAGGAATCGGGATTTTACTAATTTGAAAACATGGAAAAAGTTTAATCAAATACTTCGAACTAGATTCATGTTATTTTATTTGTGACTTCTAACTTTTTTCTACAGACAGAAAGAAATCAATGCAAAATTAATTAAAATAAACAACAATTTATATTTGTGATTTTTTTCTTAAATGAAAAAAATGTTAATTCAACATTGTCTCACATTTAAGAATTAGGTTCTTTGAAATTTTACTATAAAAAAGTAATTTTAATTCAAAAAAATATTTAAGTCGGCCAAGCCCGACTAAGAAAATTTATGAACGACCCTCGTATAATCTGCTTTTCTAATTAATGATTAAGACAGAAGTACATTAATACGATAATAAGATTTATGCACAATTTATGAGATTGAATAGGAATTTTTTCTGGAGGGCTTTGAGAAATGATGAACCGACCCTCGTATAATTCCTAACATAAATTTAAGATTGTATTTATCTCAATGTGACCAGTTGTTATTGCAATACCACATATACTTTGAGATTTATGGCCTTCAAAGTAATATTTAGAAGAGGACTTTGATGAGAAGTAATGGACCGACGCTCGCATTATTTGGCTCATAGATTTAGAGTATCATAAGATATATTAGTTGAATTTTTTATTTGTTTATATTTAGGATTTCTATGACCTTATAAACCCATTCCTGGAGGACATTTATATGAGAGCTATTTGAAATATTGGATCGAATAGGACCGATTTTTATAAGCTTCTTCCTTAAGCTAAATTTCATCAAGAATCTGAAAAATTGCGACCTGCACAGTGTTCAAAATGTTTACATGGACAGACGTACGGACATCGCTAAATCAGCTCAAATTTCTGAATCGGACGATGTACTTAAAGGTGGACCTTACTGCACAAGTGAAGTGAAATACGGTATTGGTCAACCATTTAATTTATAGTTTATAGTCTTATAAAATTAAAACAATTTTCTGCAAAGGACTTTAAATGAAGACTATAGGAAAACATGGACCGATATTTATCAAATTTATAAAAAAAATAATTGTGCCGAACTTAAAAGGAATTGGTATATTTTTAGATTTTTTCTTAACTTAAATACAAATATGCCCTGAAGAACCACCCATAAATTGAACTTATAACAAAATATGGATCGATATTCGTCAAATTAGTTACGAGCATATTTTATTTTATAGTTTTCTTA
This sequence comes from Cochliomyia hominivorax, assembly GCA_004302925.2. Lineage (NCBI taxonomy): Eukaryota > Metazoa > Arthropoda > Insecta > Diptera > Calliphoridae > Cochliomyia > Cochliomyia hominivorax. The sequence goes on from PYHX02000495.1 coordinate 13,599,812, forward strand.
GCTTAACACTATACCTATTCCGTGAAGGGAATTATACGGAGGTCAAAAATGGCCACAGCGCAGTATCAGTTTCTTTGAAAGAGTTCTTCTTCGGAATTTTGAAGTTGTCCCAGAAATTGGCCTTTAATAATAAAGCTATTTAAATAAGAGACTTCTTAGGACAACAACAACAATTTCATAGCCTCCCTACAATTATTCTAAGCGTGAGATTTTTCGCAACAGACACGCAGATGGACAGGTGGATCTAGTTAAATCGACTCAGGTATTGATTTGATGCTAGATATATATGCTTTATGTGGTCTTAGATGATTCCTTCTTGATCTTTATTGGGGAATTTTTCACTACGTTTTAAAGCATGGAATATGGGTCCCATGTAAAATATAAACCAATAAAATTTAACTTTATTAAAAAAATTATTTTTTTCGTCATATTATTACTGGTACACGCACGGAAAGTCATGTCGTCGCAACAATACTATTTTTATGGCAAACTTTTATTTTTATCTCCAACATATCAAATATTGAATTGAAATTTACTTTAAAATAGTTTTGTTACTGCAACAAAATAATTTTCAATAGTTTAACAAAGATATTTTAGTCTCAATATGTTTAGAAATACGAATCATAATTGTGTTAGTTCATAACTATCTTGCAAAAGGATCGGTCTATATATGATCGTAACACAACATGATGGTAACTCTCTTGTATACCGACTCTCGAAAATCCTTTGAAATATTCTACAGTGTTAGTATTGTAATAATATTCATTCAATTCCACACAATCCGAAAATACTGTACACAAATTTACGAAGTTCAGTCCATAATTCAATCAAATCAAAGAATAAGGGTTCATCCATAATTTTTCTTTTCTGCCCCATGGTAAATATAATAGTTATCGATATGGTATATAACGTATATTAACGTTCTTCCATCAAAACTCTTTTAGGAAATTAGCGAATCAATAAATTATGCCCACGATTGGATATTATTTATCGTTCCGATTTTCAATTCGAAACAACCTCTCAACTATACTTTATTTTTACCCCATTTTTTTCTAGACATATACACTATTCCCAATATTATGACCACATACTGTTATACTTGCACATTGTAATGTGAGATTAACTTTAATCAAGGAAATTGTTCAGTTTAACTTTTTTTCTTCAATTTTCTTAGTTCTTTCTCTCTGTTTCTTTATTACACATTCATAAAAAGAAATCTTTTGCAGTTCTTTTCCCTCATTCTTTTCCTTTTTTTTTTTTTTTTTGAAGTTCAACATGTAAAAATTTTGTTGTTTTTATTTTTTTATTTTCTCTTTTTTACCAGCAAATTTTCCCTTTTTGTTGTTTTCGCTTAGAAATGTCATCATGTAATTTTGTTGTTGGGAAATGTTTTTTTAGCATAAACTTTATATGAAGTAAAGTAATAGTTAAAGAAGTTTTACACCCTACACCATCATAAGTGTTGGGAGTATTATGTGTATGTGCAGATGATTAAAACGAGGAGACAAATTAGTTCTACAACCACTTTTAAGAATACCGTTTGACTCAGAATCACTTCCTGTGTCGACTAAAGCATGTCCGGCTGGCTGTCCATGTAAAGCTTGTTCGCAAAGTACAGCTTGCAGTTTTGAAAATATCTTAATGAAAATTGACACGTTTTATTATTTTTCCCCAAGAATTATGCCACATTTAAGAATACCGTTTGTCTCAGAATCACTTCCTGTGTCGACAAAAGCATGTCTGGTTTACTGTAAAGCTTGTTCGCAAAGTACAGCTTGCAGTTTTGAAAATCTTGATGAATATTGGCACGTTTTATTATTTTCCCCAAGAATGATGCCTGTTAAAACTAGTTATGATAGGTTCATTACTTCTTAAAGGCCCCATACAAATATCCTACCGGAATGGAGGTTTTAGTCCATAAAATTTCTAAATATAAAAACGTTTTAAACCAAATTTTGCAGAAAAATGTCATATAATATTCTATATCTGTTCAAAATTATACCAGGATTGATGCAATATTTCTCATATACATACGAAGGCCGTACGCAAATTTTTCCTAGCTGTCATTTACAACCAACAATGTGGTGTAGGGTATTACACAGACCTGCGTGACCGACTATAACATTTTTACTTGTTCCTACTATTTTTTATATGTTTATTGAGAAAAAGTACATGTATTAGTTTGCATGTTTGACACACTCACACACATACAAACACAAGCATACACACATATTAAAAAAAAAGAAAAGGATATGAATAAGAATGGGAGCATATTAAGTTATATTATTGTAATATAATGTCAAATTTCCAACAATCTACAAACTAATAAAAGAAGGCTTAATATTAATAATAATGACTACAAACAACAACAACACCAACACCAATAACAACAAAAAGGTTTAAGAAAAGTAGAAAAGAGCAAAAGTAAATAATTTGCCTTTTGTCGAGAAGTAAGAAGAATTAAAATGCATATAGGAAAATAAACATTAATAAGAGTTATGTAAACGATTTTTAAGAAAAATTATATTCACTTGTATTTTTCTGTTTTTTTTTAATAAATTAGTTTTAAATGGAAAAAAGTGTTAGATGTTTTGAATTAAATGAAGTTGTTGTTGTACAAACTAAATTAATTGAAATTTCAGATTAGAAAATTAAAATATTTTTATACCCTTCGCCACTACAACTTTTAGCTAAACATTTTGTAACTCGTTAAGTGTTGTATTTAAATGGTTATATTTATATACGTTTGTGAGTGTATGTACGCAAACTAACGTATTAACTTCACATGAATTTTAAAAATTCGGAATAGCCGAATATAGCATTCGCACTTGTTATAGTTAATTAAAAATTAAGAATATTATATTCGGCTATGCCGAAATTTCAATACCCTCCACCAGAGATAAATAGATTAAATTTTGTACATGTACTGTGTACGTTCATACACACTTACATATATATTCAAAAACGTATACAATATAAGTTTGTCTTAAATGCAACACAGGAAATTTCGTTCAATTTGTTTATTTATAATAGACAATTCTACGAAAATACTTCGTTAGAACTTAGAAGTTGCCTCAGATATCGGTCTATATCTTTCAAAATACTGGACCGATTCTGTTAGTTTTAAAAAGGAAACTTCTCAGGACTAAAGTAAATATTCAGACCAGATTTCATCGAGCTCTTTCCATCATTGTGGATATCTGCGTGCCAACAACAGACTACAGACAGATGGATATAGCTAAATCGACTCTGACTTTGAGTTTTAGAACATTCCTTCTCGACGTTATATACTGAATGACAAATTTAATAAACCTTCTTCACCACTTGTGCGATGATATGATTATTTAAAAAGAGTTGTGTGGAAGAATTATAGTCATTTAAATGTTAAATAAAAATAACTTTAATTACTAACGAAATATATTGAGTATATAAAATGAAGTTAGTAATGAAGATGTTATAGACCAATATCTGAAACAAGTACTTTAAAAACTTTTTATCAGATTTAAATAGAATTCAACTTTAATTTGAAGCTTAATCTGACAAGTAGAAAAGAGTTATAATTAATAAATTACGATCATATGAAATTTCGCTCTGTAGGAAATCCAATATGTTTTTAGTAGTGCGTATGTGTATAAGGTGTGTTAGAGTATATGTAAGTGTTGCTAAAACTTCATACATATATGCATTCGGTGGAGGTGTTATAGATTCGACAGAGCCGAAAATAGCATTCATACTTGTTTTTTAATGAATTTGAAAAATAGTTTTTTATAAAATTCGTTTCAATTAATTTTTATTAAACTGATAGAAGCAAAATCGCAAACAAATTTTAAAGTCCCCCTCGACTGAAAGTATCGTCTGCCCATACAAAGGCAATTTTAATTTTCGAATATCTAAGAAAATTTTGAAAGTTAATCGCAATCACTTTCTCAATTAACTGTTTTACTGAGCAAAATGTAGGATGGATGGAATCATCTTTACAAAGTCAATTTTTATAAAAAACAAGTAAGAATGCTATATTCGGCTATGCCGAATCTTAAATACCCTCCACCACAAAGTCGTGTAAAGTTAATACGTTAGGTTCCATAAATACACATACACTCACAAATGTATATAACACAGAAATACTTAATCAATCATAAAATTTGTTACAATTTAGGCTACAAAATTTTTCTACTGAACTGCCTTTTTTCTACCAAATTTCATTGAGCTCTGTTAATTTTTGTGGAATGGAATTGATCTCTATTTAAATGTTTTATAAACTCTAATCCTTTTTCCGGGAAATCCCGTTATAAGCGAGCTATAGGAAAATTTGGACCGATATAGGGCAAATTATTATATAATATCTTCAGAACAGTTAGCAAAATAATTGTGTCGACATTCAATAGAATTGGTCTTTATTTACTCGTGAAGGGGCATTATAATAGAGCTATATCAAAATATGGACCCATTTTAACAAAATTTATAACACATATTTATGTTAATAAAATTTATAACATATATTTAAAAGAGCTAGAAAATTAGTTGTGCCAAATTTCAATAGAATTCGTTCAAATTTCAGAGTTTTATAAGCTATAAATCATATTCCGGGAAGGGGCCTTATATGGGAGCTATATCAAAATATGGACCCATGTTAATAACATTTATAACATATATTGAGAATAGCTAGAAAATTAACTGTGTCAAATTTCTATAGAATTGGTTCAAATCTAAAAGTGTTATAAGCTGTAAATCATATTCCGGGAAGGGGCCTTATATGGGAGCTATATCAAAATATGGACAAATGTTAATAAAATTTATAACGTATATTAAGAATGGTTAAAAAATTAGTTATGACAAATTTCAGTAAATTATCTTAAGAATTGCGGCCCATATGTCACAAAGAGTTTAGGGTGTATCAAAATTTTGCATATTATAGCCTATAACCTTTTTCCGGTTAGTCAGATTTTGATAATTTTTTGCACGATGATGAAGCACGTGCAGTTGTATGCTAAAATTAATTTTTTGTTTAAGTCCAATTGCATTTTAAGAAGAAATTATAAGAGTTCATTTTCGAAATTTTGAGGTTGTTTCAGATATCGGTCTATAACTTCCTTGCTTATAAACCGATATAGCTGGTTTTAAATAGCAAACTGCTTAGGACAAAAACAAACAATGTGGCCAAGTTTTATTGAATTCGATCAATTATTCTAGGCGTGAGAATGTTTCCAACAGACAGACAGACGGACATAGCTAAATCGACTCAGTTTTTGATTTGATGCAACAATATATATACATTGTTGGGTCTGAGATGATTCCTTCTTGGCGTTACATACAGAATGACAAACTTAATATACCCTCACCACTTGTGGTGGTGGAGGGTATAAAAAATGTATATAAAGAACTATTCCAGCGAGAGTATTAAAATTTGGTCCAAATCATTTTATCATTGAACTGTTTTACTCGACAAAATTTAGGACGGACAGGATCAGGAGTAGTGGTAACCACCACAAAACATCTTATGAACTGTTGAAGAGTGATTAGTAAGATTTCGCTTCAATTATTTTCTCAAGGAACAGTTTTGCTGGACGAAATAGAATTAGGGGGAGGGATAGTTTCCCTATAATGCAAATTATTAATAAATTGTTATGAAATGATTTTTCTGGACAAAATGGATCAAACATGGTCAGGGGGGAGATATATCCTTTATTCAAAGTAAGTATTAGTAATCGAATGTCTAAAGAATTATCACAGCGAAAATCTTTCAATTTAGCCAAAACACCACGGTATGATTTCTTTTAATATACGTCGCTCTTTTTGAAATTGTTTCTGAATCTGGAATGGAGTCGAATATTTATGCAGAAAAGCGCACTGTCATAATATTTAAATCCAAGTGATTGGTGGTGGTTATTATATGCTTATGTATATGTTTGTAACGGGCAGAAACATTATTGCCAGGCACTACCATTTTTTGAGAAGACCGTTCCATTCCGCAAAACTTTTTGAGGCCATTATCGTCTTACTTGCGTATACCATGTGTAACGCGCTTCCTTACACTTCTTTCCTTTACACTTCTTTCAATTTTAAATACGTTTTTATGACCAAACGGTAGAAAATCATTTTAATTTTAAAACTGCATGATTTTAGTTTCTAACATTTTCAACATTCTTCTTTGATTTTATACATTTTCTTCCTTTTCCTGGTATTCTTATTTGTTATGTAACCAAAAAAACAGAATATTTTAAAAATTATGTCACGTTAGAATATTTTTCAAAATTATTATAATTTTTATTTGTTGAATTGTATAACAAGCAAATATTCTCATATTATACACACATACACAAGAGAATATTTGCTAATGTATATGTGTTTATTATGTCACATATAACTGTTCGAATAATCAAAAATAATACAACAAAAATATTAAGGAAAATAGTTTTTGACCAAAAAGAAAAAATAATAAATAAAAATTTATACAAAAAATCGAAAAAAGAATATAAATTTTGAATAAAAATCTTTTCAAATGTCATTCATGCATTCAATCTTTTAACTGATTGTATTTCTATTTAAATATAAGTGAATATATGCATGTATATGTAATGTATATACATTTAATACATATGTAATGTACAATTTACATACATATAATCATATTTACATATACACATGTACGGTACACTTGAAATGGTTGTAATATTTACGTTAATTCAAAATCCTATAAACACACAATACAACGTAAACTAGATATAGTGGTTAGATTGATAAGGAATTAAAATTAATAATTTCTTTCCTAAAAACAAAAAGGAGTGCTATATTTCGCTGGCGAATCTTTAATAACCTCCACCACAAGTGCATGAAGGTAAATATGTTGTGTTCCGTACAAACTCACACATACCCTCACAAAAGTATATAATATAAAACCGAATTTCTTGAATACAACACAAAAATACTTAGTGAGTCATAAAATTAGCTATATTTTGGTTCTACTGAGCCAATTTTGACAATTTTTTCTGGAATAATTATTCTAATTTGTCGATTTCTAATTGACAGAAAATATTTCTCTGGAATTTAAAGGTTGCCTCAGATATCGGTCTATATTTTCTGATATATTGAACCGATTTTGCTGGCTTTAAATAGAGAACTTCTCGATGTAAGAGTGCCAACAACAGACAGACAGACAGACAGACGGACATAGCTAAATCCACTCAGATTTTGATTTGATGCAAGAATATATATAAACATTATGGAGTCTGAAATGATTTCTTCTTTGCGTTACACATAGTTAATATACTCTCCTTAACACTTGTGGTGGTGGAGGGTATAATTAGATAATAATTTAAATACAGTTATGGCCAAAACAATAGGATCAAATTTATTTTCATGTGTTTTTATACCCTTCACCACCATAAGTGGTGTCATTTCGTGAGTAACGCATAGAAGATATAATTTAAGAAGCCATAATGTATATACATTCTTGCATCACATCAAAGTCTGAGTGGATTTAGATGTTAAGGCGAAAGTTATGTTTTTGACTTATGAAGATCTGGAAACAAATGTATTAAATGTATTAGATGTATTAGATATATACTTTTTGAGATTAAATTAAAGTATTCTCCAAATTGTTATTATATATTTTTAATCCGACTTGGCAGCATCTTAATACAGTAGGAATTATTTTATTGAGTACAAAGCTCAGTCCTTCTGAGCTTCTAAAAGAATTTCGCAAAAAGATGTGTTTTTGCAAAGAATATTTTTAACTCTTAAAGTCCCAATATTTATTATTCTTAAAATTCTTTCACACAATTCTCAATAGCTTATCAATTACCCCTCTTTACGACAACATTACTTTATATATTTTAACACTAATCGAACTATGATAATAAAATCGATTTTATAAGCCTTTCTATCCAACATTCCTCCCACAATTCCCTTAGTAAAGACAATAACAAAAAAATGGAAACTAAATGATTGTGCCATCAATGTATAGGCTTATAACAATAACAATAACAATAACAATAACAAAAGAAAAAGAAATGAAAATGGCTTTACCTTCCTGCCTTTAACTATTGAATATAGACTATATGATGATGTTACGTCCATTGCCTACACTTGGCACACGAATCATAATGGACGACTGGGTTGTTTGTGGAAGGTTGATTATTATTGCTGTTGCTGCTATTGTTGCTATTGCTGTTGTTGTTGGTAGTGTTGTGGACTATTTGGATATTGGACTATCAAAGCCTGTCTGTTAGACTGTCGTTTTAGTTGTGTCACTTACGTAAGTGTCAATCCGCATGTCTATCAATTGGCTCTCGAGCATATGTATTACAATACAAATGTATTTTTACTTATATGCTTGTATGTATATGTGCATGTATATGTGTTTGCATGTAGAATATTCAATGTAAATTATAAATGCACACTTCATGTACATGAACTAATGTGCTGTTATGAAGTAGAGGGCATTCGAGAAATATATACATACAAACACATATACATAGATACAAAAAAATAATATATATACATAAATATTGTAAGTAATCTGGGAAAAATATATATTAAAAAAAAAGAACTGAATAAAAATAAAAAAATAATAGAATGAACTAAAAGGGGGGAAGAAAATAACAAAAATAATATCACGTACATTTAATATACATTTTAGATTGTGTGTATTCTATCATATTCATAGACAAAAACGAATTGTACACATTTCTATGCATTCATTTTCATTTCAGATTACTCATACACTAACACACATATTCATATTTAGCTTTTTCTCATTTAAGCTGCTGCTGCTGCTATTTTTGTATTTTGCACAAACTTATGCAATGCAAATATTCCTTTTCAAAAATGTATACAAATGTAAGTCTCAGTGTGTGTGTGTGCGTGTGAGTGTGTGTTTAAGTATCTATGTTGTTTGTTTTCACTACTACAACTACAATAAATAGTGATTCTGCTATATATTCTGTGAATGAACACGAGTTAGTTTTTATATACCCTACACCACCACAAGAGGTGATGAGGGTATATCACCTTTGTCAATTCATTTGTAACACTAAGAAGGAATCTTCTCATACACCATTCCGAATAGATTTTTGCTGTCTGTGTGTTGAAAATTTTTGAAAATTCTTACGCTTAGAATTATTGTCCAAATCCACGTTATTTCCTATTCGCCTAAGCAGTGAACCTGAGCCATGTCGGTTCATCAGCAAAAATTTTATAGACCAAAATCAGAGTCTTCTAATTTCTAATTTTTTTAAACAAAATGTAACTGCATTTAAACAAAAATTTTACTTTTACATACAGTTATATGTTCTTCATCATATTGAAAACAGTCATCAAACCGGACCAATAAAAAAAGTTATAGTCGGAAATTTGCAAAAAGTTGCTATACCCCAGAATCTGTGTGTCATATAGATCACAATTTTTGGAGATAGTTTACTGAAATTTGCCACAATTGTTTATACATTAATAATCAAAAAAGAAAAACAAGATTGTGCAGGGGTCTTTATTTAAACTAGTTCCATGTAACGCTACTTCCCGCAATAAGATTTATAACTTAAAAAACTATTAATATGAACCAAATCTATGGCACAATTAATTTTCTAGTTATTTTGAATATAAAATATGAATTTGAAAAATCTCGGTCCACATTTTGATATAATTACCATAAAACGCCCATTCACGGCAAACAGTTTCGATCCCATAAAACTTGTAAATAAATCTTAATTCTATTGAAATTCCAGACAATTATTTTTCTAACTATCTTGAATATATGTTTTTAATCTGATTTATATTGGGCCATATCTTGTAATAGTTTAAGGCTCCTTCGCACAAAATGGTTTAAATACGTTACATTTATGAAACTGTTCTTAATATATGAAACTAGTTTGGGCATTATCTTGCCATATTTTTTTATTACTTCTTTATAATCCCACATCCAGGAAGACAATACGAAACAATTCCATCGACATTCAGATAACTAGATAATTGTCTTCAATAAAATGGTGAAGAGTATTTATGATTCGGCACTGACGAATGTTCTTACTTGTTTTTGTTTTTGTTAAAATTCACATTTACTCTCATGTTCTGTATATGAAGTTGAAAGAAAATAGCAAAAACTTATTTTTATCCAAAACATTAATTTTTAATTCAAAAGACATGCTGCAGCAGTTAGAAGCATAATAAGAGTAAGATCCAAGCAACAACAAAAAGTCATCAACAACATCATTATTATATGCACTAAAAGACACTTAAGGATTTGATAAGTGTGATTTACGAATTGCAAAATATATATCATATTTAATAAAGTTTTGAAGGATGTTATTAATATTGGGGTAGCTCTTTATTTGATCCGGAGCACAGTAGGTTCAAAGCGTTTTTTTTTTTAAGTAATTCTGTAATTTTGGAACCATTAGAGGTGTCCTAATAAAATTTCATGTAGTCAGAGCTGAGGTATTTTTGAGTTGACTTGGAGGAAAACAAGTTCCTATATGGTCAGGGCTTCCCAAAAATTGACTAGCTCTGGTGTGTTGATTTTCCAAAAATCCGTTTATGAATTGAGGGATTACAAATTTTGTATATATATAGAGTCCTTGTAAATGTCATTACAAAAAATATATTAAAATGTTTAGGTTATCTCTTATAGTTTCGGAGATATTAATTTGTAACCGATTTTTCGCCCTTTTATTGTTTATTTTTTTTATGATGGCGGACTTACCGTAGGTTCTAATTTTTTGTGTTCTCTGCTTCATAATTTTTTTAACAGGAACTTGTGTAAACTACGTATGAGATTGGTACAGAGATATGCCCATACCTCCAAATAAAAACAAAAAACAAAAAAAAGCAGCTTTTAAATACATAAATAGCATTTGCTGCCGGATGGACTTTATATCAACAAGGCGATCATTTAAGTGAAAAAAGTCAAATTTTTTAACACGATTTATATGGATTGAGACTTTGGACATTTCCGTATAAAAGTCCTGAATGATTTTCTATACATCATATTGAAATCTCAAATAAATATCATTATTTGTTTATAACTTTTCTACAAGCATTCAAAGGTCTACCGTTAACCTGTTTCAAATGTTATTAAGCAGTACCGGAAGAACTAGTCCGAAGATAGAAAATCTGGTTCAGGTAGAAGAAATGGTTTACACGATGTTTGTAAAGAAAATAAAAATACATATATTTTTTGTAAATTGTAATAATAATTTCAACCAAATAAAAAGAAAACTAAAACAGTAAGTTTAAAGGTTTCGATTATATTTTTTCGATCTCACTCCTAAACTTTTTTCTCCGTGTAACATTAATGTGCTAAAAAATGTAGTAAACTCATTCTAGGAACAAGGTTTTCATTTAAACTCATCTCAACGTAACTCTAAAGCAGTTAAACAGTTTTGAGTCATACACGGCTTTTCAAAATGAATAGAAAACCAATTCCGTGTAGTAAACGTAGAAGCAGAGGAAGAGTAAAAAAGCATGGCGAGCATAGCATTTCTTGTATTATCTCTTTACAGTCAATCTACCATAGCAAAATTTCACCTCCGGCCCTTATTCTACAATACATACGATGAATTAATTTTCTTATGGTAAAGTAAACAGGAATCACAAACAGCAACAACAACAACAATAAGAACGTCATCATTAACATTATTATTGTCATTATTATCAACATGACGGTATTAAAGTCGTGGCGAAAAGCGTAAAGTAAAATAGCAAACGGTTGTTGCATAGTAATCGTTACAAGTGGATAGAAATTGTTGTTGGAAACAAAATTGTCTCTCTAAAATTGAAATAAAAAAGAAGTAGAGAATAGAGAAAAAATGAACGTATAAAACGAACTGGGAAACACTAATGCGACATATAAACATTTGACAAAGTTAAAATGCAGCAGGAGCAACAACAAACAAATTCCTTTAACAACACACTGACTTACAGATGGATAAACCCAGATCTATTTCTTGGTTTCATGTAAACAAACAAACAAACAAACCTCCAGACTGCTGAGATCTACAAACAAAAAACGTGAAAGGGAGTAAATGCTTGAACTAGTGAATGGTGAAAGAAAAAAAGAGTCACTAAAATGAAAATGAAAACGCATCCTTAGAGAGAGAAAAAACTACATATTTGAAGGCAAAATGCATTTACTTTATTTGCCAGGATTTTTACTTTTTAATCGTTTTTCTCCGCTTTTTATTTTGTTTATCGTAAAGTTGCAATGACATTATTTAGATGTACGTGGCGATGTTAGGATTAAAATAAACCTGGTAAAGGATTTTTGAACGATTAAATGGTGGGGTTGTGCATCTAAAACTAGATGATTTAGAAATTGGTTTTTGAAAGACAAGGAAAATTTTTATGGGTTTTAAAAGTTAAGCATTAGGGATCCTACGCGTTAATAAATTAAGAACGCACTTTTTTCTGGTCACTAAATTTAATCAGATTAACAATATATTATGTATAACAAGGGTATCCTGATCAAAAAAATAAGTCAAGTAATATTTGGTTTCAAAGTTGTAATAAAAGACGTGAGTTAGTATGTCACTTGAGGAGATTTTTAGAAGTAGACCGATCCCACATTACGGTATATTCCGTTTATATAAATTTTGAATATACGAACTATTATCACAATATAGGTTTGCGGACCGATCTTCTTGACATAAGTTTATTTTTTCATGTACGTTATACACTTTGAACAAACTTAAATACCTCAACCATCTGCGTTAAAAATTTTCCTATTTACGTTTTATCAGTCTTTCAGAGAAGACGTTTTCATATTCCTCACAAAAGAAGTGAGATCAAAATATTCGTAACACACGTTCTCTTTAAAACTTTTAACTCAAGATTATATATTTCCTTCAATCAAAGTACATTCGTAAAAGCTAATGCGGTTGTAAAAAGATACAAAGCTGTTGGTAAACGAATCCTAGATTTTATTTGGTATTTGTACCAAAATATCCAAATTCTCTAAACTGCCCAGAGCTAAAGCCAGAGAAGAGATATGTACTCTTCTTAAGGGACAATTGAAGTGGACAAAAAAGGTGTCCAAATTTGTGGTAGATTTAAAGCGGAGAAGGACTACCTGCAAAGTGACAGAAGACACTGCAAAATCGTTTATGTAAGGTTTTCCGGAAAACGTTCAAAATTTGATTATTTGTAATTAAAACTGTTTAGTTGTAATAATTATCTCAATCGAATAAAAAATTAATACTGTAAGTTTAGGTGTTCTTATTTATATATGTATGTTAAGATTTTTTCCATCTCACTTCTTATATTTACTAATCCCTCCAATTATAACTGATTTTTATCGCGTTTTTAATTTATCGTTATCAATATTTTAAGTTGCCAATACGTATGCGTAAAAAATTTTAGGGGGTACCTACACTTTTGCAGTGCAAAATATTGAGTTCCAAAAAGTATCTCTTATTTTTTATTTTAATAATAAATAAGAAATAAATTAATAAGTATTTTAGAAGTAATATGATATTTTGTAAAAATATCCACTTTAGTCAAATTAGGGTACTCAGATTCATGCTGTTCACACTGTATATAGTTTATTCTAAAGTATAAAATTTTAACTTTCAAAGCTTAAACGGAAACGAAAAATTACTATTAAAATTTCTTAAAAAATCTTAAAATTTTTGAAAAGATTTCTTAATCAATTTCAAACGAATCAATAGGAAACGGTTAACATACACACACATACTTTTACCCGTAATGATTGTAAACTAGGAATCCAGTGTGTAAACTTTTTATATAAAATTTTCTTATCATCTTTTTTTTTGTGCATCGATCAGGGAGTAAAATTTAAAACCAAAAATCTTTAAACAAAATAAGCAGCTTAAAGTCAAAATGGCAACGGAAGTTAAAGTAACAATATATTGGGATATTGAGATAAAAAAATATATCTTGAACATGACAAATGAGACTCAAACCAATAAAATTCGATAAGATAAGAGAAAATAAAACCAAAAAGAAAGAAATAAACAAGAAAGAAGTATGAAACATATAAGTTACCCTCTATGGACTATTATTTACTACTTCAAACGGATTTAAAACAAGTCAGTCAAGCTCGACTATTTAATATCCTACACCAAATTGTTGGTTGAAATGACTGCTACGAAAAAATCGTATAATTTGCTTTTCTAATTTATGCTTAAGTAAGCAATTATGATTATTATGACACCCACATTTCTGTGAAATTTATGCGTTTTAAAAGGATTTAATTTCTGGAAAATTATATGGATGTTAGAAAAATTATGGACCGATCACCGTGTAATTTCGCAAAGCGGTTTTGACTTATATACATTATAAATGAACTCAATATTATTGCCACGTAAATGTGCGATTTATGAATTTCAAAGTGACATTTGAAGGGGTGGTTGTATGGGATCTATGAGAAATAATAGACCGATCCCATTATAAATTATGGCATATCGCTTTAGAATTTAATATGACTTATTTTTGCAAAATTTGGATAAAATCGTTTTATATTTAGGAATTTTATTAATTAAAACCACCAATCCCGGGGGGACATTTGTATGGGGCCTATATGAAATAATGAACTGATCATAAGCAATTTCAATAGGCATCATCCGTGGGCCAAAATAAATATCTTCAAAACTGCTACCCGTACTTTGCGAACAAGCTTTACATGGACATACTTAAACAGACTCAAAAAATGATTCTGGGTTGAACGATATACGTAAGATTGGTTTTCTTCACGTTACAAACATCTGCACAAACGCAAAATAACCCCACCACTTATGGTGGTACAAGGTATAAAAAGATGAAGTATATAGACTAACTACTTATATGTATGTATAAGGCAGTCAGAAGAAGCTGGACGCACAGACGGGCAACCAATTGAATGTTATATATTTGAAGAGAATCCTCAACAATTTTAGATAATATTTTTCTTCTTTTTGCAATTTTTGCCTTAACCACAACCGGAATTGTTGCTTTTTTTTAAATTGTAAAGTCAGTTGTATATGAGTCTGTTGAATATTATTTTTGTACATGCAAATAATAATGATACAAGAGGAGCAGCACTCATCATGATTCAAAAAAAAATCCAATAAAAAAAATTCCCAAAAAAAAAAAACAATATGGTTACTGATGCAATATTCCGGTAAAATTCCAGGACCTTTAGATGTAAACATAAAGTATTATACCGCAAAACAAAAAAAAAAGAGAAAGCATACTATAGATGGAATAAAATTATGTCTTTGTATTGTGAAAATACTATAAATTACAAATATCATATGGTTATTTTATGGAAAAAGAGGTAAAAAGAAGAAGAAGATTTACAGAGGAACTACTCTTCCTTTGTAGTTGTAGCATGATTTCATATGTTTTTCATAATTCATACACACACACACATACAAATAAATAATTGTTTGTTATAGAATATGATGTGTTTACGAACTTATGGCTTATGGGAAATAACCGCATCTGACCTAAACCACAAAAGCCATTGCTGTAAACCACAATTGAAAGCTTGTATGAGTATGACAGAAGTTTGAATAAACGAATGAATGAATAAATATATGAATGAATGAATGAAAGACTCATTGAATGACTGTATGTTTGTGTAATAATGAATGAATGGTTGCAACTACAACAAGCACTTGTACGTTATATAAACACACTCACACATTAAAAAAACAACAACATACTTTACTTCTCTATACTATCAACCACTAGATTCTATAGTGTTCCACTTCTTAATTTTCTATAAGAGTTTATATTTGGGAAGGATATCTGTGAATGTATGATTTAAGAAATTAAGAGATTTATAAATTTCCACAATCAGGTTGAGCAGGATATTTGGTATATCATCCTCAACACGAAATCAAATATGATAAAATCGGACAAGACAAAGTCTGCTTCCTTAAAATATTCCAATGATACTTATGCATTGTATGAGATTTGTGTTATATGCATTAATTTACGGAACTATTGGAAATTATGGACCGATACTTATTCCAAGAAATCTGCTTTGTATGTCATAGAAAGCTTAGACGAACCTTTTTGAGATTCATACACTTAAAGTGATTTCCACAAAAAAGGGTCTTAATGGTACTAATTTGACATGTTGATTTTTTGTAGAAATATGGGATTTTTTGCGCGATATTTGATTAATTTTTTTTCTATAAAATAGAAACTATATTTCTGGATACAATTTAATCAATTTGATCATATAATACTAAACAGACAAGAACCAATTTCTAAACACTTCCCTTTCTTGATCTAAAATATTTATATACCAAATTTTATCTGGAAATTTCTTAAATTATGACCTGTAAAATATTCTTGGACAGGAAGAGACTTAAGAAATAGAAGTGAAAATTTCAATCATAAGTCCTACAATTTATATGTGTCTTACAAAGATTACAAAAAATGTGACTTTTTAGTGAAAAGTGAATTTTTAGTGAAAATCTGAATTTTTAGTGAAAATTTCAATCATAAGTTAAGAAGTGAATTTTAAATTCAGTGATTCAAGTTTTTAAATTCAAATGTGAATTTGTGGTGAAATATGATTTTAAGTGAAAATGTGATTTTTTTCGAAAATTTCAAATTGAAAATGGAAACATGAATTTTTGGTGATAATATGAATTGTGTAGTGAAAATGTGAATTTTTAGTGAAAATGTGAATTTTTATTGAAAATGTGAATTTTTAGTGAAAATGTGAATTTTTAGTGAAAATGTGAATTTTTAGTGAAAATGTGAATTTTTAATGAAAATGTGAATTTTAAGGGAAAATGTGAATTTTTAGTGAAAATGTGAATTTTTAGTGAAAATGTGAATTTTAGTGAAAATGTGAATTTTAAGTGAAAATGTGAATTTTTAGTGAAAATGTGAATTTTTAGTGAAAATGTGAATTTTTAGTGAAAATGTGAATTTTTAGTGAAAATGTGAATTTTTAGTGAAAATGTGAATTTTTAGTGAAAATGTAAATTTTTTGTGAAAATGTGAATTTTTTGTGAAAATGTGAATTTTTTGTGAAAATGTGAATTTTTTGTGAAAATGTGAATTTTTTGTGAAAATGTGAATTTTTTGTGAAAATGTGAATTTTTTGTGAAAATGTGAATTTTTAGTGAAAATGTGAATTTTTAGAGAAAATGTGAATTTTTTAGTGAAAATGTGAATTTTTTAGTGAAAATGTGAATTTTTAGTGATTTATGAATTTTTAGTGAAAATATGAATTTTTAGTGTTTTCGTTAAAATGATACTAAAAAAGGTCTAAGTTTTCTCCTCAAATGGGACGAATTTCAAAGAAGTACCAATTACCTAACATCTTTTTTTAGGAGAAATACCATGAGTAGTGTATTTTTTTATACCCATTTCTATTTAAGAAATAAAAGGTTACCGATTTTACCATGTTCAATAAGGTTATATCGAAATGACATAAAGTATCTAAATGGATCTATTAGGGGAGAAAAGAATCTGCAGTCTATATTACATGTTTCAGGCAACAACCAGTTAGGTTATGTGTCAGTCACTTTACTCTTTACTTTAAATTAAAAAAATATATTAGAATTTTAAATATCAAATTGAATTTGTTTATAGATCAATCCTTATTTCACCGTTGTATGGAGCCAAAACTCTTGGAACACAACCCACCAACACTTGTTCAATTTTAGATAACCAACATCAACAGCATCAAAATCATCGACATCTACCAAGACAACTCCACTTTGAGGGCATAAAAAAATACATATTTTGTGTATTAAATTTATTTTATTTTCATCCAATTTTATTTCACTCTCTCTCATCTATAAACATATATACACAAACGCAGAACATATAGATGTTTATGGACCCACATACATCTATACATGATGACTGCGTCAAACCACATCAAGTATTTGGAATTTTATTTTATTTTATTTTTGTTTTTCTTATAAATTTCCACTCTATATATCATTCATTCATCCCTCTAGTCATCAAACTATTCATGCAACATATTCATCTTACACTTACAATCACACTTAGAATCACACTAACACACTCACATATACTATCATATGAATAAATAAAACTTTGTAATAAATTTTAAACAGGTGTTGAGTTACTTTGTTACTGAAAACTTACAAAAATTTTCTTATAAAGAATCAAGTAAAAATTGCTATAATCAGTCAAGGCCGACTATGTAATACCCTACACTATATTATTGGTTGTACAAAAAAATTAAAAAAGTCCCTCGTATAATTTCCTTTTCCAATTTATGTTTGTGTGTGCAACAAATTATTATGATACTTAGATTCATGTGAAATGTATGCATTTTTTCTGAAGTGCTATATGGGAGTTAGAAAAAATTATGGACTGATCCTCGTATAAGATCGCACATCGGTATAAATTGGAACATTGTTTTAGAATATAATTTGACGTATTTTTGCAATATTTGGTTAAATCGTTTTAATTGAATAATTTTATGGGCTCTATTCCCATTCCGGTGGGCCTATGTAAAACAATGGACCGATCATTACCAGTTTAATTAGGCATCGTCCTTGGGTTAAAATTTTATGGAGATATCTTTAAAACTGCAAGCTGTGGTGTTGTAGGGTATAAAAAGTATTTTCTTAAGCTGGAAATTTTCTTTTTGTATTTGTTTGTTTGATTGTTTCATTCAAAATTGTTCACACGTTGACTCCGACATATGTTTGTACTTGCAGCAATATGATTTCTAAAAATTTTTGTTAAGGATTTTTTGATTTGTATTGACCATATTTTAGTCATCTGTATGTGTGTGTGTTATTATTTAACAATATTGAGGTTTTTTATATTAAATTTAGCTTTCATCAATACGAAAACAATTTTAAATGGATGAAATTGTCAATATAAAAGATGAAGATGTAAACTTGCAATGTCTGGTCAAAGACACTTTAATTGGGGATGTTATATGGCTTAGCAAAGATGACCTTATGTTCAATTTTAAGATGCTTTGAGTGTAATGAACTTGAAGAGTTTCAAGTTTTTTGTTTTCCAATTTCCATTTTCTTGAAGTGGGTGCAAGGGAGGTTATTATTCAGTTGTCTGGTAAAGAACTGCAATTATCAGGAGGATTAAAACAAAAGAGTTCTTTAGCAGATAATCATTAGTTGTATTTATATGCACAGTCTTTGTAAATTAAATGAATAAAAACAAGTTTAAGTGTTAAATTCGTGCCCGTGCCGAATATTTTATACCCTTTACTAATGCTTATATGGATTATTTTGTTTTTTTTTTTTTTTACCGACGGACCTAACATTTAACGTGAAGTCCATATTATAAATTTCATTATATCATCAGAGCACTCAATATGCCTGCACAATTTTATTTGGATCACGAGAAGTTTTCGCTGTCACTATTCTTCTGCATCAAAAATTTGTCCATAAATCCCAAAGGAGTTTCAAAATATCGGAAAATTCATTTTTACCTATAACTCGTAAACTAATGGATCGATAACTGTGATGTATTTTAACTCAAAAATTCTCGTAATTATTTCCGATCTGCTAGTACAAAAATAACTTAATTAGAACGCTCAAAAGTCGAAAACATTATTTTTTCTTACATTCTTATTGTTTCAAAAAGGATTGAGGAACCTCCAGTTTTTCATTAATATCTGCGCCATTTATGAACCAATTTCTCAGCATTTCAAATTGTTCATATACATATCATATATGTCAACTGTAGGTCGGCTCCATAAACTTGATTTCAACGAACTAACGGATGTACAGACAGATATATATTTTATCCAATTTTTTGGGGGTCTGAGTCGAAAATTGAGGAAATGGCAAACCTTTAGGTATCCTTCTGAGATAGTCCGGTGAAGAGTATAATAAGAAAATTAGCTCAAAGAATTCCCTAAGAATAGATTTTTGAACATTTGAAACTTAAACAAAGAATTATTCGGCTAAGCCGAATCTTCAAAACCCTACACCACAAATGCGTGTGTAGTAAATACGTTAATTTTATGTATATAGTTTACATACATACACACATACATATATACTCACAAATGCATACATAATATGTAAGCTTTTCTTAAATATAACAATCCACAATGAGATATATAATTTCTTATATTTTGGCTATAACTTTTTTTCTACTGAACCGATTTATGGAATTTTAATGAGGTACATGTAACTTAATCTTACCGCAAAATTTCATTTCAGTTTGTCAATTTATAATTGAAAATTGTACGGATGATTTTCTCTTAAATTTAGAAACTGTCTCATATATCAGTCTATATCTTTTAATATACTAAACAGATTTTACTGGTTTCAAATAGGAAACTACTCAGGTGACTCAAATGTTTCCTTCTAAACATTTCATATTGGAGTGAGAAAGTTAAATGGTGGTGGGTATAACAAACAAAAACAAGCAAGAAATTTATGGTCGATCAAGCAAGATCTATACTATGACATACCCTAAAACAGCATGCATAATACCCCTCGTTTAATTTGGTTTTTGATATTTTAGAGTTACTTGAGTAAAAATAATACCACGTACCAAATCTCATTAATATATCTTTTAAATTGGGTCTTTGATAACTGGTTTTACATGGACAGTCAAAATGGGACGTTTATTCCTCTGATCCATATTAAATTTGCTTTTTACAGTGTTTCATATAAAAATGAAACGTTAATATATCTGTGACTTCCGAACGGCATTTTACAAAAGAGTTGGTGAGTTTATGTTTAGAGTTTTGCTAGTCAAAATGGTCATAAAATATTTAATGATCGATCCTGAAGAAGTTTTTATGCTTAAGCGGGTCCAAATTTTATCCAATCGAATTACTTCGAATTCGAATTTTCACGGTACGGTTTTTAATGAAAAGCACTTTGAGTGTATTTTATTTTAAATTGTTTTATTATTTTTTTTTTTTTGTAAAATGTCGCCATAATTAAATGTTAATTTTCTAATTAAAAAAAATCAGCTAAAATAAAATCATTTGCAATTTGTATATTAATTTGAAACAGACAATTGAATTGATGCTCCCATACAAAGGAAATAATTATTGGTATCATGCTAAAGTATTTTTGCATGGACGAGAGCATAAAGGATAATAGCTTTTTTTGTCCAACAAATGAAAGTGCAATTTTACAACTAAATGGCTGAGTAGAAACAGTGAGTAACAAAAGTTGTTCCATGGGATATTTCGTTTTGTTGCAATTATATTTATTCGAATTAATTTGAAACTCTTCTACATTTTTAGTTTGAAAGAAGACCAATGGTTTTTCAGAACTTTTAATTTCCACTGTATTGAGAAAAAGAGCAGGTAAAGAAACATTCAATTGTATTCAAACGTCCATTGTTTTTCTGTTCAATTGTCTGCTGGTTTCTTATTGTATTTTCGTCTTTTACCACATTTCTTGAGTTTTATTGCAAACAACTAGAGCTTTAAACATTTTTACGATTTAGACATTTTTTATTGCAGCCATAATTTAAGGATAACAAAAAGTAAGAGAATTTAAAGGAAAATAATAGATAAACTGGAGAACATAAAAGGGTGAGCATTTCAAAGTAAGTTTTAATGGATTTTGCAAAAGAGATCTCTGTTTAGCATTTGCTAATTACAAATTCATCCTCGGGGAATCTATTTTAATTTGTATCATACAACATTAAAGTCCTTTTTATTTATCCAAAATTAAAACCTTTTGTGCGGAAAACATTTCTTTTGGCATAAACTTATTTTTTATTATTGTCTTATTAAAACATTTTAATAATAAAACTGTCAATTCATTGTCATACATTTCATTTCATATATTCTCCCAAAAATAAAATATCTTACTTAAAATCCTTTGGACACGGCAAAATAAGGAGAAAAATAGTTGGACCTGGTAAACGAAAAATATAACTTTTTAACAAATGCGGTTTATAGGAATTTATTTTACCGTCCAGCATAAAACTCGTAGTCAATATATGGTTGGATTAAGAGTCATCGATGGTTGTATCTTCTTTTGCTTTGTGTTCAATAAAACAGCAATAACAGCAAAATGACTTTATTATAAATACACAACAACAACACAAAAATTCAGAAATGCTCAACCAACCCAACATGATTATTTTGCCTTAAATAAAACGTTTATTTTTCTAGACGTTTTATACGTTTACATTTTTTATACTCTTTATTACCGCAGTTAAGGAAGAGAAGGTGTATTATATTTGTCATACCATGGGTGACAAGTGAAATTTTTTAATGTGAAAAGTGAATTTTAGGGAAATGTATTACTTTTAGTAAAAATTTTAACTTTATTGTAAAAATGTGATTTTTAGGTGAAAATAAGAATTTTAGTAAAAATTCAGTTTTCGTAAAAATACAATTTTTTTTAATAAAATGTGTATTTTTAATGAAAATTAGATTTTTTAGTGAAAATGAAATTTTTACAATTATAGTGAAAAGTGCAAATTAAAAAAAAAAAAAAACTTTATTTTGCAAAACTTTATTTTTTAGTAAAACTTTTAATTTCTGGTCTAAAATTTTAAATATTTTTGTGAATATTTGATTTTTAGTGAAAATCAGAATTTTAAGTGAATTTTTTTTTTTTTTTTTTTTTTTTGTGAAAAAAGTAATTTAGAGAAAAGTTAAATTTAGTGATAATGTGAATTATTAGTGAAATTTTGATTTTTTGTGAAAATGTACATTTATAGCAGAAATGTGTAACATTACTGTAACAATTTTGAAAAGTGAATATTTAAGTGGATTTTTAGTAAAAATTTAAATTTTTGCGAACCTCTTAATTTTTACTGAAAGTATTAATTTTTATGAAAATTTTTTAGATTTATAGTGAAAATTTGAATATGAAGTGAAAAGTAGAATTTTAAGTGAAAATTAAAAAATTTTACTGGAAATAAAAGATTTTAGTTAAAAGTTAAATTTTTAATGATAACAAAATTTTGTGATGATGTAAATTCTCAGTGAAAACTTGAATTTTAGCAAAAATGTG
Source organism: Cochliomyia hominivorax (assembly GCA_004302925.2). Classification (NCBI taxonomy): domain Eukaryota; kingdom Metazoa; phylum Arthropoda; class Insecta; order Diptera; family Calliphoridae; genus Cochliomyia; species Cochliomyia hominivorax. Next base: position 13,622,725 of record PYHX02000495.1, read on the forward strand.
AATTGTTGGTGAAAAAGTAAATTTTTAATGAAAAATGTTTAAAAAAATGAATTTGTAGTGAAAATCCGAATTTTTGGAGAAAATGTGAATTTTAAGCAAAAATGTGATTTTTTTGTGAAAATGTAAGTTTTTAGTAAAAAATATAAATTTTTTTTGTCGAATACGAGAATTTTTTGTGAAAAAGTGAATTTTTAATGAAGAGGTGAATTTTTAATGAAAACGCGAATTTATAGTGAAAAATACAAATTTTTAGTAAAAATGTGAAGTTTAAGTGAAAAACTATGGCAGGTAAAGTGTATTTTAAATTCATTTCAAACCGAAAATTATATTTTCACTTGTTTTTATTTTCCATTTCACATTTCTATTTGGTTTTTATAAATTTCGTTGTTGTTGCTTTTGTGTTGGTATTGTCATTGCAAAAGTGTTGCTGTTGTGTTTCGAGATTCGTTTAAGAGTTTTGGCTTTAACTAAAGAGGTTTAACATATAGACGATGATATTTAAGCCTTTGGTTGTTGTGCGTCCAGCCAACGGCGAAAGCGCGAAAGAGACAGAGAAAGTATGAAAGAATTGTTAGTGCTGCTTGTGGAGCACGACATAAAAGTGACAATGCATAACTTTTGTTTCGACACTATTACCAAACCGCACATACATACATACATACATACATACATACATACATACATACATACATATATACATACATACATACATACACACACTCATACTTTAACTAAAATGGAAGAAAAAAATATGAGCAAAATAAACAAACACATCAGCACTTATATAAATAAAGAGATATGCATTCAACATGCCGGTTAACATCTATACACTTGCACGTAAAAAGAAATAATTGTAATGCATATGTATGTATGTGTGTGTGTCTGAGCGTGTGTGTGTTTTAAAAACGGTTTTCTGTATGTCATCATCCTGTTAAAATAAAATAACTGAAACAAAATACCAGATCCACCAATATAGTATACCACTACAACCACATGCCAGCTTTTCACAAACACCATTATATTTTTCTTTTACACACATACATATACACATATCCAATATATGTATAATCCTAAGGATATAAGATTTTTACGTTTCCGGTATATATGTAACTTCGGTTTGTGCATCGTTGGGTTTGTTTTTTTTTCAATGTTTTTTTTTTTTTTTTTTTTTGTATTTCTCAATTTTTCTTTTATGAGTCTAAAGTGTGAGAGTTGTGTGGGAAATTTGGAAGATGATTTTGACATTTATGAAATTTGATCTGTTTGTTAGAGAAAGGCGTTGAAGAGCACTTACATCCTTAAATGAATGTTAACCTCCTTTTGAATTCATATTTTGTATCATCACATACTAGATATATAGGAGGACTACTTCGACTCCTTTTCAGAAAAATCTTCCTTTATGGATTTTACAGTTAATTCAATTGAACCTTTGGATCACTTAGTGTATGTTAGAGTGACGAAAGTTATATACCGTCCAAATGGCATTATCTTTTTACGTTTTATCCTATTTTTTGAAAATGGATCTTATATGGACATTAAGGTCCAATATTAATTTATGTCAAACTTAATATTATTTGTGCCGAATTTTAATTAAAAGCTGAATTAACTGTCATTCTAATAGTAAAAGTAACAAAACTCCAAGGGAATAGATTTATATACAAGTGCTTTAACGGCTCAAAAGCTCATTTCAAGATTATCGGATTAAAAGATTAAGTACAAAATGTGAACTGATGTTGTGGCACATTTTATGAAATTATCTTCAAAATTGGGATCAACAAAATAACCTATTTTTGAGCATTAAAATAAGTCATCAATTAAAAAATTTACAAAAATACTTTCTGAGGTTTGATCAAATATCGTTCAATAATCTTTTACTATTTAATCGACATCGGCCGGTTTTGTGTAACAAAGGTATTATTGGTTCATGAATCTATTGAGCATTTCATTAGACCAACATTTAGGTGAAAAGATTCGAAAATAAGTAAGAATGTTATAGTCGATCAAGCCCAACTACGTAATACGTTACACCAAAATGTTGGACGTAAATGTAGTCACGAAAAAATAATGAACAACGCTCGACCTTCGTAAAATTTCGTACATCGATTTCTGTTCATATCTATACAATATCATGCGACTTATTTGTAAAGTCATTAAAGTCGTATTATATTTAGGAATTTTAAGAGATTAAAATCCCATTCCGGGCAGAAAATTTTTATGAGAGCTAGAAGAAATAATGAAACCATCTTCACCAATTTCTTAAAGCAAAAAAACCACAAGATTTGCTTTCTATTTAAAAAACATATATAAAGCTTTAATAGATTAACAAAATTTTAGATAGGACACGAAGGAGTGGTATCCCCCTCACAAATAAAACTGTGACAGAAAACTTAATGAAATTTGGCGCATGGCAAAAGCGGAGTAGTGGTGTCCAAGCGAGATTGCAATTTCCTTTCATAACCGGAATTTCTTCCCCCACCCTCGTAAACCATTCCAGCATTTAATAGCATTTTTTCCTTCTTACAAGCATTTTTTGATAATATTTTCAAATTGTAAATGCTTTTTTTGTTGTTGTTGTTGTTGTAGCGAATGAGTGGATTTTTCTTTTAGTGCGATATATAGTTTTTGGTTTACTTTTCTGGTATTTTAAAAGCATATTGTGCTTAAAAAAATTATTACACAAGAAACCGTTATAAAGAGATATGATTGTATCATAAATACCGCATTAAACGAAAGAAAGAATGAAATAAAGAACAAAAGAAATAAAACTTTATTTTGAAATTAAATTGTATTTAATCATAATCCTCTTTAGACTCTTTAGACTTATAAAGTTAGGTTTTTTTTAATAAAAGTCATATTTTACTTTGTACTCCTTTAGAAGATGAATATTTTTGTATAAAAAATTACTGCGTATTTAACACTAGAATGACTGAAATTTATATGTACAAAAGCAGTCAAAATGACTTAATTATAAAACAAGTAAGAAAGTGGTTTTGGAGAATTATAGATGGTTTTAGGCCTCAATATGCTACTCTGCACTCATTAATGACCAACCCTCGTAGAATTTTATTTCTGTGATTTGTACTTATCATAACATTATGATAATACCAATTTGTTGAGTTTTACGTGATATTTCGCTGTGGAATATAAGACCTATGGGAAATTATAGAACGATCCTCGTAAAATTTATAACTAATAGCACATATTTTAATCTTACAATTCTTTTTCATAATAATAAATATTTTGGAGAATTATGTACTTTAAAGTGATTTTTGAAATAGTGTACTGTGTGGAAACTGTTGCCGTTTATGGACCCAGATTTCTGAAATTTCAACAATTTGATTTGTATTTTTATGTTATCAAGTGGTCGAAATCGGAAGAAGGAAATGAAAAGTGTTATGTTGTTATCGGTCAAAACTGGTGATAAACAAAATTTTCTCAATTCAATAAGAAAAGTGATTTGACTAATTAAAATGTTTCAGGAAGTCAAAATGACTGCTTTTGGGCAGTAAGATATAATTCAACTGGATATACATGAAGTGAAGGTTAAGAAAGTAATCACAATTACTAATAAACTTCTTTATATATTATAGAAAAACTCACCAAAATTTCAGAAATTTTGATATTTTTTTCACTTAAAATTTAGAAGAAGTCAAAATGACTTTCCAAAGCAATCTAGTGTTAATTGAAAAATAAAGACAAATTTATTTAATAGATTTTCTTTAATGAAAACTAAAAAAGTGCTAGAATCAGTTAAATCTTTGTACAGCTGCCAGTCTCCCTGGTTCATTTGTCATTTTAAGTAATCATTTGTCAATTTGGAAGCGGCCTATCGATTTCAAACACACATCCTCATACACCAACACTCACACTCACATTAGCAGGCACTTTTGCTTTTTTGCACTTAAACTCACATGTTTGTTTGTATGTTTGCGGAGGTTTTTCACTTTCTTTAGATTTTTCCTTTTATTTAATTTTAGCTTTGATCCCATTGACATATTTATTTCCTTTTTCCATTTTTTTGTTTAATATTGTTCTTGTCCAATTTTGAGGGTCATTTTAAAAGTTTCAGTTTTGTTATTGTTGCTTTTTTATTTTATTTTTTTTAGATTGTCATTATTTTCGCAAAATCAGCAAATTTGTATCCGTTACTTTTTGTAATATTTTATTACACTCAATATAATCTCTTCTTCTTTCCTCTTTTTGTATTTTATTTCGGTAACTTTTTTTGAACTTCCGTTTTTTGAATTTGAAGTCCATACTGACCATTAGATACGGTACATGCATTCTGCTTCAATCAGAATGTACTAAAGAACTGTATGTGCAGATAATGCTACGCTTCAAAGCCACTTACATATAGTTAAGTGGCATATATAGACTTAAATTACTGGCTCAATGGCGCCATGGAGATATTCATACGACTACAATCAAGAGCATAGAATATTCAACACACGTGTAAAATCAACTCTGTTGCAAGGACGTAAAATCACAAAAAAAAAACAAAATCTATTCAATACTAAGTGACCTGGAAATAAATACCAGATATTCTGGTCTAAAAGCTATACTAACGCCTGGTTTCGAGATACATAGACGTAAAGAGACTAAAGTGGTACGCATCGGTTCATAAACTAAGTCGATTTAAGCACGTCTGTCCGTCCGTCCGGTTGACTGTCCCTGTAAAGTTTGTTCGCAGACTACATATCGCAGTTATACTTAAATACTTATACTTAAATGAGTCTTAAATTTGATTAAGGCTTGTGGGCAGATCTTCAAAACAAGAACTAACACTTAGGATTTATATTAGAGATGAGCGATATTTTTACGACTGTGATTTAATCCCTGTGATTGCTAAATCACTGGTAAATGCAGTGCTGCATACTTAAATGTATTTTTTATTTTGAAGCAGCAAAATTACATAAAGGTAGTGCTAAGCATGATTCATCTGAAGTGAAAAATTATCCCTTTGCTATGGTGGCCAGTATGAAGTCTATAGAGATTCCCATACTTATGTCTTTTTTCTGAACATTAAAAAAAAACATCAAAAGCATTATTCTTTACTTTGAATGCGATCACTGTCACTGTTTTGTAGGACAGTGATTTAAAAATCACTTACACTGGGAACGACGATTTTAAAAAATCACAGTATCGCTCATCTCTATAGTGAAACCTTTTATTTTCTGTAATTTTTCATTTTTTTTAATAAAAAACTCCTGTTTTCCTTTAAAATACTCCGATCACTGTAACTGTTTTAAAGAAAAATGATTTTAACTTTTACTGGGAACAAAGTTATTCAAAACGCAAGGTGTCGCTCTTCTCTAATTTGTATATATTAGGATTCACATATTTTTACGGTTGTTTTAGAATTGCATGGTAAATCAGGCGCGTATTTAAAAAAATTAATCAAACAACTAAAAAGCAAGACAAAATGGATTATTTCTCCTTGAATATCACTGAAACCAAAAGAGATTAAAAAAAAAACTACCATGCGTGAGGTTGCAATATATCTACTGCATCAACTACACCTCTGACCAGTAAGTGATACGTACTGCTCCAAATCAACTCAAAACATCTCAGCTCCTACTAAAGGATGTAATTGTTATATTAATATTCAGATATCTTTAACGGTTGAAGAGTTATAGAATTATCGTTTTAGAATCAATGTGCACCATCAAGTAGGGTACACATATCTCTCCTTATATGTTCGTTTATTATTTTTATTTTATTATTTTTTTCAAGACATGATGACGTTTCTTGTATACATTTTTTCTGGTTAAAAATAGGAAGCAGATACTTTAACTTTTCCTAACAAGATATTTAGATTTTGACATTTATCGTTTATTACAAAAAGTAGGCTCCTACTTGTCTGTCTATATCATATTTTTTACTACCGTTTTTTTCTTTGGGTTTTTGGTCTAAAATGTCCTTCATCTTAATCTTTGCTTATTTAAGTTTTTCATCATTCCCACACAACAAGACTGACACACACATTCAAATACAAAATTGTTCATTTGAAAAATGTCCTTGTTATCAACATTATCCTTTTTTGCGCCATAAAAACTACACAACGAAAGAAATAATAAGAAATTTTATTAAAAGGAAGACGCAAGAAGAAAAATATAAAAAATAGAATAGAAATGAAATCATATTAAGGAGCCCATTTATTTGTCATTTTCTTGGTCGTATTTGCCAAATACGAAGTAGAAGAGGAAGAAGAGAAGAAACAAGAAAATATTTAAAAATGGTTTTATAATTGATTTGCCTCAATAATTGAGGAAATCAACATCTATATTGATGCTGACATGGCGAAGTATATATATTTTTCACTGCTAAAATATCGACATCCTTTAAAAAAAATGTCAAATAGAAAAAAGGGTTCATTTAAGGGATTAAAAGTTTCATTTAAGCCCATAAAGCGAATTAAAAAAAATATGGAATTTATAAAAATTTTCTTATTCCGGCAGCATTCGAATGCCAATTTGGTTTGGTTTACTTCTGATAAGCAATTTTATTACTCTGTTAATTTTTATTTTCACTTTTATTTTTATTTTTATTTTCCTTACTCATCATTGTGTATTTTTCTTATTTTATGAAAAAGTAGCCTTACTTGTGATGGGGTTTTCTGTTTTTCTATTTTATTTTTAATTTGGCGTTAATTCTATTATTTTCATTCCTTCTTTTTTGCTACTTGTGATGAATGACAAATTAAATACGGCTGGTCTGTAATTAGAGTCTAGTAAAATTAAATTAAACGCCTTGAGAATCTAAGTAAAATTCCATTAGGCAAGTGTTAATAATCTTTCACGAATTTTGATCTTTTCTACTTTGAAGTGTTTCTTTTGTGTTTTTATTACGTATTATTTTTATCAGGTATTATGCCTTTGTCAAGATGTTTGTGACGGACAGATGAAATAGTCCTAACACCTCTTTTAAGTAAACCGTTGGACTTAGATTCATTTCCTGAGTCAATTTAAGCATGTTCGTCCAGCTGGATGTACATAAAAAGCATGTTCGCAAAGTACATGTTATAATTTAGAAGATATCTCAATGAAATTTGGCATGTACTATTATTTTGACCCAAGGACGATGCCTATTAAAATTGGTTATTATAGATCCCATACAACTTTCCTCCCAGAATGGGAATTTTAGCCCACAAAATTCCTACATTTGAAGCGGTTTTATCAAAATTTTGCGAAGGTAGGTCTTATTATAATCTAAAGTGATGTGTCAAATAAAACGAGGATCGATCAATTAATTCTCTTAGATCCCATATAATTACTATTTTAAATATCACTTCAAACTCATTAATCGCACATAAAGGTGGATCTTGCAAAAAGCTTTGTCAAGTTAAGATAAATATCAGCAAAACCGCTGTGCAAAATTATACGAGGATCGGTTCATAAGTTTATTTCCCATATAACCCTCTAAAAAATGTTAAGCATAAATAAAAAAGCAAATTATACCAGGGCCATTCACAATTTTTTCGTAGCAATAATTTACAACCAACAATATGGTGTAGGGTGTTACTTAGCCGGTCTTGACCGACTTTAACATTTTTACTTGTTTATATTTGTTTTTTTTTCAAGAATTTGTTAATTTTAGTTTTTGTTTTATTTTGGGGTGAAATGACTTTTTAAGGCTGCAGTAATACAGTTTTATGGGATCTATAACACTGAATAGACGGAAAAGTTTTAAAATCTATTTAGAACATGGAAATGACTTTTTTTAGACTTCCAACAGATGTGACGAAAATCCAAATAATCCCAACTCTGGAGTTTTTTTTAATTTCTAAAAATCCAGGAAAATAATTTTAAATTAAATGAGGTACAAAATTTGTTTAAACCTAAATAACATCATCCATGGAGCTCCTATAGAGTCCAAAGTTACCATGCTACACTCTTCTACTGTCATTGTGTTAAATCAAGCCTATCAAAAGACATTAGCACTAATAATTTTATATTTATCCTTAAAAAGTGTGGCAAAATTCAAGACCTCTATCCACAATATGCCTTTTTCCCTGAAAAGAGTCGAATATAACATTCTTAGTAATTTTCTGTAAACTTATTTTGCTAATAATAAATCATAAATCACGTTCATTAGGGAACTTATCGATTGTTTAAATATGCCTTAAAAATCCACTATAAATCCACTTTCACGCCAATCATATGAAACATCCTGCGAAAACTTTAACTGCTCTATTTGGAGGAAATCTTATAGAATAATTTTATTTTGCTTTCCATTAATGTATACATCACAAATTGATGTATATTTCAATACATTTAAAATATCATTCCATAAATTTAAATAACATTCTACAATTTATGTCTGGAAACTTTACACCACTTATAACTTTCATTTCCGCTTAATAAGTATAACCAATATATGGATACAAATGTATCTGCTTTAGATTATGAAGTACTTTTTTTCTGCATTTTGTTACTTAACAATGACAAGATTTTTCATCAACATTTTTTTTCGCCAATAAATAATCTCCAAACATTAATATCCTCCCTGCAAACATTTAATGATGACATGCTAATCAGGAAAAAATATGTTCAATAATTTTACAACATAAAGTAGAAACATAATAATAAAATACTTTACAACAGCAACAACAGTATATAAAGTTTGGTATCCATTTATCCATTCATTCATCCAAGCATCCAGCCAACCATCCGTCCAATGAGTCATTACAACAAAACAATAGATACATTTAATGAGGAAGCAAATACAATCACACTAAAACAATTTTATCTTCAAACATCTTTAACTTCTTCAAATGATGATGAACAATGATGAATACAATAAATATCATTATCGCCCTGAGTTTGTCCGTATGTCTGTCCTTATCATCATTCGACATGATTGTAGTGAAATGTTGTTGTTATTATTATTTGTATTCTGTATAGAAATTATGAAAACTAATCATATTTTGAATACCCATGATGTTAATTGGAAAATATTCAATGACTTCAAAGTCGTTCGTTGAACGTTCATTGAACGTTTGACTGGCTCACAAATGTATATATGTGTAGTTGTATTATTTTATATTGTATGTATTGGTGTTATCATAGGCAACATTGTAGATCTGATTGAAGTAACATTAATGCAAATATAAAGAGCATCAGTAGGAAATTTTGGATTTAAGGAATGAACATATTTTGAACTGAACGGGGAAGAAAACTCTAAGTTGGACAGAAAAATAATATGTACGATATTGGAGAATTCATGATTTCGAATGAGTCAAAATAATGAATAAAGTTTTAAAATTAAAAACAGTATAAAACTGACATAACACCGTTCATTATATAAAATATTGCGAAGCCACCACCTCGAAAAGTTTGGATCACTAATTTTTGATATTAATCATCATAAAAAAGTTATGCACTCTAAAGTGAATTTAGAAAGTGGCGTAAATATTCGAAATTATATTATTTTCATTAAATAGTTTCGGAATCTTTCATATACCTAAATCACAATCCGAAGTTTAGTTTAGGCGACATCTGAAATAATTAAATTTAAATTACATTCACTGAATTTTTCACTTAAAATTGAATTTTCCACTTAAAATTGAATTTTTCAATTTTTCATTAAAATTTCATATTTTCACTAAAATTTAAATTTTTCATTAAAAATTCATATTTTTACTAAAATTTAAATTTTTCATTAAAAATTCATATTTTCACTAAAATTTCAATTTTTCACAAAAAATTCAATTTTTCACTTAAAATTCAAAATGTTTACTAAAAATTCAAATTTTCACTAAAAATTCAAATTTTCACTAAAAATTCAAATTTTCACTAAAAATTCAAATTTTCACTAAAAATTCAAATTTTCACTAAAAATTCAAATTTTCACTAAAAATTCAAATTTTCACTAAAAATTCAAATTTTCACAAAAAATTCAAATTTTCACTTAAAATTCAAATTTTCACTTAAAATTCAAATTTTCACTAAAAATTCAAATTTTCACTAAAAATTCAAATTTTCACTAAAAATTCAAATTTTTACTAATAATTCAAATTTTCACTAAAAATTCAAATTTTCACTAAAAATTCAAATTTTCACTAAAAATTCAAATTTTCACTAAAAATTCAAATTTTCACTAAAAATTCAAATTTTCACTTAAAGTTAAAATTTTCACTAAAAATTCAAATTTTCACAAAAAATTCAAATTATCACTTAAATTCAAATTTTCACTTAAAATTCAAATTTTCACTTAAAATTCAAATTTTCACTAAAAATTCAAATTTTCACTAAAAATTCAAATTTTCACTAAAAATTCAAATTTTCACTAAAAATTCAAATTTTCACTAAAAATTCAAATTTTCACTAAAAATTCAAATTTTCACTAAAAATTCAAATTTTCACTAAAAATTCAAATTTTCACTAAAAATTCAAATTTTTACTAATAATTCAAATTTTCACTAAAAATTCAAATTTTCACTAAAAATTCAAATTTTCACTAAAAATTCAAATTTTCACTAAAAATTCAAATTTTCACTAAAAATTCAAATTTTCACTAAAAATTCAAATTTTCACTTAAAGTTAAAATTTTCACTAAAAATTCAAATTTTCACAAAAAATTCAAATTTTCACTTAAAATTCAAATTTTCACTTAAAATTCTAATTTTCACAAAAATTTCAATTTTTCACTAAAAATTCAATTTTTCACTAAAAATTCAAATTTTCAGTTAAAATTCAAATTTTCACTTAAAATTCAAATTTTCACTTAAAGTTAAATTTTCACTAAAAATTCAAATTTTCACTAAAAATTCAAATTTTCACTAAAAATTCAAATTTTCACTAAAAAGTCAAATTTTCACTAAAAATTCAAATTTTCACTAAAAAGTCAAATTTTCACTAAAAATTCAAATTTTCACTAAAAAGTCAAATTTTCACTAAAAATTCAAATTTTCACTAAAAAGTCAAATTTTCACTAAAAATTCAAATTTTCACTAAAAATTCAAATTTTCACTAAAAATTCAAATTTTCACTAAAAATTCAAATTTTCACTAAAAATTCAAATTTTCACTAAAAATTCAAATTTTCACTAAAAATTCAAATTTTCACTAAAAATTCAAATTTTCACTAAAAATTCAAATTTTCACTAAAAATTCAAATTTTCACTAAAAATTCAAATTTCAAATTTGCACAAAAAATTCAAATTTTCACTAAAAATTCAATTTTTCGCTAAAAATTCACTAAAATTTTAGATTTTCATTAGAAAATTTTAAAATTTTAATAAAAATTCACCTTTTCACTTAATATTTATATCTCTATTTAGAAATCACATTTTCAATGAAAAAAATTGCATATTCACAACGTATTCACATTTCACTTTAAATTCAGATTTTTACTAAAAATTTATTAATTCACTAATATATTTTTTACAGAAGTAAAAAATATATTTTACAATATATTTTTCACTTCCGTCTTAAATTTTTATCATCGCTTTAAAATATTCGACATTTTGATTACCCTAACGAAAATAGCAATTAAAAATATAAATTTCCCTCCACTATTGTAAACGTTTCACGACAAAGCGATAAAGTGTCAGGAAGGACAATATGCAAAATATTATAGGATAATAGAAAGGGTAAAAGAAAGCTCTATAGAATACTTCCTAAGTTGTCAAGAGTTTTACAAGAAACAATAGACTCCAATAGTACAATTATGATGGTATTTGGTATTTGGAAAAAAGTATAATAAAGTCTATAAAGAAAATAACTGATTGATGCGATACAGCACGTTGCAATATATGTTTGTAGATGTTTATGTAAATGTATTTGTTAGCTGAAGAAAGTGTATATGTGAGTTTGTGTTTTGTGTATCTGTATAGTTGTTATTCATTAGGATAACAATAATAGCAAATAACAAAACAACATTCACTCATTCACCCATCCATCCATTACATTCTATTCATTATGAAACAATAGATATAACTGTGTTTTGTTGTAATAAACGCAGATAAAGGTGTTTTGTTGCGATGAAAGTTTCATTGAAGTGTGTTTTTTTTTCTTTTTATAGTGAAACTATTAAAATAGAAGAATAGAGTTTCTTTCGCTTTTAAAGGTGTAACTGAGGATTATTAGCACTCACTCTTATTAAAATCCATTTTAATAAAGTTTTCTTAATTTAATTTTAAATTTAACTATAAAAAGTTTTAGGAAACAATGTTGTTGACAAAATTAAAGCTTTTTTTGTAATAATTTACTTATATAAGATTTAAATGGAGGAAATTTTATAAGTTTAATAATGTTATTTTTGAAACACAGATAAGTAATGGATGCTGTAAATTATTCATCGGTCATTATATAATGAAGAAAGACTAAATCACTTACAATTGAAGTCTTTTGGTTTAAAGTCAATTTTATCAATCCATGCTTTTGTATGATCCCAAAAATTAATTTCAGACTTTTTCAGTCAAACAGATGTACTATACAAGGTAATTATTCAATCGAAACCAGCCAATTGCCAAGAATTTCGAAAGAACAATAAAAAATTGAATCCAAATGCTCTTTTTCTTCGTGATCGCCTGACTATTACGCAAAACTCTAGTTTTTACTGACCCAAAGCGAACTTAGGTTTTGAGAACATAATTTTATACAGGAGGAAATAAAATTTTTCCAATCATTGTCATTTTTACAAAAAAAAAAAAAAAATCACATTTGTGAGATAAATTCAAATTTTCACCAAAAGTTCACATTTCAGGTAAAAATTCAAATAATTTTAAAAAATTTTTATTTTCATTGAGAATATACATTTTCATTGAAATGACACACTTTGATTTCACCGTCTGTCTGTTGTTGGCAGATATAGACCGATATCTGAGGCAATCTCTTAGTTCCAGCAAAAATCTTACAAAAATGTTTTTGTTTAAGTCAACAAATTGGAATGAAAATCTGTCATAATATTAATATGAACTTCATTATCGTATCAAAAATTATCAAAATCGGTTCAGTTAATAAAAAGTTATAGTAAAAAATATGACTAATTTTATGACTAATTAAAAGTTTCTGTGTTACATTTAATAAAAACTTTTATTTTTATAGTATACGTATGTGTGAGTGTGTATTTACAAGACACTTCTCGCTCATTTGTGGTGGAGGGTATTAAAGATTTGGCATAGCCAAATATAACATTCTTATTTGATACTTCTTTTCGTTTACTCAATCTCATCTGACACTTTTGTGTCGGTGTTGTTACAAATTTAAAAAGAAATTTCCAACACGAGAAATGCGGTTGGTTGTGTGCAAAAAAAAAAAAAAAAATAGAAGAAAAAAGCATTTCCAATTCCTTTCATTCACATGCCTAGTCAATTTTCAAATTTTCCACAATTCTTTACAACAAAAAACCGAAAAAAAAATTTTTAAAATTTGTTTTGGGGTTTTTGTTTTCTCTTATACATGATGTTGTTGTTGTATACTTACATTCTTTTGTTGTTGTCATTGCTGTCCTTTATCTTGTTTCTAATTCATTGGATCGCAAAAACTGTCGTGTTCACCTTAATTGGGGAATACAACTACAACAAAGACAATGACAAGAACATTATTAAGAACTACAACAAGAACAATATGAAACATGAAACAGTGTAACATAACATACGTTTTTATATCCGGTTACCCTCTTAGATTATTACCAGAGGAAAGAGAATATATTGGGTTTTGTAGTAACATTTGCAACATAATTAAGGGGGAAAAGATATCATTTCCCCTAAAATTAAGTAAATCTTTTAGAAAATCGTATTTTAATTAAATTTACAAATTGCAATCTGATATCAACAAGAATAAAAGGAAATTGTTAAAGAAAAATTAATGGCACAAAAGGATAAAAGATACAAAAAGTTAAGAAAAGCAATTTCATTTTTTATAAAAAAAAACTTATATGATTGAAATATAAAAAATGTTACTAAAAGTTTTAAGTGATTCGATGAAAAGCTACATCAATATAACGAAAATCAACACTACTTTATTCTTTAAAAAAATTTAGTACGAAAACTGAGTACAATTTAGCTTAAATTCATTTCGTTTCAGACGATTATAATTAATGTAAATCCTGCGATTCACAGTGGAATATAATGTAATGTAGCATTTGGTTATAAATTATTTTTTTCCTATTTATTTCATATGAATTCCCATGTCTCGCAGGATTAGGAACTAATGCCGAGACGACTTTTCTATTACGTTCTTGGAAATACGGAAGTAGAACAAAGCTAAACAGAACAAGAGAAGAATAGTACTAGAAAAAAACTTGAACTGAACTAGAACTGAACTGAACTAAACTAGAAATGAATCAGAACTGAACTAGAACTGAACTAGAACTGAACTAAAACTGAACTAGAAGTGCACTAGAACTGAACTAAAACTGAACTAGAAGTGCACTAGAACTGAACTAGAAATGCAGTAGAACTGAACTAGAACTGAAATAAAACTGAACTAGAACTGCACAAGAACTGAACCAAAACTGAACTAGAACTGAACTAGAAATGCACTAGAACTGAATTAGAACTGAACTAGATCTAAACTGAACTAGAACTGAACTAGAACTAAACTATAACTAAACAAGAATTAAACTGAATTAGTAGTATCTTAAACGATCAAATTTGTCCCACTGTCCACTATGCATATAAACTTGTTTAATTTTGCAGTGTTTTCTTTTGTTGCAACATTTTTTTCTTTTTGCTGTTAAATTTTTAAGTTGTGATGTCGATATTAATGTCTCTTCGTTGCTTGTAACAAAAACGTATCCAATTAGAAAAACAACAATGACATCGATTGTAAGCCATCTATCGATATTTTCACAAACAGACATACGTACAACCAAACTTCCATACAGTTGGCCAACTATCTATCCATCCATTCGTTTAACCAAATATCCAAATATAGTCGTACTTACCTCCTACCAATTCACTTGTTAGTTTCCTCTTGTTTTTCACATCTTTTGTTTTGTAGGTAAAATGATAAAAATTATGGTAAAAAATGTCTAAAACGGTGTTAGGATTATAATAGTTTCTGTTGTTGTATTAGAAGTTGCTGCTAATTCAGGCCGGATGATGTGACATTATTAAGCTGTGTGAGGACTTTGTTATATTGAAATTATATTTTGTTTCTTCGGACGTTGGTATTTAATGTTTAAAATGCATTAGATATCACAAGTATGCGCTTTTTGTTTAAGCTTAAACCTCGTGTACGGAAAGAGAGGAAACTAATTTTACCCATCCTCCATTATTAACCCTTAAAAACCCTTTTTTATTTTCCCTAATAAATTCTTTAGCAACAATTTGTCATTTTTTATTCTTGTTATTTTATATTTTTATTTATTTAAAAATTCTTAACACGCTTTTTGACAACACAATTCCTCTTCTTTTCCCTTTTTATGACTTTTATATTTAAAATATTTAAGAAATTTATTGAACATTCAGTCAATAATTCCAAAAGGATGGAGCCAATTAAAGTTCAATTGAAAGATTAAAAATAATCATTTGTTACCGTTTTAGGAAAATCATAAAAAGGGTTAAAAAATGTTACAATAAAAATAACAACTCTATCTAAAGACAGCCAACCCACCAGCCAGCCAGTCAGCTTTGGAGGCAGTCAAGCAGGCAACGCAGCAAGCAAATCATACAGAATAATAAGGAGGAATCATCCAACCCATTGTCTAATGTCTGTTTAGTAATCCTTCAGCTATAAGCGTCACGTTCGTAGAATTTCTAAAATTCTAAACAAAAAAGTTACAAAAATGCTTTCAGCTTTAAAACCCCAAAATACTTGTAAAATGAACAACAACAAACAATATGTTGAAAATGTATGGTATTTTAGATGTATGAGTGTATATATATATATCGGGATATCAATATTGAATGTGTATGTATGAAAATTAGGGAGGTTCCTTATCTTCTGATGAAAAAATGTTTTTAAGGAAAAAATAATAAATCAATTATACTTCGGTACGTTAACAGTAAGATCGTGTTTTATCTGTATATTCTAGTCCATATCAAGTAGTGTAAATCGGCTGCTCGTTATTGTAAGGAAAACTCAATTCTCGATTTTAGTCTCCATTTTTAATTAAAAAAAATAATGAAAGAAATTATAAATAACTCTATAATTAATTCAACACTAAAATTCAGCTATTTTTTATACATTATAATTCCCATTTAGTTTACTTTTTCGCTTATTATCTCTACAATTTATGTTTTGGATTCGCATTGTTTATTCGATTTTAGACACGTATTCTTCACAGTCTCTTAAAGTTCTTCTCAAATCCTCCAATTATTTTGGGTCCAAAGTATAATACTTTTTTAGTTCGCAAAGTTGATGCTTTTGTAAAAACCTAAAAATTTGGTATTGTAGTTATCCGTTACTTATCCACAGAAAGAAATTGGCTTTATTCCTACATCTTTTTAAAAACTCTTAAGCTCCCGAAACACTGTTGGTCTCTTAATCAGCTCTTTTCCAAGTCTCTTATTCTTCTTTTAGGTTTGGATCGAATACTGCAGCTTCTAAAAAACTGAAGTAATTTCGCCGGTCTTATATCTGAACATACTAGTATCTAAGCGCAAAAAACATTCTTATTTCAAATGTTATCACAACGCCCACATTTATGGGAGATTTGAGCTGATTTTCGGAAATGAGTTTTATATTTGAAATTGGGCATATTTGAACTGTCCTACATAAAATATTTTAAAAACTTTTCCGGAAGAAGAAGGGATTCTTTAAACCTAAACCCAATTCCTGGAAGGAACATTATTTAGGAGCTCAATTGAGGACCGATAATTAAAATAATTGTGTCATATTTCAATAAAATTGCTATATATAAGAGTTTTTTAAGCTCAAAACTCTCCCGGGAACGGGCTTAACATTAGAGCCCTGTCATGAGAACTATAACCAAATACAGAACCCTAATAAAGTTTGTGACATATAACTAATTTGATAATTACAATAAAACATAATTTTGACAATTTCGATATAACTGATTAAAATTTACGGGTCTTAAACTCTTTTTCGGAAAAGAGCCTTTTGTGGGAGCTGTAATCAAATATTGACCGATAATCGTCAAATTACCAACTGAATTTTAAATAGTTAGCAAAATAATTAAACTGGTTTTCAAGGTTTACAACTGTGTTTATAAGCTTAAAATGCGATATCAGATAGGAGCCTTTTGTGGGTGTCAGATCAAATAAAGGATCCCGCATAATCTGATTTTTGGGTTAACTTCTATGCTAAAATAAATGTGTACCACAAATTTCATTAAATTATCTTTAAAATTTCGGCTTTTATATAACAAAATCTTTTTGGGGGTATCAAAATTTTGCCTATTTTAGACTACAACTGATCTCTTACATTTTTGCGACATTTTTGCTGACAAAGTAAATATACCCTCTACTCTACTTCCAGTGGTGGTACAATGCCATGAAGGCTTCATCTAAAACTCTAAAAAACTATATATCAATTCATCATATCAAAATCTGAGTCGATTTAGTAATGATCGTCTGTCAGGTTTGATGTATTTCCACATCAAAATAATCCAAATTTAGTGAAATATTGCTAAATTCTTTGTTATTGTCCCAAGTAGCTAAATCAGCCCAGTAACAAAGAAGTTATAGACCGATATCTGAGATAACTTTGAAACGCAGAATTTGATTCATTAAGATTTCTTGTAAATAAAAAAACATTTATATATTGTATGCGTTTGTCTATATTTGAATTCTTAGAACATTTTCATGTGGTTCACAGTGTGGAACCGATTTATATCATTGCTACCGTTACTTTTTTGTTAGATGACACCAGAGTATTACAAATATACATACGAATATAAAACATTATAACAATATTGTAAAACATACATTTTCCCAACTAAAAAAAATATATAAAATATTGGAATTTTTGTAAAATAAAATAAAACCTCTTAAGTACACAACTACATTCTCACAACACGAATTTTATATACCCTCCATCCGATTTATTTGTTTACACGCGCTATTAAAATTTTACGAAAACTTGCAAACAACCAAATAATCTTTCAATTATCATATTTCCTTCATTCAAGGAAATTTAATTTTTTTTAGATTCCTTCAGATATCGTTTTATAACTATATTTCTTTTGTATAAATTTGAGTTTTGAGTTTAATTCTCAGATGAAATCCAATAAAGACAAATATATGTGAATGGACATAGAAATACTTATTCCGTTTTTCATATGGTTTAAGATCGTACAATATTTGGACCTTTCGACAAACTCAATATACCAACCATTTACTTGTGTTAGTAGAGAATATTGAATAAAATACAGCAGCTGAAAGAAATGAAAGGAACGTGTAATTTTTTATTTATTGCTTACAGTTCATTGAGCAAAACGACGACAACAACAACAATTACAATAACAATAAATGTTTAAAATAACCAAAAAAAACACATATACAAACGCAAACATATATACATACATTGTAATATATGTTCTAAAAAAAAAACACATACATGCATTTGAAAACCTGATGACGACCGTGATGAGATGAGAAAGTGAAATGAATATAAATTTTATTAAAAACGCCTTCATTCCTTTACAAATTTATGAAAATAAAGAAAATTGTGAAACATTTTATTATTTTATAATATTTTCCTAAGAAAATTTTTAGGTTTTAGGAAAATATTATGAAAGGAATTTAGCTTCCAGGAATTTGTACGTTCAAAACGCCGTTTAACTATTGAATTTTATATTAAATGGAAGATCTCAGTTTATTAATAGCAATAATATTTAAATAAGTGACAAGTTTTACATAAGACATTATCTGTGGATCGATTATTGTAGACTTCTTAAGAATTAGTTTATTTTAAAATTGTTAATATTAAAATAAAACTGTCGTAACAGCATAAACGACATGTTTCATGTTAAAAACGTCAATTGAGTAAACAAAATTAAATTGTTATTACATTGTTATTAAGAGAATATTGTACATTTGGAACTTAATGAAATTTTGATAGAAATAAAGTTAATATAACTTTTATACAAAAATATACAAGACTCAAAAAGTTTTTAACAGGAACGCTGCCAAATCTAAGCGCAAATGTAGTCCTCTTTCTAACAAAATATGTTTGTTGCATAATGGATGACGAAACGTATTTCCTTCAGGCAATTTCTTGCAACTTCCTGGTCAAAAATTGTTTGTGAATGTTGAAGAAAAGTGTAGGACCCAAAAGCAGTAAATCTTTTGTTACAATGGATTCTGCAAATACCGAAAAGGCTGCTTTCATTCATAAGATATTAAAATGTGTACACACGCAAAGAAACGTCATTTCGCATTATGTTCGACGCAAACATTAATATATTCGCGGCAAACATTTATTATTATTACCAAATGTTAATTATTATAGTTACTTTTATTGGCATAACAGCGATAACTTTAACCATTTTTTATGCGAAATCATAATCCAAATAAACAAACCTTTTATTCCAATAATAATATTTTTATTAAAATAACAATAATTTTGGTGGTGATAACAATAACTATTTTTATGAGTGCAAAATCAACAAATTTTGTAGTTACGGTAACGATATTTTATAAAAAAGGATAAAAGATATCTCGTTAAGGTTACATAGTTGACTTGACTTAGCATTCTGTCACCATGGTGAAAAAGACCTGGAATGGTACAAGAACAGTAATGTGGTATTATAACAAGAGAGTCAATTCCTCCAAACTACCCAGGGCTAAAGCCGGTGGAGAGATATTGGGCTCTTGTCAAAAGAGAATAAAGAGCACAAAAAATGTTCAATAGTGTGGTAGATTATAAACGGAGATGGACTACCCGTTTGGATAAGTGATAGAAAACACTATGAAAACGTTAATGGAAGGATTTCCGAAGTTGGAAAACTTATTTAATTCACTTTTCAGTAAATTGCTCACCCTGCCATTGTAAAAGGTTTGGCCCATTTCAGTTTTCTTAACTTTGACATTTTGTTCTCCTCAAAAAATAAAACATAAATATTGGGGAATTGACGAAATTCCGATAGTGCTACCAGGAAACTTATTTCTCCTAATATCCCCGGATTTGCTTGATATGTAATTACGTTAGAACTTCTTCCACAAGGAAATAGTTAATTTTTTGATTTTAATGTTAGAATTTTATATAGAATCCAGACAAATTTAGAATAGAGCCCACCGAGTTCAAAAAATAGGTCAAATATTTTGGTGAAATATTTCTTAAACTGTAAGAGATATTTCAATGTCTTCGTTATCATTGAAGATTTATTATGAATGTTGAGCACTTTTGAAATATGAACTTGAATTGTATCGATATTAAATTTTTGGACTGAAATTGTTATTATAGAACAATCAAAATCTTTAAAAATTACTAAAGGAAATTCCATTTAAATGAGAGCAAACAAATTTTTATTGCCAAAAATTGCTCTTTTAACGAATATTTGTTTTTCCCCTTTTTCTAAAATCAACAAATGTATGCCAAATCTAAAAAAGGGAAAATACTTATAGCAACTTCAACAAATATAATTTTATTCTATTTTTTGGAAAAATAGAAAAAAAAATATCCAAAAGTCATGCAAACTTGTTGGTAAACCAAATATGGGTTAAATATCAAATAATATGACAACAAATCAAGTAAAGAAAAGAATAGAAGAAGTAAAAGAAAGAAACTAAATCTATTTACCAAACTTAAAACTAAATTAATCTTTTTTTGCCCGAATCTACCTTCTTTTATCCCCTTAAAATGTCAATAAATGATTTTCTAGAAAAATGGGGAAAAAAAGGAAAAATGGTCACTGAAACAAATTCTTAACAAATTTAAATTGCCCTTAATACCTATTCACTCATTCATTCTTTCAGTTAGTCATTCAGTCAGTGAGTCAAGTTATACTCTTACAATCACTTGACTCTGACAGTCATTTTTTGCACTAGAACTTTTACTATTTTATCCTTTTGTCGTACTTTTCATGAGGGTATATTACGTTTGTTATGTGGAGTGTAACCAAAAAGGAATGTTTTTGAAACTTTTAAAATTTTTGGTCAATATAATTTTGGCTGGTTATCTGTGCACCCTAGTTTTAAGGCCTCGTTAAAAATTTTTCACAACTGCTTATTGATGTCATTAAAAATTTTGGAAGTTAGAAATTTGATCAACAACAACAGTCCATTAGTCAAATAATTAAAGAACATCAATAGAAAAAAATTAATCGCTATAAGAGTCGTTTAGTCCTACTGTGCAATTATGGATCGATTCTCGTAGAATTTTACTTTGATTTATGCTTGAAATTTTCGTAAGTAGATCTGTGTTGCAATAACGATTATTCATTGACAGATCTTTTCGTTTTTGACTAATAAAGGACTTGTTGGTGACAAATTCAACTTAGATTTTATGTGCTCAAAACCCTAATATCATCATCACCTATTCGATCATCATCATGATACTTCTACTACTTTAAATGGACAGATACCGAGGCCTTTCCAAGGTAACCCGTAAACAAAGTGAATCGAGGCCGACAGATATAGTAGCCCTTTCAGAGTTTAGGTTACCCTAAGTTAAGGTTATGTCCTTTGGAAATGTATGGTATTTTAATGGAGGTATGCTTGTGTTTATTGAAGTGTATTTCAGATTCCATTTTCCCAAGTGTTTTTTTGAAATGCGTTTCTTTTTACTTAGAGTTCTTCCTTCAATGGCACATAAATCTATTCGAACAATAAAAGTACAATAACTGTAAGTTGTATAATAAGTATGTATCTGGAATGATGATGATGATGAGAGAAAGTTTTTTCTTCATCTACCAGGATTTTGTTTGTTGTTGTTTGCAACAGAACTAGAGTCATCTTTTTCTTGTACTGTGATTTTGCAGCTAAACGATTTTCTGTTTAATTTAACTTTTAACGAATATTTTCATTTTTACTTTTACATTTTTTTCTCTGATTCTCATTTCATCTATTGTTCCGAATGAGTCATTTCAATGATTGTCGTCTATTATTGAAAAACAAAACAAGCTGAAGAGGAAGGAACTAAATAATGAAACTTGTCTTTTATTGCTGATATTGGTCCGGCTGCTGTTTGAACTAGAGATTGAAAATATAAAAAATGACAGAAATTCTACAAAATATTTTGTAATCAATATCAAGTTACGGGTTTCTACTCTCTTTTAATATTCTTCGTAGAATCGGATCTTACAAGGAGTTTAGTTTTAAAATGTTAAAAAGAGTTTTATTTTTTTGATCGCTCTTTAAAAAGAGTTTAATTATTAAAAATAATAAAAATTGAAAGAGATGAAAATAAAAAAGAGTGCAATCGAAAAAGAGTTTAAAAATAAAAATTCGCACAAATCGTTTGAGGACGCGTTTACCACCTTTGTATGAACGTACTCACATATTAAGATGTGCTTACTTTTGTTGTACGAATTTTTGTGTGAATATATAAGCAAAAAAAAAGAGATACAAATTTTAATAGAAAAAAGAGTTTAATGTTTTTAATCTTCGCAAAGAAGAGTAAAAACTGGGACCATTTGAAAATAAAGATTTTGCTCCGAGTTTTTCCATACTCTGATCAATACGCATTTTTTAGATTTTTTACACTTATTTTTTTGTTTTGTTTTTTCTGTCTGTCTACTTGCTTACATTTCAAAAGATGGGAAATTCACAATTCGTCATGTCTTTCCTTTTGTCCGAAAAAAACAAAAACAAAAAAGTCATAAATAATTTTATTTTCTTTATTCTGTTACAACAATTTTTTAAAGTTTAAGTTTGAGAAATGATGTTAAAGTTAAATTTTAATGTTTTAAATAGTTTTTTTTTCTATTTTAATAAAAACAAAATGAAATGTTTTCATCGATACGGAATCGAAATTTCAAGTTCCAAATTCAGATTGATATTAAGGACTTTCTATAGACAACATTTGTTGTCTCATATCAGAAATAAATTTTTGACAATTTTTCAAAAAAGTAACTTACCTGTTGAGAGCTTTTAAATCAATTGGGAAACACTTCTGCTTCAATCATATCAAATTTCAACTTATGAAATTAAATTGTTTTAAAATATCTTCCATGGTTTAAAAGTTACAGAATTATTTTCAAAGAAATCATTTGGAGATTATTGTGAGTTAATCTAGAAATTTTTTTATTGCTCCGCAGTTACCATGCAAGACACACTTCCAAAAATCACTTTCAAAAGCATTAATCTTAAAAAAATCAAATATTATGATGATCAGTTCATATGTCAAATAAATCTGATATCAGTCTTTTAATTATGTCCATCCGTCGATTGACTGTTGCTAAATGCGCCAAAACAACTTAAAAGACTATAAGTCGAATTTTTTGAGATTTTTCGATGATTTGATGCAAATGATTTTTTGGACTAAGGAAGTAGCCATTTTTACTTAGCTCAAATGTTTTCCCGAAACGAATTTTTGAGCTGATATTTTATATTTTAAATCTCTACCTTATATGTGATGGTAAAACTTATATTGTAGAGATTTGATTTGATTATCATTCCATCTGTAATATCAAGAAGGAGTTTTCATCAAATCAAAATCTAACATCCAAAATAATTGACAGAGATTAATGAAAATTTGACGAATTATTTCTCATCGTCTTAAAAACTTTCCCATATAAAACTGTCAAAATCGGATGTTAAAAATTATAGATCGAAATGTGAGACAAACGGCGCTATAAAATAAAAGACATAAAAAACAGATGTTGCCTTTTGTGAAGAACGTTACGCCCTAAAAATATTGGATAGGACACAAGCGTGTCATCGTCCTTATAAGTAGTTTTTAATTTCCTGTACTTTGTCGCGTGGATAAAGTTTTGACCTGAAAAAAAATGTGAATTAACGGCAAAGTCGGCATTATTATAAATAATTTTATAATCGTTAATCTTTATTATCGTTGATCCTACCCATTCCAGATTATTTGATATATTTGGATCATTCTGTGAAAATTGAAGCAAACATTGAAACATTCTAGTAGTTTAGCTGTCCATGAGTCCATCATTTGACATTAAGACATACAGCTTAAAATAACGGGTTATAAGACAATATAGAGGTTACGAATACAGAACTTACAGCCTACGAGGCTGGTTGTTAAGTATGTTATTTTAAAGATTATGAGGTCTGATGAACTGAAGCAGCCTGTGTAACAAATGTTTGACTTCTTTTGCCGCAACTGCATGTTGTTACTAAACCAAGAACTTTTAGGGAATTTTGACTTTTTTTGGATCCTAAACTTTCTTTAATATTCCTTTAAGGATCAGCAACATAAAACTTTTGACCACGAAAATCTGACAGAACATATGTTTCGTTACATAATTGTTGAAGTCAAGAAAACTTGACTTCAAATTTTGGGCCCTGTTTTCTCCTCTCAATTTTTAGCAGTGTTCCTGTCGGGAACTTTTTGAGCCTTGTATGTTTTAAGATCTGAATTAGCTTTCATTTTTCGTACCAAATAGTCCAAACACTGCTCTAAGCGGATTGGTTTTCTAGCGGATTTGTTGAAATCTCCCTCTTTCTTTCTATGTTTTTGCTTTCGAAACATCATGCAGAAGATTCAGTTCGCCTAAACTAGACAAGTTCCCTGTATTATTTAATAACATTGAAATAGATTTGACGGCAGACCTTTCAATGCTTGGACAACTTTTTGTAGGACCAAGTTGTGTTTTGTTGCAAATTATTAATAATTTTAGTAGGTATTTTTTCTTGTCACTCATTTTAACCAGATTTACAATTTTGACAGTAAACATAATAACTGACATGTTTTACAACGGTTACTTGATCAAAAAATCAAATAACATTTGGGTTTAAAGTTTTAACGAAAAAAATGAGTGTTAAAAATTTTTCGATCTCACTCCCTAATATGTTTACTTTATGGAGTCTTTAGTATTTTCTTCTCGATGCTACACGAAGTACTAGTGAAGTATATAAAAGTAAAATAAGGATAATACTAAAGTAACTACTTAAAGCGAAATTTTATATTGTTCTTTTTTGTTCATGTTAATAAACATTTCAAAATAACTGTAATAAAATTAGTTTATTTTATGTGTCAATAGAATTAGTATGTTGTACCTCATAAAACTTAAGCTTTTTTTCTTATTCACAAAAAAATATTCAAATCCCTTGAAAATTATTAAGACTACTTTTTCAATGTTTTGCTACTTTTTTCTCCTTTCTATTGGCATTTTTAATAAGGGTCACATATTCACTTCAAAACTCTCGTAAACAAATCTAAACACCAGATTCTTAATGATATCTACACATACATGTAATACTAGTAATAAGAACAACAACAACAATAATAATAAGAGAAAAAATGTAAAAATGAAATTGAAGAAGAACAAGGACAATAAGTAGATTTTTTTTAAAACACATATGTAAATATAAATTTATTTAGATATAGAATATAGTATAATAAGGATATACATAAGGATATGTATGCATGTATGTGTAAAGTATTTGTTGTCTCTAAGTATGTATTAAAGAAATGACCCTTTAAAATATATCTTTTTTG
Source organism: Cochliomyia hominivorax (assembly GCA_004302925.2). Lineage (NCBI taxonomy): Eukaryota > Metazoa > Arthropoda > Insecta > Diptera > Calliphoridae > Cochliomyia > Cochliomyia hominivorax. The sequence continues at coordinate 13,648,205 of PYHX02000495.1, forward strand.
TTGTGTCTTTTTACAATACAAACTCATATGTGTGAGTTTAAGTTTTACTTTTATACGTATGAGTACGTTTGGTTGTATACTTATGTGTGTTTTGTCACATAATTTATAAGAAGTCATAAAGAAATAGTCAAATGGTTATTTATAGACATTTTGTTGTTATTTCTGTTTTTGTTGTTTATTTTGAATAGAGGTATTCTAATGAATTGACCATGAAATGAACTTGTTGATGAATGATGTTCATCTTCATGATGATGATAATCTTCTAATACACTAAAGTATCAAATGTATTCTTTAAACTTTATATTAAGAATGTTAGTATATTGGTATTGGATTTTTTTTTTTTTTGATATTGTGTGTGAATGGGAACGATGTCGATCAGTTAAGACGAATTTTTAATTCCCTACACCACAACAGTAATAACTTAAGTATTATGCGAGCTACTAACACGAAACTGACACATTATAAAATTTTATCACAATTTTGAACCGATTACAACAAAAATCAGTCGAATTCATCTTTTGATCTCACTTATATTAACACTCTCAAAAAAAACCAGATTTTTATTGTGAAAACATTTCTACGCTCTGTAAGTGTATAACATGAGCTTCTGATGTTGACGTTCAATGTCTTAATGGGTGTGATTTCTAATTCATAAATTTAAAAAGATATTTTTAATAGACAATAAAAATATTTCCGTAAAAGGTTTAAATTCCCGAAATTCCCTTTATTTAAAGCCTCTTCTCTTTAAGAACGTTCTGTTCCACAGTGCATTAAAAAAACTTCAGGGGGTCTCAGAATGTCTTATGTGATGTCGTCCAAACTGCATAAATCCTAATATGGAGTGAGATCGGAAAATCCCTAATACACTGTTTTGATCATGTTACCTCTGTAAAACATATCAGTTATTACTTTTAATAACTGATATCCTAAAAAAGTTGATCCAGCGTTCAAAGCTCTATCTTCAAACTGTTTCCAATGTTATTAAACACATAATGTCTCTAAAGCCTAAAAATTAGAAAAGCATTTGCAAAACAGCTCCCTACAAATACAGTAGGTATGCAGTCCGTAAGCTCAATGCTCGAATTATTTGGTACGAGAATTTAATGCTAATGTGGGTTTAGAAACGTAGAAGGCTCAAAACGTTCCTGCCAGAAATGCTGCTCAAAATTTTAAAAGCTTGAAGTCAAGAAAGATATTCTTGGTGCATAGAAAAATAAATAGTTATTCGTATGACAAGCAATATGCTCTTGCGACAAAAGAAGCCAACGGGCTCTTTAAATACCGCCATTACCATTAAATATAATTTAAACGGTGAATGTTGGTTTTAAACTACCGAGTCGAAAATAGTTACTGTGCAAATTTATTAAAATCAGTGATATCTGTGTATTATTTAATTTTAGAGCACGATAACCTGTCTAGTTTGACCGATCTACTACCACATTATAGCAAACAGTATCAATGCTTTTCTGTAGAAAAAACTAAGGGAGTATGTCCAAGTCTCTTCGAATTTAATAAAGGTTTGATTCGTTAAATTTTATAACAAATCCTATTTTAATGGTCTTGAGTAAATCGTATTGGAATTGGATGTGGATATATTAATATATACTATGTATATTTGGTCATAAATTATTCTTTCTTGGTGTTGCAGACGGAAGTACAATCTTATTATACCAACATTTAGCATTTCTGGTTTTACAAGACTCCCATCAACCCTTTCTACCTCGATTTTTCTTAGTTTTCTTTTATTGTTAAATCATCAATCTTCCTTTAAATTGTATGGTTCTGTTTGGTTGTTTGTTTGTTTCTTTGGGTTTATTGCGTATAGCAAATGTCATGTTAGAGCTTAATAAAAGAACAGAAAAAATATTTCCCCTTGTTTTTTTTTTGTTGAAACGCTAGTAAATTTATTGAAATTGGAAAATGACCTGTTCTTTATTAATAATCGCTAAATAGATTTATGAACAATATAAAGGTTTTCTTGTTTTCTTTTTTTGTGGATTTAAATGACAAGTTTTCTTATTTTTGGAAAGGGACAATAATAAGCTTATTGTTTATGTTTTATAGCGCAATAAGTTAAGAAAGAGGCGGAAAAGGTAATTTTGGTTAATAAGGCAATAAGGAGGAGAAAAAATATGGTTAATGTCAAGATAAGTAGAAAACAAGCGGTGTAAGTTTTTGGTTGTTTTTTAATAAATTAGAATATGTTGAATAATAAATTTATTATGGACCCAAGAAATTAAAGAAATATTTATTCAGTTATCATAAATATTTATCACCAAAATATTAGTTAGTCAAGGAGTATATTTTAAGTATGCATGGGAAATGGTGCTTGATCCTTCTAACTGGATTTAACAGTTCATAATAAAAGCGCTTGCAAAATATATAGAATTAAACAGCTTCTTGAAAATCATTACACGAAAATGGGAGTTCAAAATCAAAGGTTAACTGACTGTTTAGTATTAGATTTTAAAGTTTAGAAGTTTAAGCCAATTCATCAGGCAGACATTAAAAATGGAAATAAGATCTAAATATGGCTTACTTGGGTGCTGAAGGTCTTTGTGTTGCCTAAAAAGAAAGAAATTGGAAGAAAACAATAATAAAGATATAAAATCAATGGAGGTAACGCAGAGTAGTGTGGTAACATTACAGAGACTGTAAAACCTAAGGAATAGTTTTATTATTGATTATAAAACTATAAAAAATAGCGGTCTCTAAATTGTAGCTAGTCAAAAAGTCTATCCGTAAGCTTCTAGTAGCATAAAGCATGAGTAATTATTTTCTCTCCCCCTCATGTGAAACCTCTGAAAAATGAGCAACCATATCTCCCAAAATAGTTTGCAAGATATTGAGTAGAAATGATGTCTAAGATCTATTAAATTTTCGACATATCAGTCTAGCTTTGCATTCCCGCAGACAAAAAAGGTACGTGTTCGTGAATGTACGGACAGAGCTTTTATGACTACTTCGTCCTTCTGTGATAAAGTTAAAACAGAGACATTCATTTCAACCCTGATCTAAAGACTAATCGATTTTGTAAGTAACCACAAATCTCTTATTTCTTGGTAGGAACAAAAATTTGATTCCTCAATTAAAATGATTCCAAATCAACTTGACCGTATTTTATATGTACTTTGTGCAATTATTGTACTGATCAATAATATAGGTTCAGGATGTAAATCGAGAGAACAACTTTTCGTACTCTCCAGCATCCCATGTGACAGAAATACTGTATTAAATTTGTTTTTCCGTTTGTAGGGAGTTTAATTTGATCAGATTCGTTTCTAAAAGAGTTTCACGACATTAACACGAATTTGGATTTAAAGAGAGTATTTTGAATTTCTATAAATAAAGTCTCCATTACAAATAAGAAATTTTATTATTACTTTCGAATTCCATATTTTAATCTTCATTCTACTTCCTGTTAAATAAAAATACACACAGAAAAAAACATGAAGCAAAATCAACATTGAACATAGTTGATTTGAAATTGAAATTTTTAAGTTTGTGGTGAAATAATATTGTTCATATTAGAATCTTTCGATATTAATATTTAAAATTATACAACGTTAAATTATTAAAATCAGTTCTAAGTAGTAAATTCAAGTAAATTTTTTAGAAATTATTATTAAAACGTTATTTAATTTTTTATCTCTGAGGTAAAATCATAACTGAAGAAAATTAAAATTATTTATATTTTAATTAATTTTACATTGATATTTTTCTTTGTGTACAATTAAACATTTTCAAATTTTCTTTAGATAACTTTAATCGTTATTTTATTTACACTTACTTTTACACATACACACTTATACAAATACTCATAAACACATAATACTTTTGATGTTCTTTACAATGTTTCTTTTATTACTTCCTTGTAAGTTTTAAATCCTTCCTATGAAGTGCTTCATCATTCGTTTTAGACTTAAATAACCAAAAATTAAAACTTTATTATTTTTCTTTCTCCAACAACTAACTCATCACGCACTTGCAAAAACGCAATACTGACACAGTTAAAAATCATTTCAGAAAAAAAAGGTGATTTTTAAATATTTTTTTGATTTTTTACTGGTTTAAGTCTTTTTAACTTTCTCTGGATCTATGAAAGAATATCTTTATCATCTTTTACAATTTCATCATTTTCACCATAAACAGGGAAAAAATATTTGAAAAGGATGAAAGAAAAAAAGAAAGAAAAACTATTCACCACTACATTGTTCAAAATTTATATGACTAAAAGTTGTGATGCGAAAAATCAAGGAAAAAAAAATAAGATGAAAAGAAAAAATAGAAGAAAATAAAAAAAAAACAAGAAGAAACTTTTCTTGGGTGAGTAGTTGGTAAGATTTTTCTTTTCTTAAATTGTATGCCAGTCAGACAGTCAGTTCAGTTATTGGTTCGAAAGGAAGGTATCCGAAAGGTTCGTTCTACAAAGAATATGTCGTACAGAATGTCCATATCGATTTTTTTGGAATATTTTTTTATAGCCGTAGCTGAGGAATTTTTGAATTGATCTGTAGAAATACAAGACCTTTTATGGTCCAAGGTGTAGTCAATAACATTCTAAATTCGACCAACTCGGGTATGGTTATTAAAAAAAAACTTAAAAATATTTATATAACAAATATGCTTACATGTTTAGGTTGTCTTTTATAGTCTCGGAAATATTCAAGTCGAAATAAAATTTAACCCTTTTTAGCCCCATTTATTGTTAGGTTTCTTTTCCGAGATAGCGGATTTAATGTAGGTCCTAATATTTTTAATACTTACCAGAATCCCTATATATATTCTATATGATTCCATTAAATAGTTATTTTAATCTAAAGTTGAAACGTTAAACAAATATATTTTTTGGGCATTTTACAAAAAGGTGGCAACTTCTATTCACTTATAAATCCATTTTCGGTTTTTTGCTTTTTACGTTCATCTGGTTGCCTCTCTATGTAAATTTTATGCGTTAGTACAGGTCGCAGTTTTGAAGATTTTGTTTAATTCTGCATATATGATTATTATGGCACAAGAACGAAGCCTACTTTAATTCGTGATGATCGGTCTATTATTTTTATTAATCCAAACAAATGTGTAAAATTTCACAAAGGTAGATCCATAACTAAATACAGTTTCCACACAGGACACTATTCTCAAAATCACATTAATGTACATATATATTTATCAAAAAAAATATCGTGAAAATAATTTGTATCATTGAGATGTAAATTTTACGAGGATCGATCTATAATTTCTCATTGGTCCAATATAAACACACTGCAAAATATCACATATCATTATATTAAATTCTACGTGATAAAAATTCTACGAGGGTTGTACACTAATTGGTCTAGTATATTATATTGTGGCCCAATAACGGCTTGTTTTATAATAAAGTAATTTTGACTGTTTTTCCGAATATAGATATTTGCACAATTTCAGTCATTTAAGTGTGTAGGAAATTATTTCCCAAAAAACTGTAGTTTGGGTTACCGTCTTTTCTTTTAATTCTTTTTAAAGTTGTAGTTATAGTTACTAGTTTTTGTTGTTATTTTGTTTGTTGTCTTATTATTATTTTTTTTTTTGTTCTTTTGATTTATTTTTATTCAAAATAAACAAATAACAAAATTTTCTAGTTGAAACAAGTTGAAACTCTCGACTATTAAATGAAAATGTTTACCACAAATTATGCGCGAAAAAAAGAAGTTTTTCCTTCAACTATTTTAATTTTAATGTGTAATAAAAGTTGTTTATGCTTTTTTGTCTTTCTCTCATTATACACTATGACCATGGAACAGGTATTATCAATATGTCAGCAAGGTAAAGCGATAAAAGGAAAGTGATAAAATAGATCAAAATGGGAACTGCATTTATTTACAACAGTTATTTTTTACTACCCATGTTGGGAGCATACGACTTTCACAAAACATTTCCATATTAAAAGGTTTAATGCAGTTGTTTTCCACATAAAATGGTGTAGTCCTGGAGCTTGAAGTACCGAACGTCTTCAAGTATTTCTTTGCCGGTCGATTGACGATTCCACTCAAAAGCCATTCTGCATTTTTGAACAAAAATTACACTTTCTTATAAAAATATAATTTTTAAAAAATGCATTTTATTTAAAATTTCATTTTAATAGCATCTTTTTATAAAAATTGTATTTTGTTTAAAAGTGCATTTTTCTACAAAAATTGCATCTTTTCTATAAAAATTGCTATTTTTTAAGCATTTTCTAAAAGTTTTTAATTTTCAAAAAAAAATTAATTTAAAAAAATCATAGATATATTTTTCCATAAATATTTTTTTTCTATAAAAATTTATTTTTCTATAAAAATTCAATTTTTCACTAAAAATTCAATTTTTCACCAGAAATTCAATTTTTCACCAGAAATTGAATTTTTCACTAAAAATTCAATTTTTCACTAAAAATTCAATTTTTCACTAAAAATTCAATTTTTCACTAAAAATTCAATTTTCACTAAAAATTCAATTTTTCACTAAAAATTCAATTTTCACTAAAAATTCAATTTTTCACTAAAATTCAATTTTTTCACTAAAAATTCAATTTTTTCACTAAAAATTCAATTTTTCACTAAAAATTCAATTTTCACTAAAATTCAATTTTTCACTAAAAATTCAATTTTTCACTAAAAATTCAATTTTTCACTAAAAATTCAATTTTTCACTAAAAATTCAATTTTTCACTAAAAATTCAATTTTTCACTAAAAATTCAATTTTCACTAAAATTCAATTTTTCACTAAAATTCAATTTTCACTAAAAATTCAATTTTTCACTAAAAATTCAATTTTTCACTAAAAATTCAATTTTCACTAAAATTCAATTCTTTCAGCTAAGAAATTCAATTTTCACTAAAATTCAATTTTTCACTAGAAATTCAATTTTCACTAAAATTCAATTTTTCACTAGGAATTCAATTTTTCACTAGAAATTCATTCTCACTAAAAATTCAATTTTTCACGTAGAAATCAATTCTTCACTAAAATTCAATTTTTCACTAGTAAATGTCAATTTTTTCACGTAAAAATTCAATTTTTCACTAAAATCCAATTTTCACTAAAATTCAATTTTTACTAAAAATTCAAATTTTCACTAAAAATTCAATTTTCACTAAAAATTCAATTTTTCACTAAAATCAATTTTCACTAAAATCAATTTTGCACTAAAAAATTCAATTTTTCACTAAAAATTCAATTTTTCACTAAAATTCAATTTTTCACGGTAAAATTCATTTTCCCACTAAAAATTCAATTTTTCACTAAAATTCTCCCCTTGTTAGTTAATTTAGTAAAATATCACGATTTAAACCGGTTAATAGTAATAGAAATATTTAAATCTTGAGTACAATACCACTTCAATTTAGGATTGTTGCGAATCCTTAGTAATATCCGAACGTTGCCATTCGCTTATCATTCCTTATAGCTACTTTTCCAGTTCAACATAACATCCTGCTATAACAATTTTTTGTTTATTATAGTTTTTGGTTTTTATTTTGTGTTTGTTTTATAAGTTTATAAGTTTTTTGTTTGTTTGTTGTATATTTTTGTGTATTTTAACACAAGACAAATGACGTAAATAAAGTTTTGCTCGTTTTCATATAGACAAAGTGCATCGAAGTTTAACAGTTTGAGTCAAACTTTAGTGTAGTTAATTAATGAGAACATTTTTTATACTTTGCGGTGAAATAACGACTAGATGGATGTTATAATTTACACGCACACACACACACAAACATTAACAAGCAAAACACAAATCTAACAAATGCACAAATACATGTACAAATTGACATATATTCACCATGTAAACTAAGAAAAGTTGTTTTCAGCAATTAGAAAATAAAAATATTAATTTAATTTTATTACAGTTTTTGGTTTAAAAAGAATTATAGACAATTTTAAAGTCCTTAAGTTAAAAAAGAGTTGAAATTTTATAATTTATTTTTAATAAAAAAGTTTAATTTTTTTTTTAATTTGTTGTTCTTGGTATTTGCATTTGTTAAAAAAGTATTACATTAACAAGTAAATATATTTATTTATAAGTTTAAATTTTTATTATAATAATTTTAATGTTATTATTGTATTACATTTATTATCATTTACAATTATATGCTTAATTGTTTTTGTTAAATTTAAAATGAAATTTAAATATTTAATCATATAATTTTAAATGTTTTTTTTTTTATATAAATATGCATTTGTGCATATTTTTTATATAAATATTTTTCTTTTTCCAGGTATGAACAAATACAAACATATTTTTATATGGTTTTTATAACAATTGCAAATCAAATGCATCCATTTTGCATAAGTATGTGTTTAATGCTTTGTGAGTATTTATTTTTAATTACACATATTGATAATTTCAATTATTTATGATGAATTAAAATAAAAAAACAATATAAAATATTTCGCTTTATTCGGCCGACCTGAATCCTGTGTATACACTTTAGCAATAACAATTTATTTTTGGATCATTTCTAGTTCAGTTCTAGTTGAGTTTGAGTTCAGTTCCAACTCATTTTTAGTACAGTTCTAGTTCACTTCTAGTTTACTCTTATTTTAGTTCTAGTTCAGGTCTAGTTCATTTGTAATTCGGTTCTAGTTCAGATCTACTTCAGTTCTAGTTCGGTTCTAGTTCAGTTCTAGTTCTTTTATAGTTAAGTTCTAGATCAGTTTTAGTTTAGTTTTTGTTCAATTCTATTTCAGTTTTTGTCAAAAAAATTGAATTTTAACTTTTTTGTCACAAACGTAATAACAAATCTAAAATACCTTTAAATAACATAAATTAATTGGCATATATTTATATCTGATATATCATATTGTTTATAACAATTAAGTATATCAATTTAAAACAAAATTATAAAAAAAGAGAAATCCGGAAAATACTAATTAAATAAAATTTTTAATGTTCTTTTTTAAGGTTAATAAAATTGTTCATAATGAATTGTAATGACCTTAAATAGATATTCAGACTATTGCTACAACTATATAATAAATGTTGTTATTTATAACAAAGTTTAAGTTTTCACACACATACACACATTTGCACATAAAAAGTAAAATTGCTACCGGCAAAATTTGTTTAAATAAAACCGCTTTTATTGGCCTAAAGTTTTGTCAAAAACAAGACTTTAAAAATTTATTAAACAAATTTAAATATACTTGTGTACTGGTGTACATAGCTTTAGGTGTAGGTGTAATTTTTTATATGTAGATATGCTCTATATGTTTTTGGCGACACATTGCTTAAAGCCTTTGATGTTATTGTTGTTGATGCATTGCAAAAATAGAATAAATAGTAAAATGAAACAAAGGAATGACAGATGATTTTTTTTTCTTTTTTGTTGAAAGAATGTCTGACATAAATAAAAAATGTGTAATAATTCCACATATAGAGACGAATCTTAAATAACCTCAGTTAGCAAAAATTTGGCAAGTCGTACTTCGGAATCCTTCCATGTTTAATTTTTCTCCATTTTTGTTCCAAACAATGAAAAAGTTTTTAATCAGTTCCTAGTTTATCACAAAGTTCATTGTGTTATCCAGTTTCTATTTTTGTTATTTGTTCATACTTAAGTTCTCAGTTTCTAGTTCAGTTCATAGTTAAGTTACTATTTCAGCTCCTAGTTCAGTTTCTAGTTTTCCTCATGCCCAATTTTAGTTCTTCATATGAGTTCAGTTCTAATACTTCAGATCATACTTAAGTTTCAGTTCATAGTTTAGTCCCTTGCTCAGAATTTAGTTTAGAACAGTTTCTCGTTCAATAGTTTAGTTTATAGTTCAGTTCATAGCTCATTTTATAGTTCAGTTCATTAAATAGTTCATAGTTTGGTTCATATTTCAATTCATAGTTTTTATTTCAGTTTCACCTTCAAATCATAGTGCAGTTTCCATTTCAGCGCATAGTTGAGTTCTTAGTTTAGTTTATAGTTCAGCTATAATTCTAATCTGTATTTAGTTCCTAATTCAGTTCCTACTTCAGATCATAGTTTAGTTCGTTGTGAAGTTTTCATAGTTTCTAGAGTAGTTTCTAGTTCAGTTCTTAATTCCTTATTTTGTTCATAATTTAGTTCCAGTTTTAGTTCCTATTTCAGATAATTGTTCACAGTCGTAGCTTAGTTCTTGATTCTGATTTATGTTCATTCAGTAGTTTAATTTTTTCAGTTTCTAGCTCAAATTCTCGATCCGATCATAATCTAGATCCATATACAGTTTCTTCTGTAGCTCAAAGTTCACTTTCTAGTTCACTTCCTTGTTCAGTTTCTAATTTACTTCCATTATTAGCATGTAATAATGACTATGATTATTATAATATCTGCCAAATAAAGGGCTTTCGGAAGGCTTCTTTTGTTTTTATTTCCCTCTGGGTTTACCATTTAATGCATTAAAATTTTTGGAAGAAAAAAAAAATAAGCACGAAAATGTGTCTGAGTACAATTTTGAAAATAGTCTGAATGGGAAAAACATTCAATTATGATTTACTCGTTTTTGTACACCCATAATATTTAAACTCATTTTAAAGACATTCCACGAAAAAATATTATTTTGAAAATTGAAACTAAAAATTAAAATAATTTATTTATTTATTTTTAGAATTTAAATTTTTTTATTTAAACAAAAAACTTTTTTCAGCATTTATTTCTAATGTAATTTTTTTCGGCCACTTTCTTTGATTTTATGCATTTTGTTTTTTGTTTTTTTTTTAGAAATATTTTCTATCAAAATAAGAATTATGATGAAGTTTCATATGAGAGCACGTTGACAACGTGTGTTCTCCTTTTAGTACATTCAATTTTTTTTAAGGATTATGGTTGCTAACATTTTTTCCAAAACGATATCAGTACATTGCTCCAGAAATAAGAAGTTTAGGTCTTATAAGTTATCGAACTTAAAGAATTTAGAATATTATTTTAGGTTTGTAACAACCTTCCTAGCAGAACTCATAAGAGTGAGATCGAAATATCCTTCACATACATATATAAAAGTGAAACCACTACAGTATTAGTTATTTTTATTGGATTATTTTTAATTTATTTTTTAAAAACGTGTGTTAAGAAGTTTTCGATCTTACTCCTGAAGAGGAAGCTGCATAAAAAAGAATGCTTTTAATTTGGATTAATAAATAATAAATAAATAAGCATAAATAGCTCTCGCAACTCCGCTTATTAAAAAGTTTCAAACTCCTGCTTTCAACCGAAATTTACATGCATCTCTTGCCCAGTAATATGAGATTTTACATAAATTCTATTCCAACCCATTGTGCATTTTATAATAGTTATATTCAAATATTTTCATATTTTGTTTTACTTTTTAAATATTTTTTTCTCTTAATTTTGGCTGCAATATGTTGCCTGCATGAATTTGTGAAATGTATAAAGTAAAATAGTTTTTCTTTTTCGTTTTCTAACAGATTAAAGGATAATCAATAGTGACACTAAAGGATAATAAAAACTGGGTCTTAGAAAAATCTATTTTTGTTTTTCCTTTAAATAAGAAAAAGTAAAAAGTAATAAAAATATGTAAACGATATTTTTATGAAAAATAAAATTTAATACTCTTTTCTTCACTTAAGGCAAAATTTTAATAAATAGCAGAAGAAAATATTATTTAAAAGTGCGTATGAGTGATGTCGTTAATAATTATAAATGTTATTACTCATACTCAGTGATGGACATATGTGTATTGAAATATTTTGAATAAAATAAATTCAAAAGTTCATTTAGGTGACCTAAGGAGAATATTCCGGAGATTCATTGAAAAGTTCATCAATCTATGATTTATATTCTAATGAAAACTATAAAAAAATAAAACAAATTGTTTACCAATATTTTATGTTTTATGTAATATCCTACACCACAATGTTGTTTATAAATAATAATTACGAAAAAGTAATGCACGTTTCTCTTTTCTGATTTATTCTTAAGTGTGCAGTACATTTTGTGAAACACTGGACCGAACTTAATCAATTTCAATAGGCTTCTTTCTTGGGCCAAAATAATAATATATACCAAATTCCATCAAGATATCTCAAAACCTGCGACCTGTAGGTTTTCATAATGTTTACATGGTCAACCAGCTAGACAGCCTGACGGACAGAAATCGACTCAGAAAGTGATTAAAGTACTTAAAGTTGTGTATCCCTCGTATGTTGATGACATGACTTGTGTTCTCTATTAACCTATTCTCATATAGTTTGAAGTCGATATCACACATGTACTCACTGCATCACATTCTTTAAATAAATTGCATCAATCTTTCTTCAAGATGTTGTCATTATTTAAGTTTTCGATCAGGCATAAAACCGACATAGACATTTAATCTCAGATCAGATATTTTTCCGTGTAACAATCAACGGCTTTGTCGAATTTCACATTCATTCACCATTTATTTTGCCCAACTAAGTGTTATGTTTGAAACGTAGCAGGAGCAGGTAGAATAACAGTTTATTATATAAAATTAAAGAAATTGGGACATTTTTAGATTTTAATTAAAATTTATGAAATGGAATTATAGAATTTCTCTAAGTGTATTTAAAATCGTATGAAAAGCTCAAATTTCATGTTAACAAAGTCATTGAAAACTATTATGTGATAAAATACAAAACAAAAAAATAAATAAGAATTGTATATACGACTATGCCGAACCTTTTATACCCTCCACCACTAATGCGCGTAAATAAATACGTTATATTTCGTACATACACACATATATTAACAAACGTATGTAATATAACATTTATCTTAAATGCAATGCAGGAACACTTAATGAACCATAAAATTTGTTATATTTTTTACTATAACTTTCTTTTTACTACTGAACCGATTTTTCTTTTTGAAAAGTAATTAAGTACATACAATTTTATATTACGTCAATTCTAATTCTTTGATTTCTAAATGACAGTTTTAGAAAAATTTTTCACTGGAGCGTAAAGGTTGTCACAGATATCGATCGATATCTCTTGATAAGCCCAACCAAAACAGCTGATTTTTAATAAGAACCATAACAAATATTCAGGCCGAATTTCATTGAGTTCTGTCAATTTTGTGGATGTGAACATGCCAAAAACAGACAGACGAACTGAGCAGACACCACTCATATTTGATGCAAGAATGTTGTATTATGGGGTTTTAGACGATTCTTTTTCAGTGTTACACACGGAATGACAAAGTTAATAAACCCTCTTCACCATTTGTGGTGTTGGAGGGTATAAAAAAAAATAACCATAATGAACACTTGTGGTCACTCGTTGTTTAATAAAGTGTGAGATGTGATTCTTTTTGAAAAGAATTGTATTTCAAATAAAAACAAATTGTATTGAAAATGTTTTGCATACAGACAACTATTGTTTACAGGTTTTATTGTTTAAATAGACAACAAATTTTTAACAATTTGTTTTAAAGACTTTTTCTCTGTAACAAAAGCTGCAAAGTAACAACAAAAAATAAAATGTGATAAATTTTTTTCCAACAACTACTACTGACACAAAACCCTACATTAGTGTACAACAACATACTTATATAAGTAAAAATGTTATAGTCGGTCAAGCACGACTAAGAACTCTCGTATAATTTACATTAGTGTACAGTACATTACCGTGAAACTAATATTTGTGTGAAGTTAATGAGTTTGAAAAGGATATTTTCTTGGGGTTTATATCGGAGCTAGAAGATATGATGGACCGACTATTGTATAATTTCGAACATCCATTTTAAATTTGATTTATGTTAATTTCAGCAGTTATTATTGCAATAACAATAATTATGTAAGATTTATTCTCTTCAGATGTTATTTGGAAAGATAATTGGATGAGGCCTATGAGAAATAATGGACCAATAATATGGTACATCGACTAAGAATACTATAATACTTACATACTTTGAATTTCGTTGAAATCCCTTTATATTTCGGACTTCTTTAATTTTAAAACCATTTCGGGAGGATATTAATATGGGACTTCAAAACGTTTACATATACAACCAGCCGAACAGACAGACAGACAGACGGACGGACATTGTTAAATCGAAAATGATTCTGAGTCGGAAGGTATACTTGAAAGTGGGTGTTACATCATTTTTCTGTATGTTACAAACATCCAACCACCAACAGTATAACAAGTTTAAATACCAACAAAAAACTCATGATATGAACACAAACAAAAATACTTTTTATTTTAATTTTTAAACACATAAGTATAACCTAAATTTCTTTATGTATAACATACACATATACACATACATATGAATACATATGTATTCTTATATTTACATAAGTTATATGTTTATTTGTTCATTCATTTGTTCTATTTATTTGTTGTTGTTCGGTTAAAAAAGGAAAATAAAATTCTCAAAGGAGCAAAACATTTCTTGTTTTAAAATTACACACACTTACATAGGTTTAGTCTGTGTATATGTATATGTGTTTATTTATTCCACAATCGGTACTTAGGTTAACATGATGTTGTTCACCTATTTTCGTTTATCATCCCTTTGGGTTCTTTATTTCTCTAAAAGAAATTGAAAGATTTGTTTTTAAAGTAATGCCTCATCCATTCCGAACTCCTCTTTTTGTTTTGCGAAAACCAAAAAGAAACAAAAACAAAATTAAGAACTTCTTTTTGAAGACAACTGCAACTTATTTTATCGAAATTTTATAACAAAACTAAGTTAATTAAGTTACACGTGTTTTCTTTTGGGGCGGGAAGTTTTAAATATTTTGAAATAAATTTTCAAAGAAAAATTAAAGTGAAATTATTATTTTTGGCTTAAGAAGAAATTTTAGCTTGAAAATTGTTTATTATCCTGAATCGACTTTTATTTATAAAAAATTCAATGAAGAAAGTTAAAGAAAATTATTATTTGTTTCCAGAAAACCACACACAACAAAGTGTTTGAAATGAAAATTCTTCCAAACAGTCCTGGCACAGTGATTAGTTTCATGGACAAAAATCCTTTTTATTATATTCAAAATGAACTGAAATTTGATTTTTTAATAGTTGACCAAGAATACCTAGGCGTATGAGTTATAAATGTGTAAATACTTATACACTTTATTAAGTATACTCCCCGAACTATTTATAAAACACAATTAGTAAGTAAAATGCAATTTTTAAATAACTTTTGACATTCTTAACCAGTTGTAAAATGACATTGTTTTACAATGTTTTTGGATGATTTAATTAAATTTTAATAAAAAGAATTTATGTCAGGAACCATTATCTTTCTTTCAATATTATAAAAATACAAAGTATACAATAGCAAACCATAATAAAGTCATAAATAAAAATTTTCAAATTTTTTTCGATGGACAATATTTTAGATTTTTACTTCAGGATAGAGATGTCTGAATCCTTGAACCGGTTTTTCTAAAAATTTGTTTTTTCTTAATTATTCTAATATATAGCAGTGTTCATATTTTCAGAACTCTGGGATAAATACTCTTATACGTTGTTCATCTGCATGGTGAAAGTTTGGAATTGATCTTTTTTCAAATTTTACGTAAAAAAATAATTTTTGAAATTTTTCAAACTAAAATTCTCTTAAACTATAAACCAATATTTTAAAGGCCTAATCCAGCGGAATCCACTTATATAAAAATCTTTAACTCAGTTCAGTTAAAACGATTTTAGATCGTTTTCAAAATTTTTTTAACCCGAGATGTCCAACTATGGTACCCTGTGGGCACGTAGTAGCATAACGTCACCAATATCTGTCAAAAGATTAAATTATACATTTTTGAAGCTAAAAGAAATATATCAATAATCATTTGTAGCTCTCATCCAGCTGAATCCAACCGTATCGAGATCTATAGTAAATATTTCCAATTTCACTGGGTCGTTTTTAATATTTTTATAACCTTAGATGTCCGAATTTGGAACCTATTCACCAGTCTCTACCTCATTTAAATTGGATAAACTGTTTGGAAGTTAGACTTTACTCCATTGCACCACGACAGTGATTTCAAAACTTGTTTTAGATTAGATCTGTAACTTTTAAACTTTTAAACAAAAAAATTGAAATGGTGATATCTGAGGGACTTCTTAATTATTATTATAATAATTATACAAAGTTTAAACTAGTTTGAGGGAACCTTTCAAAAATACACATTTCCGGTGTGTTGATTTCTTTAAGAATTCACCAATTGTATGAGACAAAAGAATTTATATATCACACAGGTGATGAGATACAGAGATATTTGAAATTCATTCAAATTTTTAACCCATTTTAGACGTAATGTTTTCAAATATAATAGAATTAACACAACATTTTTTAAATATGAACCAGTTTCTTTATAAAAATCTTCATAATTATGCTATAATAATTATATACAATTATAATTATCTTAAGATGTATTTTTTATTATTATTTATTAAATATTAATCAACATCAAAAAGGTATTGGAATGAGATCATTTTCAAGAAAAAATCCAAACCCAATTTTATTTGGATAATGATTTTTAATATTTTGATTTTAGATTTAAGTACGAGTATGAGTAATGGAAAAATACAATTGAATACATTTCCTGATTCAAGCCGGATCTTCAATACCCGCTACCACTAATGCATGTGAAGATAACAGTGTGTATGTAATACACTCTTATTTATACTCACGACAGCACGTAACGGTTTTCTTTACGTTTTTTTTTTACATTTTTAATTTCAAATCAAAATTTCTGAAATTATAAAAGATAACGAATTTTTATTAAGGAAATTTACAGGGACTCTTCTCAATTCATAAATAAATGTTTGATGAACTTTTCTCGTATGGACTGAAATATTGATTTTAACACCAAAAGACCTCAAATAGAACCATTTGAAATTTCATTCAGATATATTTAATGATTCAGAGGTTATTCGAATACATAATACTGACCTTAATTGACATGGTTCCCAATTTACCTTAATTTTTCTTTGCCCTGGGAGGGAATTACATATGCATTTTATTTCCTCTATGACTAATATTTTTTTTATCAAATATATAAATAATAAATACATATATTTTTTCATTAAACCCTTCTTTTGATAATGTGTCATCTCTTATAGTTTCCAAATTTTTTTATTCATTTTTTGTTTTTCCTCTTTGTAAATGTCTTTGTTTATTTAAAATCTTTGTTAGTTTTTCTCCATATGTTGTGGTATCTTGTTTTCTTTTATTTTTATAACTTTTTTTTAATTTTTAATTTCTTTTATTGTCTTAAGATTCTTCTCTTCCGACAAATTACAATTTGAGTTTTACTCAACTTTTTTCTTTACCAAAAAAAGAACAGAATTAAAATATCTTATTTATAAACATACAAACATTTTGTTTATTTCATTTGTACAAAATAAATAAAATAAGAAAAACCAAAAAAAATATTTGTGAATTGTGGCAAAATGTATAAGAAACTACTAAATAAATGAAACAATTGTATAAAAATTAGAAAACAAAAATATGGAAAGAATGAAAAAAAAAACACTGAAAGACACAAACAAACGAATAAACCCCTCAAACATTTGGAAGTTAGAATTGTTGCGTCCGCCACTTTCGGAAGATTGGGGGAAGATTATTGTAAATTTACAAAAACAAAATACATTTCTTATTGTCACTTAATCATCTGGAGGTATATGTGGAAGCGTCTTCCAGAATTTGTTCAGATGACAGTAGATCCGGAGTTTATAAAGAAGCATCTTCCGGAAGATGTTTAGAAGATATTACCGAAACAAAATTCATCACTATTGCCACTCGATTTTCTTGGAGTATTTAAGGAAGTGGCTTCCAGAATTTATTTAGAGGATTGTAAATGACTTACAAACAAAAAAAATACATCATTATTGTCACTTTATCTTCTCGGAGTATACAAGGAAGTTCCTCCAGAAGTTGTTTAGAAGATAGTAGATAATTTGCAATAACAACCTTCATTGATATTATTTTTTCTTCTTTTTCTCCTTTATTATATCTTTTGTACTCAAAGAGAAATATCGGTACCTGCGTTTGCTTCTCATTATTTCATCATTTCGATCTACTACCGTTTTTATGTACAACTGCAATTATTGCAGTTTTTCTACAGTTGATTTGAATCGATAGCGGTTGTCTGATCAAACATTTCTTAAATGTTCATTGTACAGGAGTTTTCTTTGATCTGGTTATAGGTTGTCTCTCTTGTGCTTCTTAATTTTATGATTGTGATGACTCGTTTGGTATACACTCTCCAGTGTATTTCTCTTTGTTGCTACTCTTCACGCACTGCTATGTTATTCTCTCTGCTGCTGCTCTTCTTATGCATTAAATCCTGTATTAATCTTCCTGCTGCTACTTCTTCTGCCTGATCTGCTGCTGCTTCTCAGATAAGGCACTTCTGGTACTCGTCTGCTCTGTGAAGATGTAGGAATTGGCTTTTAAAATTTCGCCATATTCATCTATGTGTGATTATTTAACTCTTAAATGGCTATCAGAACCATTTCAGGTCTGACCCTCCATCTGTCCCTGATCTAAGTGTTTTTCCACCTGAGTACCCCTTCGTCCTTCGGAATACTTAGTTCCATCTTTACCCCAGCTTTATCTGAAATAAAAAATATATATTATTGACGGATGTAATGCGTCACCAATTTAGATGCATCTCCCGCTAACAAAAAAATCCAATCTCACGTTCTTACAAATTAAAATATAAAAAATATAAAGTATCGAAAGATTAAATTTGCTTCAATATTTAATCCTTTTAGAGCCACTACCGTAACAAAAAATGTTTGCAGGGAAACCAAACATAAGCACATAAAACTTAATACAACACTAACAAGTAAACAAATACATTTAAATGACTGAATGAGCGTACATATGTACGTATGAGTATAATAGTGATATATAAACAATACACAAAATATAACTCATACGTTGTGGGGTCTATTATGTTGCAGATGATAATTGGGGATTACACTGATAGGAAAATAATATTCATAATAGCATAAATTTTTGGATTAAATTCAAAATGATATATCCCAATTTGGTCTCTCTTAGCTCCATTCCTAAAGCGATATGGGATCTTTAAGAGTTTTTATTGCAAGCTTCTCTGCTTCGAATATAAAAAATAGTTTTTTTCAAGGAATCTATATAAATTGCCATCGATCCCTTATGAAGAATGTTATGGTAATTAAGGTTTTCAAAAGAATTTAAGAATATATATCCAATCGAGTAGAAGTGCTATATTTTGCTATGACGAATCTCTAATATCCTCCATCGGAATATATTTTGAAATAACTGTGGAAACATATTGAAATTTCACTTGTAAGGTCATTCTACTTCTTCGTGCCCTATCGCAAAATAACGTTGTATATAACATTTTGTCATTATCGCTTCATCCATGTGCCAAATTTCATAAAATTTTGCTGTTGCTAGAAATTATATGAAACGAAAAATTTTATGAAAAGATATTTTTTGTTAAAAATATCATTTCCCGTCATCCAAAATTTCTTTTATATAAACTATTTTGTTATAAAGTCTTTATTCCAAATTTCATAATTTTTTAACAAACAGTTTCTGAAATGACCCACGTACACCATCAGTCTTAATATTTTGTTATTAAGTATTTTTTCAGATAAACAAATCAAGAAATCTGCTATTAATGTTTCCGAAATATTATATTAATAGTTTCACAATTAAGGGGATATCACTCCCCCATGCTCTATCTGTAATTTTTATAGTACACAAGAAAGTGTTATCAAAACAATATATGTGAGTTTTCTTAGATATCAGATTCCAAACCAATTTTGCTGATTTTAAATAGAAAAATTCTTGGATAATATACACTCAAAATAGGGATCTTAGAATATACCTTTTTGACGGAATGACAAAATTAGTCTCTTAGTATTACGACTGATCCTCCCATTTTTAGCATCACCATAAGTGTTAGGTTTACTATGTTTTTTTGAAGATGTAAAAAGTAATGCTATATTTGCCTTACATACAGGTTGACTTAACATCACTCCCTGAATTGATTAAACAAGACCGCCTGGTTGTCTGTTAATGTTACTTAAATCACCACAGGTGATTGGGATTCATCTTGTAGTACATCGATGGTATAAGGCTCAGAATCATTGTTTTAGTTGATTTTGCATTGTCAATCCATCCATCTGAATGACTACAATTATCATGAAGTCATTCATAAATCAAATTCAAATTATGAATATAATTTTTCTCTCCCCACTAACTGTATACCGAATGCTTCAGATTCCCTTCCAGATTTGATTTATTTATGTTTGTCCGTCTGGCTACGTTGTTATGAACTGCTGGTCACAAGTTAAAAGAGTTTTCAATTAAATATTTTCATCTTAGGATGATCATTAAATTGGTAATGATCAGAGTATTATTTGAGTTAGATATCACACAAATGTTATCCAATTCCAGGAGCTATATAAAACTCATAGCTATCAAATTAATTTAATTAAATTGGCAAAAAATAAATTGTATATTGTAAAACACATACCGAAGTGCAAGAAAATTACTACTCAAGTGTCTGTGTATTTGTTTAAATCGCTCTTCCAAAAATTTATGAAAATTTTCATAAATGACGATTAATCATAGAATGAAATTATACGAGGGTCGGCTCCTCACTTTTCATACGTGAGTCACATATTTATTTTCATATTTGTTTCAAATTTTTCACAGTGTATTCTAATTTGTTTTATCTTAACCCAAAGACAAGAAAAACAAACATTTTTTTTTTTTTGGGAAAAATAGAAAGAAACATATTTTTGTCTTTTGTGCATTTTCACATTTCAAAGTTGAGTATTATGCTGCACATTAAAATATTATGCCAAAATAACATTAACAAACAAAAGACAATAACAACTACATTAAGCTATCAAAGCCTAAAGTTTTTTTCTCTCTTTCTCAGTTTTTCAAAGACATATGAAAAAAATAATTACAAAACAAGACACACATGAACAACATACACTAAACAACTAATAATAATGCAACACAAAAAAAAGGATATAAATAAATTCCACAACAAATGAAAAATATGCACATATGAAACACATACACACGAACACAGAGACAAGCACAGGCACACAAAACTTCTGCTGGAGAGCAACAAATAGAGAGAAAAATGTTTTTAGTTTAATAGAGATGTTGCAAATTATGCACGAATAAATGCATACAAACGAGACTCTGGAGTAAATTTGTATGTCCTACACCATCATAGGTGGTGCGGTAATATGCATTTGTTTAGATGTTTGTAACGTGCAGCAAAAATAGTCCAACCACCACTTTTAAGTATACCGTTTGACTTAGAATCACTTTCACATAGGCCCCACACAAATGTCAAACGGATGGAGTTTTAAATCCTTTATTATTTCCCATAGACCCCATACACCCAAACACCCTTCCAAATATCACTTTGAAACACAAAAATCGCACATTTACGTAGGTATTGTAAAGATATTTAGTCCAATTAAGATAAATATAAGCTAAAACTGCTGTGCGAAATTATGCGAGGGTCTATATTTTTTTCTAACTCCCATAAAACCTTTCAATAAGATTTCTTTTAAAACGCATAAATTTCACGTAAATAAGAAAAGCAAATTATACGAGGGCAGTTCATAAATTTTTGGTAGCAGTCTTTAACAACCCACAATGTGGTGTGTGATGTGGGTCGTGCTTGACCGACTTTAATATTTTTACTTGTTTTTTAACAAATATTAATGCACACACATAAACACAAAAGTACACATATGAGAGAATGTGTGTGTGAAAGTTTTATTATTCATATACGAATGTTAGGTTGTTCTCTATGGAATTATTCAATGATAAATAATAGTTATTGCTCTAAAATCGCTATAAATAATTAAAATATTATTCAGTTAGACTTCTTAAACCATTTTGATAAAAATTTATTTTATTTCTTTATTTTCATTTTCTTATTTTCTCTCTTATTTAACAAACATTTACTTTAAATAAAATTGTTTTCCCGCAATTAACCCTAATTTCCTTTAAAATTTTCACAATTCCTTTTCAAGGGTTAGGGTAACCCTAAAACGAGTCTATTTTTTGCAGTAATATTTTCCGATTTTTATAATATTTTAAAAATACAAAAACATAAAAATATAAAAATATAAACTTGCAAAACTTTAAAAAAGTTCTAAAAAGTTATGTTTTTCAAATTTGATGGTAGAGGTTCTCTATTCGCGGGCTTTATATTGTTCTTGGGTATTTAAAAAAAATATAACGTTGCCGGGAATAAATTCGATTGTCATGATGAAAAAGGAAAAATAAGTATGGATCCTATATTCGGTTCTGAGACTCTCTCCAATGAAATATGATTCGATATTCTTGAAATTCCGAGTCGAAGATATTATTTACGGATTATATTAGAAAAGGATCCTCTTACCTAGATCAAACAATGGTTCCAGCTTAATCAAATTTGTGTGTGAAAATTCAGAAAATGGTCTTTCAAACTGCGTTCTATATTACACACTGATATTCCATTAATCAGTCTATAACTATTTTGATAACGAATCAATATAGCAGGTTATAATAGAAAACACTTTAGAACAATAATAAGAAAACTGGCAAAATTTCATTAAATTGGAAAATAATTTCCCCTAGCGATAAAGAAACTCTATTTCATGCCAAAAGGTAGTAGTCAGCGCGTAAATTGAAATCCTCAATTATAGTTTTTTTTTAATGGATGTTTATGAAAAGGTCCATGTTTTTTTTATTCAATCGAATGGTGCTAGAATGCGTCTTCATGGTGTCATCACAAATTCAGATCCAGAGTAACAAAATGTCATCGATATCATCGTCGTGTGTGTTAGGAAAGCAATTACACACTTCATCAATGGTAACAGGTGAAAGTAACTTATATATAAGTCGCCTGTTTGAATCATCAATCTTATGCTGCTAACAACACAACAATTCTGGCAAATGATAAAAATAAACCCATCAACTGTTATATGGGACATCGTCAATAATTTCTATGGACATTTTACTGATGTGACACACCAAAATTTTTGTTGGTTTTAAAATAATTGTTTAATTAATTCATCAGAAATCATTTGTTACCATACAAATTTACCCTAAAAAAATATTTTACAAAATTCCGGAAATTTTCAATTAGTGTTCGTGGAATTTCCGGATATCTAGCACTAAATTACCATGTGTTAAGCAATAAGTTATCCATTAAATCGAAACAAATCATTTGGCTGGTTTGGTAAGAATTACTTTTTCATGGATCACTAGTACCTGTTAATTTATCCACACTGGTTCCTATGTAGAATTAAAATTTTATAGTATTTACGATGGCTTGATTTGCACCAAATTTTTAATACACCCTAAGATCAGAGTATCATAAGGTTTTTTAAATACATACATTTATTTTGATATAGAAGTAAACCTAAAAAGACTTGATTATGCTGATTACATTATTTTACCAGGCTCCCACTTAAGACCCGGAGAAGTTTTATATGTGGTCCAATTTTTTTTAATTCGCAAATAGGGTTTTAGGATTAAAAGGTTTTTATATAGGAACCGATGTCATATTTTACTTCAGTTTCTATATGATGGCCTTTTTTTAAAATTCGGCACAGTCAATTATACAATTCTTGCTTAGCAAAAAATGCGAGAAAAATTTATTTCCAATATTTTGAAACAGACGTTTTTAAAGTTGATGTATTCCTGTGTTGTGTTTTTTCTGAGCTGTACTGTATCTATAACCGTTACAGGAAATCTCATGAAATTTGGAACATGGAAAAGCCTTAATAGAAAAATATAACAAATTAAAAATCTTTCGAATAGGGCTCAGCTATTTCGTTAATAAATAACGAATAAGTTATGTTCCAAAATGGAATTATTCTGCGATCACTTGAGATTTGTTTTATAAAAATGAATAATTTAACATTAATGGACTTTAGTTCCTTAAATACAAATTACGTTAATCTAAAATCACTTCTTTTTTCACTACAAATTATTTTCAATTTTACATTTATTATATAAAAACCCTTTTTCCAAAATTAACACAAAATAAAGAAACTAATACTGTCATAAAATCGAATATTTAAATATTGTCTAAATTCGTGATGTATACAAAAATACATAATTCCACATTCTTACGTTCATGTAGTTTTCATATACACATACATATATATATCGCTCATTTGCTACAAGATCGTCATAACTGAAAACTCGCAAATGTCGACTTAACATCAGAAGTCCATAGTAAAACATGAAGTTTACTATCAGCAAATTTTTGTATATGAACCATTCATATATCGAACAGGATTTCAATAATTTTTTATGCCAAATATATAATTTGTTGATAATTGCCAGAAATAAAGCGTTTTACCCTTTGAGCATTCGTAGTTATTTAGTTTACATTGGAGATTTTTGTTAGCATTTTAAAATTTTACTAAATATTAAGTCATCTGTCATGAATTCCAAGAAAATTTGAATTGAAAAAATTGATTTTTTTGAGTTATGCCTATCTTGCAGCAAATGAACGATATTTTCTTATTTTTATTCTCTTGGAAAATAATCATATTTGCTTAGCATGACAATGTGTACGGAGGTATCCTTGATCACAAATATGTGTCCCACAATATGTTGTGTAAAGTTGTTGTTGAAAAGAACAAATTCTTGGTAGTCAACGTCATTGCCAACAATTGAATTTATGTGCATTTATGGTTTTTTGTTGTTGTTGTTGCTTTTCTTCTTCTTTCTTGCTTCTTTTTCTTTATGACTGCATTCATGTATTTAGTAATTTTATTATTTTTATATTTAAATTTTATATTTTATATATGTTTTCTTTTATCCTGGTGTGTTTGTGTATGTATATGCGTGTGTACATTTTCCAACAACAGTTTACAATTCACAAAAATTTGTCAAATCATATTATCACTTAAATTTTTCAACTACTTTTGCTGCAACAATAAAAAAGAAAATAATTTTTTAGTTTTTTTTCCCAGTATTTGGGATAAAATGTAAGAAGTGAAATCGAAAACTTCTTAACACAGGTTTTAACTAAAACGAAAATTGTATGTTTCCAAAAAAATTTAATTCCCGAAAAAGTTCTTTGTATGGCAAACATTATGTAGTTGCGGCAACTAAGCCTTCTTCATTCACTAGACTTCATATATTTACTTTTGGCTTGACCTGGCAGCCTGTCACTGCGGTAAACAAGCACTTATATCAAGAGCGACAAATCCTCCAAGCTGTCCGGATCTAAGACCAATGAAGAAATATAGAAGAGCACAAAAGAGGGGTCCAAAATTTTGTTAGATTTTAGTGAGAGAAATCACTATAAAAACAGGGAAGGGTTTCCGAAAAAGTTCAACATTTCATCATTATTGATTAAAACTATAGAAATATTATTTTTTGGTGACTTTTAATAATAATTTTAATCGAATAAAAAATTTAAACTGAAATTTAAGTATATATGTATGTAAGGAATTGTTCGATCTCACTCCTGATAGAAAAAAAAACATCATCATAATACAATTGCCATTTTGTTTAGTTGTGTGTATAGAAATTATATATTTATGTGTTTGTGTGCACTACAAATTTTCATTTCATTTATACAATATGTTACATATGTATTGTTTATTAGTATTTACTTACACACACATACTTATATTTAAAAGAGAATTACAAATATGCAACTATTCATAATTTCTTTTTATTAAGAATATTAGGGGTGTAACTAACTTTTTAGAGATTTTCTTTTAATAATTTCATATTTTCCTGAAAAATATGGTCTTCCTAATTATTTCCTACAATTTCCTTAAGAACTTTTCACCACACGATAGCATATATAACTTTGGCAAATGTTTTTGTTGTTCTTCTAATTATTAACATATTATGCTGAAATGGCTTAAGTTATATTCCCAAAAAAAACTTAATTCTCTAACTAGTAAATATGTTTATTTAAGAAGAAAACAATATTGTAAGGAAATGTGCATTTACATGAAAATTCTTGGAAATTAATGGTACAATAGAGAAATGTACCATAATGTGTGATCATAATATTTTCAGCTCCAAAAAATATAAACAAAGCAAGTAAAACAGTTATGGTCGATCATACCCTACACCAAGACGTTGGTTATAAATGGTGTTAAAAAAACAGTAATGAACAACCCTCGTATAATTTGATTTTCTTATTAATTAAAAATTAATTAATCAAAAATCTTAAATGGAATAGTTATTTCTAAAATAATATAAATAATAAAAAATAGGTCTAATTTGCGATCTTTTTTTAATGATCATGATTATTTTTACTCAAATTTAATTTTTGATTAAAATTCTATTAGCTACATGAAAATATCTGGCGTTTCTGCCTCAATATCGCTAATATTGGGAAAATAACTTTAATCAGTGATCATTCATTTTTGTAGCCAAAACTTGACGTCTTTAGTGAAAATCTTAAATGGAGTAGTTTTACAGAAATAATACTAAAAATGTAAAAATAACTTTAATTTAATCTTTTAAATTTAACTCCTTGTTTAAAAAACTTTAATTGAAAACCAATAATTATTCGTGATCACTTAAGTTTTTGAAATACTTGTCTTTTTAACTCTAAAAATGATTTAAAACTTATCTCGTGTACTACTTTTTATAAGATTATTTATAATGTTACAAAACTAATTCTTCCCACACACACATACATATACACAAACATAAGCGTGTGTGTATGTATTTTAAAATGCATTTGTATTCATTTCCATATTCATATTTAGTAAAGAACAATATAAAACTTAATTCTATTTTTCTACGAGTTCGTTAGACTAGATTAAACCTAATTTTTGTTTTTGTTACTTTTATTGTTGTTATTGTTAACAATATGTGTTTTTTTGTAATTTCAACTTATTCTTATTGTTCGTTCGTTTGTATTATTTGATTATTGTTGGTTTCTTTAAAAAAAAGTAAAATTATATTGAAAAAAAAACAAAATAAATTTGTAAATGTCTTATTGTTATTGTTATATATTGTGAAAAAAGCTATAATAGTATGTAAAGAGAAATATGTGCTAAAATTGATTTGATTAAAGACAAAATAAAGAAAATGTGTAATTAGATTTTGAAGATAACAATGACATTAAAAAAGAAGAAATAATACGTGATCTTAATTCTGAATTATTTTATATATTTTCCAACAGTTTGATGAGTATTATGCATAAAAAAGCTAAAATAGCTAAATGGATTGAAATTCTGCATTCTCTAAGTTATAAAGGTAAATTTTTTTAAGGATTTGTAATTATAAAGTCTTTAACTTAAAGTCACTTTAAATACATTTTAAAAAAGCCAGTATTATTGAAAGAAGTCTATTCGTTTAAGTTTCTTTTCTTCTTGACAGAAAAAAAATCTCATTAGAAGAAAAGGAAAAATCGTAGAAATTATAATTTTCTTAAAAAGAAAATTAATTAGTGATTTTTAGTTTTTCTAATTCTTCTTTATACTTTGAAATTTTCGACAAAGTGACATATTTTTTAGACGAGTAATAACGAAATTTAATTACCCTAAATTTAAGTATTTACACTTTTATTATTCTTTCCTTAAGACTCATTCAAAGTGTAATTAGTAATTTTTAGTCGTCTTTACCAAAAATCGTCTACAACTTAACAAACCGTAGGTTCATCTAGGAAATCATCTCAAAAATATTTTACAAATTGCAAAAAGGAGATAAAATGTAAATCTAAAACGAAATAAAATTTAAAGAAATATAAAAATTTCTCTCTTTTCTGTCATCCATAACCTAAATTAAAGTTTATCTATCTTTAGTAAATGTTTGTGTTAATGTTAAGTTTTAGATACAATGGGGCAGACAAGTTATATTCAAATAGTTCAATATGGATATTTTTGGATATAATTCTGTTACTTTTGAACCGTTAAAGGTATAATCATAAAAGAGATGAGATGTATTTGAGTTGACGTAGCGTAGACTAATTGGTAGCCTTTATTTGCGGTCCCGTTCTGCAGGACTGAATTTGGTTGTTTTAGCTTTAACCTGGATCCGTATCCATCGGGTATCGTAACGGGTCAATCTGTTGAAGGTGAGTTGAATTTTTATTGACGATGTAAGCACATGTCCACAAGCTCTTTCATGTTTTCAAATCTCAAAGCTGAAAAAGAAGAGTTAACATTTGAGAAGTATTTTTTACGGAACCTCGTGTTCTAATTTTTTTCAAAAAT
Source organism: Cochliomyia hominivorax (assembly GCA_004302925.2). Classification (NCBI taxonomy): domain Eukaryota; kingdom Metazoa; phylum Arthropoda; class Insecta; order Diptera; family Calliphoridae; genus Cochliomyia; species Cochliomyia hominivorax. The sequence goes on from PYHX02000495.1 coordinate 13,676,356, forward strand.
ACCACATTCAAACTAACTCTAACAAATTTAGCTTTTTCCATACATTTTTACGGCAAACTATGCAAACATTCGCTTTATTTAGTGACTTAAATTCCTATTAGATTACAACTATATTCTTAAACTTCCATTAAGACCCCATAGTGCTTTTTCCTTTAGACTAAAAAAGCAGATTTTATGAAATCATTAAGTTTTTAAATTTAAGTTAAGCCACTTTAATTTCATCACATTTTCGCAAAATGAAAACAAAATGATGAAAAAATAAATAAAAAGCAAAAATGTTTAATATTTTTACTGTTCCATCTTTAAAATTGCTATTAGCAACTATTGCTGCTTCTGCTCGTGCTGTAGACATTTATTTTGCTTCTGCTGTTGCTGTTGTAGTTACGGCATTAAGGTTTCCGGTAATCTTTATGCCCTTAGAAATAGTTGCCATCTTTATTTTTACGATTTTACTCTTTCATCACCAAACATCTCCAAACGTATTATTTTATATTTAAGGATTAAAGTTTTATTTCATTTCGCCATTTTACTGAAATGAAGACTTGAGACGACATACGTTTTCCTGAAAGGACAAATGAAAGAAAAATTATTTTCAGTTTTAACAATTCGTGTCTGAATTTTTCGAATTTAATTTTAAGAAACTTATTGTTATCGTACGTTTTAATATGGATATAAAGTATGGGTGAAATAAAGTTTAAAATAATTATTAAAGTAAAAATTAAGGTAAATTTGTGATTACTCAATGATTTAAAGTCAAAAATAATTTTAGCACTAAATGCTCCAGTTTGTATCAAAATAATATATATTTTTTCATTTTCAACCGAATCAGGAATTATTTATGGTCATTTTTACAAAAAAAAAAAAAAAAAGTAAATTTGATTTTGAAGCTAAAGTTGCCCATAACTCAGTAAATACAGCGTTACTACCCAAAGTCATAATCTAAATTCAAAGTTCTGAAAAATGTCTACGTGTGGTGCGAAAATAATTTATAATAGTGAAATTTAGGGATTTCTTAACCCTCTTTTAATTTTAATGAATATTTAAATTTTAGTGAAAAATTTTATTTTTGGTGAAAATTGGAGTTTTTTAATTTAAATTTTTTGTGAAATTTGGATTTTTTATTGAAAATTGGAATTTTTATTGAAAAATTATTTTTTTTGGAATTTTTTTGTAAAAATCGAAATTTTTTGTGAAAATTGGAATTTTTATTGAAAAATTTAATTTAAATTGATTTTCTTTTTTGTGAAATTTGGAATTTTAGTAAAAAAATTTAATTTTTAGTGAAAGTTTGAATTTTAAGTAAAAATTGGAATTTAAAGTTAAATTTAGCAAAAATTTATTTTTTTTTTTTTTTTTTTTTTGCATACTGAAGTTTTTAATAAAAAAATGGATTGAGATTGGAATTTTTAGTGAAAAATTGGAATTTTTTGGAAAAAAATGTAATTTTTAGCGAAAAATTAATTTTTAGTAAAAAATTTATTAAATTAATGAAATGATTTTAGAGTAAATGTGCTGATAAGAAAATGAAAGAATTTACTTTTTTTCACCCATACAATTGTTGTTGTATTTGCTGTTTTACAGGATATAAAATAGCAGAAGAAAGTTGGAAGGAGCCGCTAAAGATGAATGAATGTAAAGAAGAAGAAAAGGATTTAAGTCAAACTAGTGCTATTTCGAAGGCAACATATCATCCTCATTAGTTGAAGAGAAGTCATTAAAAATAAATAGGAAACAGAAACTGAAAATATCGCCAACAATAACAACAAAAAAAAACTACAAACACAACAACTAGCAACAAGAGCAATTCTATTATGTTTACAATATTATTTACTTTATTGTTTTTGTTGTTCTTGTTGTGATGGCAAAAAAGATACAACAACAATTAAAAATAAGACAAAATCAGAAGGGAAAATCATGTACAAAATAAACAGGGAATAAGTGACAGAAAAAAAGGAACTTAAACAACAAAACCGGATGCAGCATAAACACACTACACAAATACGGTGTTGAAATAACATAATAACGGAAGTCCTTAAATAATGAGTGATATAAAGCAAAAGCCAAGAATGGGAATAATAAAACTTACAATGGGAAATTATATTTTAAAGAAACAAAATTTGTACATAAATTATTTAAAACTGACTGACAAACTGATAGAAAATCAAACAGTCAGACTGTCTGACACACAGACAGTTCATTTAAGGACTTTTCAGCTGTCTAATTAAATAAAAAAAGCTTTTTCTTGTCACTATATTTAAGAGACAACAACAACGTTAATAAATTAAATAGAAAATAAGTTGAGTTAAGATCACGTGTCCAAATTATTGTTAATGAATTTAGTGAATTCTCATGAAATTTAAAGCATGAAATTAAAAACAAGTTTTAAAAAAGAATATAAATCAGTGAGAAATAATGACATGAACAACTAAATTATAACTAAATTATTTGTTAACAAAAACAACAAACATTTTATGAGAATTTTCGCAATAAGAAAATTTGATTAATTTTACATTCATATCATATGAAAATAACATTAATGAATGATGAATAATTACTCTGATTGATGGCAAATCAAATTAAAGAGTTTCAATTGACAATAAAAATTAAATTTTGACAAAAATTATGTGAGTTAAACAGATTTATAATCAGGTTGATTATCTTACAAATATATTAAATATCAGATTAAAAAGGCTGAAAAAGACAAAAATTGTGTTAAAAGACTTTAAAACTAAAATAAAAGTTTTGAAAAAAAACTTCATCAGTGATTAAAATAATTAAATTTGAATTTATAATTGATTATAAACTCTGTAAAAAGTGCAGTAACTTTAATGTGTGATCACGTTAAGAAATAATTTGGAAAATATTTACTTTCTCCTCTCAAAAGTGATCGACTTGTGATCATTTCTATGTAAATTTAAAATTCAATTTTTTTGACTAAAAACTGTCATGATTCGAAAAATAACAAGTTCTAAGCCAGGAAACCAAAAAATAAAGCGTATTTGCCAAAATAAGCTTAATAGAAATTACTTTTATAAAAATATAAAAAACTCGATAAATACTGCGTTTTAAGTCAAAATAAACTTAATTTGGAATCTCTTTAATAAAAATTAGAAATTCGAATTTTAAAACTAAAATGAGATCTTAATTTGGTTTCATATAACTCGTTTTTGGCTAAAACAAGCTTAATTTTTTTAAAAACAGTCATAACTTGATTAATTATGTGTATTAAGCCAAAATAAACTTAATTTAGTATCACTTTTGTGCAAATTTAAAATTATATTTTTTGAACTAAAAACCATTATAACTCTATAAATAACGAGTTTTTCGCCAAAATAAGCCTTATTTGGAATCACTTTTAAAGATTCAAATTTCGATTTTTCAAAATGAAAACCGTCACAACTCTGTAAAATATGCTATATTAGCTAAAATAAACCTAATTTGGAATCACTTTCATTAAACTACAAAAATTTGATAAATAATGTGTTTTGATCTAAAATAAGCTAAATTTTGAATCACTTTCATAAGAAGTCAAAATTTTATTTCATGAAACTAAAAACCTTTATAACTCCGTAAACAATGCACTTTTAGCCCAAGTAAGACTAATTTAGAATCACTTTAATAAAAATTCAAAATTCGTCTTTTCATTCCAAATAACCCTAATTTGGTATCATTCTAATATAAATTCACAATTTAGTTCATCAGACTGAGAATCGTCATAAATCGGCAATTAAAGAGCTTTTAGCCAAAAAAAGTCTTATTTAGAAACACTTTAATTAAAATTCTAAATTCGACTTAAAAAAATTAAATACTATCTTTTTATGAAAATAAGTTTATTTTGTGATATTTTTTATGAAAATATAAAACATTCAAACGTTTATTTCTAATTATGTTTACATAAAATCAAAAATCGTGTTTTCAACTGGACACCTTCATAACTCCTTATCTTTGACAAAAATTCAAAATTCCAGTCAGAAATAATTTTTATGAGTTATGACATTTTTTCAATTACCTTAAGATATATTTTTCCATTAAAACAAAAAATCAGTTTTATGTAATTTTAATAAAGCAGAAATAGCTTTAACGTCAGATAATGTCAATAGTATGTGTTAATTAAATACAAGTATTAAATGTCTAAATTTATTTAAATATTGAACAATTACAATTTATTTGATTGTTATTCAATATTTTGATTGACAATTATTTATCTAATATCTTCGCTTATAAATCTTTTATTCTATAAAAAACTATATTTATTATTTGTCATATTAACTGCAAACATTAAAGGTGGTAATAATACTTAATTATTTAAATGACAAATATTTATTCCTTAATGAATTCTTATATAAAGATATTAATGCAGTATAAATAACTTAATTATACACAAATATACTTTATTATAATATTATAATAGGGGTATTCACAGAGAAGATATAACTCTGCTCTGCAGCAAGTAGTATAATTTTGGCTTAAAAATTAAACATATAGAAATCGGTTATGATCGGTCTATTTTTCATATAGGAACTATACAAATATAACCCCGAAAAGGCTTATTTAATCTAAAAAAGTTCTAAAAAACTATGTTTATAACTTTTGTTAAAAATAACTGTTATAATATTCCTTAACAATATGACCTACTTCCAAATGTTATTTTATACAGTACCTAAGCAATTCACATATACTTAGGTACTGTATTTTTATTTAATTTAACTAAAATGTATATAAACAGAAATCGATATTTCAAAATTTAAAGTCTGCCTTAATCTGACGACAAACAAAATCGGGGAAGAGATAGCCCCCATACAGTACAATATTTTTATAGCGTCCATTATAAATCCCAATCACTTCACTAGAGTTTTGTTTAGTGAGAAAATATAGCCCATATAGGATCATGAGGTATTCTCAATAAAACGCAAATATTATTTGGCGAATATCTTTCTGTCTGTTTGCCTATCTGTCCTTCTGTTGCTGGCACGCTCCTATCCGCAATAATTGTCAAAGCTTAATGAAATTTGGCTTTGATATTTGTTATAGTCCTCAGAAATTTCCCTTTTAAAATCATCAAAATCGGTTTAGCATATTAATAGATATAGAATGATAGCTGAGTCAACCCCTATGTTCAAGCGAAGAACTTTCATGAAATTGTCAGTAATAAATTATCAAAATAATATAAAATTTTGCGTTAAAATAAGGTTATATACACTTCATAACGTTATAACCTTTAAAATATAACTAATTTCATGACTCATTTAAGAAAAACTTTTATATATTGTATACGTCTGCAAATATATATGTGTGAGTGTATATGTACGATATATAACGTATTTCAATCACACGCATTTATGTAGCATTCTTGCTTTTGTCAATTTATTATTATGATTTGACACTGGTACCAAAACAGTCAGTGACGTACTAAACAAGCACAAAATTTCAGACGTGTGTATAAAACAAGTTCTTCAAAGTTTCTTTTGTATTGTTGATGATTTAATTTATGTTTTAATTCTCAATATTTAAGAACACGTTTTCTAATCTCTTATTAATATTTAAACAAAAAAATTTAATATTTTTATTCATTTAATAAATTATAGTTATAAAAGTACCTGCTATTAATATTTTATCCATTATTATTTTCCAATATTATCTGGATCTATTCTACGATTTCAACTTTAAATTACACCCTACACTTTATATAAAAGAACAACGCATAGTGGAACCAAAAGGCTTTTTTTGGAAATAATTCTGTAAATTTGGACATTCATGGACAAATCAAACAAAAAACATCTCAGAAATGTCCATGTAAAATTCCGTTAAAAAATATTCAATAGTTTCAAAGTAACAGAATTGCTCTCAAAAAAAGCGTTTTGAAATAACTTTGCAACGTTGCAATATTTTGATGACAAATAAAAACGCCTTTTTTATAAACTTTGTTGTTAAATTGTTAAGTTTATGAAAATGTTATTAAAAAAATTCTTGCACCACATTTTCTCAACTGCGATAAACATCAATTTTTGAAACAATTAATTATAACTTTTTGCATGAAAAACTTATGTTCTAAAAACTCAAATATTTTCTTTAAGAACTTATTGGACAAATGTTGCGACTAAAAGTAATTAAAACCTTTAATTTGTTTATGTCAATGATTAAATCAGTAAAATTGATTTTATGAAAGTATTAAAAAGATTGAACATAATTTTTTGCAACACCCTTTTTGAATTCTATAAAAAAAGAACTAGAAAATTAAATTACTGGCACTAAATTAATTTTGACATGAACAAGAATGTTTTGAATAATTTATAATAAAATTTTTATTACAAAATTGAATAAAAATACATAAATCAATAAAAACTGCAACAATAACAATAATAATGAATGGCACAGGACATGAAATATTTGGGGTTAATGTTTTCATTTTGCAAGTGGAATTATTATTAAAAAACTTAAATTCTTCACTAAAATTCCAATTTCTATTAAAGACACGAATTCTAACAAAAAATTTAATTTTTCACCAAAAATTCAATTTTTTACCAAAAATTCAATTTTTCACCAAAAATTCAATTTTTTACCAAAAATTCAATTTTTAACCAAAAACTTAATTTTTCACCAAAAATTCAATTTTTTACCAAAAATTCAATTTTTCACGAAAAATTAAATTTTTCACGAAAAATTCAATTTTTCACGAAAAATTCAATTCTTCACGAAAAATTCAATTTTTCACTGAAAATTAAATTTTTTACAAAAAAATCAATTTTTCACCAAAAATTCAATTTTTCACAGAAAATTCAATTTTTCACTGAAAATTCAATTTTTCACTGAAAATTCAATTTTTCACTGAAAATTCAATTTTTCACAAAAAAAATCAATTTTCATAAAATTCAATTTTTCATTAAAATTCATAAAAATTCAATTTTCACTAAAAATTTAATTTTTCACTAAAAATTCAATTTTTCATTAAAAATTCAATTTTTCATTAAAAATTCAATTTTTCACTAAAAATTGAATTTTTCATTAAAAATTCAATTTTTCACTAAAAATTGAATTTTTCATTAAAAATTCAATTTTTCACTAAAAATTGAATTTTTCATTAAAAATTCAATTTTTCACTGAAAATTCAATTTTCCACAAAAAAATCAATTTTTCATTAAGAATTCAATTTTTCACTAAAAATTCAATTTTTCATTAAAAATTCAATTTTTCACTAAAAATTCAATTTTTCACTAAAAATTCAATTTTTCATTAAAAATTCAATTTTTCATTAAAAATTCAATTTTTCACTAAAAATTGAATTTTTCATTAAAAATTCAATTTTTCAATAAAAATTGAATTTTTCATTAAAAATTCAATTTTTCACTAAAAATTGAATTTTTCATTAAAATTCAATTTTCACTAAAATTGAATTTTTCATTAAAAATTCAATTTTTCACTAAAATTCAATTTTTCATTAAAAATTCAATTTTTCACTAAAAATTAATTTTCATAAAAATTCAATTTTTCACTAAAAATTCAATTTTTCATTAAAAATTCAATTTTTCATTAAAAATTCAATTTTTCATTAAAAATTCAATTTTTCATCAAAAATTCAATTTTTCATTAAAAATTCAATTTTTCACTAAAAATTCAATTTTTCATTAAAAATTCAATTTTTCATTAAAAATTCAATTTTTCATTAAAAATTCAATTTTTCATTAAAAATTCAATTTTTCATTAAAAATTCAATTTTTCATTAAAAATTCAATTTTTCATTAAAAATTCAATTTTTCATTAAAAATTCAATTTTTCATTAAAAATTCAATTTTTCATTAAAAATTCAATTTTTCATTAAAAATTCAATTTTTCATTAAAAATTCAATTTTTCATTAAAAATTCAATTTTTCATTAAAAATTCAATTTTCATTAAAAATCAATTTTTCACTAAAAATTCAATTTTTCATTAAAAATTCAATTTTTCACTAAAAATTCAATTTTTCACTAAAAATTCAATTTTTCACTAAAAATTAAATTTTTCACTAAAAATTAAATTTTTCACCAAAAATTCAATTTTTCATTAAAAATTCAATTTTTCAATAAAAATTCAATTTTTCAATAAAAATTCAATTTTTCACCAAAAATTAAATTTTTCATTAAAACTTCAATTTTTCACTAAAACTTTGATTTTTACTAAAAATTCAATTTTTCAATAAAACTTCGATTTTCACTAAAAATTCAATTTTTCATTAAAAAATTTAATTTTACACAAAAAACTCAATTTTTCACTAAAAATTCAATTTTCCCTAAAAATTACTAAAAGTTCAATTTTCCCTAAAAAAATCGATTTTTTTACTAAAAATTCAATTTTTCCTTAAAAAAAAAATCGATTTTTTTTCTAAAAATTTAATTTTTCCTAAAAAATAGATATTTCACTTAAAAATTTATTTTTTTGTTTTTTTCTAAAAAGTTTAATTTAAATGTCTATCCGGAATTTGCTTAGCCTTTAATATTTTGTTAATAAGGCCTTATCTTCATGCCAAATTTCAAGGATATGCGATATTAAAAGTTTCGTTTATTAGGGAATTACTACTCTCCCGAGCCTTAATTGCAAAGTTTATAGCCTACAATAATGCGGTATGGAATCACAATTCACTTGCTAAATCAGTGAAATTTCCTGCATTAGTAATAGAGATACGCGATATTTAATGTTTCGTTTAAAGGGATATACCCTTTTCCCATGCCGTATCCAAAAATTTTATAGTGTGTAACGTTTTTTTACTAAAGGTAGCGTGCTATTGTGGACAAAGTTGATTGACATACTTAATATACCCTCTATCACTGCTTGTGATAGTGGAGTTTGCGTTGTTATTAAATGAAATAACAATCGATTGAATTGGGAATCAAATTTGTGTCCCAAATTATGCGAGGTTTGATCTACAATTTTCCATATAAAGCCTTCTAGAAAAAGGTAATAAATCATTTCAGCTCTGTGTCATTATTGTTGAACTGTTTTTTTTTTATTCCAAATTTAAACCCCATAAAATCTATAAATAACATTAAAATTATTTTAGTAAAAAAAAACAATAAATTCAATTTGACAAACATTTTTCTCTTAATATATTTTTCATTTTAATTATGACTTTATAGAATTTATTTTAGCTAAAACAACTAAATAAAAATGTTACATATTTTTGGCATTAATTTGTATTGAATTAAAATTATTTAAAACAATAGAAAATATAATTGTAAAATTGTTTATTATAAATTTAATTCTTTATTGTATTTTATTGTTGCATATTAAACAGATTTATGATTTTAAATATTTATGAACTTTTTAAATTAAGGCAGCGCACAGTTTTATATAGCATTTCATATAAACATAATTTTTAATTATTTATAAAAATGGTGAACAAGTTCACTATTTTTGGGATTAAGTTGAGATTTCAAATGTCATTTCATTATTTATATTTTAATAATAACCCTTAACTGACAGTACACAGTGGTCCCAAATGATTTTTTTCTGGAAATAAATCTCTAACTTTGGAACTATTAAATACTGTTTCGGACAAAAAATCTTTCTAGTGTGTCCTATGGTCGGCAACTGATTATCCCAAGTTGGTCACCTCGGGTAAAATGATTTTTTTATAAAATCGCCAAATTTCATTTATAATTGATTAAAAAAATATTTGAATATATATAACCCATGTAATTCTGTTCAAAGTAAATTTTAACCCATTTTAAGACCGGTTATTTTATTTTTTGAACTTGATGGGCTATATAAGGTTCCAAAAAAAAACTATAAAATATTGACTAAATTCTATACGGAATTGAAAATAATATTAGACCAAAAACCATATACAATGTGGATTCAATAAAAAGATAAAATTTTGAAATATAAATTTAGAAAAAATAAGTTAAAGTGTTAAATTCAGCCGTGCCGAATTTTCTCTACCCTTCACCTTTGATTATGTGGAATTTTTTGTTTTTTTAAAGCAACGGATTCAACATATAACGTTAAGTTCTATTATAAATAGGTTTTCATTACTATAGGTTTTATATCGAAAATTAATGGACCGATTACTGTGATGTTTTTAACTCAAAAATTCTCCTGTTAATATCTCGTATATTTGTAAACCGATTTGACAAATAAAATATAGGAATATATGTTTTTGCCTATAACTAAAGAATGGTCCGATTCATTTCATATCTTCAGCGCATAAATCCACTAAATAAATAGAAATCTATCTGTGAAAAAATTAAATCTAACTCTTGTAGATTCTTCAAAAAATAGAAAAAAACCGAAAAAAGTTTGAGATACATTCAATTTTTTGTATATAAACTTTTGGGGCCTAAGTCAAAAATTGTGGAAATTTCAAATGGAATGACAAACTTATATATACTCTTCTGACTTCATAAGGTGAAGGGTATAAAAATGAGATTTTTTAAAGATGCTCTTCTGGACTATAAAATTTTTTTTCTCAATTCTAAAAGTCTTTCTAACGTTAATGCTTTCAAAGTAAATTTTAGGACATTAGGGGAATGGGCCGAACCTCTTTTTGGGTGAGCATTTTACTGTAAAAAGTGAATTTTTAAACGGGTTTCCCCGGATTAAATCTTGGGTATTTTGGAATGAAAATGTGGGAATCTTTTTGTAGTTCTACATTAAAAATAATTTTATCTATATAATATTCAGATTTCATAATAATATTTGTATTTTTATAGAATTTATTTAATATCACATATTACAATTATTTTAGAGTGAACCGTAAATAACAAAAAAATTTAATTTTTTTTAAGATATTTAGTTATTTACCATTCCAACGACACTAAACACTTATATTAAAATCGTACACCACCTTTCAAAAATTAACAGAAACCTGGCCCCCTTCCAAGAAATTGTCACATTCTCAATGTAAACATGCCGTTAAATATTGTTGCATTATTCCACACACTTTTCTGGAGTGTTTTTGAAAAGCATAAGTTTCTATTTAGCAGGCCCCCGGCTACCCGTAAAACAATATTTAATAGTTCCAAAGTAACAGAACAATTTCCAAAAAACCACTGTGTAGTATTTATATTTTATGTCATTTAATTCCAAAATTTGTCAATACCATCAAGTCATTTGAATGTTTTTACGCTCCATTTCCCTAAATTGAAGGTCATAATTTGAAACAAAATATTCTTTCACTGAATTTTTAAAAATGACCGTTAAAAAATTAATTCATTTCCCTCGTTCTATTTTTTTTTACAAAATCTAACACCATAAAGATTTATTCTAAGATAATTTCCAAAAAAATATTATAATTAATATAAAAATTCAAATAAAATGTAGATTCAAATTTATAAATTTTTAATTTTTTAAAATAAATAAAATTTGTAAATTTTCGTTAATATTAATGGCGAAAGTTTTGACAAGATATTTTTTTTTGTTAAAAAGAGAAAAATAAAAACGTTTGTTGTCAGTTTATGCTAATTTCATGTGCTAATCAAAATTAAAACAAATAAGAATGCTTTATTCGGCTGTGCCGAATCACCAATACCCTCCAATACAAATGCGTATGATGTAAATACTTAATATTTCGTATATATACTTACACATTGACTCGCAAATATATATATTCAATGTTTATCTTAAATACAAACACAGGAACACTTAATGAGTCACAAATAAAGTAGTTATATTTTTGAATATAACTTTTTTATACTAAACCGATTTTGATAATTTTTGAAGTAAGAACGAAGTACCTTTAACTTTATATTTTAACAAAATCTTATCCTAATTTGCCGACTTCTGACAGTTTTACGAAAATTCTTCACTGGAACTTAGAAATTGCCTCAGATTTCGGTCTATATCTTTTGGCATACTGAATCGATTTTGCTGATTTTAATTAGCAGAATTTCTCAGAACTATAGCAAATACTTAGGCCTACTTTGCTGATTTTAAGCTGAAAATTTCTCAGAACTATAGCAAATGCTCAGGCCAAATTTCATTAAACTCTATCAACTATTGTGAATGTAAGCAAGCCAACAACAAACAGACAGGCGTACGGATATAGCTAAATCGACTCAGATATAGATTTGATTCAAGAATATATTTACTTTAATTGATCTGAGATGATTCCTTCTGAGCGCTACACACGCAATGATAAAGTTAATATACCATCTTCAACATTTGTGTTGGTGGAGGGTATAAAAATAAATTTGTATTTAACAACAATAGAGTATTTTTTTCCTTTTTTGAATAATAAATCTATAAAAAATAATAATCTTGGGGGATGCACCAAAGTGGCAGACTATTGAAAACTCAAAAACATAAATGAAAAAAAAAAACTTTCAAAAATTCATACTTACGTTTAAGGGGAATTTCATATGTTTGTTTTTATTAGAAAACTTAATTGTTTATTATACCCTCCACCACTACAAGTGGTAAAGAGGGTATATAAACTTTATCATTCCGTGTGTAGCGCTAAGATGGAATCATCTCATACACAATAATGTATATATATTCTTGCATCAAATCAAAATTTGTGTCGATTTAGCTATGACCGTCTGTCTGCATGTAAAACTAGCAAAATTGATTTTTATAAACTTTGCTACATAAATTAAATTGATGATGTTCGATCCACTGCATAATATAGTTCCTATATTAATCCCCTCCCGGAATGGGGTTTAAATTCATATACTTCACAGATATAAGGTTATTTGAATTAAATTTAAAATAATTTAGTTATAAACCTGCAAAATTTTAAGATTATAGGTCAAATTACATTAGCTCCCATACAGACCCACTTCCGAAAATCACTTTAAAGTGCATAAGACTGAGAAGAATGTCATTGCTGTAATGATATTTTATAAGTTTTAGATTAATACAATAATAAACCATATTTTAAGAAGTTCGTTTTATTATTTCCTATATGGTTCATACCATTCCCACCTAAAACGGTATAACTCTTTCATATATGAGACTGTAATGAAAATATTTTTTAAAATGCACTAATTATTAAACCAAATTCTACGAGGGTCAGTCCATAACATTTCATACATTAGTTTTTTATTAAATTTTATTTCCATTTATTGTTCTAAATCCCATGACTTTTTTATTTATAATCGACAATTTAACGAAACTAATTTGCTTGAATTTAAGGAATGTCTCAGATAACAGTCTAAATCTTTTTAAAACCGAAGCGATTTTGCTGGTTTTTAATAGGAAAGTTTTCAAAGCTATAACAAATACTTAGGTCAAATTTCATCGAGCTCTGTCAATTATTGTTGATGTGAGCGTGCCAACAACAGACTGACGGACATAGTTAAATGGACTCAGATCTTGATTTCATACAAGAATATATATACATTATGGTTTTTGTGATTATTTCTTCTAAGCGTTACATGGAAAGACAAAGTTTATACCCTCTGCACAACTTGTGTTGGTGGAGGGTATGAAAACATTTAAAAATTATTATAAACATTTATAAAATCTTTTTAAAAACAAAAACTTTTAGCACAATATGAAACTTCCCCTATAATAAACATAATTATTCGTAAATTAAATTATTTAATATATTCAAAATTTGAATGCGTCATTAAAATGTTTAAATTAATTATTTAAACATCAGAATTAAAATCATCAACAAACTTATCATAAACAAGTAAATAAAACTAAAAATCAAAAAAGAAAAAAATACTTAAGAATTAAATATTAAAACCAGAAATTCCCACCTGTTTAATGTTTGGAACACGGGTATAAACAAAATCAAAACTTTTGAAACACATTTAAGAGATGATTGTTTTTTTTTTTTGTTATACCCTCCACCACTACAAGTGGGGAAGAGGGTATATTAACATTGTCATTTCATATGTAACGCTAAGAAGGAAACATCTCAGACCACATTATGTTTATATATTCTTACATCAAATTGAAATCTGAGTCAATTTAGCTATATCCGTCTGATGTATCCACAATAATTGACAGAGCCCAATGAGTATTTGCTATAGTCCTCAGAAGTTTCCTATTTATCAAAAGATATAGATAGATATCTGAGGCAACAAAGAATTTTTGTAAAACTTTCAATGAAAAATCGACAAATAAGAATAAGATTTTGTCTTTTTTATAAAGTTATATGTGTTTCATTATCACAAAATTATCAAAATCGGTTCAGAAAAAGAAAAGTTATATCAAATATATAACTAATATTATGACTCATTAAGTGTTTCTGTGTTGTATTTAAGAAAAACTTTTATATATTATATACGTGTGTATCAGTGTGTATGAACGAAACATACGTATTTGTGGTGGAGGGTACTGAAGATTCGGCCTCACTGAATATAGCATTCTTACAAATTTTGAGATGATTTCTTTCTTTAGAGAGTTCATTTGAAGAAAACCCAAGACAAGTCAAGGTTTTAGGTTCTGGTAGCATCTTTAAACAATCAAACTACTTGTGTTTCCAGATAAAAAAAAAAAAAAAAAACAAATAATTCTAATGGGATTTTTTATTATTTTTTATTTATTATAAATTATTTAACACATTTTTTATGCCGATTTTTTATCTATTTTCGTTTTTTATTTCGCAACCAAGAATTCCCATAACGAGTTTAACCAGAACCCATCTAGATTCTAGATTAAAAAAAATTTTATTAAACGAAACTCACAGACAGTTCAGTTTTAACCAATCATAACTTTTATGGATCACCATACATAAACGCACACACATAACGGAACGAACGTACACACTCTTAGTTTTCGGAGTTTTTGGTATTTTTAGACAGTTTATAGAGTGATTTCAGTTAAAAGTTTAAACTCAGATTGTCGATAAACGTTAAACGCTACGGTGCTTACGGTAACAAAAAGTGAAATTTTAAAGAAATTTTACATTTATTTACTTGTAAAGTGAATTAGGGGTAAAAATGTTTACAAACCCCTTGAAAATAGTTTTAGTGATGGCTTTTGTGGCCCTTTGTCTACCACAAGGTAATTAGTGAATTTTTGTGTTTAATAATCAGAAATTTTTGTCGAAAACCACAATGTTCCGGAACTAAAAAAAAATTCTTCTGAAATATACTTTTAAAGCGAAATAAATATTGTCAGTGAAACGTTACTTGCTTCTTAATAACTCAATTTATATTTTTGCGATCGCAACGCGTTTAACGAAATTAACAAAAATTTTTTTTCGAATTCCGATTATTTTGTTCTAAAAAAGCAGTTCAATTCTATTTTATCATACTTGAATAGTTAATATACCCAAGATATTTTATTTAACTTGCAAACTGAGTGAAACTTTCGAATTGATAAAAAAAATTTAACAAGCATCTTCCGAATCTTCAATACACTCCACAAGGACCAGTTTAGAAGAAATTAAAGAAATTTATTGAAAATTCCACTTGTGACGGTGTAACGCAACCTTTCCCAAAAATATATGTAAAAATTATTTGCTATTACTGCTCTTCATAAATGCGCAAAAAATCATTAAATTTCCGGCAACAGTTTCAGAGATATACGATATGAAAAATATGATTATCACTCTCCCTACCCAATCTGAAATTTTTTTGTTATAAAAACTTTGTCCATGTCCCAAATTCTAACAGTTTCAGAGATATACTACATGCAAAATTTTTTTTATATGGGGGATGCCACTGTCCCAAGCCCGATCCAAAACTTTGTTAATCTTCATTATTTTGTTATTTAAACTTTTTCTACGTGTCAAATTTCAAGAAAATAGCTTCAAAAGTTTCAAAGATACTACTCCCCCGCGCCCTGTCCGCAAATTTTATAGTCTACAATAAAGTGTTGTCAAATCACTATTCATATGCCAAATAACGTGACATTTTATTGATAACATTATTCAATATTTAATGTTTCGTTTGTATAGGTAATGGGGAGAGCTATGTCCGATCCAAAAATTTATAGTACGTAAAACTTTCAACTAAGGGCTTTTTAAGCGTTCAGATTTTATAAAATTAAAAAATCCGTTTGGTCATAATCGTTGTTAAAAACACTTTTAGAATGCTGTTTCCTATATCGGTCTATAACTGAACCGATTTTTCCGGTTTAAAATAAAAGACAGCTATAGATAAACATATAATTTATGAAGACGTAGCCTTGACCTTACGCATGTTATAAAAAAATTCATATACCCTTATGATCACTCGAGGTCGTGGAAGTATACTCTCATCTACATAATGACTATAAACATAATATCCATGTTTCATTCATATTAACTTCAAACAGATCAAAATCAATGTAAAATAATTAAAATAGAAATAAGTTAACCTTTTTTCAGTTTAAATTTGCTGAAAAATTTTCCAGTCAACGGACTAAACTGAATGTTTTAAAATGCTTATCTTAATCGAAATCATGACAAACTTGTTTGGCTTGTCTTGCATGTATAAGACTTTCGGCCGGCAGTTGCTTAAAATATTATCTACTTTAGTATGATACTAAATCATACTAAAGTATATCCACCAAACTGACACATTACACGCTATTTTTTCATGCAATCTTCGGACTATAAATCTCTGAACTTATAAATTTCTTTCCATTTTCAGCTTCTTACACACAATCCATATCGAAAGCTAGCAGTAGAGGTACCGAACGTCAATTGGAATTTGGCAGATTGAGATTATCACGTGGTTTTGTCAATGCCAACACTTTTACCAACACTGATGGTGGATTCGCTAATGGCGGTGTAACTTCATTTGGTAAAAGTCAGGCTAGAACCAGCGAACTTAATTTGGGTCCCTTGGGTATTGGCAGCACTTTTACGCGTAGCAAAACTTTAACAAATGGTGCTGAATCAAATGCCTTATCGCATAATTTGAATGTTGGTCCGTTGGGTGTTGAGACATCATTATCACGTGATAACTTGCGTAATGGTTTTGGTTTAAAACGTTCACAAGATGGTGGTGTTCAGTTGGGTTTGGGCCTTTTGAATTTTGATTTGTCACGCTATCAACCACAACAACAATCACAAGCTCTTACAAATGCCCAGGCTCAGGCTCAGGGTTTTGGGGCACAAGCTCAATCTAACAGCAATGCTCAATCAAGATCGAAACAAATTGGCAGATTAGGATTCAGTAAATCCCAATCCCAATCGGATGCCGTCAGTAGTGTTTTGCAAGGACAAACATATGCTACTGCTGGAGGCTTAGCAGGAGGTGCTGCCGCTAATGTTAACAGTTTTGGCCAAACTAGAGTACGCAGAAATCCCAATTATGGGCGAAGTCCTTTCAATGTTGCTCACAATCGCATTTTGGTCAGACCCAAGCGTAGAGCTCAATTTGTACCATTCGCTTATCCAGGAAATTTTTACCAATCGCAATATCCAAGACGTCATTATAGCAGACCCTCATTTGGCTACCAACGTCCTAGTTTTGGTTTCGGGTTTCCCCAGAAACAAAGTTCTAATGCCCAAGGTTTAGCCAATAATGCTTTCAATGGGTTTCAACAGCAAGCTGGAGCCAATACCTTAAGTAATCAAGAATATAATGCTAATGGTTTCTTCCAAAACAATGGTGCCTCCAGCATAGGCTCAAATTTGGCCAATGATGGTTCAAGTGGTCAATTAAGTTCAGCTAATGTGAATCAACAAAACTCTTTTACAAACGGTGGTTCTCAAAGTTCAAATAATGCCCAAAGTCAGGCTTTGAATTTCGGTAAAAACCAACAACAGGCAGCTAATTCTAATGCTGGCACAAAGGAAACTATAACCGCCAATGGAGGTCGCCTTGAAGCTACTGGTGGTTCTCAATCTACAAACACCAATCAATTTGGTACCTCCACCAATATTGCCAACACTAATTCGGCAGTCTTCCAAAATGGTAATATTCGCGGTTCCGGAGCTGATTCTAGCAGTCAATCAATTTTCCAAGGCAATAATGGTGGCAATTCTGCTGCCAAAACAAATGCTAATGTTAATTCAGTACAAGGTCCTAATGGTTTCTTTACCAACAGTGCCAGCAGTAGTGCTTCAGCTGTAAGTCGTGGTGGACAATCCGCTAATGCTGTTTCCTCTGCTAACGCAAATCAAAATGGTGGTAATGCTGTTACAAACAGTTTTGCTGGAGGATTTGGCGGATTTGGTGGTTTTAATGGATTCGGCGGTGCTCAATCGAACAGTGGTGCTTTCGGTAACTTCGGTGGATCTCAAGGTTTCACCAATAGTCGTTTCCGAGGTTAGATTATTAAACCACAAAAACACAATGAAATTATTGACGTTATGCACTGTGTGTATGTGTCACAAAACTTTAATGCTTAATTTTATTTAAATTATTATTTTTTATGCAATAAAATATTAAATATTTTTTATGTTTGTGTTTGTTTTCAATTTTGTATATATATATTTTTGGTATATAATTTTTTATTGTTGTAGTAATTATGATATTTGGCACTTTAATTATTATGTTAGCACTGAGTTTAATTATGGACGATTAAGTGGTGAAAAGAAGTTTACTGATTCACAATGATTTGCACTAAAGTTCATTGTATTCGAAAGAGTAAAACATACAGATGTACATTTAACACTTATATATGATTCAAGTAGTGCGACTAACGCGTTTTTAATTATTAATAACGATTTTCGCTGTTAGTGGCACTTTATTGAAGGATTATTTGTACTCTGAATTATTTGTTTCCGTAGAATAATTTGTTTTGTCATGCACAATCGAACACCCAAGTCAACAATTGAATTTCATTTTTTAAAAAGTTTAGTTCTTTTAAAATGCAAACTACTTTCATTAGTATATTGAAAATAATCTAGACGAATCCTTATAAAAAGTTCTTAACACAAATTAGGTTTTTTGTCTTTAGAATTAGAGCGCAATAAAGATGTATGAAAACAAGTAAGAATGCAATATTCGGCTGTGTTCTCCACCGCTTTGCGAAAGTTGAAAATAACTTTTAATAAAAACTAATGTGAAATATGATATTGGTCCATTTTTTCAATGCTATTGGTCCATATTTGAGAACCTTTTAAACCCAAAACCACATTTCCGGAAAGTTATAACCCAATTTTGTCCAATAACTGTCAAGTACATGTATTAAAGTCAATTAAAATATAAATCTATAAGTCTGAAATATTTTTCCGAGAAGCTGCCTTAAATGGAAGCTGTGACAAAATATGGATCAATGTTCATAAAACTAAATGAAATATTAAAGACTGCTTGAAATTCAATCGTGATTATTTCCATAAAATTGATTCTCATATGTAAGAGTTTTAAAAGCTCAAAACCGTTTTCCAAAAAGGGCCCCCATATGGGGGCTATATGAAAATATGACCTCATGGTTAATTTAATAACATATATTCAGTTAAATATACAATTGAGCCGAATTACAATAGAATTGATACATATCTATAGTTTCATAAGCTTACAATCACATTCCGGAAATGGGCATTAAATGGGAATTGTAGCAAAATATGTATCGATAATTTTTTTCTATTAATCCGTTTTTGAGAATGGTTAAGTACATTTAGCTGAAAGTTATGGTTAAATTCAGGAATATTACTTAAGCATAATGAAAAGCTTTGCGTCATAAAAATTTTACAAAAACATCAACAGATATCATTTCAAAAATTTTATTAAATCGGATCGGATACTTCCAACAAGTGAATGAAAGTTAAATGGAATTAATTTTGAGAATAATTACATATAGTTATATAAATAAAAATTATATATGAACTACAATTATATACAAAATAATATGTAATAAATTCTATGAACAAAAAAGTTTAAAATTCACTTTTATACCGTTCAATTTCAATTATCACGATATTAATGTTAATAAATTAATAATATTATAATTACATTAAATATGTTTATCTGTATACATCTACTCTTAAACAAAATTGTTTGTTGGGTTAGCACTAATTACCAAATACCACCTAATCAATAGTCTACTTTTAGGCTGTTCTGAAAACAAACAAAAAAAAACGAAAACGACTCAAATCATACAATATGTCTGACATGATATTTCTATTAATCACTTTTTTTTCCTGTTTTATGGTCTTTTTTCTGCAGCATTTAAAATACGTAAACGTAAATCATCAGTATCATCTTACCTGCCGCAACGACGTCAACAACAAAATCAAACATCATCACCAACTTTAGAAATAATAAATGATTCAACAGAAATTAATTGGCCTAAAAATCGCATACAACATTATAATCGTTTTCCACAATATCAGCAACAGCCACAACCACAGCAACGCGAACAAGAGCAACAGCCAACAGAAAAACATTTACAACAACAATCACCACTATCACCACCACCACCAGAAACAACTTATTATAGTTCAATTAATCCTAACTCTTCTACTGAACAATTTGCTGTAATTGATGAAAATGAGCGACATGGACGTACTTTCACTTTTATCACCGATTTAATTAACAGCTTTACACAACCAACTTGCATACATCCCTGCACTCTGGATGCCTATCAACAACGTCGTTGTTGTGAAAATGTTGTTGTGGTACCACCACCCAATGTATGTTGTCAACAACCGATAGTACCACCTCCTCCAGTTTTAAGACCACCAGTAACATCGGTTGTACGTCCCCCAGTTATCGTAACACCTATACAGCCACTTCCTCCAGCACCCACATTTCCACTAATACCAACACAATGCTGCACTACATGTCCAATGTATGGATATTATGGACCACCACCTTGCATACGCTACACAATGCCAGGAGGTGGTCCAGGACGTGTTCCACCATACATGGGTTAATAATGTTTTTTTTTTACCATTAAGTTTCGATGTTTATTTTTATATTTTATTAATGAAGTTGTATCTTTTTTTATTGAAAAAATAATTAAATAAAAATGTTTTATTTTTTTTCTACATTTTTAGTACTTAATTGCATTAATTTCCTTTTTGCATTTAATGTGCGTGCAGTGCAGGTGTATTGTTTTTAATGATTTTATTAAAATGATAATGATTAAATTATTTATTTGACATAAAAGGTGTAAACATGCATGAAAAACTATTCCAAAGAGATTAAAATTATTCCAATAAATAATTGATAAGAAATTTTTGAAAAAAGGGAAAATTAATTACAAAACAAAAGAGGGAAACTGTGAATTTTTAGAGAAAATGTGATTTTTAGTGAAAATGTGAAATGAAAACGTTTTTAGTGAAACTCGAAGTTTCCATGACAACGTAAATTCTTCAATATTTTTTTTTTTTTAGCGAAAACGTGAAGTTTCCATGACAACGTGAATTCTTCGAGATTTTTTTTTAGCTAAAGCGTGAATTTTTAGTGAAAATATTTTTTAGTGAAAAAGTAAATTTACTATGATAAGTGAAATTGTAGTAGAAATATGAAATTAGAAAAAAAACTTTTTATTATAAAAATATATATTCTTAGTGAAAAATTGCATTTTTTGTGAAAAAATGCATTTTTTGTGAAAAATTGCATTTTTTGTGAAAAATTGCATTTTTTGTGAAAAATTTCATTTTTTGTGAAAAATTTCATTTTTTGTGAAAAATTGAATTTTTTGTGAAAAATAGATTTTTTTGTGAAAAATTGAATTTTTTGTGAAAATTTCATTTTTTGTGAAAAATTTCATTTTTTGTGAAAAATTGAATTTTTAGTGAAAAATTGAATTTTTAGTGAAAACTTGGAATAGACGTTGTCCGTTGTTGAACTACTTTTAATAAAAAAGTCATTTTAGAAACAAATTTCTGTTTAAAAAACTTTTATTTCATTCGTTTTTCTAATTTAATCATATCCTTAGTCCACATTTCTTATAACTCAGTCTATATTAAAACTAAAAATTTACACCGATAACTTAAGCCTTTGTACGGTGGGCACGGCGGGTACCGATTTGATGTTTAACAACATGAGTATTGTCACTGGTGGAGTACAAGTAAATGGGTAATTCTTCAACAGCTGTTTGAGTCTTCAAAGAAGGTCTGATACTTTCGCTTGCCAAGCGTCTGGTGGTGGTGCCAGATTTCTTGACGGTTTTATCACCACTAACATTTTCCAACAATTGATCTTCATCATCTTCCTTAAGGTTCAATAGTTCATCCTCCTTTTCAACAGGTTCGGCAACAGTTATGGTGCTTTCACCATTTTCATTTTCAACAGCTTGGTTCAACAAGGATTCAATTCCTTCCAAGTTGGTCAAACCGTGGAGTTCCAATTGTTGATGGAATTCATTGGGTACAGCAATAGCTTGCACATCCTTGTGGCCAGAAATACCATTAGGAGTGGGAATGAATTGGACATCTGAGGGAATTTCAGAGGTAGGATAGACGGGCACCAATTCAGCTTCATTTTCGTTACTAGACTTAAGCAAGATTAAAGAGATAGGAACGATTTTCTTAAATTTCAACAAAACCAATTTCTTAATGGCAACAGCACCAGGAAAAACACGAGCCTGTTGGAGGCCACGACCATATTGATCATTACTAACAACACGACGGTTGGTATTACGAGCTAAAAATTCAAAATGAACATAAATTTATTTCACACTTTTTACATAAAAATCTCATTAAATGAATGATGAACTTACCATCAGCCAAGTGGGCGGAAGCCAAAACAACAACAACAGCTAAACACCAAAAGAATTTCATGATTAAATTAATTTTATTTTTATAATCAAAAGAACAAAAGAAACAAAAAAACAACTAGAATTAAAACTACAACTGTGTTCTGTGCCAAGTTAAGAACTAAAGTGACTTGATCGTATTAGAAACAATTTCTTTTTATATATGACTGATCGATCACAAAGACCCAATTCGTTTTTGCTAATGAGACACAAAAAAGGTCCAATTGCAAAATGGATAATATTTTCGCCAATTGGCAAAAATACCCAAAAGAAAAAAATAACAAAAAAATAGAAACTCAAAACGAAAACGTTTCCAACATCAATTCCAGTTTACGAAAAATATTTCAAATAATATGCAAATCTGATTAGAAAATAAATTACTAATTAATGTGTATGTTCTTCACCTTTGTCACCCAAAACCTTAATCTTAACCTAAAAGAAATAAAAATATAAACATAAATACTGAATCTCTAAAACAACAGACACACACACTTACATAAATTAAACATTACAGACAAAACGAAAAAGCGAAATCTTCTACATTTCTATTTTCATTTCTCTTCTTTTTCACAAAAAAAAGAAAAAAGACAAAAATAAAACAAGTGAAAATGTTATAGACGATCAAGTCCGACTATGTTATAACATACACCACATTATTAGTTGTAAATGGGAGTTAGAAAAAATTGTGGATCGATCCTCGTATCATTTCGCACAACGGTTTTAGATAATATATGTCCAGGGGGACATTTGTATGGGTCCTATACAAAATAATTGACCTATCGTAACCAATTTCAATAGGCCTCGTCTTAGGGCCAAAATATTAGTACAATGTAAAATTTAATTTTATATCTTCAAAACTGCGACCAGTATTTTGCGAACAAGTTTTGCGGATGAACCGACGGACGGTCATGGTTAAATCAGGAAGTGATTCTAAGTCGAACAATATACTTAAAAGTAGTTATAGGACTATTTTTCTGCTCGTTAAAATTATCTGCACAAACGTATAATACCCCCACCACCTATGCCGGTGTAGGGTATAAAAATGCTAGAAGAAAAAACAGAAATAAACATCATGACTTAAAAAAACATAAATGATGAATGCTGTTCATTTTATGCGTTGAGAGATACAAATAACTATAAAATAATTTTCCATTAAAACTAGATAAAGATACTTTAAACTTATTTACAGCCCCTTAACCTAAAGTTGCCGTTAATCTGTCTCCATAAATTGTTACATTTTGATAATGAAAAATATCATACAGCAAATGAAAAGTTTTGTGATAAACTTTTCTGTAAAATGCCCTTAAGTAAGAGTTCCAGCACCAGCACTAGCATCAGTTATACACAATCATAATAAATACACTCACACACAGATATAAGCAAAACATACTCATTCTGTAAGAAATATGTATTAGTAAACTTTTGATTTGTTGGTATTATGTTTGTTTTTTATACCCTACAGTACAGGGCAAAAAATGGTCCTACCACCACTTTTAAGTTTACCGTTCAACTCAGATTCACTGAGATCGAATGGGGTCCAGCTATAATCTTCCTCGAATTCCCAATATGGTATCTATAATCAAATATGTACCAATATTCGTGAAATTAATAACATATATTTGAAACAGTTAGGAAGTTAATTATAATAAATTTCAATAGAATCGGATCATATTGAAGAGTTTAAATTCTTATAATGAAAAGAGGCGGAAATTCAATATAATCGATCCAAATTAAAGAGCTCCATTTTCTTAAATCGATATTTCAGAAAAAAACCTTAAATGGGAACTAAATTTTTGGAAATTAATCTTATAAGAAAACAAATTTATGTGACTATTTAATTTAGATCAATATAAATCAACTTTAAATGCATAAATATCAAGAGATAATTATATTCTATCCATTTAAGACAATCAGAAAATCTGAACCAAATTTAACGATGATCCATCCATTATTTCCTTTGACCCTTATATAACCTCTACTTTTGAAAATCACTTTGAACGGTCTCTTTAAAGCAAACTCAAATTAAAGAATCTAAGAGGATCAGACCATATTTATTTCATATCTACATCATGATGAAATATATATAGTCGGTCTTAATTTACAATCTTACTTGTCATTTGTCAAGTTTAGAGGTTGCCTCAGTATCGCGCTATATATTTTATGAACCGATTTTATTCGTTTTTATTAGGAAATTACTTTCAATTATTGTGATTGTGCGAACAACAGACAGACATACAGTAGACAGACATAGAAAAATTTACAAAGACTTTGATTTGATGCAATAATATATATAAATTTTGTGGTCTGAGATGATTTCTTCTTACCGTTACACGCGGAGTGATAAATTTAATATACCTTCTTCACGACTTCTGGCAGTGGAAAGTATAGAAAGTGATATAGAAATTTAGTATTTAACGTTACTTCTTCATAATATAAAATATCTGGTATTTTCAAGAAAAAAGATACAAAACTAATAACAAAGATATCTGCCAGATACTTTTTGAAAAAAGCTTTAAAGCACATGAGTTCTTTACTTTAAAGCTAAACAAGTACCAAAAAGGGATAAAATTACTTCTTATTTAAGCTACTTCGGTAGTTTATTTCTACGATAAACTTAATAGTATCAGTTAAGTAATAGTTATGATCATTTTTATATATAAAATAGATTTAATTAGAAGAAAATTAAAGTTAGTATCTTTCGTTTATAGTGGTATTTATTGTTTATAGCGGTATTTCCTATTTAACAACTAAAAGAAACAAAATTTAATTAAGACGGATTTATGTGAATGGATTTTAAGTTTTACTTTCCAATGATAAATATAGTTTTTCATCCGTCCAATTATTTTTTGAAAATTACAAGAAAACGCTATATCGTCCTACATTTGAATACTGTGAAATAATGAAGAAAATCACATGGAATTACGTAAAAAGGCCTTAAATTATTTTATACCATTTCCTTATTTTTCTAAAAGTATTTTTTGAAAAGAAATTAAAATTTATATTATGTGGTACTTTTCTAAGTACTTCGTACTATTTAATTTGAAAATAGTTAACTAAAAAAATTATAGTATAACACTAAAGTGACCTAAAATTCCGCTAAACCATTTTAGATTTAAAGCTTGTGTATAATCTCACCTTTTGCTGAAGAGTACCTAAAATTCGTCTCATTCATATACGACGTTATCTATTGGATATTTGCCTAGATTTTTATATTAAAATAAAATTAATTACGATTATCTTCTGTTTTTGTTTAGTCTAGTTAAATTTATATGAAATTTTATAATTTTCACAAACAGCATGTTTCATTTATGTATTTGGGTCAATCAAAGTTTAGTTGGTAGAATTTAAAACAAAAACAGAATCACAAAAAAAGTAGCAAATTTTAAAAAACACCTTTAAGACAGATATTTTTACAAAAAAAAATATGTAAAAAATTTAGAAGTGAAAGAGTTGAAAAATAAATAGAGACAAATGACCCGGTTCGGCAGAATTAGATTAAATCCAACACAAAGTGAAAATAACATTCATTAAAAATGGAAGAATTTTTCCAAACATTTTTTATTTACTATTTAAATCATAAAAAATTAGACTTTTATATATTTTTTAATATTTGATGTTAATAAACATAAATACACTTAGAGAAAATATAGTGAGGAAAGTTATAGAGAAAGAAAAGCTTTTAAAAATCAAAATATTTTCAAAATTTAGCAACTGTTTCTTTAATTTCTTTCAGTTTACTTATTTGTTGATATTCTAATTTAGCGATTATTTATATTCTCTCAAGTCAAAAAAAAGATCCATAGATCCATCCGTTAAAGAGCTTGAGATAGGGAAATTAAAAATCTGTCAAAAGTTTTCCAGTTTTAGGGTTTTTAGCCCACTGCCTTTTTTACTCTTTACCACCACAAAATGTAAATCAGCTTTGTCACTTCGTATGTAAAGTTAAGATGGAATTATATAACATACCGATTTAGCTTTCTGCATCAGTCCAGCGATCTCCAAAATAATTAACAGAGCTCAATGAAACTTGGTCTGAACATTTGTTATTGTCCAGAGTTTCTATTAAAACCAGCAGTCGGTTAAATATATTAAAAGATATAGACCGTTTTCTGAAACAATATACAAATTCAAGCGAAGAACTGTGGTAGAATTGTCAATTATAAATCGAAAAATTAGAATAAAATTTCGCCATAATTTCAAAAAAGAATTATCAAAATCAGTTCAGTAAAGAACTCAATAACTCAATAAGTGTTCCAGTGTTATATTTAAGAATAAAAATTTATATATTGTTTGTGTTTTTGAATGTATCTGTGAGTGTGTATGTGTATACACTGTACGAAACATAATGTATTTACTTCACACTCATTTATGATGGAGACATAGCAGAACATAACATTCTTAATCGTTATTATTATTATTATTATTATTATTATTATTATTATTATTATTATTATTATAGTTTAGTTTTCAGCTTATAAAACTGTAAAATATTGAACGATTCCATTGAAATTCGGCAGAATTTATCCTCTAACTTTCTTGAATTTATGTAATTAATTGTTTCCATTTAAAACTCCTTTCCGGAATAGTTTTATGTTTTAAGCTTAAAAACTTTCGTTTATAAGGAAATCCGGAATAGGATTTAAGCTTAAGTGGTTCTTAAATATGGTCCAATTCCATCGATTCAGACATTTATTTAAATATTTTCTATATAATTTACTAATATTTATTGATGAATTCAAGAATATTTTACCATATTTCCAAAAATATTTAAGCTGATCAAAAATAATTAGTTTTCTGATGCAACATCTTTAATTCATGCAATTGTTTGCATAATGTATGTGGCGAAAGGCATTAAGAATGTAGCATTGTTACTTATTATGACTATTTGTTTGTAGCTTCAGACATATGAACTATGAAATAATGATCACTCAGTCAGCAAAATTACACTTTTATATATTTGTGGCAAAAAAAGAAAAACAACATAAATCATTTAAGGTCTTTTCATGGTGCATCTTTGAACTTGAAAACGAAATGTAAACATTTTTTATGTGTAATTTAGAAGATTGTATGTTTTGCATTTAATTTTTTCTTTCAGTGTTTTTCTAAATTTTTAACTATTCTTTTATTGAACGGTTTCGACATTCTCAAATTCAGTTGATTATAATTTAGATATTTTTTTTTACAAACTCAACAAATATTGGGTACGATAGAATATCATTTCGTTTTTAATTTATAGATTTGCAGTATTAAATAAAATAATAAATTAATTATTTTTAAATATAAGTTTCATGTTAATCCAAAGTTTTAAGGACTGAGATCGAAAAATTCTTAACATACTTTCGAAAAAAATAGATAATACTTGGTTTAGTATTATTATTTTTTTTTCGATCAAGTTACCTTTTTTAAAACAATCAGTTTTGGTGACCTGAAAAAAGTGCCAAACAAAAATTATTAAATATTTTAAACAAAAGCCAACTTGGTCCAAAAGAAAAATTGACCAATCTTTTAAAGGTCTACCGTCAAACTGTTTTCAGTGTTGCTAACCAGTACCGAAAGAATTTGTACTTTGAAACTAATCGAGATTCCGGTAGAAGGAATAGCCCAAAAACAGGTCTCAACACATCCAATAGGCAAGCAAACCGGTCATTTCGGTGCGCGGACTATTTGGTACGAAAAGGCACTAAAAATTTAAAGGCCAAAAACAGAGCACGAAAATATATGTAAAGTTTCTAAGGCTTAAGGAAATGTTAAAGAAAATTTGAGGACCCAAGTGCGGTCAAAATTTCCCAAAAAGTTCTTGGTATGGCAAGCAATATGTTTTTTGCAACAACCTCTATAAATACCGTAATTTTTATGAAAAAATTTATACAAAAAACCCTGCTTCCATTCATAAGACTTCATAAAGTGTCCACTTATTTCTGGCTCGACTTGGCATCCAAACACTATTGTAAACAGGCCCTTAAGTGGTACAAGAACCATAAGGTGGTATTTGTACCAAGAGGTGCAAAACTTTCAAACTACCCGGAGCTAAGACCAGGACTCTTGTTAAAAAAGAAAGTGTTATAATTTTTAGATCGAGATGGGACTACCGGTTCGAAGAAGGTTCAAAATTTCATCAATAGAAATTAAAATTATAAAAAATATTTTTTAGGTAAATTGCAATAATAATTTAAAATTGCAATTAAGGTGGCTTCGTTTTTATTAATATATATGTATGTTAAGAGTTTTTCTATCTCACTTTTTATATTAAAAATAAAAAATAGAAAATTTTAATTTCAATTAATATAATAATTTAATTAATTCAAATTAATTTTTTTATTTAAATTTTCTTACAACTTGACCCACTGTCCATTGTAAACATGATAATTATGTGCTAATTAAGTTAATTGTTGGTTATAAAATATTTTACATATATTTTATTTATGTTCAGCATTTATTATTAATAATTAATGACTACTGATTATATTGCTGATTTGATTAAAAATGTTTATAAACTAATCTGTAGATCTGATTTAAAAAATTAATTCAATAAAAAGTTTATTTTAGAGCAATAAAATTTAGGTTTTTTTATTTAGTTATAAAAATCTGAAACTGAAATTCTTATATTTAGGGTGGACAAATTTAAATAATTCCAAAATAATTATCATCACTTCAGGGAACATAAGTGACAATTCATATTTGACATTTTGTTGTAACATCTGCAATGAATGAAATGTGCCACATCACCAGTTCATGTCAAAAACATTGTAGTCGGTGAAACCCGACTATATAATGCCCTACATCACATTGCGTATAATAAGCTTTTCTGATTTATAATTAAGTGTGAAGTACATTAATATGATACTAAGATTTATGTGAAATGTATGCATATTAAAAGGATTTTTCTGGAGGCCGGAAACGGTAAGAACTTATAATAAATTTTGTTTGCACGCGTTTAAAAAATTAAAGTTCGTATAAATTAATTACAGATCAAATGTAAATAGTTATTTTAACCCAGAAAATATATGTAATTAATTGTCTTTTCTGGGATTAAGACAACCTTGAACAAGTAAGAATGCTATATTCAGCTATGCCGAATCTTCAATACCAATACAAATCACCACGAATATGTGTAAATGAAAAACATTAAACAAATACATATCGTACATACACACTCACATTACATTCTCAAACGCATACAATTTATAAACAATTTTTTAGTATCACAAAGGAGTCAAGAAATTAATTATATTTTTGGAAGTACGTAGATCTTAATAATATGGCAAAATTTTATTATAATTAAACGATTTATAATTGACGACTTCAAGAAAGAACATCGCTGGAACTAAGAGATTGTCTCAGATATCGGTCTATATCATTTAGTACACTTAACCGATTATGCTGGTTTTAAGTAGGGAACTTTTTTTAGGCAAAATTTCATTGAGATTTGTCGATTATTGTAAATATACATTATTGAGTCCTAAATGAATCCTTCTTATTATTTTTTATTTCTATTTTTTTGAAATCGCCCTGCATCAGCAATTTTCAAATTATGGCTGTTGCACAGTGTTATATTAATGAAATCTTCTAATTAATCACTTAACAAATCGCAGAGCTTTTGAAATTGCTATTAATTTTTGAAATGAAAAAAACTATTTATATCTTATCGATTTTTATTCCACGTTTAATGGGTTCACTGTTTTCAAATTAGTTCTTTAATGCGAAAGCTCTTAGAAAAGAACGCCGCCAATAAATGAAACTTCATAATACAGATACAATTTAATACAAAAATTAGGTCAATCGAAATATAAAAAAAAATCGTTGTAAACAAATTATTTAAATATTTAATTTTACAAAATCACTAAATATTAACATAAAACTAAAGGACAACACACACGCACACACAAATGTTGTAAGTTAAATTTTTACGAAAATTTGAAATTTGACACAACATTTTTATTCTTCAAAATAATCTTAATCTTAATAATTAATTAAATTTGTAATCAATTTTTTTGCTCAAAAAATTAATCAGAGAAATTTTATAATTTCACTTTTTATACCCTACACCACCGAAGTTGATTGGGGTATTATGAGTTTGTGCTGATGTTTGTAATGTGCAAAAAATAATAGTGTAACATCCACCTTTAAGTATAATGTTCGACTCAGAATCACTTTCTGAGTTGATTTTGGTCATGTTCGGTCCAACATTTTAGGTACAAATTTTCTTCCCTGAAAGAACGATTTAAACGAAATTTGGCAGAAGTAAGTCTTATAATATTCTAAAACCATGTGCCAAAATAAGCGAGGGTCGGATCATTATATCCCATAGGTCCCATGCAATCCCTTCCAAACTACTTTTAAGGGAAAAAATCTCACATATACATGGTTGTTATAATATTTGGTTAAATTAAGATAAATATAGGCAAAAACCGATGTAAAAAATTATACGAAGGTCGGTCCATAACTTTTAATGTATTACGCGTTTAGGCTAAAGTTTGTAACATACAAAAGAAAAGTGTTACTCTCATTTATAAGTATACCGTTCGACTCAGAATAATTTTTTGAGTCCATTTTTACGAAATCCGTCCGATTGTCGTTGTGTCTGGCTTGCTGTCCACGTAAACGTTGTGAACACTCAACAGGTCGCGATTTTTTATATTTCTTGATGAAATTTGAAACATATTAATATTACAGCCAAGGACGAAGCCTATTAAAATTGGCAATGTTCGGCACAATATTCCATACAAATATCGTAAAGCCAGTCATAAGTCATAAATAAAAAGAAATAAAAACGAATTTGTGCAAAAATGAGTCTTATGATATTCTAAAACGATGTGCCAAATTATGGAAAGTCGCTCCATTCCTCTTCATTTTTTTTCATAATTACCATTAATAACCAATATTGTGCTGTAGGTTATTAGATAGTCGGGCTTGACTGATTATAACATTCTTACTTGTTTTCTTATAAACATATTTTATTGAATAAAATTTAAAATATGAATAATTTATTATTGAACCTGAAGTTCGAAGTTTTAGGATTTTAAGAAAAAAACGAAAAAAATATTTTATTAGAAAGCTGAGACTTTTATATATATATATATATATTTTTTTTTTTTTGAAAATTTATATTTTATTTTTGTTTAATCAAAAAATACAGAGAAAATTTTGAGTCACTTTCTAACTAATCGCCAGTTATTAATCTGCTGCTTGCAGAGTTATGGGGTCAAATGTTGTTGCAAAAGATGAGAAACATTTGTGGATCTTGGAGTTTGGCAAACATTTCTTAGAAATCAAATAAAATTAATAGACTTTCACTTTGGTAATATTGATAATTTAATCAATATTACGAAAATTAGTTTTAATTTGATTTAAACTTTTTTTGAGGATTTTAAGAATTTTAGTAGTTTTGTTGTATTTGATGCAGAATTGGAGCACAAAAATCAATATTTGTTTATTTTTATTTGATTAAAAGGAGGTTTGTAATTAGAGCGATACTCCATAAAGAGTTCAACCTTCATATAGGGAGTGAGATCAAAAAATTATTAACACATGTTTTTCATTAAAACTTTTAACCCTTTAACACATATTTATTTATTTATTTATTTATTTTTCAAGTTCCATATGTAAAACATGTCAGTTATTATTTAATGTCAAACAAATGATTAAAATGAGTGACCAGAAAAAAGTACTTTCAGGGAGAAGGAATGGTCGACGTGGTATTTTTAAAGCCAAAAAATAGAAAACACTTTAAAAGAACTACCAACGCATTCTGTGGGAATGTATGTTCGGTACGAAAAGTTGAAGTTATACAGGTTTAAAAACATACAAAGCTAAAACGCTTCCTTACATGAAAAAACAGAGCACGGAAATTGACGACAAGTTTTCTAATAAAATTTTCTTCCTGGTCAATATGAAATGTTGCTGATACTCGATAGAATGTTGGAGATACGTTTAGGACCAAAAAGCAAAATTTCCCAAAATGTTCTTGGTATAACAGGCAATATGCAGTTGTGGTAGAAAAAGCCAATCATTTGTCACAACGGACTATATAAATACCGAAATTGACATCAAAGAGTGTTGACAAAAAGGCTGCCTGTCTTGATATCCTGTCACTATGGTTAACAGGCCCTTGAGGGGTGCATAAACGATAATTTGTATTTGTATTAAGAGAGGCAAATCCTCCGAACTGCCAAGAGCTTAGAACAGCAGAGAGATATTGAGATCTGTTAAAAGAGGAAAGGACGTTGTTTAAAAAATTCAGGTCGCAGTTAAAAGATGGCTTCATGAAATTTGGCATGTGTCATTCTTTTTGCCTAAGTACGATTTCTGTTGAAATTAATTATGATGTGTCCACCATTATGTCTAGCCGCCATCCAAAATATATTCCCTTGTAATTAAAAAAGTCCTAAATATAAAGCGATTTTAACGAAATCAGGCAAAAGATAATATATATCATATAAATCGTTCGAAATTATATGAGGACTGGCCGATTATTTCTTTTAGCCAACATATAACACCTCAAAAAATTCCTTTAAAGTAATAAGTTCTACATAAATATTAGTATTATAGTAATATACTCCGCTTAAGTGGTACATATTGTGCAACGTGAAGAGTCCTTAGTTATCGCCCATGTTCAAAAAGTGAGCTTAGTAAAATCAATAGTTGTTATGCTAGTTCGAAAGTCACCAAAACCTGTCGCTAGAGTGTATTACACGATTTTAAGTAGAAAAATATTTAAATATTCTGCTCGTTAAGAGTCCTTTTATTTTTTCTTTACTGCTCTAATCATCAACGTCGTCAACACCTCCGTCATTTTTTACTCATTCCGCTAACATTTTACTCGTTTTTGTTTAAATAACTTTCTGGATGTCTGTGGACATTCTCATCATATTCATATTCCCAAAAATCATCGATTTGGTTTCTTCCTTGGTGACTTTGGATGGTCGCTGTTATTATCGTTATTGATGGAAATATAAGTTTTCCTGCTTGAGAAGCGTAGCTTGACCTTTACAGCAACATATGAACAGGATATAGTTGTGGCGGTAGTTGGGGTAGTAATGATGTTCTACCAACTATCTAGATCTATCTAGATAAATAACTGCAATTTAATAGAATGGTAGTTTTGTCGCAAACATTCTATTTAACTTACACTTCCATTTACTCTTTCACGAAACTCTCTTTTACTCTCTCTCTCTATTTCAATCTTCGATTCTTCTTAAAATTACTCAACCATCCAATAAAATGCTTACAAATTAACGACCAGAATATATTAACAAAACGAATCAAAGAAATCATATTCATATTAATACTGTTGACCCGTCTGTAACACGCACATTAGACGCTGCTCAATTGTGGCCAAAAGCGAAAACACCAAAAAGCACGAAGAAAAAGCGTAAAAGAATACAAAAATTTAAATTATTGTTCCACTGAAAAGTTACCAACAAAATTAAGCGCAAAATAAAAACCAACTGTTTGGGGTAACGCAGAAACAGTTCAAAAAGTGTTTCGCATGTCAAGACAAGTGCCAGTCAATCACAGAATCACACAACAAGAATTAAAGAAAAATTTACAAGAGTTGTGAAAAAGCCTAAAAAGCAAACAATTGCACTTCGGCTGTACAAGAATTAGGAAATCAAATTTTTTATAACAAATAATGCTGATATTGTAAATAGAATAAAAGTAACGACCAAAGGAATAGAAGAAAAAATAAAAATGAAGTTATTATTGTTAACATGTGCAGTGACTGCAGTTTTACTGGCTGTTGGCCCAGTGCATGCTGCAGAGAAACAGGATGATATGGTAGAAGAAACTACTGAATCTCCAATTGCCGATATGGCTTTAGTGGGTAAGTAAATGTGCGACTAATTGGGATTAAGGTGAATTAATTAGAAATTTCATATCTAATTTTTAGACACTAAAGCTGATACCATGAAGGCTGATGCAGCTAAGACCGATAGTATCATGACAGCTGATAAGGAAGTTGGTCAGAAACTTCCTACTGATGCTCAACCTCAAACTATAGCCGATTTTATTATTCATCCCCTTATTGCTTTGAAACCACGTGTGCCTGAAGTCGAAAATGCCAAACAGGCTGATACTAGTACCACTACTCCTTCTCCTTGGCAGTTGTTCGGTTTTAATGCCGGTCAAGGTCTAGGATCTTCAGTATCCTCTTTGGCTGGATCTGTTACAGGTTGGTTGGGTAATCGTATTCAATTGCCTGCTTTGGTAGATACACTAGTACGTGAATCTACCACCACAACTACCACCACTACTACTCCCCGTCCAGATGTTGTTGTAAGAGTAAAACAACGTGGCTCTACCAGGAGGCCCTTGATTTCAATCAATAACGATAATAACAGTGATCGTGCCAAGCGACCAAGAAAGAAACCAAACCGTTTTAATAATCATATCGATGACTCAGAAGAAGAGGATGATTCTGAGGAATTTGAAGAAGATGATGATGTTAACAGAAATCGCAAGAGATATCAAAACAATGACGATGAAGATGATGATGAGGGCAGTAACGAAAACGATGAAGACATTGATGATGATGATGAAGAAGAAGAAGATGATAACGACGATGATCATCATGAAGATTATGATGATGAAGTGGAAGAAGAAAGACCAGATAAGAGACAAACTACTCGTAGAAGACGTCCTAAGCCTTTAAATCACGATGACGACAAAAGAAGAAATTCCAACCGCAAACACAATGGCCAAAGGAGACGTGTTAACAATAATCAACGTAAACGCTACCAAAAACCCCAACAATACGAAGACAGTGCTGAAGAAGATCAATACGAAGATGATAATGATGACCAAGACTTCTATTATAGCAAGAACCAAGGTTCCAAGCGTTCACAAAACGAACAAAATTTCATACAACGTGGTCAACAAAGTTTATTGAATCAAATCAGACAACTCACCCGTGGACAAACTCCAGCTGAAGTTGGCAATGCTTTGCGTAAATCCGTAAAGAATACCGAGAAAACACGTGGCCAACAAGCTACTTTGATCATTAATCGCAATGGTCAAACTGTCTACGTAGCACCTGAACTTTTACAAGTTACCGATGAGGCCAACAATGAAATTACTGCCACCAACAAGAAGCGTCCCGTTTCCAATTATCCTCAACCTCCATTAACTGTTCCCTTCAGAAGAAAGGGTCAACCCACCCAATATATTACCATTCCCTGGTCCCAATTGGGTATTTCTCCTCCCGGTGAGGTTGTCTCCCTCACCGAAGGTCTCCAGTCGAAACCTTTAATCTTAAACATTCCACAAAGTGCCATTAACACCATGCAAAATATTCCACCTAATAAAAAAAGACCCACCATTACAGCTGATGCTGTACCTTTGTTGGCCGAAGCCTCTATTATGGACATTTTTAAACCTCCCCGTATACCACCAGCACGTACACCCTCTACTACCACCACCACAGCCAAACCTACCAAAAAAGTCACCGTTACTGGTACATCCGTAGTTATTGCCACAAAAACCAAAGCTGGACCTACCCGTATACGACCCGCTACTCTAGTAGAAAAGGCTCCAGCTGTAGAAGACATGAAAGACGAAAAAACTTCTGAGGACATCATGGATGATGATGATAAAGAAGCCACTCACTTCATTGTTATTGGTGACGGTTCTGATGATGAAGTATTAAGCCGCAGTGCTTACCAACAAATCTTGGAATATTTCAATCATAGACGTGCAGGTCGTGAACTTAATGTCGATGAAATGATTCCTATGGAATCTGACAAAACCGAAAAACAATTCATTCCTGTACAAATTGTTAATGAATCTGAAGAAGAGACCGCAAAAGTGGAATCACCTAAGGCTGAAGATAAAATGAAAGCTATAGAGGAATCAAGTGATGCCGATAAAATGGTGAAGGAAACACCTAAACAAGAAACTCATAAAGAAGCTGAGGAAGAAAAAGCTGAAGACGTGATGAAACCTGCTACTTCTGCGTAAATAAATCTTACGAACTCGATAAACGATTAATCAAATGTGTTAAAATATTAATTTATTTCATTTAATTTAAATAAAAACCAAATAAAATTGTGTTGTAATCTTTTATTTTGATAAATAGCGAACTTGGGGATTCGTTGAAATATGTATGGAATTTTAAACCATATTGCTATTTCTATTTAAGAAAGTTAGAGAAGCCTGCCGTCAAATTGTTTCCAAGATTGTTAATAGTAGCGGGAGAACTTGTCCGTTGATAGAAAACCATGCTCAGGTAAAAGGAAGAATTTTAAAGTAGAAACAATTTTTAAAAGAACTCCTCAGACTTGTAGTAAAGCAGCCCGTTTAACTCAGTGCTTAGAACATTTATTACGACTAATGCAATACTAATTGCATGGCCCAAAAAAATCTGGCAAGAACGGCAGCTAAAAAATTTAGAGGCCGATAACAGAGCACGAAAATTGAAGTAAAGTTTTCTAAACAATTTTCTTTGCTGCATAATTGCTGACGAAACAGTTCATTTTTCAACCTCTTAGTCCAAAATTTTATGTTGGTTATGAACGAGGGAATGTTGAAGAAAAGGTTAGGACCCAAAAGCAGTGAAAATATCCCAAAAAGTTTTTAGTGTGGCAAGCAATTTGCAGTTGCCGCAAAAGAATACAATCATTTGTTTTTAAGGGCTCTTTAAATATCTTTAAAAATTGACCTCAAGGAATTTTTACAAAAAGGCTGCTTTCATACATAATGTGTCATATTTCTTTTACCTTGAATTGGCATCCTGTCACTATGGTAAACAAGCGCTCGTGTGGCACAAGAAAATAGTGTGGTATTTGTAACAAAGAGGCAAATCCGCAAAACTGACCGGAGATGAGACCAGTGGAGAGATATTTGGCTCCTGTTAAAAGAGAATAGAAGATCACAGAAAATATATACTACGTGTTTGAGAAAAATGGCAGAATGCACTATAAAAACGTTAAGGTAAGGGTTTTCGAAAGAGGTTCAAAACTTCATCATTAATGATTAAAACTATTGCAAATCATGCACCAGTCCATGCTTAGTTAATAAGCTATTACGATGTAAATGTTTGCCTTTAAAATATAAAAATAAGAGATTCTTAACCTCTTTCTCCCATTTTTATATGAGAGATTTTTAACCAGTTTAAAAGTATTATTTAGACGTCAATTTGAAATGTCCGGTTAGAGTCCAAGTCTAATCATATTTATAAAAACTTACAATAAAATACAAAACTGAAAAATAATGTCCCTCTTACCACTTTGCAGGTTCTGTACACGTAACTTAATAATACAGGAGAATTTTTATCTCATATGCAATCAATCACAATCGACATGATGGAAAGGCTTTTAGTTTATCTATTACTCGATACTGCTAATTTTTAATAACATGCAGAAAACTTGCATTGGACCCATTTTAAAAAATAAGAATCAACTCAGAAACACTTTCTGAGTCGATTTAACGATGTCTGTCCGTCAGTCGGCGGCTGTCCATGTAAACATTATTCCCTGTAGCTCCCACATAATCACTTAAAAAGCAATCACTTGAAAAGGCACAAAAAAGTTAAATTTTCAAATAAATTGCGACAAATTAATTTTTAACGAACAATTAAATTTATTGTGAAAAATTTAATTTTTAGTGAAAAGTTTAATTTTAGTTAAAAATTAAATTTTTAGTGAACATTTTTATTTTTTAATAAAAAAATAATTTTTAGTGAAAAATTAAATTTTTAAATGAAAAATTAAATTTTTTGAAAAATTCATTATTTTAGCAAAATTTTATTTTTTAATGGGAAATTTATTTCTTTTTAATAAAAAAATTATTTTGAAAAAATTTAATTTTTAGTGAAAAATTTTATTTTTTAATAAAAAAGGAATTTTTAGTAAAAAATTGAATTTTTAGTGAAAAATTAAATTTTTTGAAAAATTCATTATTTTAGCGAAAATTTGATTTTTTAATGGAAAATTGATTTCTTTTTAATAAAAAAATTATTTTGAAAAATATAATTTTTAGTGAAAAATTTTATTTTTTAATAAAAAAAGAATTTTAGTGAAAAATTAAATTTTTTGAAAAATTCATTATTTTAGCAAAAATTTGATTTTTTAATGGAAAATTAATTTCTTTTTAATAAAAAAATTATTTTGAAAAAATTTAATTTTTAGTGAAAAATTTTATTTTTTAATAAAAAATGAATTTTTAGTAAAAAATTTAATTTTTTAGTGAAAAAATTAAATTTTTTGAAAAATTCATTATCTTAGCGAAAATTTGATTTTTTAATGGAAAATTGATTTCTTTTTAATAAAAAAATTATTTTGAAAAAATTTAATTTTTATTAAAAATTTAATTTTTTAGTGAAAATTTAATTTTTTAGTGAAAAAATAAAATTTTTAGATTTTTATGTTTCATATTAAAAAGTATATTTTTTCAGAACAGATTTTTTGTGAATATTTTACTTTTTTAAGAAAATTTTCCATTTTTTATGAAAATAGAACTTTTACTGAAAAACAAATTTTCATCGTAAAATATTTTTTAGTGAAAGATTTAGTGAAAATTTTATTTAGTGAAATATTTTATTTAGGCCTATTATTGAACTTTAAAGCACTTTTATTTTAAGATAGAGTCGATTATCGGCAATTTATTGCCAGCTTTGCATTAGGGATTTTATATCTACGGTGAAAAACCTTAACAAAATTAGTTTGACTTCAAAAAAAAGGTCTTTAAAAAACTTAGCTTTTCAATATGAATTATTTAAACGTTTAACCAGGACCTATAAAACTTAAAGATAAACGGACGAAATGTTATTTTAGTAAAATTACACGATATCATGACATTATTGAATAATTCTCTTCTAAGAAAATTATCTCTTTTTATCAGACATTTTATTTTTGGAGAAATTTTATATTTCAAATTTTTAATTCTGAATTCCTAATTTGTGTGTCAATAAACTTTAAATGGAAATAAATCAAAACTAAGAACATTAACCTTTTTATGCAAATTTTTAATAAAAGATTCTTTACAAATTAGAAAAAAAAATTGTTTAAAACAAATTTCTAAAATTTCATCACTTTTTCTCTATCCCTCTCTTTTTATCTCTTTCTTTATGAACAAACATTTTCCGTTAATGAACTTTCTCAAGTTTGAAAAAAATAGCGAAAATAAAACGATTAAAATCAGATTTAAAAGAATGAGAAAAGAAAATAATCCGATAATATGAGCATAAATTAACCTAAAGATGAAATATCATTATAAAGAGATATAACATGTGTAAACATGTTTGTTTTGATATAAAATTTATAAATTATGATAAGTTAATTCCTACTTCTCACCAAATCAAAAAATTATATTGGGAGGGGGCAAAAGTCTTTTATTTCGATTTAGGATAAAAATGAGAAAATTTTGTAATTGAAAAATTTTACCTAAATATTTTATTAAATGATCAATAAATATTTATGTTTAATTAAAAGCAATATAATTTGAACAAATCGAATCGGTTTATTTTAGGATTTTAATTAATTTAAAGAAAAGACGTTTCATCTTATCTCTTAATAAATTATTCATAAATATTTGTGTTTGTTAAAATCGCTGCTCATGAAATTAATGGCAAAAACAACAAGATCAAATCATTTTGTACGCAGCCGCAAAAGTTTAAATTTTAACCTGACATTATTAACCCATTCTGAACCCTAAGGCTATCTTGTTATAAAAAGTAACTAAAACTGCTATGAAATCTGCAATGAATACCAGATAGGTATTTACAAAAGACACTGTTTCATTTGAAAAAAGGGTATGAGAATAAGAAATGAGATCGACAAATTTTTATATACGTTTTTATTACCGAAGTTACAAACAAATGAATATATTTATTCTAATAGCTGTATAATAGCGAAATTTTCATCAACAAAAGCTTACAAAAAAGGTTGCTTCCATTTATAAGACTTCATATTGCCTGACTTGATATGCTGTCACTAGGTTAACAATCCCTTGAGTGGTACAAAAAAAATATGTACTAAGAGAAACAAATCTCTAAAACTCCTCGGAGCTAAGACCAGTGAAGAGATATTGGGCTCTTGTTAAAAGAGAATTGAAGATAATGTTTTTACGTTTGTCGTAAAAATAATATTGTACATAATAGAATCTTTCGATATTAATGTATATATTAATGTATTAATGTATAAAATTATACAACTATACATTTGAAAAAAATACTTTTATGTAGTAAGATTTCAAGAATATACCAAGAAACAATGTAAAATTAACATTTTTTATCTATGAAGCAAAATCATAACAGAAAAAAGTTAAGTTATTTCTATTTTAATTAATTTTACATTGTTTTTTTCTACGTATGGTTCAATTTCGATCCTTAATTATCTGTTAGTAAATTCCAAAAAGTCATTACGTTTGTTTTTCATAGAAATAAATACTTTCCCATTTTAATAGGAGTCAGTCGGTAGAAAGCATTTATTTGTCAGTTTTCCTTTCATATATAAATTTTTTATAACAACGATTTGAAACTGAATTTAATTTGAAACCAATTTAACATTTTTATACAAAAATTTATAAAATTCTGATAGAACTTGCGGGCAGACCTTTGTCCTAAACTAAAACTATGCGTAGATATCTCAAACTGTTCAAAAATTACAAAATAATTTCTAAAAGAAGTTATAGAGATATGCGATATTAAATATTTGGGAACCGTTTTTGATATCATGTACACATATATGAGGAACGTTTGTGACTTTAGTCCCAAAATGACTTTTCGCGTGTACAAGATTTCTAAGCACTGCACAGTGGGGCAGAATCGATTTTGTCTCGAAATAAATCTGTAACTTTAGATTGAATAGATGGATTTGCATGAACATAATGATAGCAGAGGAGTGTCATTTTAAATAAGAAACAAAAATTTGGAACCTGTTTAAAATAATCAATGTCTCAGGTACCCCACTTTACGCCGTTATAACTCCGCCCACGGAGGTAAAACGGCCGAAAATATAATTCCATACTATCATTATATCAAATTTCAAGCAAATTAATGCAGCCGATCAAGAGTTAAAATTTAATGCTGAGGTTCGGTCCTTTATTCCCTATAGTTCCACACAATATTCACTTCAGCATATCATATTAACGTGCATAAATTGAATATATACGTTGGTAATGTATTCATGTTTGGTCAAAATAAACAGAATTCGATATTCGAAGTTTCACGAGGGCGGGCTTATAAATTTCGACCTTAAAATTATAATTTCCAAATCAAAAATCCCACACACGTACTTCATGAATAATCCTTTTAGTCAAATCAATATTATACTCAGATACTGGTCTATGACTATTTTCCACTGAACCTAATTCACCAATCCGTCAATTATTGTGGTTGTAATCGTGCTAAATTAGTGGGGTCTTATTCCACTAATTGTGGTGGTGAAAATTTAAAAACCCACAGTGGCTTTAAATGGGTTAAGCATGAAACGCAAAAAAAACTTGAAAATCGAATCTAAATAACAACAACATAAAAATTTTAAAAAATAATACAATTTTTGACCAAAAACTATTTGAAAAATGTATAGAAATACCGTTAGATTATTAATATGGATATTTGCGTGTGAATGAATGAAGTAGTGAGAGTGTGTCTGTGTGAGATAGTTTAAGCGTGTTTTTTTTTTGTTAACTTTTGGCAAAGATTTGAACGCTTGACCGGCTGCTTAGTTGTTTTGTTTGTCGTTATTTAAATAGACCCCCGGGTCGTTGACTAGAATTTCATTGTTAACGTACTCTTAATCATGATGTTTTATATGATGATTTTGATGTTGATGATATTGTTGTTGTTATTTTAATTATTTAAATTAGGTTAAGACACTTGGTGATTAATGAATTCTAATCATCAAACACATGTACGCCCAAAAGAACTATAATTCTGTCCATTTAAGACAGAATGTTGACCCTTATTGACATTAAAAATCTACCAAAAAATAAAGAAAAAATTTTTACTTAAAAACACACGAAAGCAATTTTATGAAAAGAAAGAAGCAGCAAATTTCTTATGAAAATTTATGTCTTTTCTTTTTTCGCATAAATTCATATTCTTTATGTTCTTATACCCTACACCACTATAGGTGCTTGGGGTATTATGCGTTTGTGCTGTAACATACAGAAAAAATTATGTAATACCCACCTCTAAGTATACCGTTCAATTTAGAATCACTTTCTGGGCCGATTTAACAATGTTCATCTGTCTGTCCGGTTGTCAATGTAAACTCTCCAGGTCTTGGTATTGTAATAATAATTGTTCAAATTATGATATATACAAGCAAAAATCGATGTGCAAAATTATACGAGGATCGGTCCACAATGTAACCCGAACCTCAAAAATTTAATTTTTAACGCATAAATAAAACAAATAACTGTTAGTTTCCTAGTTATGTACTGTACATAAATTAGAAAATAAATTATACGAGGTTCGTGCATTACTTTTTCGCGACTACCATTTACAACCAACATTATGATGTAGGGTATTACATAGTCAGGCTTGACTATAACATTCACACTAGTTTTTTTTTCTAAACTTTTGGTTACAAAACTATTTGAATTTAAATGATGTTAAAAAAGAAATCACTTAAATATTAATTTATTTTCCATAAAAAGATTTTTTTTTTTTTTTTTTTTTTTTTTTGAAAAACACTAGACGATATAAAATTTTTTAATCTCTGTTTCTAAAATTTAACAAAATCTTTCGAATCATTCAAACAATAATCAAATACAATATCGTTTATTTGAAATCATGTAAATCTTTAATTTATGTTAAAACAAGTGAGAATTCTATATTCGGCTATGTCGAATCTTCAGTACCCTCCAACACAAATGCGTATGAAGTAAATACGTTATATATTTCATAGAGGAACACTTAATGAGTCATAAAACTTTTTTCTATAACTTTTTTTTCTACTGAAACGATTTTGATAATTTTTGAACTTTTATGTAAAAGTTATTATTATGGCAAAATTACATTCCAATTTTTTGATTTTGCTTGATACGCTTGTTCTTAGAAGATGCCTCAGATATCGGTTTATATGTTATTAAATGCTAAACCAATTATGTTGGTTTTAAATAGGAATTTCCTCAGGATTATAAAAATCCTCAGGTAAAATTTCATCAAGTCAATTATTTTTAGTGAATGTGTCAACAACAGACAGACACACTGTCAGAGCGAAGTCGATTCAGATTTAGATTTTATACAAGAATATATACGTTATGGGATCTGAGATAATTCTTTGTGTTACACACGGATAGACAAAGTTAATATACTCTCTTCACCTCTTGTGCTGGTGGAGGGTATAAAAAGAAACAAAACTTTTACAAAAAGACTTGTAACATTTGTCGCAAAATTTATTCAAAACTAAAATACGTAAAATTTTATTCGAAACGCACGTTTTGTCGTAAAATTTTTAT
Organism: Cochliomyia hominivorax; assembly: GCA_004302925.2. Classification (NCBI taxonomy): domain Eukaryota; kingdom Metazoa; phylum Arthropoda; class Insecta; order Diptera; family Calliphoridae; genus Cochliomyia; species Cochliomyia hominivorax. The sequence continues at coordinate 13,720,268 of PYHX02000495.1, forward strand.
ATTTTTAATTGATTGGCCTACATTTATGTTCCCACCTTGAAAAAGAGATAATAACACATATTTGGATCTGTAATACCAAATCTAGAAAATTAAATTAACATTTCCATTTATAATTTAACTGTAATTTAACAAACCGTTAGACTTGTTGATTTCTAACTGACAAATATTTCCTTTATTGGCAGATCACAAGTTTAAATCTTTCTTTTGTTAATATAATATTTTCACTAAAAATTTTTTGAATACTTTTTGTACTTTTTATTTAATTTTTTTGCAAGAATAGAAAATCCTTGATAAGTTTTAGTTACAGCTGAAAGAAAGAAAGAAAGAAAGAAAGAAAGAGGTATATTAAAATATTTCATATGAAAATATTTTTATTCAATAACAAAATAAAATAAAATAATTATGGAATGAAAATACTTTTAGTGACGATAACAATAATTTGGTGATAACAATAATAAATAATAAACAACGTTTTTATTACAATAACAATATTTTTTATTTGAATAACAATAACTGTTGTTATTAATGCAAAACCATGATGCGAATAAACAATTTTTTTAGTTACGGAATGGTTACCGCAAACATATTTTTCCTCTTCGCGTAATTTCTCAAGAAATTTTAATAAAATTTCTAAACGTTCTTACTGTAATTATCAGGCTTGGAATAACGACCTTTTAGGAGTTTTGTTCGGATTTATTCAATATTAAGAATTTATTTCAATTATTATTTATTTATTTTTATTATATAAATGTTAGCATATTCCGCACTGCCCAATTTTAAACGCTCTTCACCAACTGCATTAGAAAAACAAGTAAATGTGTTATATTCTATACCACATGTATAGCACCGAATCTATATATATATCGGTTATACTCTCCATATATGAGATTTCAACAACATTAAGGTAGACACATACACTTAACTCACCTCACACTAATTTCATAAATGACTTGATCTGGTTTTTGAAATGTAGTCGAGTTTAAAGTCTGAACTTGAATAGTTGAATTCGGATTATTACAAGCAGAAAGATGTACAAACAGACTGACATGTATTAATCAACTCATATTTTGAGGTGATGTAAAAATATATATCTTAGATGATTTCTAATGGTGTTACAATTATTCCTTTTTATGCCATTTCTAGAAAGGGCCTTATTCAATTATGTTACATATATTTAATAAAGATATGAAAATAAGTTTAAAAAAATCCGGAAAGGTTGATATTATCAACGAATTTTAAATCTATATGACACATTGTTTTTGGGTTGTATCTTAGTTTAGAAAATTTTAGTTTTGTAGCCGATCTTAATGATGATCAGCTGCATATAGTTGTGTATTATGGTTATATTCTGTTTGATTTTAATTATTTTTAATTGAAAAATTAAGAAATATTTTTTAATCCAAATTTTTAGATTGTCTCAGATATCGGTCTGAAATTTTTTAAATAGAAAATTACTTAGGATAATTACCAATATTCTGCAAAATGTCACTCAATATCACTTTGAAACTCATAAATCACATACATGTGATAAATATAAGCCAAAACCGTATTGCAAAACTTAACGAGGATCGTTTACAAAAACTCTTGAAAGCAATTTTTTCATTAGTCAATTTCATAATTTACTTAATTTTTTTTTTGGTTTCAAACTTATTTATTCAGTTTTATTTCGTTCACAAATTATAAAGTTTTATTACTCATTTTCTGTCAAATTTAAAAATTTATATGATAATAAAATCTTTAAAATCTTTGCAGATTATTTAGATTATAAACACATTTTCATATATCTTTGATTTTTTTTTATAATTTTCAATAAATTTAAAAATTATAAAAAAAAAAAATAAAAAATTCTAATGATGTTTGACAGGTTGAATTTATTACAGATAATAAAATCTATAAAATAAATAAATAAATATTTGGAGGATCAAAATACCCTAGATCTTTTCAATTAACAGACAGATAGACAGACATTTGTACGGGACCTTTAAGTAACTATTTTTATGTCAACACTTCAACTGCACAATGGTTCCAGTATGTTCTTTTGATTTGCAGGATTAAGACCAGTGATCATTGGGAAGGGGAAAGTTCTCAAAGTTTCACATTTCCCTGATCTTTTTCTATTTATACCCTACACCACCATAGTTAGTTGCAGTATAATGCGTTTGTGCTTAAGTTTGTAACGCACAGAAAAATATTGCTACTACAACTTTTAAGTATACAAATCGACAAATTATAATGGAATTTTGCCATAACAAAGTAAATGTGGAAAAACTTGGGATAAAAGTCATCTCACAAACCCTAAAATGAAAAAAGTAAAATTTTTAAACATGTATTACACGGATTGAGATTTCAGGTATTTACGTGTAGAATAGTTAAAATCTTTTTCCATTATTCATTGACGAGTTCATGTACATCATATTTCATATACATATGTAAATATCAATATTGGTTTCAATTTTAAATTAAAGTTGAAATATAAATTTTATTAAAAAAAAAATGTCATTCTACTTTTGTTTTATAAATCTTTCAAATATTCCATACACTTCAAAATACCTCACCTCTAAATATGTCATTCAGATATATCTAATGGGTCAAAACTTACAGGATTATTTATAAACAGGATAACTTTTACATACAGGAGTCATTTTACACATAATATTATTTTGGGCTATCCCGTCATATACGGTCCAGTATCAAAGCTCCCATAAAGCCCACTATAAAAATCACTTCTATTGTAATAATATTTTGTATGTTTAAAATTTATATGTCCAGAAGATACTGTACAAAATTTCATGATCGGTCCGTAATTTCCACTTCTGAAAATTAGTCATTGTGTCTTCCCATGTCTATCTTTCCCGCTGTTTCTCTCAGAATCATTAGACGTCAAATTGCTTAAATTCTATATGATTAAATAAATTGTATTCATTTCTCTTTTTTTTTTTTTGTGTTTCAATAATAATTCAGCTAAAAGTGAAATTATTTAAACTAAATTTTTAAACAGTTAACACAATCGACGATATTTAATATTCGTTTAAACTTTCAAATGTTATACTTTCGACAGCTTGTGTCAAAGAATGTGAGCTTAAAGGCGTTTTCTTTGAAAACCATCTTTTTTAAAGTTAAATATTAAATGATTCTTATTTAAAATTTCTTTTAATCTCTTTTCACCAAAAACAGTTTTTATATTTGAAACAATTATTATTGAAGAAATATTAATATTTACACTTTTACAGATAAAAACAACTAAACATGTCAGGCGGTCAAGACCAACTATGCAATACCCTACACCACATTGTTGGATGTAAATGACAGTTACGAAAATTTAATTTGCTTTCCTTATTTATTATTAATTATGATACTAACATTTATCTGAAATTTATGCGTAAGTAAAGATTTTTTTTAGACGTTTAATCGGAAGAAACGTTTTGGAACTTCGATTTTAGGTTATATTTATCTTAATTTGAACAGTTTTTATTAAAATACCAACGTATATGTCAGATTTATGAACCTCAAAGTGATATTTGGAAGAGGGGTTGTATGGGACCAATAAGTAGTAATGAATCGACCCTCGCGTAAAGTTTCAACTTCCTTAAAATCGCTTTATATAACCAATTTCAATAGATTTCGTACTTAGACCAAAAAATAATACGTTCCAAATTTCATCAAGATAGAGGTTTAAAACATTTACATGGACAGCCGGACAGACAGAAATTGATAAACGAAAGCACGTGATTCTGAGTCGAACGGAATACTTAAAAATGGGTATTACACCATTTTTCTCTATGTTACAAACTTCAGCACAAACGCATGATACCCTAAATATCTATGGTGGTGTTGGGTAAAAAAATTGTTAAATTTTAGGCTGAAGTTCACAATTATAAATTTGAATTGTCTTGGAAATGTTTGTTTAAGGAAATAAAAGAACAAATACAAAATTTCTTTAGGAATTGCAAATTTCTCTTAAAAATGAGTGAAAAATATTTGGAATTATTGTTTAAAATTTGAATGTGAACAAAAACCTTAAAATTTATTAATTTCTAAAATTTTATTTATTATAATTCGTTTAAAAATTCCGTTACGTTTTATACAAAAAATATTACCCTACACCATCGTAGGTTGATTGATCCGTCTGGCTGGCTGTCCATCTAAATATTGCGAACAAAATGCAGGAACATTACCTATTGAAATAAATGATGGATCCATTATTTCACATAGCTACATTGTTTTAAAATAAAACTTAGTTTTACAAAATTTGGTTAAAATTATTTTATATTTATTATGGGCTAAAAACCTCATTCCGGGTGGAACATTTGTACGGGACCTTTTAAATATCAGCAAAACTGAGACCTGTACTTTGCAAACAAGTTTTACATGGACAGCCTGTCGTACATTTGTATGGGACCTATGTGAAATAATGGACCGGTCATAACCAATTTCAATAAGTATCTTACTTGGGCCGAAATGAAAGTACGTGCAAAATTTTATTAAGATATCTTTAAAACTTCGCCAGATGGACGGACAAGCTTAAATCGACTCAGGAAGTAATTCTGAGTAAAACGGTATTCTAAAAAGTGGTGGTAGGACTAATATTTTTGTCCGTTACAAACATCTGCACAAACCTATGGTGGTGTAGGGTATAAATATGACTTTGAAGGGCTTAAATCTCACATATACGTTAATATGGTGAAAATAATTTATCAAATTTAGATTAATATAAGCAAAAATCTATGTTCGAAATTTTAAGAGAGTCGCTCCATAATTTCATTTAGATCTCGTATTATACCCCTCAGAAAATGCTTTAATAGTAATTAAAAGTAATTAAAGCGCACAAATCCTACATAAAATTAGTACCATAATGAACTACGCAAACTAGGAAATATATTTATTCAAGGGTCATTTATTATATTTAGGTATCTACCATTTATAACCCACAATGTAGGTATTGAATAGTCGTGCTTGAGCGACTATAATTTAATTGTTTTTTTTAATTTATTAGGTATATAAATTAGTTATGTCGGTCGTATTCCAATAAGGTCAATCTTAGGATATCAATACAAATGCTAGTTAAAAGTGACAAGTTTTTTGTATTAAAGTGTGAAATCGAAAAATTCTTAACATACATATATGTTAATAAAAGCAAAACCACTAAATTTACCCTTTTAATTTTTGTTTATTTTATTGAAATTATTATTACGACCAACAGCAAACATTTTTATAGTTTTAATTACTAGTGATGAAATTTTGAACCTTTTTCCTTTCAATTAACGTTTATTAGTGCTTTCTGTCACTTTGCTCGAATAGCTTGTCCATCTCCGCTTTGCCAAAATCGACATTGTTATTTTGTGCATCTCATAGGGTGTTCTTATAGAGCCAATATGGTGTTGTTGGAACACTGTTATTGAGCTCAGAACTAAAACGTGACAGTATCAACTACAGACGGACGCATAACAGGACTTAGCTAAATGGATTCAAATATTGATTTGGTCTGCATCAACAGGATTTGTACTGAAATGAGTTGTGGTATGAGAGCTGTTTTTTAGAAGATCTTGAAAAAGGCATAAACGAATTTGGTTAAAAATTGCTCATCCCATTTTAGTAATATTTTACATTATCGATAAAGAACAGACTGAGGTCCTAGACAGAGAGGGTTTTACATCTAATATATGCTGAAAATGTAAACTTTTCGTTGAAAATATAATTTTTGTCACAAAAAAATGTGATAAGTGAAATTTTGGTGGAAATGAACGTTATATACGACTTAACGGCTTTAACAATCTTTGACACAGCTTCACCAAAAAACATAGGGTCGATGGGATAAGTATAAAAATTTTGTTGCAATTAAGCTATTGCAAGATAGCTTCATTGATAAAAATATAGAGCGAATAATGTCAGCAGAATGGTAGTGTCCATAAAACACAAATATTCATTGTTAAATATCTAAAAATATGTAATAACCAAATATAAATTAATGTGAGAGTTTTAAACTTTCTCAAGGAGAAAATGAAGGACCCATAGGGTCAGGGAAAAAGGAACCCCTCGTTCAAAAGCGATTTTAATTTTATTTTTTTATTGGCGATTTATAGAGCCCGACAAGCAATATTCAGTGTGTCTTCTTCTTTTTTTACACCCTGAAATTCTATTAATCCGATCTAGATAAGTTTTGGTATGATGAGGTAGTACGGTTGAAATAAGAAACTGCTTGGAACAACAACAAACAATATTTTAAATTCTATTGAATTTTGATTTAATCTTTCTGGAGTTACGTGCGAATGCAATATACCTTCTTTACTAAAATTACTTCCCGAAAATTCCCGATAGAAATTTTGCGGGATTTACAGCAATGAATTTCACGGGAAAATTCCCAGAATATTTTCTAGAGGAGAAAACCTATGCTTGTCATACCCAGAACTTTTTAGGAAATTTTTACTGCATTTGGGCTCAAAACTTTTCATCCACATGCCCAAGAGCATCAGCAACATAAAATTTCTGACCAGGACGTTGCGATAAACCTGCCAAAATATACGTTTCATCATCCATTATGCAGCAAGAATATTTTTTAAAAAACTTGACTTTGCAATTGATTTTTAATTATATATCAACTCATACTCATACATTGTTAGCCGGTAGCTTAATAAAAGGCTTTATATATTAAAAGCTTTCAAACTTCTTTAATTTTTAATTCATATTCTATGTTTAATAATGGCCTAAAAGATATACCATAGACTAATAATATATAATTTTGTCAATTATTTTAAATATTAAAGCGAATCATTCTCACAATTATTTCATAATCATCAATGTCATTATTATCAATAAAACTAGATAAAAAAGTGTGAAATTCCGATTGAACAATAATAGGAGAAGCATACAAACAAACATACAAAGTTTTTAAATATGTATACATAATTATATATAATTATACAAAATCATTGTGTACTTATCTGTCTACTTGAATTAATAATAAAATTCGATCTAAAAAAAAGATATATAAACAATAACAACTACAAACAAATATTGAAAATTATATGTTATCAAAAATATGAAGAGATATTTTAAAAAAGATATTTATAAAAAAGAACAGCTGCCGTTAAATTCCATGGATTTGAAGTACAAACAATTTTCATGATTTTTTACAATAATCACACACACACATGTATATATTTATGTAAAGTGTTTAAATATATGTTGATATATAAAGTACACATTTTAGATCCACTACCAATAATCAAAATAAGGTTAAAGACCTTTTTAGATAAATATTTCTCTAGATATTTTGATTTATATATTGAAAATTCTTTGAAATATGTATACCCTACACCTGCATAGGTGGTTGGTATATTATGTGCAGATATTTGTAATGGCAAAAAATAGTGATAACACTTAAAGACTAATAAGCAACTTAAACATATCTGGTTGTTATTGTAAATTTGGTGATCAAAGTAAAATTCGCAGTTTTGTCTATGTTAATGTTACGAAGCCTACTGAAATTGGTCATATTCAATATCTCAAGTAGCTCCAATGCAAATGTCCCCCGGATTGGAAATTTAAAGCAATTTCAACGAAATTCAACAAAAACAAGTCCTAAAGTATTCTAAATAGATATGCTAAATTATGTGAGGGTCCGTTCATTACTTCTCATAGGTCCCATACATGCCACCTTTTAAAATTTTACTTTGAAGGGTATAAATCACATTTAAAGGTTGGTATTGTAGTAACAACTGGTCAAATTAAGATAAAAGTATTCTAAAATCGATGTTCGAAACGAGGGTCATAAAGTTTGCATAAATGTTAGTATGTTATAATGTATTTTACACTTAATCATAAATCAGAAAAGCAAATTATACGAGGGTCGTAATAAATTTTACGTAGCTGCGTAGTTTTAAATATAAATATATTTATTCCCAAAAGTAGGAATCTGTTAATAGGCCTCCTTTTTGTTCAACTTTTATATTGCAAGATATTATTTCAGGTCAAATTTTAAAAATATTGATATAAAATTTCATTTAAAATATTCCATAGTTGCCCAATATTGCTGTATAAAATGATTACCTTGTTCAAAGTGTATAGCTGCCATCGGCAGAGTTTAATTTAAACGAAATAAATCAGAAATGTCCATATAATACTTATTTAAAAATATTCGGAAAATATTACTTTGTAAAACGTGTCAGTTATTGCGTTTAATGTAAATGAACGCAACTAAAATTATTAATTATTTTCAATAAAACCCAACATGGTCCTAAAAGAAGTTGGCCAAGCATTCAGAGGTCTGATGATAAACTGTTTCGCAAATAAATAAAAAGCGCCCAAAACATCCGATATGAAATCAGCCCGTTTAGCTCATGGCATTCTACCACTAAGGTAAACAAGCCCTTGAGTGGTATAAGAACAGTAATGTGGTTTTTGTACCAATGAAGGCAAATCCTCCAAACTGCCTGGAGCTAAGGCCAGTGGAGATATATTGAGTTCTGATTAAAAGAGAATTGAAAAGCACAGAAAAGGTGGAAGACTGTTAACGGGGAGGACACCGATAGAAAAGAGAGAATCAAACTAGGAATAGCAAAAACTGAAGAAAAATATTCATCTAAGGCAAAGCAAATCAAGGTCAAATAATAGATATAACAAAACAATGTTCCTATAATAATGGAGGTCCGCTACAAATAAATCCGAGTCACAGATGGCAAAAGAACATCCGGATTCTAATTGTAACAACAATGGAAAACGTTGACTTCTTTAAATTACGTGCTTCTCCTTATCTAATGTCTTCTTAAGAATAGGAATTTAATGCAACATATTATATGTCTCAGATATCAGACAATAAAAAAAAATAGATCTACTATTTGTATCTTCATATAACAATCATCATTCTTGAAGTCTTAATATAACTCTTTATACAACAAAAATGATTAAAATTCATTTTCAGATTTTCGCCTTTAGCAATGGAATTATGTAGATTATTATATAAATTAACTAAAACTAATTTAATGTATAAACGATAATTAATATTCAATATATAAAATAAAAGAGACAAATATTGTGAACCAAAACTTTGGAGGGATTTTCAGATAAATTGTTAAAAACAAGTACTCATATATTTAAATTTATTTCAAGAATTGCGATATTAGTTAGAACACAAATTAAACTATAAATTTAGTTTATTATTAGAATTCAATAAGAGAAGTGTTAAATTAACATAAAGTAATATTTCATATATTTCACTTTCGCTCGTTATTTACTATCAAACTGTACAGCTGCCAGCGTCATTGATGAAACAACCAGGATTTGTGGAATAATTAAAGCCAAAGCCGTTAAACAATGCTGGTGTTAAGAAATATTACCTTGTTACTAACTTACCAAGTATACAGCTGCCAGCGACTGCGTTTAATATATCATAGTAAATAGCCAGTATTTTCACAGCAATCGAAACTTAGTCAATTCGGATGTAATACCATCAAGGCAGTGCTGCCTTCGTTGCATTTATATTAATAACAAAATTAGTTAATAAATTATTTAAAATATTTGTCGTCGCTAGCCACTACTTCTTTCCATTTTTCCGGCAGCATATCGATTTGGCGCCAAAAAAATCCGAATCGAAAGTTAAGCAAATTCTTATGACCAACTCAACAATTCATAGTAAGAAAGATTAAGAACTGGACTAAAAGGTAAAAGGGGATTTCAAATGGTTTGTTACGAATTTTTTACCAGTCTAACAAAATGTTGTCTGACCTGTGATTCGATCGAATTTGTGGACCTTTTTATACCCTGACAATCGATGAGGCTATTTTAAGTTTGTCATTCCGTTATAACTCCAATACACTTTGGCTATTTAAAATATGCAAAATCGGTTTACAGACCGATAACTAAGACAACCTCCTAAAATATTTTGTCAACAAATGTGACTAAACGGTTTATTAAATTTTCATGAATTGGAACGTTGAAATTACTTTCAATGAAAAATAAAATATTTGGCGTGGATGGGGGTTTAATTTCCATATAATAATCCTAATATATCCGAAAGTAACAAAGGCTAATAAAAATTTCGGTAGGATTAGAATGAGATTACAGAAGTTTAAAAATTTTATTTCAATCACCTTCTCGTGAAACGGTTTACTAGATAAAATGTAAAACGCATAGGACCAGTGGAAGAAGTAACCCCATACAAAGTCAATTTTAATTATGGTCCCAATAGCTTCCTCAAGCAACTGTTTTACGGGACAAAATGTAGGACATCATCACCATTACTGTGAGAGTTTTAAAATCAGTTTATAAAGCAACTTTTTTTACTGGAAAAAATTTAGGGTCAGGTGAAGAGGTGACCCCCATATTAATTATCGAACTTAAAGAACAACTGAAATTATAGTATAAGGATTTCATTTCAATTACTTTTTTAGGGATCAGCTTTCAAAGCTGAAAGGAGGACATAGGAAATCTTGTGCAAATTATTATTTGCTTACGAGGCTAAGGAGTTCATAAAATTATTCATGAAAGTGAAGTTTTATAAAGTGTTTAAAAACGAAGCTACAGATGTTCAAAATCAAATACCTTTATATGAATAAAGTGATGCTAAGAAACTTTACTGGTTCCAACGAGCATATTCTCGAATCTATTTCCCGTGGTGATATTGGAAAATTTTCTAATTTTATGTTTCTAGTTTTATTTTATTTTTTCTTAATTTATGCGAATCTGCGTGAGTGAATTTCTAAGTAAAAAAAAGAAACACAAGAAGAGTGTCAAATACGATGAATGGCACTTGAAAAGAAAGCACAAACTATTTTGTGCTCATTAGATATTCGCCCGTTAGCAAGTTCTAAACTACGCTTGCGCAAAGGTTCTTTGTTTAGTATTTTCTTGTTTTTGTTCTTTTTGTGTGTTTTAAAAAATTCTTATAAAAAGCAAAAGATTTGGCGAAAAACTTTACAGTTCTTTTGTAAACTTTTACTTGCGTATAACAGTTACGTATAAGAAGAAATTAAAAGCGAATTGGAAGGATAAAAAACTCCAAAAACGATATGATTAAATTGAGTTTGCTGGTGGTGCTGGCTTATCTGGCTTTGGCTTTGGCAGGTGGGTGTTGAATACAAAAACTTTTGCTTTCTTTACATTTTCACAAAATAATTATAAAAAAAAAATTAAATTATTTTAAAATTATACGTTATGATTGTTTGCTTTAGAACCTGGTGTGCCACAACATGGTGTTATACATCAAATAAAAAAGGGTGTGGCTGGTCCAAATCCTTATATATTTTTAACTGTACCTAAGGGTCGTTCCCAAGCTTTGGTTCAAGGTTTTGAAGTTGTTGAAGAAAACGATGACAAAAAACCCGCTCTCGAACAGGACAGTGATAATGACAAAGAAGATGCAGAAGTTAGTGATAAAGAGGATATGGCGCAAGAAGAAGATAATGATGATGATGCTGATGATGACGAAGAGGAAGATTTATCTTTAGATGATGATAATGATGATAAAGAAAACGACGATGAAGATTATGATTTAAGAAATTTATTAAATGATATTGAAGATGATGACGAAGATGAAGTTGATGAAATGGATAATGTTATGAGGAAAAATCTAAAATTAAGAATATCTAGACCACAAATCAAAAATGCTAAAGCCACACACATGATGGTTTCCCGCGAACATGCTGGTGCCATTTTGGTACCCGATGAGATTGTCGAAATCGAAGGTCAAAGTGTTATTGATGAAAAGACTGGCAAACCAGCTTTGCTATTGCCACGCTCTGTTTTGGATTCCATTCCCGATGGTAGTGTTGTAGCCTTAATGGAACGCACTATTGAGGATCAATCCGAGGAACGTGCCAATCGTGTCATTGTTAGACGTCGCCGCAAGGGTGCCCGTCGCAACATTAAACGTCGTCGTGGTGGCAACACAATTCGTCGCGTTAACAGACGCAGTGCCAACAAACGTCGTCGCGTTAATAATCGCAAAAATGTACGTGTGGTACGTCGTCGAAACAAGAATGGCAGTCTTGGCAATAAGCGCCGTGTCAACCGTCGTCGTGTTTTCTACCAATTTTAGAGATAACGGTTTCTTTTAGTACTGCTCCGATATTATTTAGTATTACTTAGTTCTTAGTTTCTTTTTAATTTACTGCAAAAAAAACATCATAAAAGAAAAAATTAAATATATTAAATTTTTTTGTTAAAACATCACAAATTCATCGAATTTCTTTTGGTTTTACTTCTATTTTTTGTTTATGTATTAAAGAGAAAGTTCATGAATTCATTGGCAAAAACAAAAACAAAACCGAACAAACTGTTATAAAAATATTCACCAATCAAATTCCAGCCAAAAAGTTACAGTTTTACAATATTGATCATATTTAATGATCACATATCATCATCGTAACTTTCATTGTATTATTGTGATTTCTCATAAAATCTCCATATTTTATCTATATAAATAACAATTAGCTTAATATAGTTAAGAATCCGCGGATCACATTATGTTAATGGATGTTAAAGAGAAAACAGTAGAAAACATGATCATAAGAGTTATTGCAAATGGCGATATAAACGACTGCTTTAAAGCTGTTCGAGCACATAGTATTTTTTCTGTTCACGAGTTTATATATTTAAAATCTGCAGAATTTCATTTAAAAAATGAAATTTTTGTGGTTTTTTATTTTGGCCATAAGTGCCTTACTGTTCATACAGACAACTACAGCAGATGATCTTGAGGATAATCAAAGTGTTCCAAAAACCTTAGAAATTATTGATAATAATGGTGAAATAGTGGTATATCATGATAAACTTGAAAAATCACCAGATAATCTAAATGAGGAAGTTAGAGAAACTAAATTAGAAAAAGCAGAAAAGGACAAAGAGGACGTACAAGATGATGAAAATGAAAAAGAAAATGAAATGATACCTCAAGAGCTTATAGCCGCCGAAGATATTGAGGCTTTTAAAGGACAACCAGAAATGGTATGAAATCAAAGAATTTTTTAATCGGCTTAAATTAATTGCCATTTTCAAAATTTTGTAGCATCGCTTAGCGCGCAGTTTGAGATCCTTCCATAATTCAAATATTCTAGATAAAGACTACGAATTGCGTCAGTATAATCTAAACGAAGAAGACGACTACGATGATGTTTTCCCTGAAGAACGTGGCATACGCAAACGCCAACGTGTACGCAGACGAAGGACTAAGAACAAAATCAAACGTTTCAATCGCAACAAAAATGTCTCCAAACGCAGAAAATCCTACAATCGCAGGTCGAAAAATAAAAATTCTGTACACCGTAACTCAAACAGGAAATCAAGTGCCAATAAAAGAAGCAACAGACGCAGTTCCAGTCCCAAACGAAGAAATACCAGACGTTATTCCAAACGTGGTGGTTCAAGAAGACATAATCATCATTCTCGCAACAAGCGTAAGCGCTCTTCAAATCATCACAAACGAGGCTTTAGTACCCGAAGTGGACACAAACGTCATCGTTCGTCAAAAAAAAGAGCCACCAAAAAGAAGAACCATCTAAATCGGAAGAAACAACTTCACATAAGGACAAACACGAACAACAAGAACAAATGACAAACGATAATGAAGTAAATGCGGCCATTCAGCCTGCCGAAAATACTGTTGAGGCTGAGCAACAATAAAATCAAATAGAGATAAATGGAATTTAGTTTAATTTTTCTTAAGTTTAATTTATTTATTTATTTATTTAATAAATTATTTCATCATCATCTATTACATTAGAATTTTTAATAATTATATATATATATATATATATATATATATATATATATATATATATATATATATATATATATATATATACATATATATATATATATACATACTTACATACATAAGCTAACATCAATGAATTTTTACAAAAACTACTGCTTCCATTCATAAGACTTAAAGTGTCCACTATAAAAAAGTTAATTAAAGGTGAAAGTGATTCAAAATTTCATCACTAGTGAAATTTTTTTTTGTAATTTATAATAATAATTGCAATCAAATTAAAAAATAAAACTTTAATGGACACCAAGTGTAACGTTCTACTCAGAATCACTTTCTGAGTGGATTTAACGATGTTCTTCCGTCCGCCAGTCTGGCTGGTTGCCATGTAAACGTTGTGAACAAAATGCAGGTCGCATATTTTGTTGGAATTTGGTATGTGCCATTATTTTCGCACAACGAAGATGCCTATTAAAATAGGTAATGATGAGTCCATTATTTCGCCTAGTCCCTATACAAATGTACCTTCCGGAATAGTGTCTTAAGGTCATCAAAGTTTTGAATGTTAAGTATTTTTAACAAAATTTTGCACAATCGGTCCAGTACTGTTAATAGATGCCATACAACTCCCCTTAACATAAGCTAAAAGCGATGTGCGAAATTTAACAAGGGTCGGTTCATAATTTTATCTAGTTACCGTTTAATTTCCCCAGAGTATTTTTTCAAAACGCACAAATCCTACATATATGTTATTACCATAATTTAATGCTCCTTTAAGCACAAATTAAAAAATATATTTAAACGAGGATCGTTCATTAATTCTTAACAGCAACATTAATAACCAAAAATATGGTGTAGGGTATTAATAAGTCGTGCTTAACCGACTATAACTTTTACTTTGTATTAAAATTAAATTTTTGAGCATCTTTTACATTTACTTACATTTCACCATAAAATGATCGATATTCGAAAATGATCGATATTAATGAAAATCACTTTTTTCATAATAAAGATTGCTGATTAAGAATTAGAGCCTGGTTAGTCATGATGGTTCAATAGTTGTAACCAACATTTTTCTACAGTTCTAAATAATAATAATTTGCATAATAATTTTTTAAGAAAAATAGTTTTAAATAGAGAGAAAAAGAAATTTAACATTAATCAATCAGTTGTTCTTTAAATACTTCTTTCACTCTCTTACGTCGAAAATGAAGCTTTTGAAACTGAAAAACAGCGGGGTCAATAGTAGGGACAGTAATATTTAACCTCAGGCATATTTGACTTTTATTTTTTGTTATTATTTTTAATATTTGTATTTTAAAGATATGACCATACATTTTTGACAGACTGTTTGATAGTTTTGATGAATGTTTTAGCTAATTTTTCATTTTTGAAAATTACTATATCGAATTTGTTTTGAAATATTACCTTCTTTCTTTTATTTATTGTTGTGATTTTTGGCAAAAAAATTAAAACGTTATTTTGATTCATTAGTAATTTAAGGTGATTTCATAATTTACGCTCTATGGAACTTTGACATGCCTGAGGCAAATGAACGATCATTGTTAAAGGGAAATCAATCATCTTATTTTAACTGTGAAAATGTTCGATTGAGATTTGTATATAAAATAGTTACAGAATTGTTCTAGTCATCAGTCAATTTTCAACATTCCACTCTGTTGTGGAATTTTCAAAATTTCTCCATTTTCAAAATTTCTTTCAAAAATTTCGAAAGGAAGAAAAGTTATAAAAAAATTATTTAAAAACGAAATAATGAATTTGAGTAGCGGGACATTTGCGATAGTGCTTGGCTTGGCAATAGCACTAACGGTTGTTGGTAAGAATAATCGAATATTCGTTTTGGATTGTGATAATTGATATAAAATATTATGCACTTTTGAATAGATGCCAGAAAAAGCAATCATTATAGGCTGTATGCGAACAATAGAAATTCGGTTGACAATTTTGAGGATGATATTAGTGAAGGACGCATTTTTCCTCTTTTTCCTGGTTGGATGAATAAATTTAATAAGGGTACACCAGCGTCTAATGACACTACCGATACCATTACTATAACAACACCAACGACACCGACACTCACAACAGCCACAAAACCCACAACACCCACGATACCAACAAGCCCAACCACTCCAACTGTCACGACTCCAACAGCAGGTAATGGACCGGCGAATGCGCCCACAGTAACAACGAACACTGCCGGAAATGTTCCAACTGCAACTGGAAATCCTGCTGATAATGGTGCAACACCAACTGTTACTGAAGAACCTGCTCCAGCACGAAAACTTCAGTATTCTGACGATGATGAAGATGAAGATGAAGATAAAGATGAAGATAGAGATGAAGATGAAGATAAAGATGAAGATAGAGATGAAGATGAAGATAAAGATGATAGTAATGATGATGACTTCGTTGACGACAATGACGACAACGAAGAGGAACGATTATTAACATACGATAATGGAAAATTATCAGATAAATATCTCGAAAGTGATGACATGATAGAACTTGGTCGTGCGGCACGATCCCGCCCTTCACAATGGAGACGTCGATATCAGACATTACTTCGTCGTCAACGTGCACAAAGGCGTAGTACCAAACGCGCTCAAGCCAAAAGGAGACGCCAAACCCTTCGACGTATCCAAACACTTCGTCAACAAGTTAGGAACCAAAGACGAAGACAACAACAATATAGACGTGCCGACTTAATAAGACGCCAATTGCAACAGCAAAGAAGACGTAAAATAGCTGCTCATCGTCGTCGTACTTTACGACGCAATCTCCAAAGGCGCCGTGAGCAACAACGTCGCATAGCAGCACAAAGACGTCGTCGCATGCAACGTCTTAGACGCAGGCGTCTCAGAATAAACAACAATCGTCGTTTACGTCGCTTTTTAAGAGGTCATGGACATAAACGCATTATCAGAATTGTTTAATTTATGAAAATCCTGTAAACAAAAATAATAAAAATAAATGGAAAACATTATTAACAAACATAAAATCCCAAAATCTTATCTTCTGGATAATTCTGTTTATAATAACTTTTGAAGGCAGGATTTATAATAAAAAACTATCATTGATGCTGTCGTTAGTGCAGAAGTGGAACATAATAACGGTATGTATATAAAAAATAATCATAATCATAATAATATTTATATAAGTTTTGCCGTATTGATATGTATTCAACCGGAATTTTATTTAACGATATCAGAATGTAGTAATTAGAAAACGCACAAAATATGAGACATTTCTTGAATATTTAACAAAACTTCATATCTTAATAACAGATTAGATTATAACAAATGCACTTTAAGATTTTTAATACATCAGTTTATTATACACATACAATCTTATATTGGTATCGGATATAAATAATTTTATTTGAACGTAATTCAACCGATACTTATGCATATAATATTAAAGATTTTTGAAAATTGTATGTTATATGAAGGCTGTTTGTGAAATGATACCCGAAATATCATACCGATCACAATATTAAACTTTTTGAGATTTTTACACTTTATAGCGATTTTTGGAAGCGGATCTGTACAGTACTCATTTGGGTTTTTTCGAAATCTATTAACAATCGGCAAAATAACATTGAAAACAAAAAAAACATATTTTATATGTAATAACGCTCATGCAAATGTCATTTATATAACATGTATATTCTTACATCAAATCAAAATTTTATTCTATTTAGCTCTGTCCATCTGTCTGTTTGAAAACGTCTCTCGCCTAAATCTATTATTCGAATTTAATAAAGTTTGGTCAGATTGTTTTTATTGTCACCAAAACTTTTAAAATCAGCCCTTTATCAATCATAACGAAACTCATTGTAATCAGAGAGATTTGTTTATACTCGGATCAACATATTTAATAACTCACATAAAAGCCCCTACCCGATATAAGCTTTTAAAACTTAAAAATATTGATAAATTCCATTGAATTTATCAATATAGGACACTATTTTTTCTAACTATCTTAAATATATGTAACTAATTTCACAAATGTATGTAGCACCTATATAACACAATTTCCCGGAATCCAGAATAAAACATTTAAATATAGATCGATTTTATAGAAATTTAGCAAAATTATTTTTTACTGTCTTAATATATTAAAGACAATATGAATACCAAAAACTTTGGTTATGTGAGACCATTCTTTGATTTAACTCACATATATAACGTCTTCCCGGAATATGGGTTAAAGCATATAAAACTTTTAAATATTAAATTCCACTGAATTTTAATTTTATGCATATACGTCCATACTTGGTTATAATCTATTTCCGTTATAACGACATAGAAGACAGAAAAGGGACTGATGAACCACAAAAGATTGATCAGAAAGCATTACTTTTCACGTTTTCAAACACAAGTAGAACTTGCACTATTTTTGGGAATCGCACAACAAGGCATTCTCCTATATTTTCAAGCATATAGATTAATTCTCTTATAGATTAAAGCTGAGAGACATTAAAAAGTGATTTTGCATATCGCATGCGATGTTTGAATCTAAAACTCATTTGCACTAAAGTTAAAGCTTAACAACGTCAGTTCTGGTGATCAAAATTTCAAAGGGAAAGAAACTGTTCTCTTTACCTCAAAACTGGTACATTAGCGCTGAATTCATATGATAAGAAATTATAGAAAAAAATAAAGTCGACAATATTTTCCTTAAATCCCAACTTGATCCTACAAAATTTTAGCCAAGCTTTTAAAGGTCTGCCGTCAAACTGTTTCCAATGTTATTAAACAGTACGAGGAGAACTTCTCCATTGATTGAACACCTGGTTTATTATGCCAAAAAATTGAAAGCGTTTTAAAAAAGCTCCAAAACATCCGACAGGACATTGGACTATTTGATGTTAAAAATTAAAGCCATACAAGTTTAAAAACATACAAAGCTGATATGGATTTTGAGACCAAAAATAGAGCACAAAAATTGAAATTTAAAAAATATTGTTGCTGCATAATGGATGATGAAAAGCTTGTTTTGACAAATTCCTTTTCATTCATTTTATGTAGCTAAGGCTCAAGGGAATGTTGCCAATCATTTATTACAACGATCTCTACATATACGATTCTGCTACTTCATAATGTGGCAACTTATCATGTCACTATGGTAAACAAGAACTTGTGTGATACAAGAACAGCAAAAATCTTAAATGACAGGGTTTGAGAATTCTCTTTTCTATATATATATATATATATATATATATATATATATATATATATATATATATATATATATATATATATATATATATATATATATATATATATATATATATATATATATATATATGGAGTAAGGTCGGAAAATTCTTAACATGCATTTATATCAATAACAACTATTAAAAATATGTTGAACATATTATAAATTATTTTCTAAAATTCGATTTGGAAACACTGTGCATAAGTAAGAAATTTTAAGAAAAAACTAATGAGATTGTTATATTCTGCTATGTCAAATACCGTCACCACTGCTAAGGCAGCTTTAAGGTAGGAGACTTTTTAGAACTATAACAAATACTTAGGTAAAATTTCATTGAACTATGTCAGTTAATGTGGATGTACACTTGTCAGCTTCAGACAAAAAACCAACGAAAGTAGGAATTGCTTAAGACCTCAAAAAGTGTATAAATTCTTGCATAAAATGTAACAAATAAGTTATTGGCAAAAATTTGCAATATTTTGAAACACCAATATCGGTCGATATTTTGCTATTGCTCTCATATGAGTCCTCTTCCCGGAAAAAACTTACAAAAGTCATAACTACAAATCAATTCTGTTGAAAATCGGCACATTTATTTTTCTGTTAAAGACAATACATATGTCTCTTAAAAATTATAAGAAAAATGCGGTTTTAGCACTTCCAGAATAGAATTCAAAGCTTAAAAAACTCTATATATTGAATATGGACTTATGTAATATTTCACTTAAATTTTTATAAGAAATGGTTTTAAGTTTCTTTAATTATTTATATGATGAGTTCGAAGGTATTTAAAATTCGGCACAGCTGAATATATCATTCTTGTTTGTTTTCTTTTAAGCCTAAAAAATTTATTAATGTTAAATAAGTATTAAATTACAATTAAACAAATTTTACTGATATTTAAAATGATAACATTTTGCGATCTTTTTGGATATAACCGATTCTTAGTTAAGTTTTTTGAATAGGTAATAAGTTATACATTTTTGACAAATTTTCTTTAATCCACACGCAGAAAAGAAACATGTTTGTTGTAACCACAATCACAACATATTATTGGTAAATAATATGGTTGCCGCTCCACCATAATCTTTTAAATAAACTAAGACAATATTGTTATATTTTGTGACAGTACAAAATATAGTTATCCAACAACCTTATTATAGTTGTGAACGCTGTCACACCCATGTCGGCGAACATAATATGGTTAAGAGACAATATAATTATTTTGTCAATACGTTGGCGCATATTCCTATAAACGTACTTATTTTTTCCTTTTGTTGTATTCATCCAAAAATAAAACAGATTTTTTAATGAGAGGAAACTTGTTGTTTACCTTATTCATGTGGAATATTTCTATGAACACAGACATTAAAATTCCTTAAAAAATGAAACATTCGATAAATAATATTTGCTTTTGATCGAGATTTCCCCTTGTCCAGAAAAACTGTTCCTTGGGAAATAAAATGTATGGATTCGATTATAAAAATTTACATAATGGCTACCTCTCCCCCTGGCAATTTATTGAAAACATAATTGGAACCAAACTTTGAAAGTACCCACTGTTGTAGTTCCTTAGATATTCAATAATCAATATTTGCTTTACCCTCCCTTTAATGCTGTCCATCCTACATTTTGTACAGTAAAGCTGTTACCTTGAGAAAGTAATTAGTAAAGATTCTTACTTCGATATTCGATAATTAATATTTGATTTTTGTCTGGGATTCCCTTCCCCCAGTTCCTAGTCATCCTACATTTTTGCTGTATGTAGTTCCTTGTGATTGATAAGAAGATGTGTATTAAGAACTTTTGTTAATTAAATATTTAATTACTTTTCAATTTCACTGCTTTATAGAAGATAAATTGTAAATCTAAAAATTTTTGACATATTTTAGTCAAAAGATCTTTGCCCTTTAACTCGATTTCAAGAATCGTTAAAAATAAGCCCATAGTATTCACATATAGTACACCTAATCATACATACATATACATACAAACAGACATACATACATAATTGATCATGATACATAATATTATAGCAAAATATAAAATTAATAATGTAAAATAGTTTCTGAATTAATTTTTCATTATTGTCTCTTTCTTTTTCGCATTATAAATGTAAAATGTACAACAACAAAATTTAGTCAAAGAGTTTAGGCCTAAAAATGGTTCAATACTTTTGTTTTGTGTAAAATTAGCATTTTAATTTATTTAACGAATGCATAGAATTGTTGTTACTTTTTCCAATGAATATAGAATTTCTTTGGAGAAATGTAAGTCAAATTACAAAATTTTACTACATATAAATATGGTGAGATGGTTGGTAGTCAGTCAGTGTTCTACCAAGCATTACAACTTGGTGGAGTGTAAAAAAAATATAAATCATTCGGAAAATAAAAAAACACGATTCGAGTTTCTCAATCAACAAGGACAAAGTTACAGAAAGAGTGAGCGAGTGCGAGAGAGTTGAAGGCAAACATGGGAAAAACAACATTGATCCTAGTTTGCTTAGCAGCTGTTTTGTTGCAATCTTCTGGTAAATATATCCCGAGATTGATATCAGACGAATCCTAAATTTCATGTTAACTTTAATAAAATATTTAGGTTTTGTTGGTGGTAGCCAGATTTTATTTGATAAATTTGCTGCTTTGGCACAAATTAAAAATCCTACAACCACAACTTTACGACCAGAAGCCATTGATCCCACAGTTACCACAATCACTGTACCAGAACCTACAACGAATGAAGCACCCACCGTTACAACCAATGATGTAACTACACCTACTGTCACAGAACCAGCTCCACCCGAAAATCCGGAAAACCCACCAACAGCCACATCAGATGGACAGCCAGCAAGATCATTAGCATATGATGACGAAGAGCCACCAGCATATGATGATAATGATGATGAAGATGATGATGATTATGATGATGAAGAAGACCTGACACCAACACTAGAAGAAAACGAAGACGATCCCGAGGGCACAAATACGGATGACGAGGAAAACGATGATGATGATGATGATGTGAGGGAAGATGGTGAGGAAGACGAAGGTGAGGGGGATGAAGATGCTGGGGATGAAGGTGTGGAGGATGTTACAGCCGGTAGAAAAAACAATTTGAGCGTATACAATAATGATTACGATGTTATCGAAAATGAAGTCCTTAAAACTGAGGAATCTGATGTAGCTGAAGGACGTGCTTATCGTTCCAATGTTTCAAAATGGCGTAGGGGACAAAAACGTATACGTGCTGAACGTGACAGACTTCGTCGTTTACTTAAACGCGAACGTAGAAGATACGAAAGGGAACAACGTTTGACACGTCGTAAAGATAAGGAACGTAGAGAACGTGAAAAACGTAAAATACGCTTACAACGTCAACGTCGCAGAAAACAACAATTGAAACGTAATCGTCGTCGTCTCAATCAATGGAGAAGACGTCAACAGCAAAATCGCCGTAGAGCTTATCAAATTAGAATACGTCGTGATGAACGTAGACGCATGAATCTTTTGAAAAATCGTATTATTAGAAAAATTCGCCAACGTCGCCGCCAACAATTGAGAAGACAAAGACGCAACAGAAGAAAGGGGCCAATAAAAATTCGCATCAGACGTTCACGTCGCGGTCAACGTCGTCCTATTATCAGAAGATATCGTCGT
This sequence comes from Cochliomyia hominivorax, assembly GCA_004302925.2. Lineage (NCBI taxonomy): Eukaryota > Metazoa > Arthropoda > Insecta > Diptera > Calliphoridae > Cochliomyia > Cochliomyia hominivorax. The sequence goes on from PYHX02000495.1 coordinate 13,742,870, forward strand.
CGTCAATAGATTTGAAATTGAATGGGAAATCGGAAATTAATGTAATATGAATAATGGATAATTAAAAAGAAAATAAACAATAAAAATAATTAAAAAAAGAAACATTTTTATTATTATTTATATTCTATTAACTGATCTGATCTGCATGTTTAAAAAATATTACTATTTTATGTCAGAGAAAAATGGATCCTTTGTAAAAATATGTTTGGAAATGCAAAAAATTATTTTAAGGTTATGAAATGTTTTAAAATTTACAGTACGATTTAATGAAAATTATTTGTTTGATAACCTAAATATTTATATTATAAATTCTATGGATTCTCCGATCTACAGATTTGTTATTAAAATTCTAAAATCTAAATGACAACACATAATCACTAACACACATTTTTAACATTTGTTGTTGTTTTTAAATACTTAAGTAGTTTACTAATATTTAAATCAGATCAAATTTATTTATATGATCAGGTCAATCGAGTTCATTTTGGGGTTGTCATTTCTGTGTAGTTTTCTATGTGTGCGTGTGTGAAGTAAAGAATTAAGAGCAAATAGAACAACAATTTAGTGTTATTTTGCGAAATTTATGCTAATTTAATAGTATTAAAGTTTTTGTTGCAAATATCAGAGAAGAAATGTTATCATTATTATAATACAACAAACTAAATATATCGATCGTAAATAAATTTTAGTGATACTAATTTAATGCAAAAATATTTATACGTTTTGTTTGAATGAAAATCTATAGATCGAAAGAAACATATAAATATTTTGCAAATTTGCGAAAATGGCATCAGTTGTCCACTGTTATTCCTCTTTAAGACTTCATTCTGAAGAAGAATATCCAGCAGTGTTAAAGCAATTTGAAAATAGTATAATTTTCCTCTCGATAATTGTGTGAACTTTTGTTAAAGAGCCTTTGGCAAAATGCGCTCGAGCCTGCTGGTTCTGGCCATACTGATAATTCAGTCAGCTTGTAAGTTCCATGTATATACATATTTATCAGAAATTTGTAAGACTAATAACAATTTCATTATATAGATGGCATTGAAGGAAGAAATGGTAATACTTATAGATTATATAAACCAGTACGTGAAAGTACGGATTTTGAAGATGCTCGGTTTATTTCTGGCCTAATGCAATATATGATGATGAAGAAGGGACAAATGCCTGCTCCACCTCCAACGGAAACTATAGTGCCTATCCCTGAAGAGCCTACAGTAACTACGCCAACTGTAACACCAACAACTCCTACGGAAACAGATGAACCAACCGATACAGCTACACCAACAGTCACGGCTACCGAAGAAGAGCCACCACCAAACGAACCAAAACCAACAGCTACACCAACAGTTACAACACCGACCGCAACACCAACAGTTACAACACCACAAAACCCAGCACCTCCAAATCCACCACCACCAAACCCACCCGGAAATCCAAGACCAACAGCCACAGCGACAACACCAGCTGATGAAAATCAAGGTAATGGAAGATCATCAAATTACAAACTTGACTCTAAATACGACAGTGACTACTACGATGAAGATGATGAAGATGATAAAGATGATAAAGATGATAGAGATGATGATAATGACGATGATGATGACGATGATGATGAACCAACAAATTTAGTCAGCAGCGATACCAACAACAACGACTTGGCTTCTATTATCGAGCCAGCTGAACAGGGTCGTTCTACAAGTTCAGAACTTTCCCTTACACGTCGCCGTTTGTGGAGACAAAGACGTCTAAATCGTCAAATGGCTCGCAGATATAGAAATCGTATTCGTTACTTAAAACGTCTAAATGATTACAGATTGAGAATTTCCAACAGAAGAGAAGATATTCGTAGACGTAATCGTAATAGTAGAAATCGTCGAGAAGCAATTCGCCGTCGTCTTCGTGCAGCAGCACTTCGTCGTCGTCGTGCAGCCCGCCGCCGCCGTAATCGTAGACGTCGTTTAAATATTCGTCGTAGACTTCGCAGAATACGTCTTTTAAATAGAAGACGTCGCAATTCCCAAAAACGTCGTCAGGCCATTCGTCGTCGCAATAGATATATTCGCCTTAGGAATGAAGTAGCTTTGCGCAGATTAAGACGTAGAGGCGGTAATCTTGTTATTCGACCAGTTTTGTAAAATCCATTAACCCGAACAAACTATCAAATAAATGTCGATAAACGTTAAATTAAAAAACTGTATTATTTTTATTTAAATTGTATGTAAAAACGGGAAAATATTATTGTAGAAAAATATTTTACAAGAAAAACCATTACCTGAAGAAAGAGATTGGGACTATATTTGAAATTTCTCATAGTTATATCTTTCCTGAACCCTAAAAATAACGTATCCCTAAATTTTATGTTCAAAAATTTTCTATTTTCACACTTTTTCAGTAGAATTTTCGTTTAATTTTTATCAAATCACCTTTGTTTTACAAAACCCAACTTGTAAAAAGTTGACCAAGCATGTTATTAGACAGTACCGAGAGAAACTATCCGTTGAAAGAAAACCTTGTTTAAGGTGGAAAGATTGGTCCAATTCTAAAGTTTGAAATGTTGGTAGGATTATAATTTTTGAGGCCTTAAAGTGTTTGTAATCGTTAAGTAATGACTGTTTCAAGAACTGCAATGAATGTGGACCATATAGGCCAAATTGTTGATGAATTTTTGGAATTATTAGGAAATCATTTTAATAAATCAAATATTTTTTTTAAATTTCTTAAAAATTTTAAAGGTTTTTAATTCCTCCAAAATTCACAATAAGTAGATAAAAATTCTATATATATATATATATATATATATATATATATATATATATATATATATATATATATATATATATATATATATATATATATATATATATATATATATATATATATATATATATATATATATATATATATATATATATATATATATATATATATATATATATATATATATATATATATATATATATATATATATATATATTATTCTGCCCCACAGTGCATTCATATATAAATGACATTTAAATATTAACATTTTTACCTTTCGCATGTAAACAAGGCGTATTGTATTCTACATATGTAAAATTATTAACTGTATGATTTACAGAAACAAAATCACTTAAATAGAATTGTAAAAGCGTTAATGACTTTTTGAAGAAATTTCTTCTTCTTTTGTTCTTCTTTTGTTACTTTTCATTCTACACGTATGATGAAAATGGCTTAAGGCCATTTTATCATTTTTTGAGGTTTTGAAGTTGTTCCTGATCAAACAATAGAATTTTAAGCAAAAATAGTTATACTTTCGTATTTACCGTTTCTTAAGTACTTGAACCTAAATTAATGATTTTTTGTGATTGATTTTTACAAAATTAAAAAAAACGTTTCTTAATAAATAGAACGCTCAGAAGTAGTTTTGATGAATGTAAAATGATATTTAATTTTTTTCTTTTGGAATCCAAAAATGCCTGGCAAAAGACAATTTTGGCTCTGTATAAAAAGCATGGAGTGTTGAATTTTTGATATCAAAGATTGATTTGCAATCTGAGCAATCACCAAAATATTTATTGAAAAATTCTTTTATTAATTTGAAAGTAGTTTCAATTATGAAATTCTTGACTTTAATTTTTGTTCTTTTGGCTACTTTTACCGTAATGGTTTTAGCAGATCCAGAGCCTGAACCAGCCAAAGGTGAGTTTAATAGCTGTTAAATAACAAAATTATAAAATTCCTTTTTTTCGCACAGCTTTCAGATATCGTGCAGCCCAAATCATAGAGGATGATGTAAAAGAGGTTGATGATAAAAATGAGGATGCTTATGATGAAGAGGAGAATGTTGAAACTAGTAATTCATCAAAGAAAAGTGATAGCTCCAGTGGTCGTTTGTTTATGAGGAAATTTCTATTCAGGAACATGTTTGGCGAGAAACAATCCCAACCTATTATTATTATAGCTGGAGCAAATAATGATGATGTCCCACCAACTAGTACAACGTCAGCCGAAGAAAGTACAATTCCTACTGTCAGCGGTACAGTTACAACTAATCCCAATGATCAAGCTGCAGCACAACCAGGTCAACGTATACATCTTTATGGTCGCGGTTCCAGCGATGAAAATGATAATGAAAACTCCAATGAAGACATCGTTGGCAATGAACAAACATTAGCTGATGCTTTGGCAGCTGGTGCTGAAGAATATGTTGTTACCGATGAAGAAATCAAGGGAACTTCCGAATCTAAAGCGAATCGTGGTCCTACTCGCATTAATCTAAGACGTCATAGTGGTAAACGTGGTGAAGTTGTAACTGTACGCATTCCACTAAAATATCGTGGATATTTCAAAAATGGTCAACGTATTGTTTTGAATACCAGTTATAACAAAAGAAGAGGTGCTTCAAAACGACGTGTAATTAAGAGACGTGTCAACCGTAGACCTGTTAATAAGAACAAGAATAAACATCGTCGTGTCGCTGCTGTTTAAATTGCATACATATTTAATTCAATTTAGAAATTAAAGGAAAATTTTGCGAGTTTTGTAAAATAAACCTTAAATCAAAGTCGATGATTAAAAATTAAATTAAATGTAAAATTTCTGAAATCGCAAAATGGTGTTGTTTTTGTTATGAAATTAATTTAATTTGGTATTCAGAGCATAACATTAAATTGTGGGTCTTAATTTGAATTACAAAAAATTATGCAACCATCCTCGCATAATTTGATTTTCTAATATATGATTTCAAAAAAATAAATTCAAATATCAGTTTACTAATGATTTCGTGAGACATAATTTTATCAGAAATAAAATTTGAAAAATCGATTTGTTCTTATCAATCTAAGTTTGAAATTTATATTAATTACGCAGTAGGTCTTCTAAGTGAAATATGGAATGCTATTGTCCGATCTTTACAGAATTTGACGCATAGACACCAAACAGGTATCTTAATTAATTTTATCTAAAACAATTTGTTCTGAAAAATATATAAAACCTGTTTACGTTCCTGAAAGCTTTCTTTAAACAAAAAAACACCTTATAGGACTAAGTTCAGACAGTGTCGAATTCTACTGCTTTTAAATAAAAAATGAATTTAACCTCTTTATTTTAAAATCCCAAAGTTTGAAATGTTGATAGCATTATACTTTTTGAGGCCTTAAAGTGTTCGTAATTATTAAGTAATGACTTTTTCCAGACCCGCATTGAATGTGGACCATATAGGCCGAATTGTTTATGAATTTTTGGGATTATTAGGAAATCATTTTAATAAATCAAATATTTTTTTTACATTTCTTAAAAATTAAAAAATTTTTAATTCCTCCAAAATTCACAAAAAGTAGATAAAATTTGTCTTTTTGTTCGGCTGTCTATTGTTCGCACGCTCTCATCCACAATAATTGAGAGAACTCTGAGAAGTTTCCTATTTAAAACCGGTTCAATGCATTAAAATCAGTTTAATACATTAAAAGATATAGAACGATATCTAAGTCAATTGGCAAATTACAATGAAATTTTCCATAAATTTGAACTTTTTATAATTCATTACTGTTCCAAAAATTCAAAATCGGTTCGTGACTAATTTAGTGTCTCTGTCTTATAGTTAAGAAAAACTGTTATATGTTTTATGTTAACAAGTGTATATGTGAGTGTGTACGAAACATAATGTATTCTCTTTACACGCCTTTAGTATTGAAGATTCGGCATAACCGAATATAGCATTCAAACTTGTTTGTTCTAACTTATTTCTTTTGCTTTTGTGTAAAAATTGTTTTACGACTCAGAATCACCTTCTGAGTTGATTTAACGATGTCCATCCGTCTGTTTAGCTGGCTGTCTGACTCTCCATGTAAACCTTGAGAACAAAATACAGGCCTCGTTTTTTTAAAAATGTCTTAATGAAATTTGGCATGTGTCATTATTTTGACCCAAGGACGTTGTCTATTGAAATTGGTGGTGATGGGTCCATTATTTCACCTAGCTCCCATACAAATGTTCCTCCCTGTATTAGAATTTAAGGTCACGAAAATTCTAAATATAAATATTATATATACTTTTATGATTCGAAAACAATGTGCCAAAATTTACAAGAATTGGTCCCATACAACACCTCTTCCAAAAATTACTTTGTAAGACTTAAATTTCGCAAATATTTTGGTGTTGTAATAAGAATTGGTAAAAGCAAGATAAATATGAACGAAAATCGGTGTGCGAAATTTTTCGAAATGTGGTCCATAATTTCTTCTATCTCCCATAAAACATCCATAGGAAAAATCCTTTTAAAACACACTAATCCCTGAATGTTAGTACCATAATAATATTCTACATTAGGTGTAAAATAAAAAACACCTTTATACGAGGATGGTTCATTTATTTTGGAAGCTAACACTTGAAACCAACAATGTGGTATATTAAATAGTCGGGTTCGACCGACAATAACTTCTTTGTTGTTTGGTTTCATCGAGAAGCAACTTAACAATACCTCTTTAAAGTTAATAAGATTTTTTCTTAGTCTTCTTGTTTAGCCTACTCAAACTATATATGTGGAATATTTTTATAAACGCAGATATGAAAATTGCTTTAAAAACATGCAATGAAACATCATAAAGAAAATCGTCTAAAATTCGCACGAAAATTCATGAAATGGGAGTGCTATAAAGTGATTTTCTCTAAAGAAAAAAATAAATTAGATGGTCCTGACTCCTTGATTTTGAATTGCTTGAGGATTTCCTTCTCTCTTTTATGGATGAAGAAATGGTTGAAGATTGCATATTTCAGTAGGATAATGTTTCATAGCAGTCTAAATTATAGTTTATCGAACACAGCCTACCTATGTTGGACTGTCTGACTTGCAGTGTGAACTTAAACCTAATGGAGAACTTTTGGAGATACATGACTATTAAAGTTGAATTCTTACTGTTTCGATCAAGTTACCTTACAAATGAATATATTATTAATCTCATTTTTAAACCCAACTTGATCCTAAAAAAAGTTGGCCAATCATTCTAAGGTCTACCGTTTTTCAATGTTATGAAACAGTAACTTGGGAACTTGAAGCAATTTCATTTCTTAATAATTAACATGCTTTAATGTCATTAACCTAAATAATTAAAAGTCAAAAATATATTTCTTACATTTAAAGATATCTCACACAACTTTATTAACTCTAATAAATGCAATTTAAAATTAAATTTACTTCAAGTTTCAAATATACACAAAATCATTAAGAAGCATTAACACTCCCATTGACACCTACGAGTAAAATATCACAAACTCATCATCGTCTACACCATTATCATTATCACCATCATAAGCAATGACAATGTTCACTTAAGGCCACCTGTTACTTCGATGGCAGCCCCATTAACATATGATGATTTATCAGATGCTAAAAATGCTATTACTTCAGCAATTTCGTTTGGTTCACCCATGCGACCCAATGGACATCGCATTACAACTTGTTCTTTAATCTTTTCGGGCACCACCTCCACCATTGGTGTATTGATGTAACCGGGCAAAATGGCATTGACCCGTATGCCAAATTTACCAAATTCTTTTGATGCCACCTCAGTAAAGGAAATGACACCTGCTTTGGTGGCTGCATAATTCGCCTGACCTATATTATTCATTTTGGCCACAATACTTGAGATATTAACAATACTGCCACCCGTAACATTATGCTCAATCATGGCCTTAGCAAATTGTTGTGTCACCATAAATGTGCCCTTTAAATTTACACTATAAACATCATCATAGTCGTGTACGGGCATTTTAAGTAAATAACCATCACGTGTAATGCCAGCGGAATTAACCACCACCGAGGGGGCAGTTTTAAATTGTATGCAAGACTGCTTTACGGCTTTACAAACGCTATCGTATGAAGAAACATCAATTTCCAAGGGGTAAATATCTGTAAAATTGCATTACGAACAAAAAGTAAAGCATAACTTTGGGCTTCACAAGAAAACATAAGGTGAGTGAAGGAGAAACTCACCATTGCCCACTTGTTTAGCCGTCTCTTCGGCTGCTTTAAAATTACGATCAGCTGCTATGACTTTTGCTCCATAATCTTTTAGCACACGACAAGTACTGCGTCCAATACCAGAGCCAGCTCCTGATTTTTTTGTATACACATTCATTAAATGTGAAATTTTTGTTATTTGATTACAAAGAAATAAACTTACCGGTTACGATCGCCAATTTACCCAACAATTGTTTAGACATGATTTAATTAAATAAAAGTAATTTTAAGAACTGAAAAATATGATTTTAATGCTGATAAAAAACAACACTCCTCACTATTATGTTGGGTAAACAACTGATCAATTCTATGAAAAACATATGAAGATAATAACAAGGTGAATCAATAAGGTTAACTCATGATCCAGATCTTTGTTTTGTGTTTATTTAAAAGATCATATTTGTCAAACAGCTGTTTTTGTCAGAACACCAAAACATTTAACGTCCGCCAAGATAGCTACGAATTTGAAAGAAAAAAAATAACACCATTTCGATGCTTTGGACCATTTTTAAATCGATATATCTTAGAAAATGTACTTTACAATGCAGGCAATCGAAGAACATCACCTTTAGGCTCTAACAACAAAATTTCTACAAACAATTCAGGAAATTTACTAAGATATCTGAGCTTTAAATTTTACCCACAGATGGTATTTTATCATAAAGTATCAAGGAACTAGCTAAATAAGAATTGGGAGAATACTACTAGAAGATTATAAAAAAATTTTATTTTGTTCATAGAAAATAAAGATTTCATGGAACAAGAAACCAGCTTGTCGTATTCATAAACGAATTTGAATTTTGAATTTTTCTAAAAAATATATTATTCTGAAGAAGAACATGTTTCATCGCAATTAATTGCTAAGATTTTTAAATTATATTGAATATATTTTTTCTTTTCATGTTGATCTTTATTTGTCACAGATCTATTTTTGAATTCCACTAACATTAAATAAAAATGTTATTTTTGCGCAAAATTGGAAAAAATTAATTTCTTCATTAAATAATAACTAGTGACAGTGAAATTTTAGCACAATTGTGAAAACTACAAACTTAATTAACTTATCCCAGCCCTGTCAGCAATATAAGGAAAAGTGAACAGCAATAAGAAATAAGGACAATAATCAACAAATTATGTATGATCTTGATATACGAAACGATATTTCTTTTGGTTTTCAGAAAAAAATAAAATAGGAAAAATTTTGCATATTTTGGTTTTCTTATTCATAGACAAACATTTTGACAACTAAACGATAAAAAATCAGGTGAGCTTATAAGACTACCTGGTCTTGCGCTATTAATAGGGTTGCCATTGTTATATTAGAAAACGAATAAAAAGATAAAATATCTATACACTTAGTCACCTTTAATTTTTTTCATTTTAAGAAAATTTTTATGTAAAAATAAATTTTTTCTTTATTAAATTAATTAATTCTTCACAGAAAAAAACTTAAATTTACTAAATAATATTGTATTTTACTATATTCTTGATTTTATATGAAATATAATTGTAAATTTTAATTTTATTTCAATTATGTTGCTTTCTGTCATTCCGCTCGAACAGGTAGTCCCTCGCCGTATAAAACATTTCACACTTTTCGACACCTTTTTTGTACTCTTAAATTCTCTTTTAACAAGAGTCTAATATTTCCGCACTGCCTTAGCACCGAGCAGAGGTACAAGATAGTTTTGAAGAAAAATCGGCATTTATCAGAAATTAGATTTAAGAATTCGTTTTTTTTAAACTAAACAATTTATTAGGAAAAATAATGTTTAACAAAAAATCTTGAAATAAAATTATATATTTGAAATATGTAGTACAGGAATAGTAATTTTTAAAGGAGTGTAAAACCACTAATCTTATGCACTACGTAGTCCTAGTGCATTTCATAAATATATTTCATTCATATGATAAAATTATTATATTTAAAATGTTTTTAAGATTTTTGAAAAATTTGTGGTTTTTCTGTTTTTTCTTTGTAGCAAGTTAATAATAAAAAAAGTATATCATCTGAAAATCCCTCGAAGTACATAATTTGTGAAATCTGTAAGGTCCCTTTTGATATTTACAACAAAACAATTTTTAGAAAATTTTCACTGCTTTTGGGTCTTAAACTTTTTTTCATTCCTTCAAGCACCAACTACATAAAATTTTTGACCATCAACTTGCGAGAAATCTTCTAAAACATATACTTACTTCGTACCAAATAGTCCGGGCACAGGGCAGACCGGACTGCTTTCCTATTGAATGTGTTGGGAACTCTTTTAAAATACTTTCCACTTTCTACTTGAAACGTCATGTAGACCATTCATCCTGAATCAGTTTTTCTATCAATTGCCAAGTTCTCCCGGTACTGTTTAAAAAATTAGAAACTGTTTGACGGCAGATCTTAAATGCTTAGGTCACGTTTTGTAGGATCAAGTTGGGTTTTATTGAAAATATTTAATAATTTAAATACACATTTTTTTCTGGTCTCTCATTTAAATCAGATTAATAAAAAATTAATTTGTTTTATATTAAACATAATAACTGATACATAATAACTGATTAAGAATTTTACACATGGAAAGATTTCAACCACTTTTGAAATGTTGATATCACTGTTACATATTATAATGATCTCAATATCCGACTAAAAGTATGCAACACTGTTTATGGCGATAATTATGGTTGCCATATCACAAACATATTTAATCACTGTTGTATCCAAATTGCGATTGTCTAACATTTTTTATGGAAATAAAACACATTTCGACTTTTTTCAATTTAAATATTTTTATTTAATAATAAAAAATCATTTACTTATCAACAAAATTGCCAGCATTTATTTATTTAAATCAAGCAAATATATATTTGGATTCGACATTTTCTTATTACTAAAAATATATTTTTTGTTTACTTATTTGTATACCCTACACCACCATAAATGGATTTGGTATTATGTGTTTGAGCTGATAATTGTAACAGACAGAAAAGTAGTCTTATGTATACTGTTCGATTCAGAATCACTTTATGAGTTGATTTAAGCATGTTTGTCAGTCCGTCTGTTCGGCAGGCAGTCTATGTAAAGCGACTCAAGGACGTTGTCTATTAATTTTATTATATATTATTATGGGCCCCATACAAATGTCCCCTGGAATGGGGACATTTGTATTTGTCCATAATTTTGTCTAATTCCCATATAAACCTCCAGAAAAAATTCCTTTAAAACGCATAAATTGCACGTACATGTGCGTAACATAATAATTGCACACAAACGCATAATAAGAAAAGCATAATAATACGAGCGCCGTTCATAAATTTTTCGTAGCACACATTTACAACCAACAATGTGGTGTAGGGTATAACATAGTCGAGCTTGACCGACTATAACATTTTAACTCGTTATTTTTTATAAAACTTTTCTTTTTTATAAATTTACAAATATGATTTATAGTTTTATACAAAATATTCATGCAAAATATTATAAAAAATATACAATTTAAATTATTATAAATTTATTTGTTTTTGTAAAAGATTCTTTTTTAAAAAATAATTCTAAAACTAAATTATTTGAAGCAAATGAAAGAATTTTATTTAAAGTTAAATTAATACAAAATTTTATTAAAAATGTTAATTCTTTTATTTTTTTAATTTTTATTTTTTAAAGTGTAAATATTAGTAAGTAAAATAGAAAAAATAATATGAGATGAGTTGAGGAAAACGTCAATAATAGGTGTGTTCACGGAGTGAGGTGAAATGAATATGTACGCTATTTTTAAAGACTATATTGAAACACACTATAAAATAATTAATTATTTGAGAACCGTAATTATAATTATATTAATTGAGTAGTTAAATTAAAAAAAATAATAATTTCAATTTTTTGTTTTATTTTAATTTTTTGGTAAATACTTTTTCATTTTTTTTATCAATTTATATTAAATACTATTTTCAATAGCAAGCTTTTTATAATTTTTCACTGATTTTTTTGTATATATTTTCCATTGTACACAAAAGCACAATTATGACTTTAATTTAGTTAAATTTTTATATTTAATTAATATTTTTGTAAGACACTACATTCAAGGTAATTTGCAAAAATATGCTTTATATTTTTGTTATTTTCTTTTTATACCCTACACCAGTGTAAGTGATTGGGGTACTATACGTTTGTGCTGATGTTTGTAACATATAGGCGTTACACCCATCTTTAATTATACCGTTCGATGCAGAATCACTTTCTGAATCAATTTAACGATGTCCGTCTGTCTGTACGTTCGGCTATTGATGTAAACCTTGTGAACACTCTACAGATCGCATTTTTGAGAACACTGCACTGTACACTTCAGAATAAATCAGAAATTATAAATTATACGAGAATCGTTCATTAATTTCTCTTTAGTACCATTTATAACCAACATTGTGGTGTAGGGTATTACATAGTCGGGCTTGACCAACTATAACATTTTTTTCTTTTTTTCTATTTTTTAGTTGAAATATTAAAGCATATAGATGTTTTTTTTTCGAAATAATTTCCAATATTTTTTAAATATTATTCTGTTATTCTATTATTCTGGGATTTTGTTCAATATAATTTAGTTCGTTTTATATAAAAACAAAATTTTATTTTAATTTTGCTTTAATTTTCTATATTAAACTTATTTTACTTAAAATCTATCAGGTACTTTGGCTTTTTTTAAACTAGAACTATTAAAAAATATTATAATCATATTAAGACTACTAAATATTTTCTTAACAATTTACTTAGTTTTAATTAAATTTTTCGTTATTAATTACTTACTAAAAATAATAAATCTAATAGTAAACTCTTAATATTTTCATTTTTTAACTTAAGCCGAGTTTAACATAAATTTAAGACATTATATTAGCTGCTTTTTAAAAGGGGATAGGGGTGGCTTTAAAAGCAGTTCTTAATTCTTTCATTTTATATTCTAAAGTTGGACTGTTATTTTAAGGACAGCACATGGAGGAGAAATCGTTTCAAGTAACCATAATCAAGAAGTAACATATTACGATTTTTATTATTACGCAAACTATAATATGGTCAATTAATTGATTAAGTCAAATCTATAAACATAATATAGTTGTGACATAACCATAGTTTTGTCATGTTACGTGCTTAATATGTTGTTTCATGTTTATGGTTCTCACAATTATGTGTTTCTCTGCATGTGGGATTTAATCATATAAAATTTTATATTTTTTATAATTTTTTTAAATACTTTTTTTAATTTAGTCTTTTTTAGTTAATAGAGATTGGCTGCTTTTAGGATTTAATTAAGCAAAGATGACTTTGAAGGAAAAAAGATTTCTAAAATTTCCTATAAATTCCAAACTTATTGTCAAATATCTACAGAATACAAATTTTTCGAAAATTTTGATATAAAACTTGAAATTATATCTTATAATAAAATTTAAAAATTCACCATACCAAGTTTTCACCATATGAGGTAAGAATTTAAATAACGAAATTAGAAGGAGTTTTTTAACAAATTATCTGTGTCCAACAAATTTAAAAAATCACGACATTAAAATAAATATGGTGAATTTAGCTAAATCTGATGTTTTGGAAAAAAGTGTTGAATTTAGAAATTAATTAGTTCCACTATTTTCAAAATCTTCTTACCCTTAAAGTCTCTTCAGTTCACACATTTTTCTTCTTTTATTTAAAAGTATGACTTTTTGTTTTGAATTTCTTTTTTTTCTTCGAATTCACCTGTAGTGGTGAATAAGTATATATAATAACGCCAGTTTAAGTATTATTTACAATTTTCAGTCTTTCTTTTAAAATTAAAATTATTCAAAATTTCTTCCTTTCTTCTTCTTCTTTGCGACCTAATTTATATAAAAAATAATAATTTTTTTTTCATTTACCTTAAACAGCTGTGGGTGGTGGCAGTAGGGAGGAATTTGATGATCTTAAGTAAGGATTACCATAAATGGCACTAAAACGTGGATCCACCGCTGAGGCAGGTGTGGCGGTAACCACATGTGTGGCAGTACTTTGATTACTACAACTACCATTGGGAGATGAACTCACCACTGAAGCTGTGGTTGATTGTAAACTGGGAAGACCATTTTCCTGACGTATTTCCCTTGAGCCTATAATGCTACCCGTCAAACTACCACCACCATTCGATGACAAAAATGTCATGGGTAGATTTTGTTGTTGTTGTTGCTGCTGATGTTGCTGTTGCAGCTGTTGTTGTAAATGATTTTGATGATTGTTTTGTATTATTGTTGAGCTACCATTCGATTTGGTTGAACAAGTGGTAAGATATTGGGGTGGAGGACTATAGTGTGTGGTATAATCACCATAAGGTACATAACCACCTGAGATATCAACTTTGAGATCACTATAATTGGAAGTACGATCACCAGCCTCCATTTTACAAGAACCCACACCGCCATTTTTGGTAATTTGATGTTCACTAATTACATCGGCCGGAGGAAGTTTGGAACGTTTTTTACACTTGAAATACACCACCACCAAAATGGTAATAATCATTAAAAGAGCCACCGCTGAAATGCCACCTACTATGGTCATTAATAAAGGAACGCTTTCTAAAAAAAAAACAAAAAAAAAAAAAACATTGGGAAAAGTAGGAATTAATAATTTTTACATAGAATAATGTTTTAGGTTATGTTTAATAAATTGATATTTATAGTAGTTATTATTTTTTGTTACTTACTTTGGGCTTGTAAATTAATTTCTGCCACATCATTGCCATAATCATTGACCACTGTACAATTGTATTTGCCATAATGATAAGATTGACTGTCACGTATAATTAGAGTAGATTTCACACCACCCGGCACAGCATCAACTAACACAGAATAATCATGACCCAATTCTGAACTAATTTCATGACCATTAAATGTCCACGAAACATGACGAGCACGTGGCACTGAGGTTGCAAAACATTCAATACGTGCTGTATCACCAACCAAACCATATTGTGTGCGGGCCGAGGAAATAGAGGGTGAACCTTTTAGATAAACATAAGCATCGGCTGAGATTTCAGCATAACCGGGAACATTAGCTTTGCAATAATAACGACCGGCAGTTTCATTGCTTACACTAAAGGTTAAATTAGGACTGGAACCGACCACCTTAAAGAAGAAATAAAGCAAGAAAGAATTTAATAAAATCTCTAATTGAGAAAACAACTTTATTTAAATGTTCGTGTTATGACCATGTACTTACTCTATCAATAGGGTGTTGTATCCAGACAATATCGGGGGTAGGATTGCCGTCAACCTCACAGTTCAAGGTAACCAAACTGCCAATATCGGCTTCCATAGAACGAGGTTTTTCTTTAAAGGTGGGACCGTCTTAAATTAAACAATAATGAAATATATTATGAAGAGAACATTTAATAATGTGTGTTTTATTGTTGAAACACTTACAGCTAATATCCAAGGTCTCACTGTCCTCACTTTTGCCTATAGAATTTTGTACTTCACATTTAACTATGGCATCATGGAATTTTCTGGTAACATTACGTATAACCTAAAAGAGTTATCAGAAAAACAAAATAAATCATTAAAATTTCTGCTTCCTCAAGTGCCACAAAATTTAAACCTACCATTTCGGTTTTTTGGCCACCACTAATAGGCTCATCATTAATATACCATTTATAGCGTACATCACTGGGATTAGCATCCGCCTTACATTCCAATCTAACTTGAGAATGTTCTAATATACGACCATTACCCACCGCACCACCTATTACGCTAACTCGTACTTTGGGGGCATATTTCACCTCCACTCTTATTTTAGCCGAACGATAAGTACGATCTGCTGTATTTTGGGCCTGACAAGTGAAAGTAGTATTATGATATTCCTTTTTGGGTGTTAGTTTCAAAACTGATTTGGCCGTAAATCTCTTTGGATCCGGTAAAGGTATAACAGTGTATTCTATATTATCAGTTATAACATTACCAAAACCATCGATCCATGTAATTTCTGCCGGAGGTTTACCACCCACCGATACACATTCAATATCAACTTTACGATCTTCAGTTGTATGTATCACATCACCTTGAGAGATTTTTGGTGCTTCGGGTGGTACTAACACAGTGATTTTGGCAAATGTAGATCTAACAGCTGGTTGTCCTTCAGGTCCAGGACTTACTTGACACTGATAGCGAGCATCATCGTCCAACATTACCGGATATATATCCAAAGAATAATCTCCTTCCTCATCACTGCCTATCATGGCATATCGCTCGAAACCCACCAAATCACGAGAGGTACCCAAACCAAAATCATCTTTAGTCCATTGTAAAACACCTTGTTTATTGATAACTCTACAGGGTAAAGTCACACGTGCGCCTACCACTGCTGTTTGATCTTGTGGTTCCATGGCAAAACGTTGATTTTGAAATTGTGTAAAAAGATTTGAAGATTTTCCATAACTGCAGCGAGGCAAAGAGATAAGACTGACAGTTAATAGAATGTGAAATAGATGACAAGAGAGAGTTTTTGTATTTAAGCAGGCCATGGCTATGAAAGCAGATTTTTTGTTGTAATATTGATTTAATCCAAGTTAAATCAAGAGGTATGATGAAACAAAAAATTAAAACTCTGCAAAAAGAAGAAAAAAAAAACAAAATTAATAATTAATTAATATATTTTTTCTATAGGTCTTAACTAAGAGAGCATTCTAGTTCCCTCCAGTTAAATTTAAGGTCAGTTCTAGTTCAATTAAATGCTAATTCATCTCTCGTTCAGTTATAGTTCTGTTCTAAATCAGTTCTAATTCACGTGCAGTACTATTTAACTGTCCATTCATCCATTTATATTTATTCGTTTTAAAATAAAAACTTCTTATCTTTTTAACTTGAACTAAATATTTAGGCATTTTCCCACCGAAATCACCAAAAAACAATGGATTTTAAGTCACTTTTTCCTAAAAGCAATATTTATTTTGAAGTTATGTTTTTAATTTTCTTTATAGCATTCCCCGCATTTAATACTTCTTTGGAAATTGCCATAATTTAAAGTAACAAATTTTAACACAAAAAAAATTTTATCACAAGTTTATAGCATTTTCTTAAAATGTTGTTGTTGTAAATTGTAGCATATTACACACAAGCTAGAAAATACACCTGACATAAATCTAATATAAAACTTATGCCATAAGCAATATACTTGTACTTGGACTTGTTCATTGTTCTTCCCAACAACAACAAGAAAATAATGAAAATGAAAAATAAAACAACAAATTATTTTAATGAATTGTTAAATTACAATTTGTGCGGCATATTCTGGTCACAAGTTAAAAAAAAGAGAGAAAGAAATACAAACAATAAATTTAGGTTTTTTTTCGTTCTCCACAATTTGATTTTTTATATTTTCTATAAATTACAAGCAAATGGTAGTAGCTGCACAGTGGGATGGAATGGAAATATATTTGGGATTAAGATTCAGTTCACATCAAATACCAGAGGTAGTTCACTTTAAGCTCGTAAAGCTCTATCATGGAACAGGCTGTTAGGTTCCTCTTACGGAATTATAATGAATCACAACCTCGGTTAAGTCTAGATAAAGTTTTATGTAAATCCATTTAGACAAACAGAAATGATTACTACTTTTGTTTATTATAACCCACAGTGCCAAATCTACTTGTAAGTGTGTATTGTATTGTCATAGGTAAAGTATACCTAAATATTGTATTGTTTTATTTAAAATATACTGGAGATGGTAGAATGCGTGTAAAGTATTTATATACCAAACCGACATACAAACATATTTCCACACACACAAACATTTATACAATATAACTTTTATTCCAAAAATAAAAATAGAAAGAATTTCATTAAGTTTGAGACAAATTCTTTTAATATAAAATTTGTTTGTTTGTCAGTATGAAATAACATTTATATAAATGTGTTTGTTTGTGTGTAAGTAGTAAAATTTCTTTATGTTTGTGTTAATTTTCAGTTTTTTCTTTTATCTACAGGTGTTTCATACATATTTTTCTCACGCATTACATTTATAGCTTTTTTTGCGTTGTTGTGGTGTGTTTGATTGGTTTGAAGAAGAATCTTCACTCACACTTAGTTAGACAAACGACACAATTACACTTAAACTTACACGTAGACAAACAAAAGTCTACGAGAATGAGAAAAAACTTAGAGAAAACAATCAAACAATAAACATTTTCTAAACAATTTGGAAAATAATCAAAATAGAAAATTAGAAAAAAAAGATAGAAAAATATTGTACCTTGAGATACTTTTTTTCCAGGTAATAGTTTGTTTTTGGTATTACACTGAGATCAAATTTAATTTAAGAGATTTAAAAAAAAAACGTTAGAGCTTGAAGAAATTTAAAAGTAATATATTGAAATAAAACTTTAGCAAAATAATTATCAAGAGATTGAAGGCTCTTCTGACTTATTATGGCATAGAACATCAATGTTCTCGACAGAAAACAATTAAATAAGATAGTATTGGTAATTTGACATTACCAAATAAAACTAGAACTGAACTAGAATTGAACTAGAACTGAAGTAGAACTGAAGTAGAACTGAACTGGAACTTAACTAGAACGGAACTAGAATTGAACTAGAACTGAACTAGATATTAAATAGAACTGAACTAACAAACACTCTTTACTGCACATATGAATCATCCTTCAGATTTAGCTATATGTTTCTGTCCGTTATCTGTGCTGTCGCATCTCAAATTACTTTAAGTGGCAAAAATATTATTACCATTTTTATTTTTTTGAGTGTAAATTTCAATTTTCCTACATAACCTTACTTTTAATAAAGAAGGGAAACATTTTTTCAAAGAAAGCTATAGTTAATTGTAGATACTGGCACAAAATTACAAACACCAACAAAAACTAACTGCCTAATATCTATAGAATTAATTTAGATATTTTCATTCATCTAAACAACATACGACTTCTAGAAAAAATTATCTTAAACGAGAAAAACAAAACACATAAAATAAAATTGAACAACGACAACAACTTTTGCTCGATTAAAGCCACATTATTAGTGGGCTTCCGTTTTCTTAAAGTCGTAAATACACACAACCAACAATCTTTAACGTATTAAATTCGTCAATTTAAACAAGAGAATTAAGAAACAAATTGTATCTTAAAGAAACAAGTGTTTCTGGCGGTTTTAAACAGAAAATTTGTTATTTCCGTTTGTGTGTTGCTGTTAAGGTCCAACATAAAACCAAACCTACAAGTTTCCAGCAGTCAGTCATTCATCTAAACATCTATCTATCCATCCATACTCTTGCATCTCTGTATCCATGTAAATATTTATTTAATTTTTTATGTTTTTTCTCTTTATTTATTTAATGATGTTTGGTTGCTTGTTGTTGCTCGTTGTTTTATAAATATTTTATTTTATTTTTTAAATGTTGGTTTTTTATTTCTTTACTTTCAGCTCTTAAATAATTTTCTTAGGTTTTGGTGTAAAGAAAAGTATTTTGAAATGATATTTTCTTGGTGTTTTTAACAAATTTTCTATGATTACGAAGATAATTAACATTATAACAATAATTCAAGAAAAATTGTTTAAACATTTTTCTTATTTTTTTCTTTATTATTTATAATTAGATTTAATTAACATTTTTTAGAAATGTTTATGATTTGTTTTAGTTAAAATTACAACTACTTTCCCAAATAATAAAATCTGTTATGGATAATAAAATTGTTTTTAAGACAGGAAATGTAAAGAATGTGATAATAATTTAAGAATTTTTGAAATGAAACGTAAATATTTTAATAATAGATGGTAATAGAAAGTTGTTTTGTAATAAGCAACATGTTGCTTTTTATTATAATTGAATAGGAAACATAATTATAATAAAAACATTGTATTTTGAAATTAACAGAATGTTGCAATTTAAGGCAAAAAGGTTTATTATTAAATATTGCTTATTTGAATTCTTTCTGTGCAACATTTTGAAAATAGTTTTTTGAAAAATGTTAATAAACATATTATTTTATCTATTCTTTGTATGCTGTCAGATTAATTATTTTATTATTTATCTATACATATTTTGCAACATGTTTCCAGTAATAAATTTTAAAAGCAACATATAGGTAAACATATATTCTTGTTAAAATATAATAATTAATATATTATTATGTGTATATTATGTAACCCAAAACATATTGAAAATACCTCAGCTCTGAACATGCAGAGTGGGACAAAAAAAATTTTTAATCTGTTACTTATAATCTGGATTTTATATTGTCTGGATTTTTATCTTATTATATAACATGTATATTTTGCTAGAAATTCTAAATTTTTTAGTAACATGTCGATGAATGTTTTATTTATTATTTTAATTCTTTTTAGCAACATGTTGCTATTTATTTTATTTGTTGTTTAAAATAATTTCAAGATTTCAAAATTATTAAAAAAATTTCTTCACGACATTCACACATTCAAGATGTTGCAAGTTTGTTTATTAATTTTTGTTTAAATAACAAATATTAAAAATCTACATGTTATCTATTGATACTTAAGAGTTAGAAAAAAATATTGCAACATGTTGCTAAGATTATTATTTACATTTTTTTCATTGCATTTGATTTAATTTAATTTTTTTATATTCAAAAAAGTTTTATATTTCTCTTGCAATGAATTTCTACAAAACTTTCAACCTTTTTTGTTTAGTATTACTACATACATGTAAATATGTTTGTATTCATTTCAGAATAATTTTTTTTTAGTGTCCAATAACTAGAAAAGTATGTTGCCAGTAAATCCGATTATAACTAATTATGAGACACATATAGTTAGTTATCACAGCAAAAAGCAACTGTACGCTGAAAAAGTTCACAACATGTTGTCAATGCAATTTATTTGTTTGTTATTTTCTTCCATTTTTTACGTCTAGAGGCTTTAATATTTCAAAGCGATGTTTTACAAGGGTGCCATTCCAATTATTTTCCTCCTAACCCCAGTCTGATTTTAAAAGATTTTCAAGCAATTTTTTATGTTTTCATTTGTTTGAGTTTAAAAGTTCAACAACAATAAAACTTTTCAAATGCACAAATGTTTACAAAGGATTGAGAAACGAACTAATTAACGAAAAATACAAAAACTTTAGGTAATTAATTTTTAAAGCTTTTTATTTAGAGTATTTTTGAACAAAAATCTTCTTAGGTCTTCATATTTTTTTTAACAATTTATTTAATAATTTTCTTTTTGAGTAGATACATAAAAATGTTAAGTGGTCTTGAGATTTTTCCATTGAATATTTATTGATTTTTTTGTAATAGTTTTATTATTATAAACCACGACCACAACCACCAATGAAGGGGGAGGAGAGAAAAACAAAAACATTTATTATCAAATTGTATTATAATGTTTTTTATATAACTTTTCTAAAAAAAATCAACAAAATTGTAAAGAACAAGAAAATGTTGTATCATACATATGTATGAATGAATGAATGTATAAATAAATGTTTATTATTATATTTTATATGAAAATGTTTTTCTTGT
Source organism: Cochliomyia hominivorax (assembly GCA_004302925.2). Classification (NCBI taxonomy): domain Eukaryota; kingdom Metazoa; phylum Arthropoda; class Insecta; order Diptera; family Calliphoridae; genus Cochliomyia; species Cochliomyia hominivorax. The sequence goes on from PYHX02000495.1 coordinate 13,764,364, forward strand.
GTTGTTTTTTCATAAATTTTCAGCTGTTTTATATATTTTCCAATAAATACACTTGCTTCTATAGTATTGAATTCAAAAAAGGGCGCCAGACTATATATGACAACATGACTTCTATTCCTTGTGTTTTTATTTGCAGACCAAAAAAGAAGGGTGTGGGGTGTCATAGTAATATTAGAGGCTTTAGTAATATCATATAACCCATCAAACCCTCTTCTCCCAAAAAAGTCCTTCGTTAAAAAGAAATAACAGTCAATAGGACACCAACTAAATACTTAGAAATATAAAATGTAAACAATAAATAATCAATGTTGTCAACAAACTTCAACGAATTGGAAAAACTCTATTGTTTTGTTCCAGATTCTTGACAATGCTTAAAGGAAATCCGGTTTGAAATCATGTATGACAAATTTTGAAAACAATAAATTTAGATTTTCTTTTTTGGTTTCAATTATATTTAAAAGTTTTAAAGTTTTCAGCAACATTTTTTTAATTAACATGTTACTAAACATTTTTAATATAAATAACATTTTAATATAAATAAACATTTTTAATATAAATAAAGGTTTAGAATGTATTTAAAATAAACCTTATGTATAAATTTATAAAATTTTTAACAAAAATTCTAAATCAACTTTACAATGTTAATGGCAACATTTTCCCTATGATAAATAAATTATATAAAAAAGTTGCTAATTTACTTAAAGAAACCTTTTAATAAAACAAAAATAAAAAGTGCCAGATTTTCATAGAAAACATTTTTTAAATTTTAATTTAATTCTCAATAACTTATATAAAAATGTTGCTAATTATCTCTGAGCAACATTTTCGATTTTTTAATACAATCAATTTTGTAAAATTTTATTAAAAATGAGATTTTGAATAAAATTTAAAACAAAAATAAACAAGTATTTGATTTTCATAGGAAACATTTTTTCAATTTCAGCAACATGTTGAAGAACATGTTTCTTAAAACTTCATATTATTTCTTTTAATTTTAAATAATTTTTTTTCAATCCTAAATTCTTGCACATTCTAAAAAAATGTTGCTTTTTTTTGGATTTCACAATGTAACCAATGTTGAAGAAATTTGAAAACCTTTTCATTTTGAGCGAATTTCTTAAATAAAATATAAAACAAAAATAACCAAGTGCATGATTTTCAAATTAAACATGTTCTCTAATCTCATGTTCTCAATTCTAACAACGTGTTGAAGAAAATTTTTTTAATTATCTTCAAATATACTTCATATTTTTTTAATTCTAAATAATTTTTACAATTTTTAAATTAAGATTTCCCTGTTTTAAATGTTGATGTTCAGCAACATTTGTTTAGAATCATACAACAAAAAAGATAATATTAAAACTAAAAAATTCCTTAAAAAACCAATTTAATTAATAGTTAATTCAACATTATCCTTGTGTAGGGTATCCTAAGTCCATAAACGAATAAATAAACGAACTATTTTTATGATTTAAATTTCACACACAGAGCGCGAGTGGGGGTTGTAAATATATTCAGTGGTAGTGTCTGGGCCAAGTACTAGTTGTTGTTTTTATGTCCAAGTAGTAGTTAATGCAAGTGGCCCAAAAGGAAATAAAGAAACTATACGGATGTGTGACTCATACTTAAAATGATTTGTTATAACAATGGAAAACAACAGTAAGAATACAAAATATAAAAATTTATATATATTTTTTTCAATGAAAACCAATACCACCCTTAAACCTCAACACATGCGTCCCCCTTCCCTTTGTTCTCCATCAAACCACTACAAACAGAATGTCCTTTAAAAAAATGATTTTTATATTGAAATTTTTATGAAGACCTAAACAGGAAATTTGTAGACGTTTATTATTTTTTAGTTTTTATTCATTTCTTTTTTATACCCTGCACCATCAAAATCAGAGTCGATTTAGCTATGTCCCTCTGTCGTCTGTCTGTCTGTCTGTCTGTTGTTGACACGCTCACATCTACAATATTTGATAGAGATCATTGAAATTTCGCCTTAGTTTTTGTTATAGTTTTTTATTTAAAACCATCCAAAATCGGTTCAGTATGTTAAAATTTATAGATGGATGTCTGAGACAACTCTAAGTTCAAGCAAATATAATGTTAATTGAATAATATAATGTCAATTCTAAATCGATAAATTCTAAAAATTATCAAAATCGATTCAGTAAAAAAGTTATAGCCAAAAACTTAACCATTTACTTTACCCAAATTAGGGATGGAGGGTATTGAAAATTCGGCATGGCCTAATATAGTACTCTTTCTTGTTTGTATTTTAAGTTGTTGTTGGTGCTAACAAGACTAAAAACTAAAAATTTTATAGAGAACAATTTTTTAAAGAGGGTGTTAAAAATTGTATAAATCCCTTCTCACTTTCCTAATAAACAAAATGTTTAAGTTGTTGGTGGGGGACAAGAAATTTTGTTGCCTTAGTTGTTTGTTTATTGAGCATAATGTTGCTAGCAATCATTTTAATACTGCAGAATAAAGTTTTTTGTTGTTGGAAAATATTTATATTCTTAGATAAACTTTGTTATTTGTTATTTTTTTAATTGTATCATGGTCCATACTTTACTTCCTCCCCTTTCCTTTAAAAATTTTTATCATTTAGTTAACAAGGATGATGTAAGCGTTTGATAAATAATATAATAATGATAAGGAAGTTGTACTAGTTTAATATGGGGAAGGAAGGGGTGAAAGATCCCAACTACATTGACAACTTAATAAGTGGAAAAATATGAAAACTTAATTCCAACTTCAAAATTAACCCTTATTGAGACATAGGGACTTTGTTAAGAATATCGAAAAGGAAACATTTTCAGTATTTAATATTTTAAAGCTTAGTTATTGACAAAAAAGCTTCAGCTTTAACATCAATACTCTTAAGCCTATTTTTTGAAAAATTTTTATGTAACGAGTTTTAAGTTTAAAAGGTGATTAAAGCGTTTTTATAAACATTTTGAAAAAATTTTCCATTTTCTAATGTTATTGATTTTAAAGCTTTATAAAAAATAGAATCCTGTGCTTTAACATGAAAAGCTTTTTTATATTTTCAATTTTTTAATTGAATTATTATTATTTTATTAATTTTTCTGGAAAATCTTAAAGCTTTTCTTGAATCTTTTTCTTTATAGTCACATTAAAACACAAGACAAGGGGAGTCTGTTAAGTATTTTTTAAGAAAGCGTTAAAGCTTTTTTATATTTGCAATATTTGAATTGAAAGCTTATTTTATGATTGCATTTTTTTTTTGTGGAAAATGTTAAAGCTTTTTAGAATTGTTTATAAAAATAAAGCTTTAAATTTAAATTTTTTCTTAATAAACTTTAAAAGCTTCTTATGGGATTCTTTTATTATTTAAAAAAATCTTGCCAACATTAAAGGATTAAACCTAAACTTCTATTCTCGTTAAACAAAAAATTATTAAGGACATTTCCTTATCTCATCTTTTCTACCGTTACTTCATTTTCCTTTAAAAAAACATTTGAAATTTTTTGTTATTTTGTTGCTGGTTTGTATTATTTAGTTTTTTATTCAACATCTTCGTGTGCTTTTTTTCTTTGTGTGGACTATTATAACATGACACAAACACTTGCTTATGAAAATGTTTTACAATATCCTTTTAATGTTATTACAAGTGTGTCCTTGTCGCCAGCTTTGTCAATGTCTCAAAATGGAAAGGAGGCAAAACAGTCAGGCAGCCGTTAAAAAGAAAAATAAAAACTGTAACTAAGAAAAGCGACGCCATTTCTTATCTGTTCCCGAAAAAAAATAATGAAATGATGGTGATGATGACGACAACAACAATAATGTTTAAGGCAGAAACAATACATTGCCAACATATATTTAAATTGCTGCTGTTGACTACGTTTATAGAGATGATAATGATGACAATGTTGCTATTGTTGTTGTTGCTGTTATTTGGCAATGTTGACAACAAAAGAAAGGGGATTTTTTATTTTGATACTTTTATACCCTCCACCACCACAAGTGGTGAAGAGAGTATATTTACTTTGTCATTCCGTGTGTAACGCTATGAAGGAATTATCTCAGACTTCTTAATGTATATATACTCTTGCGACAAACCAAAATCTGAGTCAATTTAGCTATGCCCATCTGTCTGTGTGTTGTTGGCACACTCACATCACAATAATTGACAGAACTCAATGAAATTTGGCTTGAATATTTGTTATTGTCCTGAGAAGTTTCTTATTTAGAACTAGAAAAATCAGTATATTAAAATATATATACCGATTTCTGAGGTAACCTCTAAGTCGGTTTAGTGGAAAACATAACTAATTTTATGACTCATTAATTATTCCGTTTTATATTTAAGAACATTTTTATATACTGTATATATTTGTGAGTGTTTATGTTCGAAACATAGTGTGTTTAATTCACACACATTTGTGGTAGAGGGTATAAAAGATTCAGCATAGCCGAATATAACATTCTTAACTTGTACTTATTCCAGTTTAAATTCTCTGTCTAAAATTTATGCTTAAAAAAACTTAACTGGTGCCACTCAGGCTGGGTGTTTATTGGCCCCGTTATGCTTTACTGACAATCGTGTAAAGCTTACAAAATAAATCCTTGCAAAATATTACAATCATATTCACACATTTTTCTTAAACTCTCTCTTTCTCTTATTGTGGCCTCATACATCCTTTTTTCCAAGCCAATATCTTCTTTTTCTGCCTTTTTTCGTTTTTATATTAAATCAAATTTATATAAATATTTTCGCAAATGAAATATATCTAAACCACTTTACAAACCAATTTATTTGAATCCCTCCATGTGTGTCCCTGTGTCAGAGGAGAGTTGTTGTGTCCACAAAAATGTTGGTTTTAAGTGAAGGAGAAAAAATAATAATTTTATGATAGAAATAACTGCCTTAAAAGATATTAAAAGAAAAATTATGACCTAAAATATAAACTGAAAATGGAAAAATTTTTTTGAAAAAAAATTGTTTACAAAAATGTTTAATAATAAAAAATAAGCTTAAAGAAAATTCCTTTAGAAAATAAAAGAAAAACCAATAAATTATTATAAATTTCCAAGATAATTTGTTTATTTGCACAAAACACCACAAAAATGGAAACAAGATTATAAATTTTGTTTAATTGTTTTTTAAGGTTGGAAAGGAAATTAAAAAAAACGTAATAAAAGTTAAAATTTGAATTTAAAAATTTTAAGGAAATTTGGAAAGAGTTTCAAAAGTTTAAATTAACATTAATCTAGAAATAAGCTTTACAAAAAGCTTTTTAAGAAGAGACTTTAATTTCAAATATTTTATTATATAATTTAATTTAGCAAAATTTAATTACTTTGTGATTTTTTTTTAATTTTAGTATTTCTTTCCAACAATTTTGTGTAAAGCTCTGAAAATCAGTATTAGCTTAACGAAGCTTTTGTTTAATTAAATAGATGTTTTTAAATAAGACAATATTGAAAGAACTTTTTAAAAGCTTAAATTAAAAGTTAACAATTTTAAATAAAAATTTTTGAGTTGAAATTAAACAAATTTCTTGGATGATGTCGTTATGGTTACTAAATACTTTAAAATTTCCAAAAATAAATTAAAGCTTTCAAAATTTTCAATTAAGTTAAATGGCAACTTATGTTTCTATTAACACAACAAAAGTAATTTATCTTTTTCAAAATCTAAATTTTTGTGTAGGAAAAACTGTCATAAATTTTATTAATTTTTTTTTAACATAAATTAAAAAATTTAAATCCAGTAGCTTTTTGTTTACAAAAACACTTTCCTTTTTTAAAACAACTACAAATTAATAACTATTAAAGTAACAATAATATTTTAAATAAATTATTTTTTATGATAATAAAAAGACATAACAACATTTAATTATCATTTAAACGTTTCAATTTAAGCCAAAACCAATTTAGGACTTATTGCAAAGCTTTTTCTGTCTCAATTCTATTATACACATATTTTATTTTTAGTTGTTTAAGCTTTTTTGTGCTGTCGCAGTTATTGATTTCGAAAAGTTGCTCCATTAATACGTCTATTTGTTTATGGTTTTATCCGACTATTATGGTCAAGATTAAGCGCCATATTTAACAAGAGTATGGAATATATTTTAGTAGTTGTTTTTATGTATGTATGTATGTAATTATGTATCGATATGAATTTTATATAAAATTTATGATTTTTGAATTAAAAAAAAATTGTTAAATAATCAGATTATCTATTAAGTTTAAATATTTATTGGAATTTGTTTTTATTATGGCATTTTTTATATAAATATAATATTTTTATGTGTTATTGTTTATTAATATTCAGAGCAAAACATTATGACAGTTGATAAGATGTCTTGGGTCTTGAGCTTTATGATATAAAAATAAAGTTTTATTTTAAAATACCAGTTCGTTTGAAAGAGCTACATTTTAAAATAAGATAATTTTCTTTTAATGGATGAAATGCTTTAAGGTTTTATAGATTCAATAACTTATCACATGAGAAAAAAGCTTTTTTCAAAATAACAAGCTTAGAAAAAGGTGAATATTTCCTTTTAAACATTTCCATTTCCTTTAAACGAGTTTAGAGCTTTAATTTAGAGCTTTTTAAGAGTTTTTTAGTTTTAGGTTAAAATCGAGACCAAAAACAGAGCAAGAAAATTGGAGTCAAGTTTTGGAAAAATATATTCTTACTGCATAATTGATAACGAAACATATGGCAGATTTTTTGCAACTTCCTAATCAGTGGATTGATATAGGTCTCTTGTTAAAACGTATAGCTTAACTTTTATGTTTGTTAATTAAAAAAGCTTTTTGTAAGTTTTAATTAAGCATTAAAGGTAACTTATTAAAAAAGTTTTTTTTTAATTTGCTAATTAAGAAAGCTTTTTGTAAGTTTTAAATTAAAATTTTTAGTTTAGTTTGAAAGTATTCCAAGCTTTTAATGATTCAGTTTGTAAGAGTATTAAATTTAAATGTACAGCCTAAACTTTTAAGTGAAGTTAAGGGATTTAAAAAGCTTTATTGTGCATTACTTTCATAATTTTTAATTGTTTCGTAATTTTTTAAATAATTTTGTGAATTATAATAATTAAACAAAAATCTGTTTAACTTTCTTTTTCTTAAAGATCATAACAATTCTCATATTTTCTCCTTTTTTCAGTTATGATAACTTCATTAAATGCTTTTCCTTTTAGCCTCTAATATATGCTTTAATTATTATATTATTTGCTTAACCGTTTTTTTGCCTTCAATATAAAATTTATAACTCTTCTAATTAACTTTATATACTTTAATTTGCAGGTGTAGTGTTAAATAATGTTTATGATTTTGTTTTATAACTCTCAAATTTAATATTCACTTTTTGGCGTTTTCTTTGTCATAGTTTTATTCTCCAACAAACGAAAAAAAAATCGTTATAAAAATAAATTTAAATGCAAATGAAATTCACACTTTTTTGGTGGATTTTAGCTTTTGTTCGAAAAATCTCTGGTAAAGGTAGCTCTAGAAATAATAAAAATTGAAATAATAATAATTTAAATATTAAACAAAGATTTCTATTACGACCTACGTATAAGCATATTTTTGTGATTTAAATACTTTAAAACAACATGTTTGACCTGTCTGTCTATTTGTCCAATCATCTATCTGTCCGTCCATCTGTCTGTCTTTCTATCTTTCTGCCTTCGTTTGTCATTTATTTTGTTTATTTCAGTTTATAAGCGTTTTTGTCTTTTATTCACTTTATAAATATTAGATAAATCTACACAATATAATTTTTTGAAAAAAAAAACCTTAGACGAAATAATTGAGTGGGCGTTTTTCCAACTTAAAAACTAACATTGACGTTTTTCTCTAGGTGGCTAAGATTCATTGTGGTGCTGTTTTTGTTAAGGAAAATGTAGCAACAGTTTTATAAAGTTTTAATTTATGTGTTAGAAACTGGTATAAAGTTGTTTATTATTATTTAGTTTATATATAAATTTTTTGTTATTAAAACTTGTACACTTAAAATAATTAAGTAAAGAAACAAGATTGTTGGCAGACTATTGGCGCCAATCGCCTAATGGTCCAGTTCTTTTTATTTAAACGTATTGTGAACAATAAATATTTGTCCATATTTGCTAGTTTTTATTAAAAAGAATAATTAAAAATAGCAAACTAAATTAAATAAAATTACTAAACACCCCTATAAGAAAACTAAATATTCCGTAAATCTATCAGCCTAAATATAGGCTTAGTATAAATATATATAGTTCATTTTTCTCAATTGAATCTTTCGGAACCTTTTTTGGTAACCATTCCATTAACGTTTTTATAGTGATAAATGTCACTTTGCTAGAAAATTTTAAATCTACCACAGTTTTATCTTTTTTAACAAATGCCCAGTATCTCTGTTGGTACAAATTACAGATTAATATTCTTGTACCACTCAAGCGATAGGATGCCAAGATCCTTAATAAGTGGACACGTCATGAAGTCTTTTCAATGGAATCATCTTTTTCGTTATACCTTATTATTCTTGTACCACTTAAAAGCTTGTCATTCAGATAAAAATATGTGGTCACATTATGAATCTTAGGAATATCGGGCTGCTTTCCTGCCGCATGTGTTGAGAGCTATTTTGAAAATGACTTTTTAGTTTCTAGCTTTGAAAACATCACGTGGAACATTTCTTTTACTTGAATACCTGGTTTTCTATCAATGGACAAGTGTGCCCGTTACTATTTAATAACATTGGGAACAGTATGACGGCAGGCCAACTTTTTAGGACCATGATGGGTTTTATTGAAAAAAAAATTAATAATTTTAGTATGAACTTTTTTCTGGTCTTTTATTTTAATCAGATTAACAATTTATTCCTCTGTCTATAATAACTGACATGACGAAGATAACTTGATTAAATAATCCTTGAATTAAAATTTGTAACAAAAAACGTGTGTTAAGTATTTTTAAACTCACTCCTTATTAATATTTTTATTTTTCATTTTATATACTTAAAAATAAACATTTTTAACATTTGTTTAATTAGTTTATTGTTACAAAGCCTAATATTATACTTTTGTTTATGGGCTTAATTAAACCTTAACAAAAATACCGTAGAAACTTTAACTGTTTTAATAAAATAATATCTCTCTTACTCCTAAAGGTATGTTTATAAATTTATAAATTTTAAGCCTTTATTTAGGTTATAAAAAATAATTTAATTAAAAACTCTAATATAAAGTCCATTTTTAGGGGTAAACTAAAAATAAACCAATTAAAATAAATGGTTTATTTAGGATATTTTTAAAAACAACTTCCAGAAATTGTATTTGAGGTCTGTTTAAGAAATAAAAAGTATTACGTAAAAAAATGTTTATAGAGAATATAATTTAGAAAATAATAAAATAGTATAAAAAATAGTATAATTTTAAGTGTTAACAAATTAATGTAATATTATATCTTAAGTTTTAATTTTTCTTGATTTTTCCTTGATTTTTTCAAGAATTGAAAACCTTTGAATTCCCAAATATTCAAATTGCTTATAATGTTATCAAACAATACCGGGAGAACTTATCTGTTGACAGAAAACCTGGTTGGGATAAAATTAATCATTTTCTTTTCAATATTGCCCCCGAAATTTCTTCGCAAAAATGTTTAGTTCTCCAAAGTTAATTACAATTTTTATCTTCTTAATTCCATATTAAAATAAATATATTTATATAATTTTATTCGTAAATGAAATCTCAAATTTTTGTATCAAATTAATGTATTAATTCATTTTGAAAAGTCCTAAAAATAGGTAACATGTTTTTATACTTTGCTCTAAAAGCCTTTAAATATATTATCAACAGTATGAAACCCTGAAAGTATACTTTAAATTATAAATAAGAAATATTTAAGAGATGTTGTGATCAGCATCTTTTTGACCTTTAAAAGATATTTTTTGCAAGTGTAATTTACGTTTTTTATGATTTCTTTTTTTATCACCAATTAATATTTAAAATACACAAAAAGCCGGTTTATAAACCCTTTTTTGTTGTTTTCTGCCTGGGCTACAAGTTAAATTATTTAAATTTTTAAAAATATCTATAATTTTTCGGTTGTTTTTGTAAAGTAACTGGCCGTTGAATTTAATTTTATCATCACCCTTATTTTATGATGTTATAAACATACAAAATAATAAAATACAAAAAATTAAAACGAAGAAGAAATTTAAATTATTAAAGGCTCCCCAATTTAATCTCTTTTTGGATTTATGACTTTTTTTGAATGCCTTTTTTTTGTTTTTAGCTTTTTCTTTGTTTTTGTATTCTGAAGTTTTAAAGGAAGTTTTAATTTTTTTAGTTTCTCTTTTTTAGTTCGTCTTGTAATTTAATATTAGTGTTTTTTTCTTAATACAACTCAAAACCTTTTTTTCTTTGTTACTACTTGTCTTTAATCAATTCTGTTTTCTTAGTTTCAGATTGGTTCGATGTTTTTTTGTAGAATTCCAACATGTGTTGCTTAAGTTAAATTATGTTTATAGAATTGTTGTATGGATGTGTGTGTGTTAATTTAAGTGGCACTCTTTACAGGTATTAATTTTCTTTTCAATATGATTTTTTTATCATAATTCTGTTTTGATCTCATATTCTCCCCAAAAAATTGTTATACATTACAAAAACAGAAAACAAAGAAAAAAATCAGACTTGTTATACTCCAAGGAGTCGTTTGTAGCTTTCCAGTATTAATAATATTCTTTATCATATATCAATCAGCCGTAGAGCTCAGGTGTTCAAAAAAACTTGATTTTAAGTTATTTATAGCCAGAAAAAAATCTTTTTTTCAATTTAAAGGGTTTTTAAACTTTAAACAAGAGAGGGGATCCTTAAAATATTTAAAGTTCAAAACGGAAAACAACAACAAACCTAAACCGGTATATGGGTTCCCTTGACAAAGCTTGTATATCATTAAAGGATTAATTATTATTATGGCTTTTATTGTTTTTCTTGCTGCTCTTGCTGTCAAAAGTCATCGTGTACAGACGAACGAACAGGTCCTTTGCTTACAAGGATATTATGTTTATTTTATAACTTTCAATTTAATGATCTGTTTTATTGCCTCAATAGTGACTGAGTGAGTGAATGTATTTTTTTGTATTTTGAATTTTATTTCTTAATGAGTTTTATTTTATACGGAAAACCGAAATATAAAAAGGACTATTTTTTATGATTTTTAATTTACTCCTCCTGTTTTTTTGTATTCGAAGCAATTTTATTAATGGCTCTCTAATTAATATTCTTTTGCCCGTTGTAATAAATAAATATTATATATTTGTGATTGAGAGTAAAACGCCAAAACTATTAAAAAGTTTTATTGCACGTTTTTGGTCAAGCGAACCTCCCAGGCTATTATGCCTAAAAGCAAACTATAAAAAATCTATGAATAATACTATTATGTAATATAGATTTTTATTCGCTAAAAAGCTTAACTATTAAGCGTTTCAGGGGAGTTGATTTTTTAACTCCTTAAAGACAATATTACTTAAGAAGCTAAGTGATACAATAAATGGAAACATAATGACTTAAGTAAGAAACAAGTTTTGAAAAACAAAACTAATAAAAATTTAAATTTTTATATATTCGTTATATTATTAAAAATAAGCAGATAAATCTTCATTTTGCTGGTAATCTAAAGTTGCAAATACATTTCTTAATAGAGCTTACTGTTGCTGGCATCTTAACTATAAAAATAAATAATTATTACTACTAAAATAATTACAGTTTTTAATTTAAATTTTAATATTAAGATTTTAGAAAGCAACATGTTGCCAACTTGAATTTATAAAACAACATGTTTACTTTAATATAATTAGGAAATTTAATTTAATTTGATAAAAGTTTAAACATATTGTCACTTATGAAGAAAAGGGGCAACATGTTGCAGTCTTAACAGTTATTTAATTCTTTGAAACTAAATTTCTATAGAAATTGATCTATTAAACTAACCAGCAACATGTTGCTAATGTTAAAAAAATACTTTATTAATTTATTCACAAAACAAATGAATATTTAAATTTTTCATATATAATATTTTTTAAGAATTCAAAAACCCCCATCTTCCCTTATCATATTAAATAATTTTTAATATATTTTATAGATTTTTGTGTTTACATAGCAATCAATAAAAAGTATAGCCTGCACTAAGGCGTATTGTCTTTTGAAGTATTATAAAGAAAATAAATTAATGAAACCTAGGAAAAGTATCCAGATAATTGATAATATTTGTCTTATTATGAAAAACACACACATCTAAAACTTAAATTTATGCAAAAGCAATAAAGCATATTTAAAGGCTTTCCTACACTTTTTATGAAATATTAAGCCTATTTTAAGGAATATTATTAAAAATTTCCTTCTTTACGGCTAAATATACATTATTATGACTTTTGACTCGAAATGTTAAGAGAGAAATTTAAAAATTTCCTAAAATTTTTGCTCTCTATTCTTAGAAATATTAAGAAAATAAAATTTATTTTACTTTTTCCTACAGTACTTTTCTTGTTGGCTGACTGACAGATGGATGTTTGGACGGACGAATAGGATGATTGTTAACCTCTAACAACACTTAAAGTTCATAATTATTGTTTTCTGTTGAACTTTTCTTTTTTCCTCTAAAAAACAAATAATGGAAATAATTCATAGACATTTAGCACACAATAGAATTGTATTCTTCCTCTTGTCCTTGGAAACAAAAACGTTTTTCACCTGTTTTATTGTTGAATCGAATCGAGAGGGAGAAAGAAATAAAAAAAAATAAAAGAAGGAAAAACTTTAATTGTTCGTTTACAAAAGCTTTTCATATAAGTTGAAATGAAAACCCTCTGGAAAACACGCATGATTCTTTACAAGGACTGGCATTGAATAACTCTTAACACACATTTTTCATTAAAACTTTTAACTCAGTTATTATTTAATACATTTACTTTTATAAAACATATCAATTATTATCTGATGAAAATGAGTGACCAGAAAAAAAGTGCGTTTTAAAATTATTAAATATTTCAACATAACTCCACATGGTCGAAGTATTCAAAGGTCTGCTGTCAAACAGTTTTCAATGTTATTAAACAGTATCGGCAGAACTTATTCATTCATAGAAAACTTGTTTCAGGTAGAAATAATGGCCCACATGTTGTTTCTAAAGCTAAAAAACAGAATGTTTTTTTTTTAAATAGTCAAAATTTCTTAAAGAGTTCTTGATATGCCAAATAATAATGCTGTAGGGGCAAAGAAATCAATCATTTGCTACAACGGGCTCTATAAATACATATATAAAATGAGTGAGAACAATAATATTGGTTTTAGTACCAAGAGAGGTTAATCCTCCCAACTGCCCGGAACTGACGATTGGAGAGCTCTTGCTAAAAGGGAATTGAAGAGCTCAAGAAAGGTGTGCATAAGTGAGGAATTTTATAAACAAAGATGGACTACCTATTTAAACTACGTTAATGGAAGTGTTTCTGAAAAAAATCCATAATTTCATCACTAGTGATTTAAACTTTATAAATTTTTTTGTTTAATGATAATTTCGATCAAATAAAAGAAAATAAAACTGTAAGTTTAATAAATTTTTGATCTCACTCCTTATCAAACATATACACATATAAAAAATATATAGTTGTGTTAACATTAAAAACAAACTTCTTATATAACACGCCTAAATTTTTATTCTATCTTATAATGACATTGATCATTATTAGATTGATAATGATGTTTGTTTTTATATACGCCATAATCATGATAATGATCTCCCTATATACATATGTATATGTATGTTTACATGACAAGACACCAAAATTATGTTAAGAATTTTTATATATTTTGCAATAGATTTTTTATTTATTGTTTCTTAAGACATCAAGTCGTCTGTCAAGTGGATTCTTTAATTATAAAAAAATAAAATAAAATCTTTGACAAAAAAATAATTCAAATCTTAAAAATTCAAGAAATGTAAATTAGGGATAATTTGGAAAAAAGAGCATATTTAAATAAATTTCAATGATTTAATGTCTTTTTCTTCAAAAAGACTTATTTAAGGTCTTTCTGGGAAGTCTTTACAAATCATAAAGAGCTTATAAAAGAAATATTTCATTGAAAATTTCCATAATTTCTCATAAATCATTTTACGGTATCTTTCCCCCTTTTTCTTTTATTTATACTTGTCATACGCACTTTTCTGACTGTTATTGACAATAACTTAAATAAACTCATGTTGCACAAAAAAATAATCATTTTTATATAATAATGTTTTTTTTAATTTTAAAGAAAATAAAAAAGAAGAAAAAAAGGGAATATGTTAACTTTTTGATTGACATCATACAAAGTTGTTGCTGTTGTTGTTGTTGCTGCTGATGATGATGAGTTAAATATTGACATCAAGTATTGTTATGTAAAAAAAAAATATATAAAAAAATAAATTTTTATAAATTTATTTTGAAAATATAATTTAAATGTATCATGTCAAACTGAATTTATGCCGAAAATGAAAAATCATAAAAAATAAACAAATAAATACTTGCAACAAAATTCTTACAAAATCAACGTGTTGCTGGCAATTAAACTTGTTAATTTTGGTTAAAAAATTACAATACAAAACCTATTGTTCATTTATAAAAAAAGTTTATAAGTTAAGTTTCTAGCAACATGTTGCTTTTGTGAAATTTTAAGAAATTAAAAATTTTATAAATTAAATTTTAATATAAAATATTTTGCTGGCAATATGGACCCTTTGTTAAATTAAAATAATTAAAAATAATTATTTTAAGAGATAGAAAAGTTTAAAATCAAATTTGTTATTGAATTATAACCTTTTTGCTATTAGCAACATGTTGGTGGCTAAAACTCTTAACTTAAGAGCAACATGTTGCTGGCTAGAGAAACTTTAATAATTTATTACTGTGAACTTATGACGCAAATCAAAATTAATTTTAGATTGTATTATTGAACTTTTTATAACAGCAGCATGTTGTCAGTTAATTCAACATTGACAAAGGTTTTTAAGACAAATGAATTTTTTTATTGGAATTTTCCAGCTTTTTAATGAAACAAAATGTCAATTTTAGCTTAAAAATGGGTTGCCCAACAACTTTAATTAAAATGAGATTAGCAACATGTCAGCAACATGTTGCTTTAAAATTTTTGGAATTATTACATCAAATAGAACAAAAAGCTAACAATTGCCAGTATTTCAAATAATTTAATAATTATGTATGTTTTTTATTAGCAACATCTAGCAACATGTTATTAATATAAAAAAATATGTAAAACAATGTGTATTAATATTGATATTATTAAATAACTTTTCGTTTTTGTTTTAATAAAATCTATATATTTTTTAACATCAAAATATAGCTAAACATTGTAAAAATGTAATTTATGGAAATTCCTTTCCTATTTATTGAAACGATTGTTAAATAAATTTAAATTTTAATATAAAATTAAATTAAATGAAAACTTAGCAGAAATCTTTAATTATTTCCACAACAACTTGTTGCTAAGCATTTAAAAAAATCCTTAATTAAAATAAATTCTTAATTAAGATAACAAATAAAAAGTTAAATTAAATAAAACTTTCATTAAATCGTTCATTCCTGCCATTAACACCTCCATGTTGCTAAACATTGTTAAACAAAAAATTTCGTATTATTTTCTGAGAATAAAAAAAATTTGTTGTATGTAAACAAAACTGAAAAAAATATTTAAAATTTAAATTTTATTTAACAAAGAAAAAAAGGATTTATTTCCATTTATATTTTTTCATTTCCTCTCCTTTCAACAAATTTGTTTACTGGTCCTCATAAAATAACGATATACAAAAATACACAAAAAGGCAAAAACTCATAAAAAATGTAACATTTTCATTTGAATTGTTTATTTAAAAAATGAAATAAAGTGTTACGTTTTTTTTGGTGAATTTTATTATTAACAGCCAACAGATGACAGTCATCTGTTGGATATATAACATAACTTTTTTATTTTTATAATATTTAAACTTTAATTTTTTTTCCAAATCATTCTTATTTTACTCTTATTTGTTTTTTCTGTATCCTGGTCCCAGAGTCTGGCATTGTATACACATGTTGCTAAGGTGACAACCGGAAAACATGGAAAAATTGTATGAAATAATATAATAATGAAAGAAAAAATGAACGAACACAAACTACAAAATAAAGTTTAAGTCTGCCACTATGACAGCAACAGCAAAAGGAGCAGCAACAACAACAGTAGTAGTAGTGGCAACATATAAAGAAGTTACAACATAATTTTGTTTTCTTATTTTATTATTTTTATTTTCTTTATTTTTTATTTATGTCTTTTTGCCAAATTGTTGCATGTATGAGATGATGATATTATGTTCATTTTACAAATGTTGGCTTTTATATTTTACAGAAAATCCATTTGTATATAAATAAATTCATTTACATATGTAACATTTTCCTTAAAAGAATTTACTGGTCCAAAAGTCAAAAGGAAAAGAATACGTTTGTTTCGAAACAAAATATAAAAATGAATTTCTGTTCATTAATTTTTATACCCTACACCATCACGAGTGGTAAAGAGGGTATATTTACTTTGACTTTTTTAACTAAGAATGAATTATTTTGAACCCCATAATGTACATATATTTTAAAATCGCATCAAATCAAAATCTGAGTTGATTTAGATATGTCCGTCTGTCTGCCTGTTCTTGGCAGAGAGAAGTTTCCTGTATACGTCTGTGAGTGTGTATATACCAAAAATAACGTATTTACTTTACACGCATTGTGGTGCAGGGTATTTAAGATTCGGCATAGCCGAATATAACATTTGTACTTGTTTCATATTTATCTTATAAATTTTATTTTTTCTTTTGGAAAAAATTTCTTTATTTCAATTTGCTTTCTTTCTTTACGTTTTTTTTTTTTTGTAAATATCAAACATATTTTTCCAATTTTTCTTATTGTTTATCAGTAACAAAAAAGAAGCAAAAATACGATAATAAAGGTATAAACTTAAAAAAAAAGTTTCAAAATAAAATTTACTTAAGTAAGATAAATAATTTCTTTTACTTTAACAAAATTGCTTTGTTAAGAATTTTTTTGTTTGACTTTAAAAAGAATTTATTTTGATTTTTAATATTTTAGTGAAATTTGGAAGGCATAAAAATTGTAAAATATTGCTGGCAACATTTTGCTCATATTTTATAATAATCAAAAAATTTAATAAATAATTAAAAAAATATTTTTTGAAACAAATATTAATGAAAATAAAAAAACTATTCTTTTAATTTCATTTAATTCCAATAAAAACAGCAACATGTTGCTTATAAGATAAAAATCAAAAAATTATATATCTGTTACAAAATGTTGTTCAAATATATTTAAAATTTTATAGTTAAGTTAATTG
The DNA here is from genome assembly GCA_004302925.2 of Cochliomyia hominivorax. Lineage (NCBI taxonomy): Eukaryota > Metazoa > Arthropoda > Insecta > Diptera > Calliphoridae > Cochliomyia > Cochliomyia hominivorax. The sequence goes on from PYHX02000495.1 coordinate 13,781,763, forward strand.
GTATTTTTACATTTTAAATAAACAATAATGCTGCTGGCAACATGTTTCTATTTCAAATTCAATAAATTTTAAAACTGTTTAACTTAAAAAAAAATAATAATAAGAATAATTTTCTTTCAATATTATTTAAGATACAAAATCCAGAAATTAAAATAAAAAAAATTCATATTTTGTATTAGCCAGCAACATGTTACAAGCTTTGAAAATTTGCAACAAAAATCTACTTAAAATGTAAAAATTATTGACATATTTTGAAGCATACTAACATTTTACATCTAATTTAAAATTTTAAGCTTTTCAAATCATAAAAGCTCAAGGGAAGTATATATTTTTAATACAGAATGTTTCCTTAAGTTATGGGTCTTTCAAAAGCTATTTATGGTCTTTCCAAAGCTATTTAGGAATCTTTTTATAAATTCAAATAAATTAAACGATTTTAAATCCATAATTAGAATAAAGTTTGAGAATTAAACTCAAAGCAAATTTAGGTTTTTATATTAAATGAAGTCACATTTCAGAATTCTTTGAATCTGAAGTCTTTTTCTTAATCTAAATAATGATTATTTTAAATTGAAGATCATTTCAATTATGAAAAATATATTTGTAGATAAAATCGCTTTAAAAAGTTTTAGAATAGCAAGATCGGTTCGGTTAAATCAATTAAAAATATCTGTAAAAAATTGAAAAGGTTCAAATTTTCTATTTTTTATTGAAAAAATAAAATATTAATTAAATTTTAATTTTTTTGAAAATTCACGATCGTTAACAGTTGTCAAAATTATTTCATGAATTTGAAGATCACTTTAAAAGCTTTAGAATGGCTTAGTAACCAAATTATTTTCTTTAAAAAAACTGAAAAGTTTAATTTATTCTATTTTAAAATTAAATAATTTAGATTTTAATTAAAAAAAATTAATAATTTTAAAAATTTATGATCGCTTACATTTTGTCAGAAACTAAATCATCAAGAAATGAATATATATAAAACGTTTTAAAAGCCGAAAAATTAAATTAAAAAAATTAAAAATGATCGGAAAAAATAACGAAAATATGATGAAGTTTTTGTTGATCTCAATAGATCGTTTTAAACTAAAATTTGAAATTGGATTTTATTACTTTAATATTTTTGTCAGAAATCGTGGAAATTTTAGAATTTATTAAGTATAAATTAATATGAATATTACAATTGCGATACGATCAGTAAAACTATTTTGTATAATAATTTTAACATTTTTTGTTAATCGAAAGAGATTTCAAATTTTATAATAAACTTCAAATGATTTCAAATAGAAAGAACTGATTTTATGGACCAAAAAATTAAAATATAAATTTAATATTTATATATTTATTTTTAAAGAAATATTTAAAATCTTTTAATATATTTTAGCATTTTAATAAGTTCTTAATATGATTTAAAAAGTTATAAATAAACTAATAAAGAACCAATTAAGAACTTAATTAAATTCTGACTTAATTAAATTCTGAACGATTTAATTATATCACTTGGAATAAAATGGGAATTTTGAAATCTGTTATTTCTAAGAATAATTCTGAAAAGAGTTAGACATTTAGAGGTGATTGAAAATTGATTCAAATATTTTTATATGATTTGAAAAATTATTAATCAATATCAGAATTGAAATAAGAATGCTATAGAGAATAAAATACGAAATTTTCAAATACTCAAGTAATTTTATAAAGCTTCCAAACTTAAACAGACTATGAATTCTAAACTGTTGAACTATTTTACCCTAAAGTCCCAAAGATGTAAATTTCAAAATTCTTGAATTTAATTTAAACAGAAAAGGGTCTTTTGTAAAAGAGAATTATGGCTGATTTCAATATAGGGCAATAAATTCTCTTTAAAGAGGTTTCATTAGCTTCTAATATACCGACAATTTAAAATCTATTAGATTATTTCGTTCAAACTTTCTGTTGCCAATAGAAAAACTGTTTTTGGAATTTTTCTTCTGTTCTTTAAATTGCTCCAGACTAAAGCCCGAAATTCTCCAGAGAAATTATTGAGTTATTTTATTTTCTTATGTAAAGATTTTACTTCTCTGGAACAGGAAGATAATAAATTATTATTGTGTACAAATGTAACTGTAAATGTATCTTTTTTCTCTTTCTCTCTTTTAGAGAAAAAAAACAAACGTTGCTTTTCGATAGATTTTTTTTTATACCCCAAGGATTTTGAATTCTATATTCCGACTACTGGTAGATACTTTATATAAAATATAGTGTAACTGAATCTCTGTAAATATATATGTATTTATGTTTGTGTTTGTAAGAAATGTCTGGCAGAAGTTTAGTGTCAAATTTATATTAAAGAACAATTTAACCTAAAAATAGATTATAGATTTGTTCTTCTTTTAGTTTCAATGTTTATTATTTTAGTTAGTGACTAAAGGGAATAATCTATTTGTTGTAGTATTCGTGGTTGTTTTAAATTTAGTATGTTTGTTTAAATTTTTGTTTAACAATAATTGCTGGCGATACTTTAATTTAGATACCCCTAGGAGTTTTATAAGTCTTATATGGAGTATTATTGTTGTTGTTGTTTTCAGGAATTTCTTGAGAGTACTTACATTTTTGTTGTTGTTGTTGGAAAAAATAATAAATTGAAATTTAGTGTTTGTTATCCAAATAAATGCAGCATTTTTGTTAAGAAATCCTTTAAATAAATTCTTGAACTGTTAATGATTCTCTTCTATTGTGAAATTGAGTTGAGAATTTTTAGTTTTCAAGTGGATGCTAATGATGACGATGGTGATGATAATGTTGAATATTGAAATATTTTACACTGAAGGGTTGTAAATTATTCCTTAAGGTTCAAATTTAATCTTTAGAGGTGTAAATTTATTTTAAAATTTCGATTTTTTTAAAGAAGTTTTATTTTTAAACTTTTTAAATTGTTAATAAATCATGTAAAATCATGTAAAATTACACAGTTTTTTAGTTTTATTTATAGAAGGGTTTTAAAATATTTTTTAAGACATGTATTTTTGACAAACATGCTTTTCAATAATTTTTTAAGAATTTAAAATTTTAAATTAATAAAATTCATTAAATCAGATTTAAAATCTTTTCATGTAAAATTACATTTATTAATTTTTTGTAATTTGTATTTAAAATTTAATATTTTTATTTGTTTAAGTTTAAGTTATTTTTATTTGTATCGTAAAACTTTAACACTTTTTTGAAATTTTGTAAATTTACATTTTATATTTTTAATTTTAAACTGTATTTTTTATTCCTTTTTATTTTTATATAATTTTCCTCTTTTTGTTTAAATTTTTAAAATTCATTTAAAATTTTTCCTTGATTTTTATAGAAATTTTAAAGGTTTTTTATATTTTTCTTCTTTTTTTGCGGTATTAATTTTTATTATAGTTATTAAATCCAATATTTATTAGTGACTTTTGTTGTTTTTAATTTTTATTATTAAATTTTTTAAACACTCATGTTTTATTATTTTATTTTTATATCGATTAATTTAAAGAATTAACTTTTTTTGAAAAAAACGTTATCATAATAAAATTCATAATTAACGGTCTCATTTATAATTCTTCTTTGACAAGTTTTATTTTTATAAAAGAAGAGGTTGAAAAGGTTAAACCCACTTTTGCAAAAAATGAAATACACTCACAAAAAATTGCATAAATTAATAACTGGTTTTGAAATTTTTGAAAAAAAAAATTCAAAATTAAATATTTTCAATATTTTTACAAGTTTTCTTTCATTTTATTGAATTATTTCCATTTTCCATATTTTCTTTAAAATTCAATTATAGTTTTTTTTTTTTGTTTTTATTAAAAATTTCAATTTTTTTTTAATTTCTTTATTTTTTTAAAGTTTCTGTTAATCCAAAATTTTTTTCGGTTTTTTAAAAAACTCACTTCGCTCACGTTCTTTTTTTCGTTTAAAAAACTTTTCGCTTTTTTCTATTCTGGGTACGCACGCCACCACAGTTCGAAACGTTATGAATGCTCATTCCCAAACCATGGACTCTTGAGGTCGTGTTTTTTTCTTTAGTTTAAAATTTTATTTTTCTGTTTTTTCCTCAAACTTATTTGTTTTGGTTTTTGGATATTTCTGTAAATTTACTGTTGTTGTTGTTTTGGTTATTTGTATCTCTGTATCTGCTGCATGTGTTTTTGAGTATCTGAGCGAGTGTGTGTGGTTAAAGAGTATCTGTGTATCGTCTACAGATTTAAGTAAATAGAAAAAACACCACATTTCTGTGTTTGTAACTAAAAGATATTTAATTGAAAAATCTCTTGAATGTGCAGAGCTGCTTACTGTTTAATAAAGAGAAAATATAAACAGAAAAATTCTCTTAAATTTGTTTACATATGTTTTGTAATAATTCATGTTAAATGTAATGTTTTTCATAAAGGTTGTCCTAAAATAATTAATGATTTTAGAATGTATTTAAAAATAGAATTTTTATTTAGTTTTTGTTTTATTCACTAGATATTTTTAACATTTCGTAGTTCGTGTTAGTTATTTTAGTTTGAAATCCTGATATAATTTTAAAATTTTAGGTCCATAAAAAGTATTTTAAATCTTCGTATTTCATAAGTTATATGACAAGTTTTAATTAATTTTTTTGATTAAGTTACCTTCCTTACGGATGTATTTTTTTGTAAAACAAAATTGTTATAATTCCATATTTAAACCAATGACGTCAATATTTTGAAAGAAACGTGAAAGCAACAGATTTTAATTTATTTCTTTATATTGAAAATCAATCGGATTATAATTCCCAGGATTGTGTATTTGGGTTTCAGAGGTAAAAACCTGATATTTATATGTTTGCCTGTCTTAATTTTATATCGTCCTATTTATGTAAATATATTCTCATACATATGTTAACAAGTTTTGGCATAATTTTACATGGATTTTTTGATAAAATTTTTTTGAAGCTATAAAATTGTTATGTTATGGACTCTAAATAAAACAATTGTGACCATAACCTCTGTTTGCAAATGTAGATTATTAAGAATCTTAAGTTTGTTTTCCGAAAAAATAATTGAGTTTATGGCCATGAATTCCTAACGATGAAAAATCCCGTTCACGTTATTAATTTGATCAAAATAAATACAATCCCCAAAAAAATAATTTTACTCTGATTTCCTAAGAACATTTCAAGTTTACATATATATTTTGAATGCTTAAAGATCGATTTAAGAAAAATAATTCCTATTAATTTCAATATATCATTTCTCTTCTTCTGGGGCCCTTATGACGGCATAAAACCTTTAACACCCTTAACATGCAGACAGAACCTTCTCTTGCTCCCCCATTTTAAATAAATACACCTCTACCATTTACCGTTATTACAGAACACAACAATAGCAGTACCACTAACTGTAAAGATGTGTGCAGAACATGAAATTCTCTTTCAATCGCAGATTTTTTAAAGTCTCTTAACAAAGAGTTTGTGTTAAGTGTTTAAAGAGTGCTGAAATTTGTATCTTTTAACAGGAAGAAAAATGTATCTCTTAAACCGGTAGATTATTGAATTGAAGATTTTTTTTTTGAAATTTTACAGCCATGATTTTTTTCGTTTGATGTTGCAGCGTTATTTTTTTATATATATTTTTTTGAATATCATCATGTCTTTAGTGAATGACCAAATTTAAAGTGTATCTTATTTTTTCGGAATTTAAAGGTATATTTATGTGTATCTACAGGATTGTGCATCTAGTGCAGACACTGTTATTTTTTTTTCCTCTTTGGTATTTCTCATTTTTTGTGAGTGTGTGTTTGTGCTAGTGAATTTTTCAGATTTTCTTTCTTTTTTTTAAATTTTCATTTTAGTGTTTTTCCCATGTTGTTTTTATTTTCAGTATGCTTTCGTCTATTTTAAAGATTCATTCAGGAAAAAAGAAAACTAAATTGTCTATGAATGGGTCAAGTTGGAGTTTATTTTAGTTTAAGTTTCAAATATTTTTCCATTTTCTTTCGTAATGTGTTTTTTTTTTTTTTTTTGTCAGTTTTAGTTTCATCATCAGGAAAAACATTTCACAGCTGTTTTTAATTTCATTTTACGTTAAAGATTTTTCATCTCTTATGCTTTAAATTATCTTAATTTAAAGGCGAAAGAAAATTATTTTGGCAAAAATTCATTTAAAAATACATTTTTAAATGTCTCAGTTTTTATATCTCAACAACTGTCGTATTGGAATTTTTATTTAATTTTTATTTTTCTTAATTTTTGTTTATTTTCCAAAAATTTGTTTTGTTTTATTTGCGAAAAATCAGAAAACTTCTTTAAAAGAAAACATATGGTTTTTTAAGATAAACATAATTTATATTTAATTTAAAGTCTGTTAACTTTTAAATTTTTGCCATTTAAGTTCTTTTTCCCTAAAAACAGAAAAAGTTGTTAAACATTTGCATTTTCTCAAGTTGAAAAAGTAGATATTTGTTTGCCTCAACCCATGAATAGAGAGAATCCAGAAAACAACTGAAGTTTGTGACATTTCACAAGATTTATTGGAAACATGCTGGTAAAATAGTTCAGAAATAATCTTGACCTTTTGAAGACATTGTAGATTTTCTATAACACACATTTTAACGTTCAGAGAAAAAATAAAGAAATAAAACATTTAAAACGAATTCTTTAAATAATAAATTAAAGTCGAAGATTTTATAAAACAAAAAATGGAGATTTTCGGAGTTTACGGGGATTAAATTTTTGTTTGACTTTTAGTGTTGAAGACATAAAAGGTCTCAGTAAAGGAATTTTTCAGTTATTAGCCAAATTCGATTTAGATTTCTCGAATCCTCTTAATATCGAGAATTTTAAGAGCAAATAATCTGTGGTTTTAATTTTTATACTCATCACCACCACAAGTGGCGAAGAGAGTATATAAACTTTATTGATCCGTGTGTAATGCTAAGAAGGAATCAGGTTAGACCCAATAGTATATATTCTTGCATCAAACCAAAATCCGAGTCGATTTAGTTATGTCCGTCTATCTGTCTATCTGTTGTTGTCAGGCGGATGTGTTGGGAGCTCTTTTAAACATTATGTGGACCATTCATTCTACTTGAACCATATAATAATATAATAATATTGAAAATAGTTTAATGGCATACCATTAAATGTTTGACCAACTTTTTGTAGGAACAAGTTGGGTTTTGTTTAAAATATTTCATAATTATAGTGCGCACTTTTTCTTGATACTCATTTTAATCAGATTAAAATTATATTCATTTGTTTGACATTAAATATAATAACAAAGGTTACTCGATCAATTAAATAAAATCAGGTAATTCTTGGGTTAAAAGCTCTAATAAAAAACGTGAGTTAAGAAGTTTTTGATTTCACTTCTTAGTACAATTTAATTTTATGGTTTTAATGATTTTTTATCATTTCAATTTTAAATATCAGCGTTTAAATCAAAACAACAAAATTATTGTTATTGAATTTTGAACATAAATCGAAAAGTGCTTGTAACTATCGATTTCAAAATTTTAAATTTCGTGTAAAAATTTTTATTACAGGTTTGTTTCATCATTTAATCAGTGAAATTAATTAAATAAATTTTTAGTAATTTTTTATGACATTTCAAAAAAAGTTATCGCATTTTTTCATAAAAAATAGATTATTTTGAATATTGGGTACATTGACTTTTTGGATATGTTAAGTTAAGACTTTTAATGTTTGACTTTAATCGCTTATTTTAATAATTGATTAACTTAACTAATTAAGAGATTTTTAATTCGGTATTAATACCTATACAAGAAATGCCTTGAGGTTATAAATAACTTCTAGATTTATTTTTTAAAACAATTTAGAAGTGAATGTAAGAAGACTGATAACAAGCAATGAATAACTTAGTGAAATTATTTACACTGAAAAGTTCCAACACGAGTGTTAGGAAATTATAGATCAATATTTTGTAGCATTAAATATGGTTTATTCTGCAAATAAGAGCAGAAGAATCTTTAATGAAACTAAATAAACTGTCTAAATTTTTAATATTATAAAAAATTTCCAAAAGTTTTAACCGGTTGGAACGAGTCAATTTTTCCACAGGTTTGATATGTTTATTTAATAAAAGAAGTTTGAACCTTAAGAATCTATATTCTTACTTTGATCAATATGATTGAGTCTTTTAGAGGGCCTTTAACGACTTAAGTATTAAGAACTAATATCCGCCTTAACTTCTTATATTAAGAGCGTCAGTTGAACAAGTTACACGTGCTTCCCCAAAGGTATTTCAAGTTCGCACTTAGACTCTGTTCGGCACGCCTTTCACCACTCTACGTTAAGACCAGTTTTGGATCGTCTGGAGTTAAACACAAAAAAAAAAACTAGCAGCAAAGGACTATCTAGACTTTCTAGGGTTCAAAAGACTGGTAGAAAATGTTTACAAACTATATAAATCTGTATGCGATTTGAAAAGCATTAATAATAATCATAACTAACTTCAACGAACTGTTATTGAAATAATAGTTGTCGAAACATATTTCAAATATATTTAATAATAGAAAATGTGGAAAATGTGATGTTGAAACGTGAACTAGTCACGTACATTGAGGGAGTGAGATGGATAGTTGAACAAATCAAATCCACTTTTCTAAGGGATTTATATATATCCAATAAATATATATATATGTTCCATTTTTATTTTTAAAGAAAAATTTTAATTTCCACCAAAAAATAAATGTTCATCAAAAATAAACATTTTAAACATTTTATTAAATAAACATAAACATTTTATTAAAATAAATAAACTTTTATTGCATAAAATTAAAACTAAATGTTAATTTGTTTTTTAATAACATTTTTTCCACAATCTAAATTCTTATTTAATGCCTTTTTTATTAACTGTCATCCAACTCTTAAATAAATAAAAGAATTTAATATTTCTTAAGATAAAATAACTTAAAAAAATTAAGAGAAAAACATTTAATTTATTATTACACAATTTTTTTCTTTCTTTTTCTTAATAATTTTTAACACAAATATTTTCATTATTAAATGATTTCGTTTTTTATCACATTTTTTTATATTTTATTTTTCTTTGCTCCCAATGCAGCCGCAGTTAAATGCATAAACATGCAGTACAGACAAACGCATATCACAACTATTGTAACACATACAGTGAACAGTGGGGCAGATTTACATTAAATTATTTATTAAAATAAATTTTATACATAATTTAACAATTTCAGAAAACATCGATTCAATGAAGGTTGTTGCATTCTAGGTCAGGGTATGCACCTGATTGTAAATTCTATATAAAGCAATCAATTGGAAATAACACTAATTTTTTATACTGACCTACAGTGCTATGTATCTTACATATAAATAGTTTTCTTGTACAACTGTTGTAATAACTAAAATAATATTTATTTTACAAACAAAATTGCAACAACAACAAAAATTATAAAAAAGAGACACAAAAAAAAAATAGATGAAACTTGCATTCAAAGAAATTTACGTATTTAACTGGGTGCAAAGCGGGGAGAAAGCTGGGTGATGGCGGGCTGGTATTTGTAAAATTATTTAACACAAACCAGCAAAACCAACACAAAATCATTATCACTGTGTGTGTCTGTATTTGTATACACATCATTATTTTCACTATAAAAATTAAAAACTTTTTAAATTCACTTTTCATAAAAAAATAAAAAATCTGCATATTGTTTTTAGCACATCGGGTCAGATATTTAAAGGTCCAAAGACTTGAATTAAAAATGCTATTTCAGGTTTAGTTTAGTTGTAGTTATAGTTCTTGTTCAGTTTTAATCCAGTTCTAGTTTAGTTCTAACTCAGCTCTAATTAAATTCCAAGTCAGTTTTAATTCAATTCAATTCCAGTCCAGTTTAGTTCAATTCTAGTTTAGTTCCAGTTCAGTTCTAGTTCAGTTCTTAGTTCAGTTCTTAGTTCAGTTCTTGTTCAAATTCACTTCAATTTCAGATCAATTCCTAGTTAAATTTCTAGATCTATTATTAGTTAATTTTTTAGGTCAGTTTATGGTTCAATTGTTTATTCTATTTCTAGTTCAATTCCTAGTCCAATTCTAAGTTCAATTCCTAGTTCTTATCCTAGTTCAATTTTTAGTTAAATTCTTACTTCAGGTCCTAGTTCAATTCCTGTTTAATTGAATATTCCTAGTCCGGTTTCTAGTTCTATTTAAAGTTCAGTTCCTATTTTAATATTAATTCTAGATTCATAAGACACATTATTGTGAAGTTCAGTTCAAATTGTCTTAATTAGATGAAATTCTTTTTAAATCCTGTTCATTTCATATCCTGCCTTTTTATACGCACTTGATGGCAGCGTATTTGCAATGCCAAAAAGCGGATGTCTGACATTACAACACAACCTCAAATAACATTAAAATCAAGAGGAAAAAATAGAAGGGCTGCACATCTTGTTGGGGTACAAAAACGAAATAAGCACAAAAACACAAGAAAACCAAAATAGATAAAAATATCTACAAAATGCGTCTGGTTAACAACAGAGAGTCTGTCACATTTCTCTCGTTTTTATTTTATCTTTTGTTTTTCTTTTCTATGGCTGCCTGCAGTTTTGCCATTTTGGAGTTCAAGGCAAACTTTGCTTCATTATTACAGATATAAAAAAACTTGCAATAGTATAAGTTCGTTTGTGTAAGTATTTGTTTGAATATTCTAATATTGTTGCTGTTGCTGTTTTCCCTATATTTTTAATTCTAATTATAAAAAAAATTTCCCGATTATTTTCGTTTTCAGAATTTAATGGACTTTGAACATCCCTCTTTTTTTCTGTTCTGGTTCCTTTAATTTTGCGAAATTATATTGCATGTGGGGAGTTTAAAAAAAGAATTCCAACAAACAACTCCCTCCTTTGTTGCTTCGAAAGAAAGGTGTTACACTCAGGGCAATTAGAGATAAGAAAAATTAAATTTTAGTGTATCAAAAATTACTAGTTCAAATCCATATGTGGAACTATTCATTCCGGAAATTTCAATATAAAATCAGTGATATAAAATTAAAGAAATAATAAATGTAATGTTACACAAATGTAATGTAACCCAATCTAATTAGGACCAACGTTATCTCGATAAGTATTTGCCAAGATCAACCGCTAGAGCTTTCGCAAATGGTAATTAGTTATTTTAGATTCTGAAGTCCATCAACCAGAAGTGGTACATATATAACGTTCATAATTTCACGTAAATGTTTGCACTTTTGTTATAAAAATAGTTACATTTTAATCAATTGACTCTTAGTGTTTTTGCTTTTCAGTAAAAAATTTAATGTATATTATAGTGTTTAAAGGTCCAGGGGTCTATTGGTTTATTAAGACGCCATATAATTATAAACGACGAAAAATGAACGACAAAGATGAAAAAGAAAAACTAACAAGAAAATGAAATTCTTGTATACAAATATTTTATGAATAGAATATAAATTGCAATATACAAACAATACGAGGGTCTTTCACAAAGAAATTTAAATTGAAAAGTTAGTGATTACCTTGTTCTTGTATAGATCTGTGTTAATAAGTTTCAGATTTTAGATTATATATTATAATGATTTTATTAATACATTATAATGGTTAAGATTTAGCATAAATCCATACTCCAAGAGGAGCTACAGTGAAGACATACGTTATTGACAAACCAAACATTTTGAGAATGAATTCCATCAAGATATTTTATTTTCAACATTATTCTGGAAAAGCCTTTTATGGGAGCTTGAATCTAATGTTAACTTAAACCCAAAAATATATGAATGAAAGCTTCTCCAAATCAAAGAATACCTGAAAGGATAGTACCGACCTCAGATTTTCACAATAAAGATCACCTTGATAAAGAGTATAGGTTATCCTTATTAGGTGAAACCGAATTTTACTACTAGATTATCGTGGAAACTGTGACAGTAGATATTGTAGGCGGGACCTATTCTTCTCGCATGAACTCAGAAAGCCAAATCTGCATTCTATTGAAAGTGCTTGGTACTTCGAATTTCGCACCTGGACCAAATAACGCGACGAATTCGATACGTTAACTCCGTGGAGCCTTCTTATCTCCACTAGTTGATATAGCTATTCCAACCAACTGCATCTAGGTAGCCCATCCGCAATGTCATTCCCGGCACAGTCAATGTGGCCAGATTTGAAGATACTCGGCTTTCAGCGTGAGGCTGTTAGTAAGATCTTATATCCATATCTGATTTATATTCCGGGAACATTTCATCAAAACAATAGTCGATTAGTTACAAATCAACAACCCTAATAAATATTCATAAAATTAGTAAAACATTTAAAAGATCTAAATAAATTTCGTTTAATAAGAGTCATTAATGTGGACTTGGAAATGATCCCAACATGCAAATAGACATATATAGCTAAATTTAACTCAAATTTTGATAAGATCGAAAAATGTATACTTTGAAAGGGGATATATTTACTCCGTCATCCCGTATATAACATCAATAATGGACCATTTAATACTCCAAATGGTTTAGGTACGAATAACCACAAACTAGTTCAAAATTTTAAAAGGTATAAAAAACTTTTCAGTTTTTTACTTTAAACCCAAATTCCCATCTACCCTCGTTACAATATATAGTTAATACCACCAGAAATTTTGCTAACGGGAATTTGCATCGTTATTTTTAGCGACAAGTGCTCTGGCTTTATTTCTATCTCCCATTTCTTTTTTACTCCATTTTTTTCATATGAATAGTTGTGTATGTGTGTGTCTATATATATTTTGCATCTGTTAAAGTGTATGTAAAAAATCGGATAAAAAATAACTTTAGATGTTGCTACTAAGGATGAGACTATGACGATGACAATGATGACTATAAGATTATTTTGGTTGTGTTTCATACTTGGCGAGATGAGCTACTCGTTGGCTGGGCTGGATGTTGGTTGTCTTGTCTGTCTGTCATTTCAAGCAAAATGTTAAGTACATACCATATAATCGGGCCAAGATATAAGTGAATATAATATCTCTAAATGTAAATATGCATAATAATGTAAGCGTGTTGGTGTGTGTGTGAGAGAGAGAGAGAGAGAGTGAATGTTGCAAGGAGTTTGAGTGTTTGTGTTAAAAGTGTTATAGTGTTTGTTTAACAGACAATATGGCTTTTGGCTTTAACGATGTCGTTGTCGCTAACGCTAAAACTTTGTTGTTTTTTAGATTTTACAAAATTTAGCCATTTTTTGTTTTAGTTTAATTTTTTTTTAGTTTTCTTCCTACTTTTTTGTCATTCGTCTTTTCTGTTGCAAGTGACTTTGAAAATGTTAATAAAAATCCCGTTCATTTACATCATAAAACAAAACAAAACACCGAAACAGTCAGTCAGTCAACCCATCTATGTATCCAGTCAGCCAGCTATCCAACCATTTAGTTACCATATAGTTTATGTTTGTATGTGAGTGTAAATGTTTGAAAGTCCATGTAAAAGTAATTGTAAAAATTACTAAAACAACAACAACAAAAAGTTATTAGAAAATTTCTCTTACCTTTAACGTGTTAATTTTTTATAAAGTTAATTTCTTCTTTTTGTTTTTGTTTTTGCTCTTTTTACTTGTTATACCCTACATTCCTTTATTGACTGTTAAATGAATGGAAATTTACTTAATCAATCGATTTTAATTTATCTTTGCGATACTTTGATGTCCTTCAAAAAATTCTTTGTTGGCAACAAGAAAAGAACAAAATTTATTTGTGAGCGCTTAAAATTGAGAAATATTAATTGGTTTCGCAAAGAAAAGAAAGAAATTATTTTTGAAATTTTAACATTAAAAAGGATTAAATTTAAAAGGTTTGAAGAAGAGAGATAATTAAGAGATTAAAGATTTGGAGACTTACATTAAAACTTTCACCGTTAATCAGTCAAATACAAATTATGTGGAGGTGCACACCTCTGCGTTAAAAGATCAGTTGTGGGCAAAATTTCATTATCAATAGAGTTTAACCATTTATGCGACAGGTTTTTATAAAATCTCCGGTAATATTTTTGGAGAATATTGAGCACAACATGATGATATCAATAAAAGAACCATTTTAAATTATTGTGATAATAAATGTTAATTCAACATGTTTAGTTTTTATTTCAAATGAAAACAATTTGGACTTGAATGTAAACTGTGTCGTTTTTACAAGTACTACAATGTGGTATCAAAATGTTTACATATGAATTTCACATTGTAAAATGTTAATTTTCATCCATTATAAAACTTTCATGGTTGAAATAATTGACTTAAAAATATCCCTTTGTTTGCATAACTAAATTAACTATATCTTAGAATTTTTGACGCCTTTGATGGCAAAAAAGTTGATCAGAAATCATATGGTTTCAGTATTGGAGTGATGATTTCGGCTATTCAAATGTTCACAAATGTAAACAAAGCATTTTAATAAAACTCAGCTGCAAAATGCACCATAAATACTAATTAACAGTACTCTAATGAAGACCAAAAAGTAATATAAGAATGACAGCTGTCAAATTACTAGCTATAAAATGAATATAACACGTGTGCTATACTTATGTGTATGTTAAATCTCACGTTTTAATTAAAAAGATGCTCAGATTCTTTTGGAGAGTATCTTTATTATAAAACTAGGAGTCTTTCATGATATTAAGTGCCAAAAACATTTCAAATGAAAAACATCTCCAACATCCTTTATAATAATTGAAAGACTATTTTGAAAAAGAAATTTGCATCCAACAGTTGTTGGGAACCCATTTATTCGCCTTAACCTATAATTATATTTTCTTTTGCGCTAAAAATAAAATTAACTTGATAATGAAGCAAATAAAGTAAAATTTAAAAGAAAAGAAAGAAAACTTCTTTTAATATTAACGTAGACATTAAGTTTTAATATTGTCACTTTAGCGTTACTATGACGCGGTATATTTAAGTAACTATTTGATAGTGAATGTTAGACATCAGTCTATTTTCAAAAATCACACAAACACACACATAGAAAAACTGTACGTGCTGTTGCTGAAGATAAGGAATAAAAACTAAAGCAAGCGAAAATCATGTAAAAGGCAATGGAGAATTTTGGGGTCCCCTTTAAGGGTAATATTTTCATATTAAGGACACCATTTTATTAGTCTCTTTAACTTAATGTACTCTCAGGAGGCTTAATTTAATCCAGGGATTAAATATTTAATTTGTGTTCGGTAAAGCACTTCTCTTCTTTCTACTTCATAATGAAATCGTTTCAGATTTTGGAGTCCTCTAACTTTTTCAACTGAATCAATTTTACAAGCTAAAACACTTTATTCAATCTAACTATACTTCTAATGCATTTTTAAAGCAGCCAGGTTAATTCCGTGCTTGGACAACCATTATAAAGACTTCATAATGTGTCCACTTATTTTAATACTGAGATGGCATCCTGTCCCTACGAAAAACAAGCTTTTGAGTAGTTCAAGAGCAATATTATGGTATTTGTACCAAGAGAAGCAAGTCCTCCAAACTATCCGAAGCTAAGCTCTTGTTAAGCGAGAATTGAAGAGCACAAAATAGGTGTTCAGAAGTGTTGTGGGTTTTGAAAAGAGATGGATTATCTGTTCGTGCAAAGTGACAGAAAGCACTTAGTATTCGTTAATGCGAGGGTTTCCGAAAAAGGTTCAAAATTTTAATATAATTTTATATATTATTAACTTGTTTCAATAGTGAAGGGTAAAAATTACTTTTTATAAAGACACAATGAAAAAAGGTTGTTAGGAAACTGTGGCATGTTGCTGTTGCCGTTGCTATTGCTCATACTGCTTTTGCTACTTTAGCTGTTGTTATTACTTCCCAGTTTCTGTCTGTTAAAGTGTTTGAAATTAAATTTCCGTTTTTGATATCTTTCTTAGCAAACAATGAACAAGAAATATAGACAAAAAATATATTCATATCCATATTTAAGGAGTGAGATAGCAAAAGTCTTAAGATACATATATGTTGATAAAAACGAAATCACTAAACTTATGATTTTAATTTTTTATTTGACTGAAATTATTACATTTTACAAAAAAAATCTATTTTATAGTTTTAATCACTAGTTGAATTTATGTACCTTTGGGGAACTTCTCTATAAATGTCTTTATGGTGCCTTCAGTCAGTTTGCTCGAACAGGTAAACCATTTCTGTTTAAAACCTATTACAGTTTTGAACACTTTTTTGTGCTCTTGAATTAACTTTTCTTATACATTTAACAAGAGTCCAGTATCTCTATATTGGCCTTAGTTCCGGGCAGTTTTAAAATTAAAAATACCACTTTTTTGTTTTTTACTACATAATGACTTCTTATGAATGAAAGAAATTTCGGTATTAATAGAGACACACCAAGAACTTTTTGGGACGTTTTAACTGCTTTTGGGTTCTTAACTTTTCTTATACATTACCTCGATCATAAGCAACATACAACATTTTTGACTAGAAAGTGGCTCAAAATCTGCTATAACATACGATTTGTCTTCCGGGCTCGAACAAGCTGCTTTCCTACCGGATATATTGGAAGCTCTTTTTGGATTTAGAAACATCATGTTGATAATTACTTCTACCTGAAACAGGTTTTTTATCAACTGACTATATATCCCGCTACTATTTAATAATATTGAAAACAGTTTCACTCCGACCTTTAAATGCTTGGCCAATTTTTTGTAGGGCCAAATTGAGTTTTGTTGAAAATGTTTAATAATTTAAATTAACATTGACTGGTCTCTCATTTCAGATCAGATTAACAATATATTCATTTATTTGATATAAAACATAACAATTGACATGTTGTAAAAAGGTAACTTGATCAAAAAAGAAATCAAATATTGCTTTGGTATAGTAAAATAATATTTTAATGAAAATCTTGTGTGAAGAATTTTTCGATCTCACTCCTTATATACATCAGTATATATAGATAAATATACGAACTTTTTTCATAGCATATTTATGGAAATTAAAAATTTCTTGAAATTAAAATGATTATAATATTTATGCAGAAATGTCAGTAGATATATAATACAAACTTACAATTATCTTTTCTATTTACTTTCTTTTACTATCAAAAAAAAGAGGGGAAACCGCAAAAAAAGAGATTTCCAGCTTATTGGAAAATTATTAAACTTTTTCTTATATTTAAATTGTATGAATTATTGAATTATAACTTTAGTTATTTTTGGGGAGAATTTTTATTACATTTTATAGAAAATAAAGTCTGATAGTTTTTGAGAGACATCAATCAAAAACTAAAAGATTTAACTTGATAACAATAGAATTGAGTTGTTCTATTTAACAGATATG
Source organism: Cochliomyia hominivorax (assembly GCA_004302925.2). Taxonomy (NCBI): domain Eukaryota; kingdom Metazoa; phylum Arthropoda; class Insecta; order Diptera; family Calliphoridae; genus Cochliomyia; species Cochliomyia hominivorax. Next base: position 13,799,026 of record PYHX02000495.1, read on the forward strand.
AGATAATTTTAAGAAAATTAAATTTGATGGATTTTTGAAAGGATAAAGTTAACGTTCGTTTTTAGAAAGTGTCACGTTATTTTAAGAGAGTTATTTATGTATTCAGTGTATCTGTTAAGGGGTCATATGTTTCTTTTAGTCTAACAATCGTTTAAACTATTAGAGATATGCCTGTAACTACATTTATTTTAACAGGAATTATATTTTCTGCACAAGAAAAAAATTGAAGGAACATCATCGTTGAACATAGTTGATTATTGACAATGTTAATTTTATGTATTCAATTGAAATTAAGCGTTTATAAGTTTATGATGGATGGAATGTATGACAACAAGTTTTTTTTATCTTCTAGAACTCAGTTATTTCAAAATGTCCCTTATCAGAATATTAATTTAAGCTTATAAGACCTTAAATATGTACCAATTCATTTGAAATTTGTTTCGAACTGTGCATAATTGATTAAACCACTTTCCGGAGTATCGATTTAAGCTTAAATATGGACCGATTCTTTGAAAACTTAGCATTATTTTTCTATCCTTTATAACATGTAACAAATTTAACCACTATTAACCCATACTTGACTATAGCTCCCATAGAAGGTCCCTAATATTGAAATATAGTCTCAAATATATGTAACTAATTTAAGTAATATGGATCCTATATAAAAGTCCATGGCAGAATTGGCATTTAGCTTACTGTTTATATTGTTGCGCAGTGTAAAGTTCTCCTTACCAACATTTAAAAACCTTTAAAAATAATTCTAGAGCGATACCTTAATATCACTTTACTTCAATGGGGAATTCCCCATTCAAGTTTATTTTTCTTGTTTGCACAATTTCCTTTTCTTCACATCACTCCTTCCCCCCAACAAACATTAATGACATTTTTACTTTCATTTCCTCTTTATTAGAAAATAAAATCAACCTCTCAACATCTTAATTTTTATTTGAATATAAAATGCCTTCTTCTTCTTCTTATTTAGCAATATTTATTTAAAAAAGCAGTATTCGATTTTACTTCAATTCCTGGTTTTATTTTTCTAGCAAAATGCAATGAAAACGGAAATTCCTCTTATTTAAATGAATGAAAATCTAATAGAAAAAAATAATAAAAAAAAACATGTAAAAATGTTATTGTTGATCAAGATCGACTATGTAATCCCCTTACAACACTTTGGTTGTAAATGACAGCTACGAAAAATTTATGAACAACCTACGTATAATTTGCTTTTCTGATTTATGGTTAAGTGTAAAGTACATTTTGTAAAAATATTAGCTTGAAAAGGATTTTTCAATGGGTTATATTGGATTTATAAGGGCCAAGCTTTGTATAATTACGAACATGGATTTTAGATTATATATATCTTAAGTTGACCAGTTATTATTACAATACCAACATACATGTGATATTTATGCCCTTTAAAATGAGAATAATAGAACGTCCATCGCATAATTTGGCACATCGATTTAGAATTTCAAAAGACATATTTTTTGAATTTATATTTAGGACTTTTATAAACTCAGTTCCCCATTCCGAGTGAACATTTGCATTGAAGCTACGTGAAATATTGGACAATTTCAGTAGCCTTCGTCCTTGAGCCAAAAAATAACATATACATGGCGGGCAGACAGATAGACCGACAAATAGAACTCATAGTAATCCAACCACCTACGGTGGTGTAGGGTATAATTACACCCACATTTTTTCATTTAATAAACAAAAACGCATTTTAAATGTTTATTTTCGTGAGGAAATTCGTAACCAAGTCTAAAGCAAAAGGCGAAATCTTCTTCTTCTAATTCTTTATTTCTTTGTTTAGCTTCAATTTCGATTACAGCCTCATGGACCAAATAAACTGAAGATGATGCTGCTAACTAAAGTCAGTGTGGTAAGAAAAACCAACAACAACAACAGAAAGAGAAAATGTGTAAAAATAAAACAAACAACAAGAAAAACACATAAATTTCCTTTTAAAGCAAATTGACTTTAAGTTGGAAAAGAAAATTTGTTGTCATGCCAACAAAAACAATAACAACAACATGATAAACATGAAACATTGAAATAATTACAACAACGTGGATTATATATTCATTCTTACAAGATCCAACCAAACAAAAATTTCATCCAGTACCAACAACAGCAGTAGCAGAAGTAAAGCAACATTATCCAAAGTCAGTCAGTCAGTCAGACATTCTAATACACGAATGAACAAATAAATAGACTCTTTTAAGGTCTTTTACTTTTTTATTTTATTTTATTTTATTGCATTGAAAATGAAGGAATCCAAAAATACGGGGGAAGTATTAGTGAAATATTTCTTATTCTTCTTTCACATGCTATTAAAAGAAATATTGCTCTTAAATCGAAGACGACAAAATTTTCTTTTGGAGTTTGGGGTCCACAAAGCGTTTTGTTTGCAGGCTTCGTATTTGTAAATGATATAGAGGAGGATGAAGTAGTTGAAACAGAACAGAAACAGAAACAGATTTTTAAGATTTAACGAATTAAATAGAAAAAAGATAAAATTAAATTTGTGTAAATTAATTTGCGGCTGTTTTTGGTTGTCACGGTAAATACCACCGTGTTCTGCATTCTTCCCCTTAATATGGATGGGGAACATTATAGAAAATATAGAGAGAAAAAAATTGTGAACAGAAGTTTAAATACCACACACGTGAAAAAAACAATGTGAAATTAACTTAAACAGTCTTGATTCAAAAATTTTATAAGTGAAAATTATTGATTCAACATTGTTATACGTTAAATTTAATCACATTTTCTAGACAAATAATATTAGTGTTTCGATACTGAAAAGTAATTTCAAACATTTAATAGTAGTAGTTTAATAAAATGCACTACACCATATTACTTAAAAGCAGCCATAAACGAGATTTTCCATTAACAAGATTTGTTTGTAACGTGTTATGAGAAGTTAAAAACTGATTCTAATATAATTGCAATTAAACCAAGTCCATCACATCTAAATATTTTAAATATATGTTTATTTTATATTGATTTCTCAAAATCGACTTTGTAATGAGGTTATAAAAAAGTATAGGTACATCCTAATAAAATAAATTTAGTGTTGTTGTCGAACTGTGTATTATGTGTTAGAGTCTGCAAGGAATGAGATCCAAAATTCTTAAAACATGTTTTTCGTAAAAAACTTTTAACACAAGTATTAATTGATTTTTTTGTACACGTTATAAATATTTTCAACAAAACCCGACTTAGCCCAGCAAATAGTTGGCCAAGCATTCAAAAATTCCTGACTGGAACGCTGGTTAAAAATTTTGGAGAAAATAGATTACGCACATAAATTGAAGTCAAGTTTTCTAAAGAACATTCATGCTGCATAATAAATGACAAAATGTATGTTTTGGCAGTTTTTTCGTAACTTCCTGGTCAACAATTTTATGTTTGCTGATGCTCGAGGGAAAATATAATCAAAAATTTCCAAAACGTTCTTGCTATTTCAAGCAAAATGTAGTTGTCGCAAAAAAAGTCAATAATTTGTTACAAAGGGCTGCCTTTCATAAAAGTCCATAATGTGTCCACTTATTTTTGTCCTGACTTATCATTCTATCATTCTGGTAAATAAGTCCTTGCATTGTACAAGAATAATATGGTATTTGCAGCAAGAGAGGTAAATCCTCCAAATTTCCCGAAGCTAAGAGAAATTATGAGCGCAAAAAAAGTTTTTCAAAAGTCTAGTAGATTTTGAATGGAGATGGACTACCTGTTCGAGCAATGCAATAATAAAACGCTAGTTGAAGGGTTTCTGAAAAAAGTTTGAAATATCGTTACTAGCGGTGTTAAGAATTTTTCGAACTCAGTCCTTATTAAATTCAAGTTTTGGAGTATGATGACTTAAATACAATACAATTCGAGTGGAACTGTAGATAAACATGGAAAAGTAAATACATATTTTAGATAATTTGTTTAGACAAATGATTTGGTAAATAAACATTATCATAATTTTTGTTGGATCTTAGTTTAATAGATTTTTATTTTTGGATTCACTGATGAACTAACTTCTTTTAATTTAATAGATTATTTAGTGAAGGGAACTTAACCAAATCGGTTCTAAACAATTACTATATATAATGAAAATATATCCAAAGCCAATATCTCAAAACATAGCTGCTGGGAAAATAGACAACTAATCGTCACTTTAGATCGGTAAAGTTTTCCTTCTGAACAAAGTTTCTCAAGAGAAGTGATTTTAATATTTCAATTCTAAAGATGTTTATGTTTAATTTCCCATCTTACTTCAATAATTATTATAATTGTTGCTCTTTTTTAAACTAAAATTCCACAATTATCTAAAAATATCACTCTGATCACGTATATTTTTTTAAGTGCATTAACTCCCCCTTTTCATTAGTACTCCATCAGAAACATATTTAAACACAAAGTGAAAAACAATTTTTAAGATTCACTTCTATCACTCACACACTCTCTCCCCATTCTCCTCTAGTAGTTTCCATTTGCCTTTATTGCTATTTGATAGAGGAAATAATCTAAAAGAATTTTTATATATTTAATATATTTTAAACATTATTTTCGTTCTCTACATTTTTATAAAAGTATAAAAATATACAACGAAATTGAAAAATTTATTCCTGTCTAAACAAGAAAAACTCACCCAAAGAAATTGTAAAATAACCTTAAATACTCTTAATCTTTTTGCTATTTTTGAAATACTTCTATGTAATTCAAGTATTTTTCTATATATTTTTTGATTTTTTATACCCTCCAGCACCACTAATGGTGAAGAGAGTATGTTAACTTCGTCATTCCATATGTTAAGAATGAATCATCTCAGACCCCTCGATGTATATATATTATTGCATCAAATCAAAATCTAAGTCCTGTTAGCTATGATTGTCTGCTTTTGGCTCACATTCACAAAAATTGACAAAGCACAATGACATTTGACCTGAGTATTTCTAATAGTCCTGAGAAGATTCCTATTTCAAAGATAAGAGACCGATATCTGAGGCAACCTCTTAGTTCCAGCGAAAAATCAGAATTCGACAAATTAGAATAATATTTTGGTATAACACAAAGTTATATGTACTTCATTATCAGTTCGAAAACAATCAAAATCGGTGCAGTAGAAAAAAGTTATAGCCAAAATTATAACTAATTTTATGACTCATTATTATTTATGAGCGCATGTTTGAGTGTGTATGTACAACATATAATGAAATTGTGGTGGAGGGTATTAAAGATTCGGCATAGTCGAATATAATATTCTTACTTGTTTTCTCTATTTTAGCTTCGCTATCCCCCCACTCCAACTACTTACAACGATGACTTCAATGTACCATTTAAAAATAAACAAAATGTCACCAAAGAAAGAAAAATAAAAACAAATTTGAAATTTATCTCCATGAAAAATTAAAATGTTTTGAGGTGTATGGGCGAGAAATTTTATATTTCATGACAAATTTTTGTTCCTCATTTCAAATCAACAGTTTAAGATTATTACTCTTATAACACTAAGCGACGCATTCAAAATTATTAATTTTCGGTTGACTGAATCTGAAATTAAATCATACCCAACACCAAAGCATAAAACATTGTACACCGACCCTCGTAAAATGAAAGTGTGTAAAACATACTCATCTAAGATATTATAATTCTCATTTGTCGTTTAAAATTACATGAGGGCTAAAAGAAATGCCTTTTGGTCCCTTTTTGGTATTTAGCGTACTGATATATTCTTTAGTGTGGGTAGACCCTGTTAAGCGACTAGACGCTTATGACATGATATGACAACCATAGAAAGTATGATTGTCATATCATGATTCCGCAGGATGTGTAATGATGAAGAAGAGCTAACTGATCTCCATAAATCAATGATGAAGTAGTTACGCCGGCAATTCCTGAACGGCAACGATTATCTATCGGTCTCCGGGCTTCCGGATCTCATCAAGCTAGTTCTGAAGGTAAGTTTAAATCTAAAACCACGAACTTAATAGTATTCCAAATTTTTATATGGCTAAATGTACCGCAATGGTCTCCGAATGATGATTTAGAAATACCGAATATAGAATAGAAACTTTTCAGGACAATAACAAAAAAGGAGCAGATTTTATTGAGCTTTGTCAATCCGTTTGGTGAGCATGTTAAAATAGACAGACGAATGAAGAGACCAAAATGGAGCGAGTAAAATATACTCAGATTTGATAAAAAAAAAAAAATACAAATTACGAAATTAGTACGGAATATTAAAAAATCACTTTAGAACCAAAGTATCTTGTGGTCCGTTTTCCTTTAAAAAATAAGGACAGATTAAAGAAGACGCAGATATCGCTTCTAAAAATGTTACGATTACTTTATTCCACACATTTAAAATCTTTTTGTCCATACCTTAGAAATAAATAAAAAACCAAAGAAAATCAAGAGGAAAATGTCGAGGCTCAATAAATATTTGTATCTAATTTAAGTAAGAAAGTATCTAAGAAATAAATATGTGCCTTAGCTAACAAAAGCAACTAATGTCACTACCTTAAATAAACAATATTTAACAACAACAACGGGCAGAGCAACAACTAAAATAAACAACAACAGCAATTTAGTTATTTTCCAAATATCTTTCATTCATTCCTTGAGTCATTCCCTACTTCTTGTTCTTGTTGAACAAAAATTAGGCAATTGTTTTGTAATTTATTGCCCACAACTGGTAGAGGGGGGTGGAGAAATACTATATTTCTAGGTATGAACATACATACATACATACACAGACTAGTCTGGTCCTTACAGTTACATTTTGTTCATTCATTTAATAGGTTTGTTTAACCAATTTCAAGGCTTAATACAACAATCATCCATCCCCCCTTCATAAGAAAAGAAAAGACGAAGAGAAGACTTTATTTTTGTTATTATTCAAGAATTTTGTCTGCTTCAGTTTTTCAACACTCATTGTCAACGCCTTAACGCGGTTTCGAATGTTACAAATAGAAAAAAATAATATTGAAATAAAAATTCATTCATTCATTTGTTGTTGTTGTTTATTCATTCTATATTCCAATTTTCATATAGTTAAACAGACTTAAAAATCTTGAAAATTTTCAAAATAAAAAAGTATAAAAATAAATAAAATAAACTAAACTAAAGTGAAATTAAGAAAAGCGTGAAATTTATTACTGTTTGTGGTTTTATCATTTCAATTTCTCTATTTTTATATCCTCCACCACCACAAGTGGTGAAGAGGGTATATTAACTCTGTCATTTCGTATGTAACGTTAAGAAGGAATCATGTAATTCCTTTTAATGTATATAAGTTCCTGCATTAAATCAAAATCTGAGTCGATTTAGCTATGTCCGTCAGTCTCTCTTTAGTTGGCACACTCACATCCACAATAATTGAAAGATCTCAATGAATTTTAGCCTGAGTATTTGTTGTAGCCCTGAGTAGTAAAAACAGTTCAGCACATCAAAAGATATAGACCGAGAGTTTTCGTTAACCATTAGATACAAATACAATTAAGTACATATAACTTTTGGCATTATATAAAGTTATATGTACTTCATAATTATTCCAAAAATGATCAAAATCGATTCAGTAGAAAAAAGTTATAGCCAAAAATATAAAAAATTGTATGACTCATTATGTTATTTTTTTGAGTGTATATGTGAGTGTAAGGAATTTTCTTTACACGCATTTGTGGTGGAAGGTACTGCAGATTCGGTTTAGCCGAATCTAACATTTTTTGTTTTTTTTTCTTTTTTGGTACTCTATATCTACTGTTCCCTAATCGTGTTTAAAACGAGTGTTTTCCAAGAATTTTACTAAAGAAAACAACAAAATCTAATTTCAACTCTAAATTAGTAGAAACTGAAAATAAATGAAAATTATTGAAATATAAATCTCTTTAAGAAACAACCGCTCAGGAAGTATGAACTGTGATTTGAAGGGATGAAAATTTTGAATATATATTTTTTTAAACTATCTTAAGTACATTAAATCATAAGATTTCTTAGAAAACATTGAATAATTCATTGACTCAAGGTCCTTAATTATTAAATTATGACTTGAAATCATATTGGAATTGAAGAAAATTTTTAAGAATCGTATCGGAATTCATATAAAAAATCTTTATGTTTATTCATATTTTTCACCCACTTAGAAAGTTATATGCCCTCTATTAGCACAAGTGATTAATAAGGATATGTAAGGATCCCATAAAGTATATTCTCAAACCTAATTAAATCTACTTGCGTCCGTCCAACTATGGACGGTCTGAATAGATTTCAATAAATGTTGGCAGCATAATTTGATTTTGTTCTGAGAATCGGAGAAAATTTGGAACAACTTAAAAATGTATTTCAATGAAAAATGATTTAAATCTAATTCCACCATAACTTACACCTTTGAACCAGATCGTCGAAACAATCTGTTTGATAGAAAAATTTTAAAGTAAAAATTGTGAAAAATTTTACAAATTAATTTAATTTTATCTGAGATTTTTATTTATGTATAACATTTCATATTTCTGAAATAATTTTCAATCCGCAAGAACTAAATTTTTATAGAAGTTTTTTGAGGGCGATCGCAATTTTGCTTTAATTTTAGGCTCTCGTTTTATATAGATTTTATTTTTTTTATAGAAACCGATTTTTTGCAGAAATTGAAATATTAATTTTATGTCTTAAAATCATTGTTTACAATTTTTTTAAGAATTTTTGCCAAAAATTAATTTATGTTTTTAATTTGTAAATCGTTAGAAGATATAAAAATTTTCAATGAAACAGTTATTTTCCGAACAATTCGAGTTAGAATATTAACTTTTTCTGAATATAGAATTTTAGTTTTTTTACTAAAGAAATCGTTAGAATATATAAAAAATTTTGGGGAACCCGTTATTTTCTTAACAAACCGATTTAGAGTTTTGCTTCAGCAGCAAATTATGAAAATTATCTTCAGAAATAAAACTTTTAACAAATAAATTTATTTTTTTATTCCTTTATTTTTTCGGATTTTTTAACAAAATCGTTTTAAAAATTTTTTGAAAAAAATAATGTTTTTAGGTCAAAAGAAATGTGGTAGTTTTTGGAACGATTTTTATATTTTTTATAAAATATTCGGAATACTAAAATTTATTATTTTATTTAAGGAAAGGTATCGCATTTAAGGATCGGAATCAAATTAAGAAATGCAGAATCTCGGTAAATATCTGCTGATTTAAATTAGTCACTTTAAAACGATATAATTAGATTTTCTGATTCGAAGTTCAACCAGTAATTAAAAAAAATAATGGAAAATAATTTTCTCTTGTAATTATTTCTGACAGAATTTTTATTCTGAAGGTGTCTATATAAGAGCTGCGATATCCTGTGGATCGACCTTATTCAAATTCAGCATGAGGATCAACACAAAATTTATTTATATCAAATTGAATTGAAATATGATCGCTGACTAGATGATCCTACACCACTATAGCGGATTGGGGTATTAAGCGTTCGTGCTGATGTTTATAATATACGGAAAAAATTATGTTACACCCATGTAAACGTTGATAATACACAAATGTACAGACGGTAATTTCAGAGATATCTTTATGAATGATAATTTTGTATTTTTAAAGTTTCGTCCATTTTATGTTTATACAACCACAAAACAACGTTCTAAATTATGCGAGAATCATTTCCAAAAATTCCCTCAATGGCATCAATAGTAAATATATTTGAGTATTAAGAAAATATTTTAAATACTTAAATTTTATAAAAGCACAAATCATAAAATCAAATTAGTCGGGGGTCGTAATGTAATCAAACTTAACCGACTTTAAGCTCTTGGTATTTGCTCTTCATTACAAACTCCTAAACCACTGTATTTCCCTGTAAAACCTAGATAAACATTTTACCCCAAAAGACTTTACGGAAAAAAGTATTACTTCTTTACGCTGTTGTTCCTCTGAAAAAACAAACAATTCTCTATTACGCACACGCATGGAAAAATTGTGTTACATCTTTTGGACCCCAAAGTTTCATATCCATTTTCAGTCTATTCAAATTTTTATTTTTCTATGAAATTCTTTGCCTCGCCTTCCTCTCCTATCCAATGCATTATCAGCAATTTTACATAAATTTCACAATTACAACAACATCATCAACAGCAAAAAAGGGAAAAGCCACAGGGAACAACAGCTGAAGTTAGGAAAGGAAGGCAGAGTCATATTATTTATATATAGAAATGGAAACAGACTTAAATAGAGTAAAATCATTTGTTGAAGATTTCCTCAAGTAAGTGTCGACATTAATTGTTTCTATTATGGCAAAACCATTGCAACCAAATGTTGTTTCATTTCATCTCAACTTTAATATTCCATTTCAATTGTAAGTGTAGCTGTGTGTATCTGTGTGTATGTGTGTGTAAATACGCAAGGATGCAAATATATTTTAATATGAAATAGTATTGGTGTATTGCGTTCATTTATACATAAAAAGCAAGGGAAAATGTTATGGTCAACTATTTAATACCGTACAGCACAATGTTGGTTACAAATGATAGTTACGTTAAAGTAGTGAACGACTCTCGTATAAGCAGATTTTCTGATTTATCATTAAGTGTTCAGCAAATTATTGTGAACCGAACATCTACGTGAAATTTATGCGTTTTGAAATGAAATTTCGTAAAGGGTTAAATGGGAGCCACATGAAATTATGAACTGATCCTCGTATAATTTTGCACATCAGTTTTTGGTTATATTTATCTTAACTTGACCAATTATTATTACAATACTAGCATATATGTGAGATGTATGCGCTTTAAGGTGATATTTGGTAGGGACCTATAAGAAACATTGGACCAAACGTAGCATAATTTGGCACATCGGTTTAAAATAATATAAGACTTCTTTCTGTCAAATTTCGTTAAAAGCGCTTAATATTTATGACTTTTATTGGTTTAAACCTCATTCCGGGAGGACATTTGTATGGAAGTACATGAAATATTGGACCGAAAATGTCCAATAGTTAAATCAAATCGGATTCTGTGATTCTGAGTCGAACGGTATACGTAAAGGTGAGTGTAACGCCAATTGTTACACAAACGCATAATATCCCTGCGGTGGTGTAGGGTATAAAAATATTAGCAATTTTTTTCATAATTTTTCCAATTGAATTTTATTTTATTTTTAAAGGGAAACATTTGTTGCAGGGTTTGTTTGTGTATTCTGGGTGTTGCAATATTTTTGCTTTCAATATTCTCAATTCAGAATTTATGGTTTCTACAAATATAATTTTAATTTTTTGCGTATTATTTTCTTTTGATTTTTTACTCCTCAACTCTTTTGAGTCATTGAGTGGGGCCATATTTTTTGGTACGTGTTTTTAGGTTTAATTGCGAATTTCATCATCAGCATCGTCAATAATTTCAAACAAATAAATTGTTTTTTGCTTCCCCTTTTTCCATACTTTCTTTATTAATTTTTTATGTTATTTTAATGGCAAAAATAAACATCCGAAAGCTTCTTTTGTAAGAGTTAAATGCATTAAATTGTTGGTTGCGAAAAAAATGATATTGAAAAAAATATGAAACGATTTTTTATTAAAACCAAAAATTTATTATAGTTTGCACAAAGTTTTCTTTTAGCTCAATTACAAAAAGTTATTAAAATATTATTAATTTATTCCTCTTTGTTACATTCGAAAAGAAACGAGAAAAAAGGAAAAGATTTGCATTTTATTTCCCATTTTTTCTTAGCTTCAGGGTTTAAGTGTTTTATTGAAGAAATTAGTAATGCAAATATTGAAACGAAAGTGTCAAAGAAAAGTAAAACGCTTTAAGAATTTGTTACGTAATTGAAAAAATTATTGACACTAAAAGAAAGAATGACAGAAGAAAAGCTAAAATATGCATCTATAGATATTCGATTAATAATGTTTAGGTATTGGAGATGAGAACTAAATTTTACACTTTTACTTGGTCCTATCTTAGTACGTTTAAGACATATCTTAATACGCTTTCTTCAGTTATGATTTTGTTTCATAAATAAAAAATGTTAATTTAACATGGTTTAACAGTAAATACAGTTTATAAAGAATATTCTTGAAATTTTACTTTTTTAACCTCAATTCAACTTCGTTCAATGTTGATTATGCTTCATATTTTTTTCTGTGTGTAGGGGAACATGTAATACTCTGTGAAAATTTCAAGGAAATACGTCAAGAGCTTTAACTTTCTAAAAGCAGACAAACTGAATAATACAGATTCCTTTCGTTAAATCGACATTCGTTCTTGAAGAAATCAAACCTTTTTATTTGATTTTCAACAAACTTGGAAATTACTTTTGGGTTAAGGCATCAACAAAAAGAGACAAATTAAGTTGCATAAATAATTCGATGTCAAAAAATAACCCACAATAAATACCTTCCATTATAGTTGGGGCATATGAAAAATTTATGAATTGTCCTCGTATAATTTGCTTTCCTTATTTATAATTATATGTACAATAGATTATTATGATACTTTTACATTTATGTGAAATTTATGCGTTTTAAGGGGATTTTTTTCTGGTGGATCATAATCAATTTCAATAGGCAACGTTTTTGAGCCAAATTTCATTAAGATATCTTCAAAACTGCAACATGTACTTTGCGAACAAGCTTCACATGGACAGCTAGCCGGACGGACGGATATGCTTAAATCGACTCAGAAAGTGATTCTGAGTCAAACGGTATACTTAAATGTGGTGGAAGGACTAGTTTTTGTGCATGTTACAAACATCTGCACAAACAAATCTACCTTAATCACCTTGCGAAAAAATAGTGATCTCAAAATTCAATAGATCACCAAGAGATTAAGGTACAGAATAAAAGTGCGAAGTTAGATCAATATGTTCGAATGATTTTGCCGAATTGTAAATTAAAAATTTTCGAACCCGCATTAGACAAAAACACCATTAAATTAATGATCATTAATATGGTTTCGAAATTCGACCTTCCGTCAAGGATATTTTAAAAAAGTCCCTTTCCCCTTTAAACTGGTGTCTGAAGGGAGTTCCTAAAATCGTGTTTTTATAAACCGAATTTTATTTTAAACACGGGAAAACCTAAAGGAATCTAAAAGGGTGATATTCCTCATTCTTCAGGATTTTGATGGAATCAAAATTATATGGTTGAAAATAAAGTCTTTTTTATCAATTCATTAGCAGCGAAAGTCTGTTTGGATAAAAAATATTTTAAGATTTTTTCCTTCTGTTGGCAATAAAAAATAAAATAACGATATTATGACAAAAAATGTATGATTTTAAAAAAATCTTTTTAACATTTTACCTCCACTCCATAAATTCCTATTATATCATCCTATCAAAATAAGTAACATTTTTCACATCAACATTTTCACACTTAACCCACATTCTTAAAATTATCTCATTTACTCTGTAATAATTTCATTAGTTTTGAATGTTAGATATTTTGTAATTTTTAATTATTTTCTCAAAATCGCCCATATGAATAGTTAAAAATATATATTTTTCAATTAAAATAAATTTCATTACATTTTCAAATCTATTGAATTTAATTAATTTTAATAAATTTTTATCTTAACAGACCCCACTAACAAATTTTCTGCATACCAACTTGCAACCCAAACACACAAATTATTTAAAATGTTGTCATAAATGTTGGGTTGTTACCTGTAAAATTCCCACAAATATTTCATAAGTTTAATAAAAATTTATGAAAATTATGGTCACAAAAAAAAAAAACAAAACAAATACAAATATAATAAAAATATTCATATAAAACCCTGCAAGTCTGAATATAAAAATTTAACAAGTACGAATGCTGTAGTCGGTTGAGATGAATATTTAAAAGCCTACACCAACTAAGTGGATGAAATAGAAAACTTATGTTACACACATACTTCCAACTGAGAAAATGGTAAATTTTGGGATGTTTTAGAGATCTACTGAAGCGATTTTGCTGAATTTAAAAGAAGAACTTTTCATCACAGCAACAAACAATATAGTCAATCTAGTTGGAGAAAGCCTAGTTTAAGACGAATTTTCAGATCATAAAGCAAAAATATATACTTCTCTGTAGAGAAATACATTTGTATAAAACTTGACTTTATTCATTAAAAATATAAAATAAATCTCGACATTATTAGGCCATTTGGAAGAAAATACTTTCTGGGATAAGTGGAAGATGATTTAATTTTTGAAATTTGAAAAAAAGGATGAAGGTCTTTTACTAATTCAAACCAACTTGCAAATACCTCAGTTCTAACAATGTGAAATTTCATTAAAATTTCTCAGGCTGTTCAAAATTGCCGGTTTATTTTTAACAAAATTCGATTTGGATCCACCGTAATTTGTCATTATAAAGTTAATCCAGCAGATACTTGTATCAGGAATTGACCTTAAATTTGAAGCTGTAGAATAAATATTATTGATGCTAACTTTTGATTACGATTTGTCCCAATGCAATAAATTTTTGACTAATTTTTTAAAGACCTTATAGTGCCCTGTACTACAAATCAACTTGAAAATACTTAAGATGACCATGTGAAATTTCATTAGCTCATCTCAAGGGGTTCAAAATTGCAAGATTATTTCCAAAAAAAATCCCAATCAAAATAAAAAGTGTTAATTTTTTTTCAATGAAATAATGATCTTGTCTACAAATGATAGTCTATGTAGGGTTACATGTGAAGCTATAAAATAAATTTTATTGAAACCAACTATGCGATTTAAGAACTTATCAAATTTGTTTATAACCTACAACATCATATTTGCTTGCAATTGTCTAAAACTTGTAACGGACAAAAAACTGTAGTATCACCACAGTGGTAGTCAATATACCGATCGACTCAGAATCGCTTTCAGGGTTGAACAAAATACAAGTCGATATCACGGTGAAATTTTTAATATCTCATTGCGTATTGAAGTTGATGCTGATGGGTCAATTATTTCACTTAGTCCAAATGCACTTAAGCTCTTAAAAGATATAAAACGATATTAGAAAAATTTGTTATAAATAAGTTAAAAAATAATATTATAAGTCCTATACAACCCTCTTCCAAATATCATTTTGAATAATATTTGATCAAATTTGGAAAATTGTAAATCAAAATTTTGAGTGTCGGTTCCACTAATACCCCCAGAAAAAATGATTTAAATAGCATAAATCTCATACAAATGTAAGTGACAGTCAGACAATCAGATTATACGAAGGTCGCACATTAATTTTTCATAACTACTATTCATACCCGACATTATGGCAAATTCTGGTCAAAATTCTGGGTTAAAATTTTTTTTCATTTGAATATCTCTGAAACCATTTGACCAATTTGAAAGTACTCCTTGTACTTTTCTGACCAGAAAGGGGTCTGCAAACCTCCAAAGCTACTTGCAATTATCATGTATCCATGTTAAATTTTGTTAAAATATTCCACAGGATTGAATAAGTGAGGAACTATTTCCAAGAAAAAAAATGGTTTTGAAACAAATGTGCGTGCCAACAATATATGGAGACTTAACTTACTTAGAATTTGATATGAGCTAAGACCATGTGCTCCAAGGTGTGTCGAAAAAAGTTGAGTCTGTTATTCCTTAGAATGAAAGAATAGTTGATGTTGGTATTCATCAACTAACAATGTTACTCCGTTGTATATGGGGGATTTCCCCATATATAAATAGTAGGACCTTAGGAGGGAAGCATCCGAAGTGCCATAGGTGAGTACCAGAACTTGTGGTGGTGGCTATAAAAGGATGGAAATAATTGTTTCGATTTGTTTTGAATCTTTGAAACTTTATAATAATTAAGATTACTTTGTTAGATAAAGGTAACGTGTATAAATGGCATATCAAAATCTCAGGGTTATTTTTTAATATAACAACACTCATGTGTCTCCAGTTATTGTTATAATATATACGTTTTCGTAAGATATTTAAAACAAAAAATATTCAGAAACAACTTTGTTTTAAATTTGCCACCAAAAATTATCACACATTAAATTTAAATTGCAACAAATCAAAAACAACAAAAACTATATGAAAAAAAATACAAAAGAAATAAAAAAACACTTGAAATAAAAATTAAAAACTCTATATTTTCTATGTCTTTTTAAATGTTTTCCAAAATTTAATTGTTTATAGACGTCTGTGGCAACAACATTTTATTAGGCATAATTTTTTTTTAATATTTTTCAGTTTATTATTATTTTTTTTCTTAAAAATACACAACTCTAATACTTGAAAAGTATTTAAAAACACATATTGGCAACATGTGTCTTGTTGTTTGTTTTTTTGTTATAATAAGTACAGGGTGCTTATATTTAAAGACTCATTAAAACAAAAATTATGACAATGAATGAGTCATTAAAAAAAGTGTTAGTGACAATGTTTACAAACACACAAATGATTTTTATTCTTTTCACCGTTTGACCCAAAAAAACACAGAAAAACATTAAAACCAGCTACAATGAATGAATAGAAGAGAAGAGGTTTTTTCTTCAAATAAAATCTTATTACCGAAAATTATTATGGTTATTATATCGTGAGGTCATATATAGAATAGGCGGTATATTATTTTAAACAAAAAGGGAACAACTTTGAAAAAAATTAAAATCTAATTGAAAATAATTATAAAAAATGTTTTAAAAGAGTTTATGGTTTTATAACCAGAGCATTTTTTAATGGGGTTGGATACGAATTAGTGTATTAAAAAACCGACATTTTCAGAAAACCGGTTTTTGAGTTACTCGAAAAATGTGATATTAATATAAACTGATTTCGAAGATAGTTTTATGTCAAAAAACCGGTTAATCGGTTTTTGTTTGGTTATTATAAATTTATAAAAAATATTATTTAATAGAAATTTAGAATTTAACGAATATGGACTGAAGTTGAAATAATGGTTCCAATGTAATTAAAATTTGTAACCGATTTCATCAAATAAAAATTGCACTGTATAATATCCTAAATGGGTGGGGTATAATAGTTTTCTGATAGTGTATGTTTATATACCATGGTTTTATCCTTTACAGAAACTTTTTCTTTAAATTCTGAATATATTTAAACTATAAGTCTGTATCTGAATAAACATTATGCAAAATATCATTTGATTGATTTTATTGGCGTGATTATTTTTAAAACATAAGAGCATAGAAAAATCGATTCAGAATATGATGTCTAACATACAATACTTTACTCATGTAATACACTGAAGCTGAATATTTTAGTTAAATGCTTAAATCGGTTAACCGATTGAGAAAGAAACGGCATGTCGAATAATTTGAAAATAGAAAATTTTCGAAGCCGGTCGGTTTTCTGAAATGCAAAAAACCGGTTAACCGGTTTCGGTTTTTGAACACACTAGTAAAAATACAAGTGTGTATGTTTTAAACTAAGTAGAAAGATCTGTTTTTTCTGAGGGCATTTCATTAATAGGAGAGATTTTTTGTTTAAGAAGTTACAATAGGGTATCAAATAAGCGATATTATTAAAATCCAACAAATTGATTCCTTCAGGATAATAAAATAAAAAATTTTGTTTCAAAGATTGAAAAGTTTATCCAAATACATTTGTTTGGACATGTTATTGAACTGTATATTTTGGTGAAATTTTACATTGTTAGAGCTAAGGATTTAAAGGAGTGGAAGACATTACCCAGGCCAGGATCGTAGCCGATAGTCCTCTCAATTTGGCCATCTCAAGTAAAACCATATTTCATAAAATTCGTCAAAAATTTCTGCATAATGGATGACGAAACGTATGTTCGAAACTTCAAAAATTGTATGTTGCTGATGCTCATGGGAATGATGGAAAAAAGTTTAGGATCTAAAATTAGGCTGCTTCCATTCACAAGACTTAATAATGTGTCCATTTATTTTTGGTCTGACTTGGCATCCTGTTACTGTAGTGACAGGATGCCAACAAGCCCTTTTGTGTTGCAAGAACAATAATGTGCTATTTGTACCAAGAGAGGCAAATACTCCAAACTGCCCGGAGCTAAGGCCAGTATAGAGATATTGGGCTTTTGTTTAAAGAGAATTAAAGAGGACTACCTTTTCGAACTAAGTATCGAAAAGTACTATAATAACGTAAGTGGTTTATAAAAAAACAAAATTTCATCACTAAAAGTATAAAATATTTCACTTGTTTTTTTGTAAATTGTAAAAATAATTTCAATCAAATAAAAAGTAAAAAAAAATTATGAACATAAATGTATGTTAAGAATTTATTTGATCTCACTTCTTAGTTGTATATAAAGGTAAAATTTTATTTAAATCTCATTGTTTTTTTTTTTTTCTTATTTTGTGGAATTTTGAAGTGGTGGACTTAGAACCTTTTTTAACCGATATGTCAGTTTGTAAATAGGAAACTACTTAGGACAGTGATAAAAAATTATCTCGGCGTAAGGATCGACTCAGATTTTGATTCAATATAAGAATGTAAATACTTTATCAACCTCGACTTGTCATGCTCGTCAATGTTGAACATCTAACGAAAATAACTGATAACAATTGAAACCAACAAACCATTTCAATTGTTGTCAATACCGATCGTATATTTTTGTTTGGTCACCCCTGATTTATTCACTAACTAAATCAATTTAATGTCCCTGTATTTAATTTCTCACAAATGTCATGTGCAACAACTTTTCATAACATCGATCTATTTAAAAACTAAAAAATTTACTGCTTTAAGACGAAACTAAATTCATAATCCATCACTCGGTAGGCAAAAAGTAGTTCTGCGTATTAGAAATCTCCCAGGGAGAAATTTTGCATGACTTATTTCAAATTTCAGTGACTTATTAGCTAAAATTATATTAAATAACTATAAAGTAGATTTATGGAATTCGTGGGAAAATATTCTTATTAGCTGCTGGAATCTAAAAATAAGAGAAAATTTTGTTCTTTTTTTGAAACAAGAAAAATGATTACCTCTTCAAGGAATGGACTTAAATAAAAAAGTATTTAAAATATTATTTTATCACACGTAGACTTTATGACTAAAATTCAATTTGTTACTCACAAATAAATAAAAACAATTAAGAAAAATTAAAATTGATTAAGGGAGACTTGGTAATACGGTACACCATATAGGGAGTTATACGAAAAATTATGAAACTAACATCATTCTTGATTTATACTTAATTGTGTATGATTAATTGTGAAAGACATTATTATGATTAACTAACATTTATTCGTTTCATACTGATGTAGTTCTTGGAGCTGTGTTATTGGAATGTATATATTATAATGAAATTAAGTACGCATTTTGTTTTGGCCCAAGAACGAAGCATATTGAAATTGACATTGTTCGATACAATACTTTAGGTTACTCCCATACAAACGTCCTTCCTGAATTTTGAGCCTTCTTAAAAAAATGCTGTAATTTCCAAAAATCTTAAAAAAATCCAATCTCTCAAACCGATATCAGGGTGCAAAGAAATTTAAAACATATCAAGCTAAAGTCAGCAATCAGAATTTAAGCCGCATATAGCAATTTTCAGATAAATATAAATACGGTATAGATCCCTTAAGAAATATTTTTGTAACTAAAAAATAGTGAAATCTTGTGGAGCGGCTCCTAATTAGGTTTACAAAGTTTAATGCGAAATTGAAATCGAGAAAGCAGCTTGGAAGTTTAGTTTGATTTTTTATGAAACAGCGCACAGTGTTTCAAATAAATAATGAAGTGGAAATAAATCTGAAACTTCCACAACATCCGCAATAATTGGGATGTGAGCATGCCAAAAATAGACAGTTAGATGGACATAGATAAATCGATTCAGATTTTTATTTGATCCAAGAATATATATACACATGGAATGATAAAGTTAATATACCCTCCTCACCAGTTGTAGTGGTGAAGGTTATAAAAAAATGTATTAGAGTGTGTGTTAGTATGCTTACAGATATAAATATCTGACATAATGTGAATATTACCACACATAGGTGATGGAGGATATTAAAGGTTCGGCTTAGCCGAATAAAACATTCTACTTGAAAATAAAATAAACTACTCTCTTGGCAGAAAATCGGAGAAATTTTGAATTTCTTGAAAATTAAAAAAAATATAACTTTTGAATCCATGAAGCGAATTCCGATAATAAAAACACAAAATTTAAAAATCGTTTAACCTAAATATTTATTAAACTATAAGCCTACTCATACGATGTGGTTTCAAAACTTTAGGAAACTGTCTACAAAGTCCAAACTCAAACTTAAACTTTCATACATCTTAGCTATTACTGTGTGAAATCTCAGTTACATGATTCCACTGGCAATATTATTTAATTCGGACATTTAGTCGGCCGTAAGATTTTTTCCAACATATACATGAACATAGCTAAGTTGTAATGGATTTTGATTAGGTCTAGGACTCCTTCTGGAGTCTTTAATGAAATCTTCGATTAAGAAAAACTTTTAATGCAAGTAAAAGTTAATTAAATTTAAATTAATTAATATTTTATGTGAATGTGTTTGACTTTCTGAATTTCATATTTAAATTCATTTTTTAAATATTAATTTAATTATTGATTTTTTATAGTTTAACTTAACATCAACTTTATTTACATTACAGTATTTTATTTACATTACTTTTTATTAAACTCGTTTGTCTGTTTGTTTGTTTTTTCAATGCAACATTTAAACAAGATCTGTTAAAAGAATTTATATGATTTTAAATACATTTTTCCCCAATCAGACTTTATTAGTTCAGGTTATTATTCTTTTATTATATAAACTCTTTTTATACCCTTCACCACCACAAGTGATGAAGTGGGTATACTAACTTTGTCATTCTGTGTGTAACGCTAAGAAGAAATCATCTCAGATCCCATAATCTGTATACATATTCCTGCCTAAAATCAAAATCTAAGTAAATTACCTATGTCTGTGTGTGTCTGTCTGTTGCTGGCATGTGCACATACACAATAATTAACAGAGCTCAATGAAATTTGGCATAGGTATTTATTATAGTCCTGAGAAGTTCCTTAATACTATAAGAAATCAGTTCAGTATATCAAAAAATAGAGACCGATATCTGAGGCATCCCTTAAGTTCAAGCAAACGTTTTTCTTAAAATTTTTAATTATAAATCGACAGTTTATAATAAATAATTTTGCCATAAAATTATTCTAAATGTACTTTATTACAATTCCAAAAAATATCAAAATCGGTTCAGTTGAAAAAAATTATATAACTAATTTTATTAATCATTAAGTATTCCATGTTATATTTAAGAAAACCTTGTACATATTGTATATGTCTGTGAGGGTGTATGTACAAAATATAACGTATTCCTTCACACGCATTGCGATGTAGGGTATTGAAGATTCGGCATAGCCGAATATTTGCTTTTTTTTCTTTCAGCAATTATGCCATTATTACAAATACATTTATTTATACTCTTTTTTGTTGTTTCTTTATATAAAACACCATGTGTCAATACGTGCTACATGTGTTTTTATATAATTTTTGCTGTTTTCCACATGCTGCACATTTAAATATCGGCCTATTCGTATGTAATTATAAAACTACAACAAAAGCAATTAAAAAAAAAAACAAATAAAAATTGCAATCAACATTAATTTATTATCAATGAATTATTAAAAATAATTATTTTTTAATGTATATAATGTTGCATAAACCAAATCAACAAAAAAAAACATGTTGCAAAAGTTGTAATGCAACATTTATGAGTGTTTGTTTAAGAAAACTAGAATGAAAAGGAAATTGAAATGTTGCAATTTTAAACGGAGGGGAAAAATTAGAAGTTGAAAGAAAAAAACTTTATTTAAAACAAGTTTGGAAAACTATTTCTCTGAAAATAAAGAAACAACTTTAATTAGAACACGTAAAACCGTTAGTAAGATTATACAAAAAATGTAAAGGTATGGCCTAATAGATATGGATTTAAAAGGAAAAAATTCTTCTCATCCTGCACTTTCTGCTGATAGTCCTATATGTTTGTAAGGAGTGTGATCAAAAAATTCTTAACACACGTTTTTTCTCAATCAAATGACCTTTTTAACATATGTGAATAATTATGTTTAATGTCAAAAAATGTAAATATGTTATAGTCGGTCAAGCACGACTTTGTAATACACCACAATGTTGGTTATAAATAGCAGTAACGAAAAATTAATGAACTACCTTCGTATAATTTTATTCCTTCATTTATTCTTAATTGTGCAGAATATTATGGTGAAACTAATATTTATGTGAAATTTATGAGTATGAAAATGAATTTTACTGGGGGTTATATGGTAACTAGGAGAAATTATGGACCGATCCATATTTAGCAATCTTTATTTTTATTTGTATTAACTTGAACAATTATTATTGTAATACTAATGTATATGTGACATTAATGTCCTTCAAAGTAATATTGGAAGGGATCTTGTATGTAATGGATCGACCCTAGCATAATTTACAACATCGTTTAAGAATATCATAATACTTACTTTTGCTAATCTTTGTTAAAATCGTAGTACATTTAGGACTTTTAAGAGATAAAAACCTCATTCTGGGAGGATATTTCTATGGTAGGTACCCGAAAAATTGGACAGAACATAGCCAATTTCAGTAGGCTTCATCCTTGGGCACCCAATTTCAACGAGATATCTGATAGAGTTTTCACAACGTTTAGATGGAAAGCTAGCAGGTCCAACAGACAGAGGACGGTCGGACGACGACTTAGAAAATGGTGCTGAGTCGCACGGGTGTAACAACATTTTCAAATATTTTCAACAAAATCAAACTTAGTGCTATAAAAAGTTGACCAAGCAATTAAAGGTATACCGTCAAAATGTTCTCAGTGTTATTAAATAATACAGGGAGTACTTATCTGTTGATATAAAATCTAGTTCCAATAAAAGGAATGGTCAACAGGATGCTTTTAAA
Organism: Cochliomyia hominivorax; assembly: GCA_004302925.2. Taxonomy (NCBI): domain Eukaryota; kingdom Metazoa; phylum Arthropoda; class Insecta; order Diptera; family Calliphoridae; genus Cochliomyia; species Cochliomyia hominivorax. The sequence goes on from PYHX02000495.1 coordinate 13,821,905, forward strand.
AACAGGGCTCAGAAAGTTCTGACAGAAACAATCTTAAAAATTTAGAGACAATAAAAAGAGGACGGTAGACCTTTTGCAACTTCCTGGTCAAAAATTTTATGTTGCTGATGCTTGGGGAAATTATTACTCGTTTTGTAATGTCTCTCAAAACCTTTTTTAACCCATACCTGAACACAGAAAGAAATTCCAATAATTATTTCCTTTAAAAACTTGCGTCTTGTTAAAAAAAAAACTTTAAATTTTCTTTGTTATAAAAATCATTTTCAATTTAAAATCACTTAATGAAACATTTTTCTTTAATTTTTCCCCATACAGTTCACATAATTTTTCTTTAAATAAAAATTCTATAATTTTCTTATTCTTTTTGCAGGAAGAAAAAAAGAAACAACAAACCATCTCATCTCTTTAGTCTCGGGTGAAATGTCAAGATCATGGAAAATATTTAATGTCTAGACTAGATATTTTATACTCAATGGAAAATGGTGTTTAATTTTTAATCAGAGAACCAAAAAAAAAACTTTTTCATTCTTTTTGGCTTTTTCCACATGGTCCTCACATGAATTGAGGCGTTGAGTTCAGAAAAAAATAGAGGAACATAAACTGAAGCAGCCATCAAATGAGCCAGAATAACATGAAAATTTATTGTTTTTTTTTTTTTTTTAATTTATCTAGTGATGGTTATGTGACAATTCTTTTTTTTTTGCAAAAAAAGAGCAAAATAAATATTTAATTTACTTAAGTTGAGTGAAAAGTTTTCGATAAAGTGAGTGAACGAAAATTGTTGAAAGAGGGGAAAAACAATTTTTTTCTATTTGATTTGAGTTTTGTTCGTGAGTCCATATGTGTCAATGTGTGTTTCTTTGTACGTATTTTGAATTTTCGCAGTTAGTCTGATCTAACGGAAACTTACCTTCCTAGAAAAAAAAAATATATATATATATTATATATATATATATATATATATATATATATATATATATATATATATATATATATATATATATATATATATATATATATATATATATATATATATATATATATATATATATATATATATATAGAATGTAAAGCGCAGGACCAGGGAGAGAGGTCCTCTTCATACAAAAGCCAATTTAATTATCAAATCAATTACTCCTCTAAGGAACTTTTTTACTGGTACAAAATGTAGGATGGATAGAAAAATAGGTCCCATACAATGCAAATATTTATTTTAGATTTTCTATACAACTATGACAGCGAGAGTTAGAAAAAATGTGTACCAATCACTTTCTTTAAAAACCGGTTCTACTGAAAAATTTAGAACGGACAAGGATAAATATAGGATATCTGAAGAACTATAACGACGAAAATCCACCCGATTTGGACAAATATCCATTGCATGAATTGTTTTAATACACGATTTTTGCATTTTTTCTGAATCTTAGATGGTGAAGTATTTTGTGCAGCAATGCGCTCTTTGTGAAAGCTTTCATATTTTATTTATTTCATTTTTTATAAAAAAAGTGATAATTTTCTTTTTTACTTAATATAAAATTATAGTTTTTCTCTGAAATATTTTTTGCATTTTGCCATTTCTAGTAATTTAATACTACAACTTCATCGTTTTCAGATTAAGACAAAATATTTCAATTTCTTATATTATATTATATTATATTATATTATATTATATTATATTATATTATATTATATTATATTATATTATATTATATTATATTATATTATATTATATTATATTATATTATATTATATTATATTATATTATATTATATTATATTATATTATATTATATTATATTATATTATATTATATTATATTATATTATATTATATTATATTATATTATATTATATTATATTATATTATATTATATTATATTATATTATATTATATTATATTATATTATATTATATTATATTATATTATATATTTCTTTTCTTTTAATTTTTAAACCCTCCACCTTCACAAGTGGTGATGAGAGTATGTTAACTTTGTCGTTCCGTGTGTAACGCAAATAAGAAATTATCTAAAACCCCATATTGTATCATATCAAAATCTGAATCGATTTAGCTATGTCCATCTGTCTGTTTCAAACATTGTCAGGCTTAGAATAATTGTCACTCTTAAACATAAACCAATTCTATTGAAATTCGGAAAAGTTGGAGTTTTAGTACTCTTTAATAAATGTTATTCTCTTGATTAATCTCAGTCCATTTTTTGCTATACCTCCTGTATAAGATGCCTACCCGGGAAACAATTTTGTGCTAAAAAAAATTTTAAATATAGACCCATTCTTTTGAAATTCAACACAATTACTTTGCTAACCGCCTTCAATAATCTTTTACATTTCGCTTCATGTTTCGCTAAACCTCCCACATAACGCCCATTTTCGGAAAAAATCGTCATAATTATTTTTCTAACTAAAGATATGGGAACTATGAGAAATAATGGCATATTATTTAAGTATATTATAAATCTAACTTTTTCCGAATTTCGCTTAAATCGCTTTATATTTATGACCTTAAAACCGGGAGAAACATTTGTATGGGAGGTACCTCAAATATTGGACCGAATGTAGTCAGTTTAGATAGGACAATCTTTAGACCCAAATAATAATTTCATCAAGATATCTCACGGATGGATGAGAAGGTGATTCTGAGCCAAACGGTATACTTTAAGGTGGGGGCACAATACCCCAACCACCTACAGTTGTGTAAGGTATACCAAATACATTTGAGTATGCAACAAATAAGAAAGAACGACGTACTAATTTACCAATCACAGTGATTAAGTCACAGTCGCGAAAATATCAGGAGGGTTTTTTCGTCTTTTTGATTTTAAAGGGATTTATAATTAAGAGATATTTTCGCGTATTGCTAACGCTCACCTTTAACGTTTTTAAAAATCTCTATCATTGATAAAATCTAAAAAAATATTCACCATAAGACTGAAATCCATAAATTACTCTTATAAAATCTTATTCCGAACGTTAAACATTTGATCTTAATATTTTGACTCTAACATGTCATTTAAATTTGATTACGATTAAAAAGCAACAAAATATTCTTGTTAAAACGCAACTTAAAACTCAAAAAGGTGCCACAATAATTATTATTAAAATCTGCCTTTAAAAAATCCCAAACGTAATTATGGGTTAACATAATTATATCGATCAAAAATATTTCGTATAATCACTTTAAAATCATTTTTGTTTTTGTTTTGTTTTTTTTTTTTTTTTTCAAAAAACAGGAGGATCTTAAAATCGATGTGCGTGTTTCAAACAAAATACATGAATTTTTCTCCAAAATCACATAAATCCAATATTTGTCTGAGTTTATGTAAAAGTAAAATTGTTATTTCGTGATTTCTTACCGATGGGAGTATTTAAAAGTAGCAACAACACCAGCAGCAAGCAGCAGAAGCAACACAACAAATAACAACAACAACAAAACATATTTGACATATTTTTATACTTTTAAATGTCAATCACTTTTTTCCATTTAATTTTTTATTTCAATCTTTTGGGCTCAATTTCTATAGACAGAAAGATACTTTCGTGTTTTCATTTATTTACTTTTTTAAGTCTTTATGAAAAAAAAATTGGAATATCAAAAAGATATAGAAGTGTAGAAGAAGATAAGAATAAAAAAACAATTTCAATAATATTTTTTAATGATAATAATGATGAGAATGATGTTAATGTTGATGTCTCTTAGTGACGATAATAGTGATGATCTGAAGTTTCTCAAGTTTGAGTTTTGATCTTGATGTAGATGAGCTTGAGAATAAAAATAAAAATGTATCTTAAGGATTAAAACAGTTGTACTTGTTCTAAACCGAAACTATTTCTTTAATTTCAACTTAGTTTCCAGAGATTTTATGTAATTAAATATATTTTTTTTTGTAAGGAATTTTAACATCTTTCAGAAAGTTGATAGTTTATGCCTTCAATACTTGTAGTATTTTTTGTCTTCCATTTCATCAATGTTGAAACTGATGAAGTTTCTCATGATTAATTTAATGTTTCTTGACAAAACAAATAAAGAGAGAGAGAGAGAGAAAATTAAAATTACTCAAACATTGGTTAAACACAAGAACATGAACGGAAAGTCAGACAGATATGAAGAATAATTGAAAAATAACAACAACAAAAGTGTCATTGCATTTGACTTTTGATTGTTACAAATGCCACGCATTTCCGGTAGCTACAATTCTCCCTAATTTGTCTGTGTGTCTGTCTGTCCGTCTGCTTTTAGATGCTATAGTATATCTGCCATTCATTTAGGTGGACAACCCTATGTCTGTGGATATATCTGGTCTATACGTTTAGTTTTAGTTTATTTTTATTATTATTTTCCCTTTATCTAAATACACACACACAGAATCTCATTTACGCCTAATGACAATGTTCTTATGTGCCGAAATCTTAAAGAGTTCTTGTTTTTGATTTTTGCCTTATTAAGTAAATATTATGTTTGAACGCTGCACCTCATCAGGTAGTAGTGAAGGTTCTAGCGAAATAATCAATTGAAAGGTAACATCAAGAGAAAAATTAATTTTAAAGATATTGTGATGTCCTTCCGCTGAAATCCTCTATGAAATAAAAAATCTGAAACGATTTTATGATGCCTGTTTTTTCGTCTCTCTGGTAGACATATAATTGTGGCTACGTTAATGACTCGGTTATATAGGATTTTCTTTTTACGGGTCTATTATATTTGAGACGAAATCGGGTAATTATTTCCTTAAAATGTGGTTATAAACTTGAAAGTCGATATCAGTCTTTATATCTTAATTCCGAAAGTACTTTAACGTGGAAATAATTAATAAATAGATTTCTATGAAAGTAAAAGCAGCCAGAAATAAGAACATTTTAGAAATTAGAACTGCATCTGGAAAAAAGTGGTTCTATTTTTTGATAGTCTACTGTATTATTTAATCCTCTAAGATTTATTTAAAAACAAATCCAACCCGATATGAAAAAGATGCAATTACCCTTATTCCTGCGGGGTCTTTAGTTTCATATGGAACTAAATAAAAATCTGATTCGATTTTATAGTCTCCTTCTTGGAAAAATTTCCATTTTCAATTCCAGGCAGAATCAATTAGGGAACAAATAAATTATAGACCGATATCTCTGCTAATTCAAAATTCAAACAAATACTTTGCCATTTTGCCTATAAAGTCTCAAGTTCCATATGATTATTGATATTTGCATATATAGAAATTTGTTACGCAATGTTGAAATGTAAAAATCGTAATGAAATATACCTCATTGGTTTGTCGTTATTTTCAATAGTTAAAATCAACAGAATCGATTAAGAATTAACGAAGTTACAGACATTTTTATAGTGGATATCTGAAATATTAGAACAAACATGTCCAATATCAATGGGCTTTGTACTTTCTTAAATCCCAATCTATGGAGTGTTAAAGTGATTTTGATAATTCTGTAGAGTATAAAAACTTGTTAAAATTTTAACAGTCGCTTTATCTAAGAAGTGATGTACTACTCATATATTAGTTTAATCTTGTATTTAGGTATGTAGAGTATCTTAATATGTTCTTATTCGAAAACTAAAATTCTTCCCCTACTTTTGGTGCAGAGTATACAATATGCGTCCTTGCCGACTATAATATCCTCTCATTATACCTTTAACCAAATACCTGCCTTAAGTAAATCAATGTGTCCAGTTTATTGTATATTTTTATTTACTATCACACCTTGTCGGCTTGTTTAAATACAATTTCTTACTTTTCCTTATTCTTTTTTATAATTAAATTTCAATACTTATAGATAGACACACAGATAGATGGACGGACGGACAGAAAGACAGACATAATTTAATGATAATTATTATTATTTTTTAGAATCTCAACATTTTTTCCTTCTCTACTAAAATGCAACAAATAAAATTAACTTCTTAACTTCTCCAGAACGGCTTAGAACACAGAACAGAGAAAAGAACATAATTCTAAACCAGCAAAATTGCGTGTTAATGTTATTTTCCCATTTGTGTACCTGTTCACATAAATTTACACTAACACACATACATACATACGTGGATATTATAGAACATGTATTTGTGCATAAAAAAGAAGGAAATCATAAGTCAGTCAAAATCATCATCATCACCATCACTAACATCTCTTGTAATATTACATGTTGGCCGACAAACATAATTACATTTAATACACATACATTAATCTATTCTCTACACACATTTCTACTCATAATTCTTTCAATACAACATAGTTATGCACTCATTGTTGGTAGCATTAATGTATTTGTAGGCGTCCTTGGCATAATTACATTATGATTTACATTACATTTCATACATTACGTCAGCAATTAGTTATTTCATTCATTGTTGTGTAATGTTTACCCCCCCCAAAAAAACGGGTAAGAAATAGTTGCTGACATTTAACATGTTTGAGGTTTTGTTTTGTGTAAAACTTCTGTTTAAGACATTGATGAGAAATCAAAGTTGAAAGTTATTATTGCCACAAATATTGGCAAAGTTGCATGCACACGTATGTGTGTACATGTACATAGTGTGTGTATTTTAGGGTAACAGTAGGAAAGTGTAAAGAATTGTTGAAAAAAAGTTAAATAAATTTTCGGTTTGTTTACACCCGTTTAATGAAGAAAAAGTTTTAAGACTTTTTAAAATAATAATAACTGTTTTCAATTTTTTTTACATGAAGTAAATAATATATATAGATTGTTTACATCAGATTAATATTTATTTATATATTTTACGTTTCAATCTTAGTATTGATGTATATTTATTCAGATCACTAGTAAATATATACAAATTTACATAATGTAAATACATTTTTTCCAATAATATTTCACAGTATGTTCAAGTCAATTGAAAACACTTCACCTTCTAACCGTTTGAAATTTCATATTGATATCTGTAACGATTAAAAGACTACCGAATTATTTACAAAAAAATCGATTTGGACACAGTGTGTTTTCCAAAGATTTTTATAGGTTATTTAAATTCTTTGCGTTCAACATTATAATACAAATTGTGAAATTTTATATGTAACTAATTTAATACTTAAATAATTTTTATAGCTTACATTTTTATACCCTACACCATGCAAAATCACTTTGTGAGTCAATTTCAAAATTTCCGTCCGTCTGTCTGGCTGTCCATGTAAATGTTGTGAGCATTCTACAGCCTATTGAATTCGGTCCAATATTTCAGATAGTTCCCATGCAAATGTACTTCCGGAATTGTGTCCTAAGGTCATAAAAGTTATAAATATAAAGCAATTTCAACAAAAATAAGTCGAAATTAATGTGCAAAATTATACGGTCGATTCAATACTTCTCATAGATCTCATTAAAGCTTCTTTCCAAATATCACTTTGAAGGTCATAAATTTCACAAAAACGTAAATTTTTTAATAATAACTGGTCAAATTAATTTTAATATAATCTACAATTAATGTTTGAAATTATACGAGGGTCGCTCTATCATATCCTCAAACTTTGATACAACTCCCCATCCTTTTCAAAGGCATAAATTTTACATAACTATAAATATGAAAATAATGTACTTCACACATAATCAGAAATGAGAAAAGCAAAATATACGAAGGTTGTTCATAAATTTTTCGTAGCTGTCATTTACAACCAACAATGTGGGTATAAGTTTAACCAATTATCAAATTTTTAATTGTTTACCTTGAAATCAATGAAGAAATATTAAAATATTTACATTATACAATATTTAAATAATTTACTTTACATACCATTGTCAAATTTTCAAATTAAGATCTTTATTACATTTTTAAAATTTTTGACAAATATCTATACAATTTTATTATCGTTTTTATCGATTAATTTAATTGCTTACATTTTTACAAATTAAAAATTTAGTTGAGAAAAATTATTTTCATTGTGTTACAAATTGTAAATTTAGAATTTGATATTTAAAAATAAATTTTAATTGTTTACATTCTTTTAAATTTCTTTACACAGAGAAATGTTATATAAATATTTACACTTTATAGAGACACCTTTTCACAAAATTGAACTATTTTTTTATATTATTTACATTTTTTACACTAAACTAAGTTTTATAGCTTTAAACTTTAAACTAAACTTACATTATTTACATTTATAAAATAAATGTAAAAAATTATTATTCATAATTCATGTAAATTTTCAAAATAAAATTCTTTATTGCACATTTTATTACAAGTGGTTAATTTACATAGTATTTGTATTGTGTAAATAATATCCAAATAACATTTTAATGTAAAGAAATACCAATTTTTTACGTTATTTACATCTTTTAAATAATACACAAACTTAAATTTTTACTATTCAAATAAAAACTTCAGAACTTATTTATTTGAAACAATTCTTTCAGTTTTCGCATTTAGGCATCATTTAAGTTACAATATTGCGAATAAACAATATGATTTAATTATTTACTTTGTTTTTACGTTAAACATTTCATCATAAATGGCATTATGTAAGAAATAAGTTTCCGAAGTATTTTTACAAAATTTCAATTACATTACATATTACATAAATAAATTTTTACATTTTGTTAATTATGTAAATAATTTTAAAAAATTATGAAATAAAACTTATTTTATTTACATACATAAAAATGAAAAAATAAAATTTAAGAAATAGTTTATGTATCATTTACATTAAGATTTTTTTACAATACTATCACTTGATTATTTACATGATGTCAAAAAAAACTTCAAATTATCGAGAAATATAAATATTTTAAGAAATTTTTTATTCTTAAAGATGTAGACAATTCTTTACTTATTTTACATTATGTAAACAACAAAAAAAATTATATAAAATAAACATTTTAATAAGTTTTTTAATGACTTTTTTTACGTAGGGGTAAATAATTCAAAAAATTTATATATGTTATGTAAAAAAAAATGTTTAAATTGAACAAATTTTTATTTGCAATTAATTTGTATATTTTACTCCTATGTAAATAAGGCAAAATTTACTCAAAGTTTACTTAACAATTATTTTAAAATAATAATTTTACATTGATTACATTATGCAAAAACTTAAGATGAAAAACTTTGTCATTTAATTTTTTTCATTTCGTGAAGAAAGAAAAAATAAATATTTACTTCATTTACATTGTGTCAACAACTAATATCGAGGTAAATAATCTACATTAAACAAAGTATATGATTTTTCAAGTTTAGATATTTTTAATTTAACAAAAAAATTTTTTTAATTTAACAAAAAAAGTTATTAATTTACTTCAAATATTACAAATCGTAAAAATTTAATCAGGTGCTGCAGTGACAAATTAAAAATGATTCAACTTAATAAATTCTCATTCATTGCATCACAGGAGGACTCTGGCAGTTATCCCTGTAAGAGGCGATTGTTGTGTATACTTACAATCAAAAATCCATTTCAATATTTTCCAGTCGACATCAAAACCTTAAAACTTTTATATAAATAATTTTTATTTAATTTTAAACTTAAAATTTTCCTTTTCCAAGAAAATTACATGAGAATTTAACTTCATATTTTACTTGGTTACCATGTCAAGTGGGTTAGTGGTAAATTCTTGTCATGTTAGTTTACATGACTAAATCCACTTTTATATAAAAGTTTACATTCATCCCATCATTTGCAAATACATGTGTGTGTGTATATAAGTACATGTAAATATGAATGTATACCCAAAGTATGTGTAAATTAGCTAGAAAAATTGAGTGCATTCAAGCTTTCATTAATTCTTTAGAATCTCTGTCAGTCAGACAACAAAACTTTCTTTGAGTTTCGCTTTTTTTCTTCTGATGAACAAGTTAAGAGGGAAATAAGGTGAAATAAGTGCTAATTTTAATATCAAGTACACATGCAGATAAATGGAAAATAATGTAAAATATACAAATGCGGTTGAATATTTAAAAAGTCTGATATTTGTTTGTAAGATTAAGCAAATTATGAGGAGCAATTTATTTAATTTTATTTTTGTAATTTTTTATTTTTATATTTTTCTTAAATACGAATGAATAAATTTTTCTTAAGTTTGTTTTACTTTACATGAACCACTTCTCACGCATTTTTATTTAAAAGTACATTGCTTTCATTTGCCTTTGGTTCAAAACAAAAAGAGTGTGTGTCGTATGTAAAACAGTAAAGGTTAAAGTAATGAGGCAAAGGAAGTGGAAAATTAAGTGTTTGGAAAATTCTGGAGAAATTAAAATATGAATTTTAAAGAAATTTTTCATTAAATATTTTTACCGACCTTTGACCTATTAAGTCTGGTCCTGATTAGGTGAGATTTACTCCACTCGTAGTTCAATTGATAGTTTAATTCCTGGTTCAATTCCCAGTTAAATCCCTATTTTCCTTTTTAGTTCAATTCCAATTCTAAATTCAATTGACAGTTAATTTCTAGATTAATTCTTAGTTGAATTCTTGGTTAAATTCACAGTTCATTTCCTAATTGAATTTCAATTTTAAATCCGATATTAATTCTTAGTTAAATTTTAAGTTAAATTTTTATTTAATTTTGAGGTTCAATTTATAGTTCAATTCTTAATTCATAATTTAATTCTTAGTTTTAATTCTAGTTCAATTCCAGCTTTATTCCTACATTAACTCTAGTTCAACTCTGTTTTAGTTCTAGTTCACTTCTAGTTCAGTTCAAGTTTCCAGTTCAGTTTATTCAGTTTTAATTCAGTTCTAGTTCGGTTCAAGTTCAGTTCTAGTTCAGTTCTAGTTCCTTCTTTCAGCTCTTAGTTAAGTTCTAGTTCAGTTCTATTCAGTTTTTTCAGTATTCTGAAGCTCAATTTCAGATTGATCAATTTTAGAGAGTGAAAAAGTTTCAAACCTTTTTTTGTCTTGGACTTATTTTTCTCTCCTCTACTGTTCACCATACAGTTCAACATTTACCTGCCACTCATATATTAAAATGAACTGCAAAAAAGTAAAAATAATAATAATAATACTCCTAATAAATAATTTCCCACATTTACAACTTTAAGTTGTTTATTTGTTGCTACTTGTTGTTGTTATTACTTATTTTTTTACTTCTATACGGAAGCTGGAATAAAAGTAGCAACAACAATAATAGAAACATAATTTCCAGATATAAACACGCAACATTTAAAATAAAAAAATTGTCTTCTTGTGTTAAATATTTTTATTTTATTTTTTTATTATTTAAAACATTTTGTGTACAACAAAATTCATATATGAATATGAAGAAGAAGAAAAAAAGTAACAATTACAATTAATTTTAATAATTTTTTCCTTTTTTATCTAAAGATACTTTTACTGGTACTTAATTTCTGTCAAGACAACTGTTATTATTATGACGGTATTTTAGTAGAGAAAGTCAATTTAAGATTTGGTTAAAATCGTGTTTCTGTTAGAAGATGAGAATTGAAAAAAAGATGTTTTTAAATACTTAAAAATGTTAAATCAACACGTTTGTGTTCTTTTATTTTTTCTTTGCGTTCTTATTTGTTCTGCTGAGATTTTCTTTGATTATATGCATTTTTTCCATTTTAACCCTCCACCAGCACAAGCGTTGAAGCGGGTATATTAACTTATTCATTTTGTATGTAACGCTAAGAAGGAATCATCTCAGACCCTATGACGTATATGTATTCTTTCATCAAACCAAATTCTGACCTGATGTAGCTATGTGCATCTGTCTGTTGTTGACAGAGCCAATGGAATTTGCCGGAGTATTTACTTTTGTCCTGAGAGGTTTCCTACTTAAAATTAGTAAAATCTGTTCAGTATATAAGAAGATATAGACAGATTTCTGAGGCAACCTTTAAGTTCAAGCGTAGAACTTTTGTATAATTGTCAATTATAAATCGACAAATTAAAATGAACTTCAGCCGCAATACTTCATTATTATTCCAAATATTATCAAAATCGGTTCAGTAGAAAAAATTAATGGTGGAGGGTATTAAAGATTCGGCAAAGCCAAGTATAACATTCTTAATAGTTCTAAAAATATAATTTTTTCAAATCATGTGAAAAAATTGTTTGGTGTGCACAAAGCAATTGACACACGCACTTTGGATATGCAGAAGACAAGTACGATGGAATAAAAAGCACTAAGGTGGAATAAGATTTTAATTTAATTTTTTTTTATTTAAGGGAAAATTCTCCTAAATTCCCTTATTTGTTACTGCTCTTTTCACGCTCACAACTGTTGTTATTAAACTACATTTTTAACATGTATACACATACATACACACCCAGGTGTTTTATAGTTATTTATAAAATTCCAAAAATTTCACGACTTCCTGACTTTATCCCACACACATTCATCGAAACACATAGATAAACAATGTAAAAACAACTGCAACAACAGCATCCGACATCCTTTTTTCCTCTCATTATTATGTTTTAAGAAAAAACATTGAATGACAGTTGCAACAACAACAACAAAAATAATAACAACTTGCAGGAAAAATAAGAAAATGATTTTCTCTTTTTTGTTCATTATTATTTTGAATTGTTTAGGGGGAAAATGTAATAAAACAACAACAAATACAATAAAATACAAGTTAGTTGTAAGGAAGCCTGACTTGTTGTGTAGTCCGGATTCCGGAAGGTCATCATAAATTCAAAACAAATCAATATTTCAGTTTTTCTTTTTTTTTTAATGGTAACAATGAAACGGTATTTGTTGGTTTCATTTCAGATCTCTTTCATATCTAGAGGTATCTGAACATATGCATGTATGTGTGTCTATGTGTGTATGTGTTTGTGTATTGCATTTCTACACGTTTACATTTCTTAATTTATTTGTTATTATTGTTATCATTCAATATAGAAAATGTTTTTTTTTTTCAATTCGTTATATTTATATTTCTTTATCATAGTTTGGAGAACTATGATTCCTTGGGGAATGTTGTTTTATTAGTTATGTTGTTGCTGTTGCTGCTGTGGTGGATATTGTTGCAGTTGTAGTTGACATTAAGTAGCTGTGATACTTTGTAATGAATGATAAATAAACATTCCGCAATGACTTGTAGATATGAATTATAAAATGATATTTATTTGAATTATAAATCATGTGTTAAAAGATGTTTATTCCAGCATTTCCCAATTCTTTTTTGGAATACATCTCAATGTTTACATTTTGATGAAAATGTGGATAAGATACTTTAATGTTGGTGTTATAAATATGAAAAAATTAAATTAAGGAAGAACAAAACTTATAATGGATCTCCGAGTAGAGTCTTTAAAGTCAGATCTCAATGAAGTTCAAGCTCATCATTTAAAATCATTACAACGACTCTAATGAAGAAGTGATGCATGATGCCAAGCGGAATAGAACAATATGAATTCAGCATTATATTTAAAGATCACAAGGAGGAGGAAACTGAAAAATCACATGATGTACTTATGACAACAGAAAAGTGCCAGAATGAAGTAAGGGCAGACTATAAAAACCTAATGTTTACTGACTGCAAAAAATTACCGTTTCCTACCATAATGCGATCATAACACAATTTGGGTAACACTGTAGATTCTATTTGTAAAGTTATAGAGAATAAAATTGTGGGTTATGACGGTGTCTTTGTGCTGTGCTTCAAATGTCAAATTATTGAAACAGTGAAATTGTTATTCAATAAGTCTATATCCGCTTTAATTTGTTATTTTTTTGGCCGCGATACTTGAAAGAGACTGAGATCTCGGAGACCATATTAACGCATTCATAATAGCGCTGGTATTAGTTGATTTGAATTTGTCATGAATATAAAAATAAAATACCTGCCAAATATTCCTATACTCTGACCGAGAACCTGATATCGTTGAATTGGCTCCATCTTTAGGAGTCATAATCCATCTTTCATGTCAATTTCCTACATGTAATACGGTGCGGCACCTTTCAAATTTTTTGGAAATAATTCTGTCTCTTTTCATTGGCAGTGTAGTTTTATAAATTTAAAAATTTGGATCACATGGGGATTTAGAGAAATTATAAAATTAAGCTTTTTGCTGTTATCAGCCCAGAATATTTTGCATATAATACTGGGGCATTTGTTAATGAAAACCTGTAGTCTTGAATGATGGCGTTTGATACTCACTAGGCTATACATCCATACAACAGAGTAATCCAAATCTTCCAGCATGGAAGTACATTGACCTCTCATGTTTCGTATTACCATTTTTAGCAAAATGAAAAATGTGGATCACTTTCTCTCTAAAACCATCGAAAGATGTTTTAATTGTTTCATAAAAGTTATGATATCTCCCTTGTTTCCCTCTCTCCTCATAAAACAACTCAGCTTCACAATATTCTCTCCACACTACTACAATGACTTGTTATATGCAATCGCATTAATTTACTTGAAGAAAAAAAAACCGAATAAAATTTGTCATCATTCTAAATACTGCCGTTGTCAACGCTGCCGTCATCATCATCATTATCATCCTTCTCAAAGTAGTTACAACAAAAATATTAAACTAAAAAGAAAATAGAAATAAATTGAAAATTCTTAGAATGTAATGAAAAACATCTTCCAAATAATAACAACTTAATTGAAAAGATTTAAATGTTAAATGAATTTCTAAAACTCTTGTTTAAATTAATCAAAATATTTTACTTATTTTACAATAAAAATAAAAAAGAAGGATTTTTCAATTAAAATTAATGAAGTGTTTGCAACATAATGTTTTTAATGATACTAATAATTATAATATTATTTTAACAGAATCATGTAGTAAGGAGTGAGATTGAATAATATGTCGACTTCCTTTTGACCTGACTTGGCATCCTGTTACTATGCTAAACAAGCGTTTGAATGGTACAAGAATTATAATGTGGTATTTGTACCAAGACGATCAAATCCTACCTGGAGCTAAGGTCAGTGAAGTGATATTTGGTCCTTGTTTAAAGAGAATTGAAAAAAGAAAAATACAAAAAGTGTAGATTTTAAACGTTAATGAAGGGTTTCCGAAAAAGGTTCAAAATTTTATCGCTAGAGATTAAAACTTGTTTGTTAATTGTAATTATAAATTTTTATTAATATATATGTATGTCAAGAATTTTTCGATCTCACTCCTTAATTAATGAGCTAATTTTTCGATACACTACAGCTCCGACTTGCATTGTCCCGATTTGTGCCGTTTCAATTTGCATCGCTTTTTAAAAATTGAAAAAATCGATCAATTTCAAGTTGGATCAGGTCGATTTGCGTCGGTTCGATTTGCGTTGGTTCGACTCCGATTTGCGTCTTTAGAAACTGTTAAATTTTTTACTATAGAATTATGCAGTGTGTAATTAGCCAAGGTACGTTAAGAAAATATATAGATAGAGAAGTAGAATTTGACGGAATGGTGGAAGATGAATGAATTTTCACTGTCTCACGATGATAACGCTATCTCACGATAACGAAAATTTTTAGCCATCTATATTCAGCATGTTTCAGAAGAAAATGTCATAATAAGTAATGATACGTTAGAAGAAAACAAAATAGCAATCGCCAATATTTTCAAAGTTATGCGATTAATTTTCCAAGCAATGAATTTATTTTTGAAAATGATACTGACGAAAACCGTAGCACAGGCGTAGCAGTATTCGTTGTTCAAGCCATTTTTTTATCAAATACACAAAATTGTTTGCCTTGTTTTAAATATTTTCCCAATAAATTTAATTTTGGTAGATTTATCTAGAAAAAGGTGATACGATTTGTATCGTTTCAATTTACATCTCGTTTCTCCAACGGAAGTTGGCATAAATTTTATATAATTTCAGTGATAGTGAAGTCATGACTGTACTTCTGTATTTAACAGAAGTACAATCAATCAATTAAAGTTTTAATATTTTAAGTTTTTTTTTAATAAATTTGTTCAAATCTTCTTTTCCTTAATATTTTCATATTCAATGAAAAAGCACGTTCATTTCTATATTTTTTTAAAGCATTTTAATTGTTAACAATCACTGTCATGACAACTGCAACAACATTAGTGTTTGATGATGATGATTGTCATTTCATTTTACGTCCTCTTTTTAGTTACATTTTTCCCTTTAATAATGGAGTTTTCTTTTTCAATGAAAACTGCAGCATCATTTTGTTGGTCATAGCAAATGCAACCTGACAAAATATCTGAAAGATTTTTTTTGGTTGTGAAATATAGAATGAATTCAAAACTGCATTATAAATAAGATATTTTGATATCAGATTATGGAATGAGATTCCATGCACAGTGGGATAGAAATATCGGTTAAAATCTTTGAATATACTGAGCTGATTTTTCTAGTTTTAAATGGGAAACTTCTCGGGGTAAATTTTATTCAGCTCTGACAATTATTGTGGATGTGAGGATTGAATTGTTGCAAGAATATTTATACATTTTAATAATTCATTCTCATCATAACTACTTGCGGTATTTCATGGTGTAACAGAGTCCGTAATTATCTGCACTGAAAGAAAAAGTTTGATAAATAATGATGCGTATTGCGAATAAAATATTTTTGAGCTTATGACAATCACTTTGGAATCATGGAAGAGTCTTAAACAAGCCACAATATCTTTTAATTTATATTAAAAGATTTTGAACTTAATAAGTTTGATTATTACTTTAGATGCAATGAGTGTACCAAGAATAACAAGAAGCATGCTACATGCTAAAAAGGATATACTTAGATCTTTCAGATGATATCATTTTTCAACGTCCTTGAGACAATAAGTATCTTTTGCAAAATAGATATAGACTTCATTTCATTTTGTAGGATATATAAGTCCGATTTTTGTAGCCCGTTTGTTTCAAATAATACGATAAGTTTATTTAATTCAGTCTGACCGACCGTTCTTGTTGGCATATTCGAATATATTTTTTGCAGTTTCCTTCGCAGATCAATATGGATTCATTTAAAAAAAGATATATAGAGAAATTTCTTTATTACATTGAAAGAAAGTTTCGAATGTCAGAATCATTAAATTACAGGTCGTAATTTTAGATAATGTTGATAGAATTTGGTCCACATTACTATTTTTGGGCAATTTGAGCAAGGATTTATCAAGTCCGAATCAATATTTCGAATAGCTCCATACAAATTACTTCCTGGAATGGTATTTTAAGCTCATAAAATTCTCGTATATTAATTTAAATTGAGCTCAAATAAATCGTTTATATTGGTACAAATTCATATTCCACTAAATAACCTTAACTCTCATATGACACCGAAAATAGCATTAAAGTCCATAAATCTGAAACTCATGTTTGTGATAATATTTAGATTGTTAAAGAATTATATAATTTGAAATTGGTTGTGAAAACATGGTATTAATTTTTGCGGTTCATAATTTTACAAAGCTTTCATGAAGCTCCCACTTCAAGAAAACCCCTCAAATGACATAAATCTTTTAAAAATTTGAGTATCATGTAAATTTAAAAATATATGTTTTTATGATAAAGTTCTATGAGGTCTGGTCCATAATTTCAATGCGTCATATTGTAGGGTATTATATAGTTGTTGTGGTAAAATATGCAAGCGATCGAGAACTGTCAGAATTTGATTTTATCAAGGTTTTGTTAGTTTGGCCGTATGAATTTCTCCCACAGAGACAAAAATTGCTTAATCGAGTCAGATATTGATGAGTTTCAAAAATACATAAGGATTTATGTGTTATTTTCCATGATGATTTAGATGGAATGACAAAGTTAATACATGTTTAACACTTGTAATAGTGGAGGGTATAAATAAAAATATTATGAAAAATTTTCTCAAAGAAAATTTTAATTTCCTAATTTAGGGAAAAATTTACCCACACTCTCCATTCGATAAATTTTCTTTTCAATTTGAATTCTTCTAAATTTATTATCTTAAAATTACTTAGAATCAAAGTTGTATATGAAAAAATACGAGTAATTACTTAGGCTTTTTAAAAATCTCTTAAGAATTTTCCCGACATCCACTGTCAATAATGAAAACTGAACTTTAAACAAGAAGCACAGTGTTTCAAATGAAAAATGAATTTTTATTGAATTAGTGATAGTAGAAGTGTTGGCGAGTTGAAGTTTTAAGCTTGACGGTTTAGGACCTAAAAGGGTCTCAATATTGGTCACCTTGGGTTATAAAAATAATTAAAACGATTCAGATTCCTTATATCTGCAATAACAACATCATATGCAAAAATAACAACATTACAGGTCTTCACAGTAGAATCCACTCATATAAAAAACTTTAAAATCGGTACAGTTTTTAAAAATCTAAATGTTTTTAAATATTTTTCTAACCCGTGGTGACCGATTTTCATTCAAATCGAACTATCCGTTCAGAAGTTACAGATTTATTTCCATTTCATTTTTCATTTAAAACACTGTGCGAAGTCATTTTCAAATAATTTACTTAAATTTTCACTTATAACAACTTTATTTTTAAATTTTGTCTCCAAATCCCCCTCTCCATCGCATTATAAGGCATAAAATTGTTCTCAATTATTTTTTTAACCCACTCTGATTGTGGAAAATATAGAACTTTTCCAGCTTTTTTCATATGTAATTGTTTGTGTGTGTTAGTGAAGGGGTTTATGAGAGAAAGGCAAATACAAATCTTAACAACAATAATAATTATAGCAACAACATTATTGTCATCATCATCATTCTCCATTTTTATTGTTGTTATTATTGCTGTGATAGTGTTATCGTTTTCATTATATTATTTAATGTTGTTGTTGTAGACATCGTTGTTTGTCGTCTTAATTATTAGGGTTTTTTAGAGAGTTTCTTAAGAGAGCCTATAATGTGCATGGATGGGTGTGTGACTGTTTTATGTGTGTGTGTGCATTGGTGCTTAATGCAATCGGGGAAAGAATAAGAAAAAAGACATGAATCTTAAGCATCAAATAAAGATAATAATTTTCAAAAAATATCACTAGCAACAACAACAACAACAATAGTAACATTAAAGATGACAATAATCAAAGACGTTTTTTTCCGTTGAGCCCAAAAAAACTTAAATAAACCCGTTCATTCATTTGTATTTAATGTGTTTGTGTGCATCTATGAATATCTGTGTGTAAATGTTGTTGTTGTTCTTTGAAATTTATTGTTATTGTTGTTATGTTTTAATAGTCATATCAATAAATTTTCAAAACTTTTTTATATTATTTTTCCCGGGTTTTTCTTTTTTGTGATTTACAACAAAATGTTCCACAAAACAACAACAAAGAAAGTTTCTCACATAATTGGGCATGAAAATGTTGTTCATAATGTTATTTGTGTTCTGTTGTGTTGTTGCTTTGGATGTTGATGATGATTATTATGAATTTTAAGTTGTTTTAAGTCTTAGAGTAGATTAAAGCTCAGTTGGTCTTATTTTTTTTTTTTTTGTTTTTGAATGTCAGCATTAAGGAGCGTTTATATGTGATTTTGTATGCCTGTATGTATGTGTGTGGTGTCTATTTTTTATCAAATTGGAGTTTCGTATAATTTTGATATCTTAATGAATATAAAGAAAATTTATGGTTCTTGTGCTTCAAATTTAATTTGTAGTTTTTTGTTATTTTTTCTCTTTTTACATTTATAAGCAAAGATAAAAGTGTTAATGACCTTTAATTTTATTATGATATCAATGGGGAGGGGCAACTCCCCCTTTTTTTCTTCTCTCGATTGCATGTATGTGGTCTAGATAAAAAAGTTTAATTTTCATTTTTGGAATATTAAGACAACTAAACTCAGCATTAATCTGCCTAAAATTATTTTAGTAATTTTTTATCGCACCAATGAAAAATGCGACATAAATAAGTTTAGTGTCACCATTCCATAAGTTATTTTAGAGAAATTAACTAATTTAAATTTTATAAAAATTTGTTATGTAAAATAAGGGATTCAATCAGTGGAATATTTTCAAAACTAATTTCATGGTTACTTAAGAAAATAAAATAGGACTTATTTGTTCGGGGAGTGAAATCGATTTAAATATGGGATCTATTAAAATGCATTTGCTTCAAAAGACCACCTGCAATTGTAGAGATCATAATTTTCATCTTTAATTATATAGACATTTTTGAAAATTGTTATTGTTTTTAGATCTTCTTCAATTATATTCTCCGTTACTAATTGGAAAATGTTAATTTGTCCCAAACCAAATACACAGAAATAAACCTGAAGCAAAATTTACGTTGAACATAGTTGATTTGAGATTGAATAAGTTTTTTTTTTCATTTAGTAATAATATTTTACATATTAGAATCTTTCGATATTGATATATAAAATTATGCAACGATAAATTTTTTAAATTACTTTAATTTCAAGTTGTAAAATATCAAGAATATTGTAATTAAAAACAATGTTAATTTTACATTTTAAAGTTTAAATTAGGTAAAATTTAAATTTAATATTAACGTTTATTAATCATATTAAAACATGTTTTTGCGGATGTTTGTCACATAAATACACACTGAAATTGAAACTATCTTCAGTTTAAAGGATATCAATTGATATAAATCTCTTCCGGTTCAGATTTTACGATGTCTATCCGCCAGGCTGTCAATCCATGTAATGCACAATTTAAAGAGATGTCATAATAAAATTTTACATAGTCAGACTGAGATGATTTTGGAAGAACACAAGTCCCTATATGATCTGGACCGTAGTCAGTGACCTTCTAAATTTGACCACCTCAGGCATGTTGACTTTTAAAAATTCGCCAAAAACCCATTTATGAATTGAAAAAAAAAATCAACAACTTTAGAGGGCTACTGACTGTCAGTAACACCTCAGCTCAGTTTAAAAGTTACAGAATTATTTCCAAAAAAAGAATATTTGGACGCGCTGTAGATTGCTGTTTATAGCAAAAAAGTCGGTTCAGAAAAATTGTTGTTCGATATTTGAAATAAATAAATTTTATTGATTAATGTACAACATACTTAAGAGAAGACCTTTATTAAAAAACTTTAATAAAAAATAAATATATACTAGACTTTCTAATTAATTGACAGCAGCTGCATATAAATATAATTTACAACCAGTTAAATTATCGATGTTGGTCCTCATCATCGTCATCATCATGAAATGATATAAAAAAACTCATCTGATGGTCATTTTTTGATCGTCTATAATTTATTTATGATTCTTCATTTATTGTATATTTTTATGTGTTTTTATGTTATTTTTGTTCGTTGTTTGTTGTTGTTGTTTTATATTTTATTGTTGTTTTTGTATCTTTAATAAAATATTATTTTTTATGATTAAAATAAAATTTGTTGTGTCAACATACAAATTAAGTAAATGCAAAAAGTCATTATAATACATATACACACACATATTGTTATATGTGTATATGTGTGTGTGTGAAATGACTTTATATTGTTATTGTAGTAGTTTAATAACTTTTGTATGGGAGTATTTAAATATTGTATATATTCAGAATGTTTTTTATTTATTATAAATATGTTGTTTATCTATAGTTGTTGTTGTTTTTCTCTAGTTATATAAGAACATGTTTAATAAGAGAGAAGAAAGAGAGGAGTAAAGACAGGCCTATAATGGAGGGGCCTTAAAAGGAAATGAAAAGTTTAGATTCAGAAATTTTTAGTATTCACCTCTGGTATTCGGATATTCAGAATCGCATTTAATGGGAATGGTCTGAAGTACGAGAAGTGAATACTATTAATTGCTGCCAGATCCAACAAAAACATAATGACAAAGTTACTAAAAAACAAAAAGGATCGATATTATAGGGCGTGCAAAAATAAAGTTTACATTTGTGAAAACAACATCCAAAACTCTTTCATTTTAGGTGTTACTGTCACTATTTTTTCATTTTAGAAAAAGTTATACGTAAAAGACCCTTCTACTAGTATGTAAATAGTAAGACCATAGGGGGAAAGAATCCGAAGTACCAGAAGTAAGTACTAGAAGAAAATGTCAGATTAAAAAACTATAAACAGTTTTCGAATCATGAGCAACAATATAACATTTGTTCCGATCGGATATAAGGTGATAGTGTTATGCAGAATAAAAAGGACTATATTTCGAGGAATGGCAAAAAATTGTTTTCAATTTTTTATTAAAAATAATAAATTAAAAATTTGAATAACGGGTGTTTGGAGTATTTGAAGAAAATTGAAATCATTAAGATCGAAAAGTCGATTGTTCTACCGAATTATGGGATAAAATCGATCCATTAGAAATATTCAAATAATGATAATTTACTTCTGATTAAATTAAATAAGATAAAATACAGTATTTGGATGTGCCCAATTTTTGATATCTTCTACCAATTATATTATAAATCAGATGTTTTTCTTGCGATGATGAAGTACATACAACCGTGTGTTATGGTAAAATTCTGTCTAAATCTAATTTGTTTTGTTGAAAAATTGTATAAAAATTCTTTTTCGGAATTTTGAGGTTGTCTCATATCTCTGCCCAAATTTTATTAAATTCAGATAATTATTTTAGGCGTGAAAATGTCTCCAAGAGCATAATACATGGAATGGCAAAATTAATATACCCTCATCACCACTTGTGGTTCTTATATAGAGTTATATCAAACATCTTTTTTAAACAGCTCGTCACCCCTTTAATTACAAATACCTTAATACACTTTTTTAATCACCTTAATTTCGATATTGGAACATAAAGCTTTTAAATCGGTAATATTTTTTATTTAAGAACTCAATGTTAGAATCATAGTGCCAGTTTATTTAGTATATCTAATTTTTTTCTGAATATATACAGGATCATTACATGATATTGGTGGTCGAAAACCGTTTGGAAGTTTCGTTTTGTTCCAATATATTTTACAATCCCAATTTCTTTTGTGTCCGACTCAAGGACTCCTGTTAGGCATTTCGTTTTAAACATTTTCCCTGGCATTAAAAATAAGTTTGGAAAATTGTATTGACAAATACAGTCAAGCAAATGCACACATATATATAGACACACACTAATAAATAAAAATAACAACAACAAAATTGCTTTATAAGCTAAATTGCTTAATAAAAACTCAGTAAAATTTTATAGTTTTATATTGCGACTTTTATATATGGACATACGCACATATATTTCAGGGACTCACTTATAGACCCAGCAGAATGCGTTCGAACACCGTATGAATGCATAAAACAGTTACGCCTTTTTCTCTTTCAATTTATCTGACAGTCTGTCCTTCTGTCTGTCTTTCTATTCGATTCTCTTCATTTGATTGCATGTCATATATGTTCATAAAAATGTTCATCTTCCTCTACATGATTTTAATTAATAACAGGTCAAAGTGCATTTAAAATAATAAAACCTCTTTTACTCACACACACACACTCACACAAATGCATAATCATTTTATAATCAAACAACTGGCGTCAGTTTTAATAAATTTTAAAAACATTTTACTGCTTCCAATTGTATTTTATTTTTTAATTTTATTTATTATTTTTTTTTAATGTCAGATTCTTTAGTTTTCTATATAAACAAATTTATATTTTTATAAAATGAAAATTAAATTTGAAATAAAGTTGTTTTCTGGAAATTTATTAAAATTACTAAGTTTTATGGGAATTTTGATAAGAAAGCAAAAATGGAAAATTTATGATTTAATAAAATTATTTAAGATTTTAATTTGATTAGAAAAGATTTCTTGTTTAAATTTAAAACAAATAAAATTTTAGTTCGAGAAGACTTAACAAATTGTAATCATGTTTGTTGTTTTTTTTAGAAAAATTGATTTATGATACTAAAAGTCAAATAATTATTTTGAATTTTATCGATCCCAGACAAGAGTTTTAAAAATGTCACCAATCAAAATTACTGTTTAAAAATAGTACATGGGCAGTTTTGTTGCCTCCGCCTTAACTTTTGCCTATATAACTATAATTTATAACATCCTTAGTCATTTGGAGCAGAATCATACCGAAGTGAGAAACAATTAAAAACTTTTTGACTACTTTGAACAGACTTTAATGCGATTTAATTCCTCTATTACGGCGAAAGGTGTGCCGAATTTTATATACACACAGAAACATTTTTTTCTTCATAGATAAAAAATGTTAAATTAACATTATTTTACATATAATACAATTTCTTGAGAATATTATGGAAATTTTACTATTTAGAAGTAATTTTAAAAATTTTCGCTATATATCGAATTTCGAAGGGTTCTAATATGTACAATATTATTTCACCACAAACGTAAAAACTTTTGAATTAAAAGGAAGTAAAAAAATTTTATGGTAAAAATGAATTTTTGTTATGGATCGACCTTCAAATAATTTGAATTTCCGATTTCTTGCTAAAAGTTCAGTGTATTATTATGATGCTAACATTTTTCTGAGATTTTTGAATTCTTTTTAACGAAGTATGAAACGATCTTTCGAACATCGATTTCTGTTTATTTAAGAATAGATAAAAAATGTTATGCTGGAACTATTTTTTAAATAGCATCGATATAACAAATCTCCTCGCAATTGGGGTTTACGCTTATAAATCTCGAATAAGTTTTCTTATTGTCTTTAAGACACATAACGAATTTGACGAACATCGGTCAAATTAATTTTATAAATGAACTGGTATACATTCAACTGTACCTTATTAATAAGGAGAACTTTAAGATTACTGATCGCAATTAGCTGAAGCTCCAAATCAGTGCTTCTTCACAGAATTAAATAATTCAAAACCCATAAAACTTTTTGAATCTTAAGTATTGTTATAAAATCCGGAACTATACTTTTTCATTCGTTTTCAATATATGTAAGTAATTTCAAGAATATTGGAAAATATATAACTTTTATATTTTTTTTTTTGAACTTGTTTAATGTTGCGTTCTAAGCCGATAAGGTAAATAATAGTTTTTGAACCGAGTATTCTTGCCAGTTTAACATTAGTCTCCTTTCTAGAAATCTATAACTAACTGCTTTAAAGCAACAATAAGTGGACCTATTTCTACGAGTAATATTTCAATTTAATAGATTCCTTAAAATCGCAATTAGCGAAAAGTCCAAAGTGAAGACTTGAGTTTGATAGATCAGCGCCAGCACATTAGTGTTACCGATAAAATGACAAACAATTCTAGATCATATAATGAAACGTTATTTAATAAATAAAATGAACAACTGGAACTGAATTAATATGCTGGATGGACTGTGGACAACCGATCTGCTCCTATAAAAAGTCTTAAATGTATCAGGAAATTTCTTTCTAACACTTCAAATTAAGTACAATCTTACGATCCATCTTTTAACGCGTCCTGTACTTATTTTGAAGAACTTAGTTCTCTGAAGTTTAGGGAGTGCTATAATCTGCTATTCCGAATCTATAATACTTTCCACCACATGCATGAAGTTTAAGATTAAGATTTATATAAATACAAACACCCTAACATACTTTACACATGTACACACTAATTGGAAAATAACGTTTTATATATAAAGCGAAACCTCATATGTCTGTATATTGGGAATTGAAATAATTGTTTTACTGATTTTAAATAGCAAGCTACCTTGGTCAATAACAATTAATTTGACCAAATTTTGTTGAATTTGGTTTAATGTTGTAATTGTGACAGATATACTAAATCGGTTCCGATTTTTATTTGATGCAAAAAAAGTTATATACTACATAGGCTCTTACCCGCAAAAAGAAAATATGAAGCAAAATCAACGTCGAACATAGTTGATTTAAGATTGATAATTTTTTCCATTTAGTTTAAATTGAACATTTTTACGTTTGTGTTGAAATATACATTATTAGAATCTTTCGATATAAAAAAAAAGGAATATAAATTTGAAAAGTACTTTTAATATTCTCAAAAAGCTGTATTTACTGTAAAACAATGTTAAATTAACATTTTTTATCTACAAAGCAAAATCATAACTGAAGTTAAATTATTTATATTTTAATTAAGTTTAAATTGAATTTTTCCAGTGTGTAAGTGATTCTTTCTTGGCGTTACACATGGAAGGACCTATTTAATATATCGTCATCATCATTTGTATGGTATGAAAATATTTTTAATAAATAAAATTATATGTATTTTTCATATTTCTTTTTGAAACCTACAATCACAAGTCATGTCAAATTGTGACAGAGAAATATTGTTACTCTATACGTTTTCCCCACCGGCCAACAAAATACTTTAAATAAAATAAAATAATTTCATTTCACAATCATAAAGCGGCTTATCAAAATTCAATCGTTTGTTAGTTTCTGTTGTTCTGTCACCCTTTCTACAGTTCATAATTAGTTAGTTCGTACAGAAATGTCATAATTTATTTACTCACACATGCCATGAAAACATACACCAATGCACATATTAGTAAATATAGATATTTTGAAATAAAGTTAAATTTTAAACAATAATTCAAAATTAAGTTCATTTAACACTTCTCGAATTTATTTTGTCTCATTTCATTTCGATATTTATATTATTTTATTATAATTTTATTTTTTTGGATTCGATATTTGTTTGTTGTTGTTATTATTTGCTGCAGTATAATAAATTATGCCAGAATTGGAAAAATAATTTATTTTCAATTGCAACAACAATAAAAACATGTTTATTTGCACATATTTTAATTTAAATTCAATAATAACAAATAAATACATGTAAACATATGTAAAAGTACGATATACTTATATATATACTTATGTGTATTTCAAAGATAGTTTTGTATCTATAAATAAAACATAAAAGAATGCTATATTCGGCTATGCCGAATCTTTAATATCCTCCACAAAAAATGCGTGTGAAGAAAATACATTCATAAACGTATAAGGTTATATAGTTAAATCGACTCAGATTTGATCTGATGGAAGAATAAATCTGAAATGATTCCTTCTCAACAATATACACGGAATGACAAAGTTAATTTACCCTCTTCACCACTTGTGGTGGAGGAGAGCATAAAAAGGAAGTATTATTTAAATAGCAGAGAAATAATGCTAAACGATCTTAAAGAGATCAGATTGGAATTATCAGATTAAAAAAATGCTTGAAGCATTACACCCCCCTGTAATTAAGGTACTTCAAAAAAATATTCGCTAATTTTAAGTAAATGAAATTCAAATCAAACTGCTATTATTTTATTCATCTCTGTATTATTTATTTATTTTCTATTTCTATGCAAAACTTGCATTTGTATGTACATTTGCAAAGGATATGCAATTAAAAATATGTATCAAATATATTTTATATAACAATATTTGAATGAATATTAATCAATTTCTAATTGTTTATTTGTATTTATAAAATGCAGAAAATTCTCTCTTGTACGAGACATAAGACATCTCTAGAAACATGAAGTTAAAACAAAAGAAACATGTTTCATTGCAATATTATCGAGATTAGAAGGGTCCAAATTATGGAAGATAATTAAATTCATATAGAAACTAGTTAGTGAATATACTAACAGATCCTCTTAGAAAACCTAAATTATTTTAATCACCTTTATGGAGACTGTATGAGAGCTATAGGAAATTATATTTTGATCCTCATTAATTTGAAATAATGTTCCCGAGCTAAAATTAATAAAATATTAAAAAAAACGTTTAAAAGATTTTAGAAGAGGAGTGATAATTGTGCGAAAGCAGTCAGCTTTATTCGACATTTTTCAAAATTTAAAATTCTTATATAAATTAAGAATTTTCTGAAAATTTTATCCAAATCATAAAATTTCTTTAATCGCAAATTTTCGATAATATTTTTCTTAAATGTATTTTCTAACTAAAGTTTTTCGAAATTGTTAAAATTTGTTTCTAAATCGAAAATTGAGGGATATTCTATTGAAATAGTGTAATAATCGAAGATATTTTCTAATCGCGAATTTTTGACCTTTTAACTCGTGTTCTATCGCAAATGGGGAACTATGAAAGTTATCGAAAATATTCTATAAATAGAAAATCTATCGAAAATTTTCTACAAAATTAAAATTTTATCGAAAATTAGTTTCCTAAAAAGTGATATAGCACTTTTTATAGAATTTATTATTTATAGCATTTTCAAACTTATTCAATCCTTTTTCATAAGGACATCCTAATAATCACATAAATATTATTTTCCCTATTTGTAATTATATGTGTGCGTATGGGTGTATTTAAGGGGTAAATTAAAGAGTAAAATAAAAATGAGTCCATTTGTTTAGCAGAATTTATATCGGAAAAGTGTGTAATAAAAGGATTAAAATGGATAAAAACCAACGGAAGTAATTTCAATTGCCAATTGTTTTTATAATAATGCAAACGTATGCATTTTTCAAATAACAATAGCAACAACAACTACAACAACAATAATAATATAAATAATAATAACAGCAGCAGCAAACAACAGCAACATCATCTGTATTAGCAACTATAACAAGCAGCAATAACATTATGTTACTAAAGTTTCACTTTAGAAAATTAACATTTTATTTATACGAGGGTGGGTAGAAAAATTACTAGTAGAGAAAAAATTATAATTTTGTTTAAAAAATTATAATAATTTCTTGTTAAATTATTTGATTTTGTTGAAATCAGTTGCTTTAAGAGAGTTATTTAATTAATCCCCGGATTAAGTCGTTTGTTTTAAATGTAGAACTTTGGAAATCCTCGTATACATAAAGTTACATTAAAATAAACATACACATTTTTATATCTATTTCTATGAATATATTTTATATTAATATTATTGTTTGCTCATATTACATTTACGTAACAACATACAGAACATATATAGACAGATATTTAAAGCGGGACATATTTTAAAATCTTCGAAATTTAAGGCCTTTTGAAAATAACTCATGCTTAAGTAAAATAAAAAATAATTTTTTAAACTATGAATTTAAATAAATCTGCTCTTATCGAATATTTTATGTTAATTGAAAGCTTATCGACTTTCATATCAAAAATTTGAAAATAGTTTTTATTTAGGAATTTCTCGAAAATTTTCTTTACTTAGAACTGTAAATTAGAACTTTTCGAAAATTTTATCTAAACTAGGAACTTATTTCTTCTAAAAATTGTGAATTTAATCGAAAATTTTCTATAAATTGTGAATTTATCGAAAATTTTCTATAAATTGTGAATTTATCGAAAATTTTCTATAAATTGTGATTTATCGAAAATTTTCTATAAATTGTGAATTTATCGAAATTTTCTATAAATTGTGAATTTATCGAAAATTTTCTATAAATTGTGAATTTTATCGAAAATTTTCTATAAATTGTGAATTTATCGAAAATTTCTATAAATTATGAATTTATCGAAAATTTTCTATAAATTATGAATTTATCGAAAATTTTCTATAATTATGAATTTATCGAAAATTTTCTATAAATTGTGAATTTATTCGAAAATTTTCTATTAATTGAGAAAATATCGAAAATTTTCTATAAATTGTGAATTTATCGAAAATTTTCTATAAATTGTGAATTTATCGAAAATTTTCTATAAATTATGAATTTATCGAAAATTTTCTATAAATTATGAATTTATCGAAAATTTTCTATAAATTATGAATTTATCGAAAATTTTCTATAAATTATGAATTTATCGAAAATTTTCTATAAATTATGAATTTATCGAAAATTTTCTATAAATTATGAATTTATCGAAAATTTTCTATAAATTATGAATTTATCGAAAATTTTCTATAAATTATGAATTTATCGAAAATTTTCTATAAATTATGAATTTATCGAAAATTTTCTATAAATTATGAATTTATCGAAAATTTTCTATAAATTATGAATTTATCGAAAATTTTCTATAAATTGTGAATTTATCGAAAATTTTCTATTAATTGAGAAAATATCGAAAATTTTCTTTGAAAATTGTATCTAATTTGTGTACTTCAAAGAGAAAAGTTT
Organism: Cochliomyia hominivorax; assembly: GCA_004302925.2. Taxonomy (NCBI): domain Eukaryota; kingdom Metazoa; phylum Arthropoda; class Insecta; order Diptera; family Calliphoridae; genus Cochliomyia; species Cochliomyia hominivorax. Next base: position 13,851,693 of record PYHX02000495.1, read on the forward strand.
TGAATAGGCTTTTTTAAAATCTTCCCTTCAGATCTTCTATTTCCCTCTTATTTTCAGTTTCATGCTCATTTTGTTTAAATATATTGTTTTGCAAGAAGAAAATGTTTATAAATTTATTGTTGTTCCATAAACAAGAGAAATAAAAATCATTCGAATATTCTTCTTTCGAGCAGGTAAACGTAAGTTGGAATATAAAAATTTTATTTGTTGTAAAAAGTTAAATAAAAATATGAATTTTTAATAAAAACTTAAAACAAAAAATATAAAAATGAAAAAAGAAAACATGTAAATAAAAGTTTATATTATAAAATAAATAGAAAATATTATAAATAATATTATTTATATGTATATGTATGTATGTGTATTGAGTTATTTAATATAGAAATAAATTATTAAATTTAAGGTAACCTCTCGGCTAAATGACTATAATGACAGGAATGTTAAAAAACTACTTTCTAAACCTCAAGAATTGGAATGTACAAATATTTTTCTTTAGGGAATATATTTTCTTCAAAATTTTCTTTCTGAAAATTTATTCCTCTGGTCACTTTCCTACGATATATGATATTTTAAAAATACTGTTACATATTCATAATCATGTTTGTAATTTAAATTTTGTTATATTTAATTTAATAAGCAAATAATAATTTATTGATTATAGTTTTAATAAAAAATTATATACAGATATACAAACCTTTATACATCCAGATCTGGGACAAATAAATTTATTGAAATGAAAAAAATTATAAATTCGAATATAACGAAACGTAAATACCATAAAGACTTATACATTTGAAAGATCTCAAGATATCCATGGTCAAATTTTTTACGTTATTCACTAATATCGATTTAATTGGAATCCAACATATTTCAAATATAGGTAAAGTTAATCGGAATATTATTTGGTTCCAGAATATACTTTTTACTTTTAATATTTTTTCATATCTTGCACTTTGGTTACCTAAACTGATTTTGGAAGATTTCTGGTGCTGGCAGGTAAAATTCTTATATATTTTATATATTTACATATATTGCATACATACATATGTAAATATAAATTTATTATTAAATATAAATCGGTTTTGTATGTTTTCTATGGATTTTAATTATTTTATAATTAAGTTTTATTGTATTTTGTCAGACAAAATAAAATAAGATAAATTTTGTCTAAAATTTATGAAAATCTTATTACAGCAATTTAGACAGAAGACATATTTTTCATACGGAAATTAAGAGAACAAGAAGAATTCTTAAATTCGAAGTAAAAACGAAACCACTGTACTTAAAATTTAAATTATAAGAATTTACAAAGAAATATGTATATTTTTATAGTTTTAATAACGACGAAATTTTGAACTTTTTCGGAAACCCTTCCATTAAACGGTTTTTTATATCCTACACCAACGTAGGTGATTGATATTATACGTTTGTGCTGATGATTGTAACATACAGGTTAGAACACTTCTAAGTGTTCTGTTGGACGCAGAATCAACTTTCTGAGTCTCCTTATATGACCGTCGTCTGTTTTTCTTTAAACATTATGAACAGTCGAATTTTGAGAAATTGAAGAATTTGTACATGATTTTTAAGACTATGTTATTGAAGGTCTATATACGGTCCAATATTTCTCATAAAATAATATAAATGATTTCTTATAGTTTTTACTATTTTAGGTCCTATGAGGTGTCAATTACTTTTCATAGGTCATTGAGTCCCCGTCTACACATGGAATGACATTAAACTTATATGTATACCTCAAACACATTGTGGTGGTGGAAGGGTAATAATTAAGAGTTATTTGTATTTGTATATACAAATTGTTCAAAAATTAAATATTTTTCAAAAAATTACCTAAACTATGAATTTATAAGATTTTTCTCTAAATCGAGAATTCATATTGAAGTATTTCTCCAAAAGAAATCAAACATTTCTTTATAAACAGAATATTTTCTCTTTATTGTGAATTTAACGAAAATATATCAAGAGATATCTCAGTATATCGTTAGGTCTTACAAATGATACCTCACAAAAAATGTATAACATGTGAACTAGAAAAAGTGTGTTTTTATTTGTTTCCTAAAGCTGGACATTCAAAGTGGAAACCGTCTCGTTCTTATCCATATCACCGCAACTAAGGCAATAGTCGTTAAAAGGGAATATACAATTATCTTATAACAAGTATATTGTTTAAGATACTGTGATCAGTGATTACCCAAACCGATCTTACATGCGGTTATCTCTGCATATCTCCGCTCGGCCTAATGTAAGATGTGTTTGGCTATGTGTAGTTTTCACTCATTCCGTATTGGATATATGAGATTACGAACGCTTTCCGAAAAACTCATCTTTACAAACCTTTGTGGTGGTAATGGTAAAGGCCCTTATTGACAGAAATGTTTTCTAGACTATCGAAAAAAATGCCAAAATCTCGATGAATATTTCTGGCCTCAAACACCCAACATGCGCTGAAAATAGCAACATTTAAAGCCTGGCAACCATTACATTCAGCCGGTAGTCAATATGAAAGTTTTCGATAAGACCTGATCACACTCATACTTCTTGAAACCATTGTTGTAAATTCTGTCGATGTATCCCTCTATGGTTACATTTATTCATCTTCTGACGGAATTGAGTGGAAATGCTATCGAAAATTTTTCCTTTTAATATAAATAAAAATATATTTAAAAAATTTTAAATCGAAAATCCATCGACAACTTTATTTAGAATTAGTCTATTATCAACAAATAGCATAAAGAACACATAAGAATGGTACATTCGGCTTTGCCGAATCTTCAATACCCTTCACCACAAATCACGTGAAGTTAATACGTTACTCACAAAAGTATACATTATATAAACGCTTTTCTTATATAAAACTCAGAAACACTTAATGCGTCATAAAATTAGTTATATTTTTATATATAACTTTTTTCCAACTGAACCGATTTAGATGGCTTTCGAAATAATAATAAAGTTCATTTAATTTAATATTATGGCAAAATTTCAATCCAATTTATTGACTTTTAATAGACAATTTTACTGAATTTCATCGCTTGAACTTGGAGAGTACATCAGATATCGGTATATATATTTTAATATACTAAACCGAGTCTTGTGAATATATGGTGTTTGAGAAGATTCCTTCTTAGCGTTACAATTTACAAATTAATATTTTTTTATTATCGTCTAAATACATATGCATATATATGTGTGTATGTATGTATGTATGTATGTATGTATGTATGTATGTATGTATGTATGTATGTATGTATATATGTGCGTAACTTTGTACAATTATACAAATTGTTATAAAAAATTATTCAGTTATCGATAATAACTGGATTCAACAGAGCTCTATTGTGTTTTGTATTTTATGATCCCCATTTAAAGCTATTTTCCATAAATTGATCTCTAAATTGTGGGAACAAAATGAAATAAAATAAAAATTGACATTTAAAATTGGGAATATAAATAAATATCAATTAATCACCTGCTGGTTTTTATTATAACAAGTTAATTAAATTTATTGTTGTTTGTAGTTTAGAACTGTTTTAAATGAGTTAAATACAATAATTTAATCCTTAAAACTGAAATTACATGAAAATATCGTAAATTATTAAAATAACGTATATTTTAGATTTACTTAATATTTTTTTAGCATTTTTTTGTTTCTAATTTATTTCAAATAAAAATTATGTTTTATTGTTTTTTTTTTGGCTTAAAATTAAATTGTTTACACGCTAATAAATATAAATAATTGATTATAAACATACACACTCACATACAGATGTAAGGAGTGAGATGGAAAAATCTTTTACGCAAGTTTTTCACTAAAACTATTAAACCAAAATATTTTTTTGTCAGTTACCTTTGCAAAGTGCAAGTGCGTACTAAAAAAGTATGTACTAAAATTATTTAGAAGTTTCAACAAAATCCCAACTTGGCCCCATCAACTCTTGGTTAAGCATTCTAAAGACCTGACAGTAAATTTTAAAAGAAGACGGACTACTTGTCCGAGCAATATGATAGAAAACACAACAAAAAACGTTAATGGAATGGTTTACCGAAACAGGTTCAAAATTTCATTACGATGATTGAAACGAACAAATTTTAAACCCTCAGTACGAGACGGTAAGAGGTTCGTGCGTTTTGTGTGATTGTTAGTATATATCATAAAAAATAACGTACAACCCACCTTTACGTCACTGTATTCTAAGAATCATTTTCTAAGGCCATTTAACGATCCGCCCGTCCTATCCAATCCGAGCTGGTTGCCCAAAAACGTGGTGAACACTTTATATGCGCATTTTTTAGTTAACTCATAGATTATTTAGTCCAAGGACGAAGAATTATGTGAGGATCGGTCCATTTGATTCTCAGTTGATCGCATACGAACCTCTTTCCAGATATCACATATACTTGTATACTTCGTTTGTAATAATAACTGATCAAATTAAGATAAATATAAGCATTAATCGATGTACAAACCATAATCGGTCCATAATTCTTTTAGCATCTATTAATCTCCTTACAAAAAGTCATTTTAAAAGGCGTAAATTCCTAATAAATGTTGGCAACACAATAATGTACTACACACTTAAGAATAATAATTATACGAACTGTCTTTCATTATATTTTCGTAATTACCATTTATGGTCAACATTGTGGTGTAGGGTATGACATAGTCAGGCTTGAACGACTATAACTTCTTTTAATCGTTATAATAATTTCCATAAAATGCAGATAATAAAACTGTAAGTTTATTGGTTTCGTTTTTACACACGCGTATGTATGTTAAGAATTTTTCGATCTCACTCCTTATGTGTGTGAATGAACGTGTATTAAATTAATATAGAAATTTTATACATTTTCTAGGTGATTAAATGAAAAATTGTAATAATTTTAATTATTATTGGTATGTCTTTTTTATTGGCCATTTTAATGTATTAAAGACACAGACACACGCACACACTAATACAAATTAATATATTCATACGAATAAATGTATGTTAATTGTGTATTTAAATATTAATTTTTTATAATGTGTAAATGTGTTTCATATTAAAAAAAGAATAAAAATAAAAACAAGTACGAATGATATAAACGGCAATGCCGAATCTTCAATACCCTCCACTTCAAATGAATGTGAAGTAAATACGTTACGTTGGTTTGTATGACAATTTTACGAAAGTTCTTCACCTGAACTTAAAGGTTGCTTTAGTGTACTGAACTTATTTGAAATTGGAAACTTTCCAGGACTTTAACAAATATTAGACCAAATGTGAGCGTGCCAAAAAGAAACAGACAGCAGACAGACGGACATAGCCAAATCGACTCAGATTTTCATTTAATACAGGAATATATGGGGCTGAGATAATTCCCTCTTAGCGTTACACATGGAATGACAAAGTTAATATAGCCTTTTCACCATTTGCAGTGGTGGAGGGTATAAAAATAATATTAACAACTCATTGTTTTCAGCTTTAAATTATTTTACGCACAAGATGTTAACAAAATGATTATGTTTTCCAATTTAAGCACTTTTTTCGCTACCTCGTTGTTGTTGTTGTTATTATTGCTGTTTTTATAAAGCATATTATAGGAATATTATAATTGTATTGTCATTATAAATATTTACGGAGATTTAAAATTAATCTGTTAGTTTTAATGGAATTTTACACACGTTTATTCTTTATTTCATTTCCCTCCTTTTCCGCTTTTTATGCCATTCATCCCTGCTTTATAATATAATCTGCAAATATTGCTAATTTTTTATTTACATGTTAGGAATTTCAAAAACCACCCATTTGAAAAAAATAATAATAAAAATATTTTTGAACAAATGCTTTATTCTATATTTAAGGTATTTTCTGCTAAAAGCGCCATTAATGAGGTAAATCCCCGAATTGCGTCTAAAATTGCCAGATCTCCCTTTTAATGTTTTCACTCTATTGAAATATAAAACTTAAACAATTCAATTGATTTTAATTATTAAAAATAGAAAAAATCACCAACATCGTAATTTATATGTTTTTTTATATAATTTTTGGTATAAATTGAAATCACAAATAAACAGCAAAATAACCAAAAAATATAATTTCAATAAATAGTACAACAATTACGGCATTGAAAATGAACTAAATGGAGGGAGATTAAATAAACTTCTTTAAAAATAGATTTAAATGTTTTATAAGGGAAATCCAAAATAACAGTAAAGAGCAAAATAAATCAAAACGGCAAATAAAGGTTTTTTTGAGAAATTCTTGATTTTGAGAATTTTTCTATAAATTCACAATTTGTGGAAAATCTTCGATAAAAACACATTTTATAGAAAATTTTCGATTAATTAAAAATTCATGAAATATTTTCGATTAATTCACAATTTATAGAGAATTTTCGGCAAATTCTTAATTTATAGGGAATTTGTGGGAAATTCTCAATTTATAGCAAATGTCTGATTAATTCTTTATTTGCAAAAGAAATTTCTATATTTTTCCTAGACACTGTTATTTACTTCGATAGGTGTTTCCTATGAAAAACTCCCAAAAATCATACTCTATTTCTCTTGTTTTATATTTAATTTTCTCTTTCTATGTTAACCAGATGTTACAAAAAGTTTAATACGTTATAAAAATAATTAAATAAATTTTAATTAAAATTGCTCTAATCCCTTTAATAAAGCTGCTCTATTCCACAAAAAATAGAAAAGTAAAAAAAAATAATTCTATACAATTATTTGGTTTATTATTTAGAAATCGATAACAATAAACGATTATGAAAAGTAAATCTAAACTCTAAGCGATATAAATATCAATAAAGGCTATTATTTTTGGCTGAATTGCAATAAAAGGTCTATATTATGAGTTATTTATAAATTTCTAACTTTAAAACGTGATATAGAAATTCGTAAAATTTTAATAGGAATTTGTATTGAATTGAAAGCAAATTCGGCGTATCTTAAAGATTTACAAAATGTTTAGTTAAATTTAGGGTAATTAAACTCTCATTCTTGAAATAAATTTATGTAAACTTTAATTATAGTATTTCCTAGAATTAACCACAAACATAATTGTCCCTTTTGTGCTTAATTATGGAGAACTTGCATAAAATATATCCTTTCTATAATTTTCCTGATAATTTGTAGATCAATTTACATCCTTTTCACAAAATCAATAGTTGCTTTGAAAAGAAAAAGGCACTAAATTTTTAAACTAAGTCGCTTTTAGTATTGGATTAATAAAATTCCAAGAAAAACACAAGTAGAAAAGACCGAAGTTTTCCTTTTTCTTAATTTTACAAAACACTTTCGTATAAAGGATATATAAGTGTATGTGTATGTTATCCTATACATAGACGTAACTTCTTATGGCGTTTTACTATGAGAAATATTTGTTTTTTCTCGTTCTTACAATTTTCATTCATAAAAGAGTGATTCATTCAAAACCATAAATTCACGCATCGTCAAAATACTCAAACCATTCATAGTCCTTGATTCATATATATTTTTGTTTTTAACAAAAAAAAAAAATAAAAAAAACGTGAGTAGAATCAACACAACAAAACTTAATAATAAGTGATTTATGACTAACAACAGCCACAACCTAGCAACTGCAACAGACCGAAGAAAGTCCTGTGCACTCATTCACACCACAACAACGACAATATAGCTGTTTTTTGTTTCAACAAATTCAAAATATATAACAAATTTAGAAAAAAAATTGGAGTATCTACATAAAAATTCTTTAAAAAAAACGTCATGACTAACAACAGCCACAACTCTAGCAACTGCAACAGAACCGAAGGAACAGTCGCTGCTGCACTCATTCACAGCCACAACAACGACAATGCCAGTAGCTGCTTGGTTTTGGTTCCTCAACAAACAATCATAAATATATGGGCAAAACAAATTTAGAAAAAAAATTTTCGTAAATCTACTATTTAGAGAAATTTTCTGATATATTTTTTATTAAGAAAGGAATTACATTAGATTTTCTAATTTGAGAAAATTTTCGATAATTTTTCTAATTTGAGAAAATTTTCGATAATTTTTCTAATTTAATAAAAATTTTCGATAATTTTTCTAATTTAATAAAAATTTTTGATAAATTTTCTATTAAGTGAAAATTTTCGATAAATTTTCTATTTAGTGAAAAATTTTGATAAATTTTCTATTTTGTGAAAATTTTCGATAAATTTTCTATTTAGTGAAAATTTTCGATAAATTTTCTATTTAGTAAAAAATTTCGATCGATTATCTATTAAGTGAAAATTTTCGATCGATTTTCTATTTAGTGAAAATTTTCGATTAATTTTCTATTTAGTGAATGTTTTCGATAAATTTTCTATTTAGTGAATATTTTCGATAAATTTTCTATTTAGTGAAAATTTTCGATTAATTTTCTATTTAGTGGAAATGTAAAATTTTTATTAAAAATGTGTTTATTTTTTAGTGAAAATGTGAATTTTTAGTAGTATATTATTCCATATTGTTTCACCCATATCGTAAATAAAACAAAACCACCATTCTGAAATAAAAAGCGAGGGAGTTTTTATTTCCAGGCTTGTTTCTTTTATTTCTTATTTCTCTTATTTTTATTTTAGCTTGAAATATGAATGAAGAAAAAGTTCAGAGAACTCATATCACAACAGTGAGCTCGTAAAGTAAAATAATAAAAACACAAATGCAAAAAAAAATTTGCACTTGTTTTCTGAAAAAAATCAAGATATAAACACCAACATTCGTCTCTTATAATGCTGAACACTGAGTAGGTACTTTTGCATTGGAGTGGTGTTACCCATCGCCTTCACATCCACTCGTATTCGTAATATTTTTGCTGTGTTGTTTACTTCCTCTACATCATACACACACATTTACACTTGGTCTCAAATTGAAAAAATGCATTTTTATTTGTATGTATATGCTTGCAAAAATTTATGTTTGTGTTCGTATGTATGTGCTTACTCATATGAGTACCAAGTATGCTTTTGTGTTGAGTGCTAGACTTTTTCCTTCCGGTTTAAGCTTTTGTTGTACAAAAGAAAATGAAATAAAATAAAACGCAAAATATTATAAATGAAGTAAAGAAACACAAAAATACATTTCTTGGAATTTTTTGTTCTGTTATTGTTTTTGTTTTGTTTATTGGTTGTTTGTTTTGTTTTTGTACAATATTTCTTACTTATTGTTTAGACTTTCTAGTGGCTCTCTTTTTGACAGGGTAGATTTAGTATGTCAAAAGGCTTGTGACAAATTTTTAAGCTTTTTTTTTTTTGAATTGTGACTCATTGTTATCAAAACTGATATTTCGTTTCCATAGGAATCAAGAAAATATATAGTAAATTATTAATTTTTAATTGAAGATATGACTTATGACTTTTCGTGACATATGAGTCATATAAAAGGCAGCTGCGATTTTCCCCTGTCGAAATGCAGTTTCAAACATTCACAATTTATTTTACCCCAAAAATATTGTGTATCTTCTGACCTTAAATAATTGAGCGGAATATTATATTCGAGCACAACGAAATACTCCTTTCATATTGAAACTTCCACAACCGAATCGGCGTACAACTCTGAAACATTTCTACATTTTTTGAAAATTTTTATTTAAATCAAGTTTTAGTTTTTCATTTTATTCCGATCACTTGACAATTACTTGTTCTTCAAATTCAGATAATTAGATGAAGACATCAACAGACAAACGTTTAAATCCATTGAAACCCATAAAAGAATTCAAAATTGGAAAGATTTGCAATATTAACCAACCAGTTAATCAATTAGTCGTTTATAAATTAAAACGAAAGAAAATATCGGACTGTTCTGACTTAAGTGGTGACTCGATTTTATTTCTGATTTTAGAGAATAAAAATAAAAATATTTTTTCCCTTCAATAACTAAATGAGAGCTTATGTATATTTGGAACAAAAGCTTCTACTTCAGACTTTCCTTTGCTTTGGATTCGAGCTTTCTTCCAATCGATTAAGTAGCGGGATCTGCAAGAGCAATCTTCGCAAAATTGCTAACTTCTGTTCTGAAGTGATTAATATATTTCGAGTAAGCGAGACCGAGAGAAAATATCACAAAGTGCAGTGCATTAGTTTTATAGATCCCAAATAAATGTAAACATGAAAATAATATCGGGACTCTACGATGAAATATTTATTAAGAATCAAATTGCTTAAGTTCATTTAAAATCCGTGGAAAATCAAAACTTACGGAAGTTACGAGTGTCAACTTTGCAAAATAACGAACTTCTGTTCCGAATGAACGGTTGAGTAGAGATACCGAAAGAAGATCCCAAATAGTCATTCGTTTGAAAGATTTGATGTGATATTTGATATGAAATAATTTGAAATTAGAGAAACAAAATTTCAAGAAAATAATAATTTAGAAATCTTTGTCAGCGGAGTTTGGATAGAAAAACGATGTAGCCGAATATAAAGGACGGCAGATAGTACTTTATACTTGGAAGGATCAGAAAGGAGTTGCGTAGTGATGTCATTGGGTAATACGATAACAGGGATAGAGGTTTTGAGAAAGCAAACAGTGAAATACTACCAGAATATTTGAGCACACACGAAGTCATGGTTTTCCACACATGGTTAAACTGGATTTCGAGCAGAAAACGGATAGGAAGCAGAAATTGCCTCTTATGGATATCATTGGTTAGGTTTGATGCAAAACATCTACTTCAGAGATAACATCAGAAGAGGATTTAAAAAATTAGCATAATTCATTCTTTAACACAAAACCGAAAAGTTCACTTGACTTGAAATCCATAGTCTATCAGAAAGAAAGGGAAACCATAGTGGCTAATAATGGACTATATTTTGATATATTTTATTTGCTAACCCAAAATCGATATTTTACAAAAATGTCTTTATTCCCAATCCTTTTATATATGGTTGTTTGCTGATGTCTATAACACCTGCTTTTAAGTATACCAATCAACTCAGAATAACTACCTGAGTCAATTTGTTGATGTTCATCCGACTTGCTGTCCGACAGTCTACAAGTCGGAATTACGGAAAGATATTTAATGAAATTTGTCACATACAATTAATTTGAATAGAAACGGTTTAATATTGCAGGTAGCACCCATACAAAAGTCCAAAAGCACCCATATCAGTCCAACTTCACACGCTAAATTTCAGGAAGGTAGGTACAAACAATAACCACTTTAATACATACTCTCTCATATATTTTTTATTTTCCTTTATATCCGATATTTAGCATAAATCTGTCAAAAATATGAGAATCATGGAAATAAGTATGTAAAAAAAACATACATTTTTCATTTCTGCGTCATGGTGCAGGCTATTGTATAACTTATATAACTACAACTTGTTTGACAGCTGTTAATGGGGTTTCTAAGGGAGTTGACAATTTCCTTTCAAGTCCTTGTCAGATACTCAGAAGACGACGGATAAATTTAAACTAAAAAAATATTTTATAATAAAATGTAATTGTAATTGTAATTGAAAAAATATCAATTTATATCAACTTAATAATTCCAAGAATGTATTTTAAAATAAAAATCTAACCCTCTTTTTGATTAGAGCAATTAAAGATTCGACTTGTATCCTTGACTTGAAAAGAAAATCATACTTCACAGAAAAAAATATGTCTTGCTAAAAATAAGCACAAGTGACAAGGGTAGATGCTGGAAAGGATATTTGCATAGAACATAAATAATTACTCACTTACTTGCAACCCACCACTCACACATACACACTTACTAACATTCATATGCCTTGACGTCACTTCCTTTACAAAAAACCATTCATTTTCATTTCTAGGAAATCAAAAAAAAAAAAAAAACTCACAAAAAGAAAGAAATGAAACAGAAAAGAAATTAAATCAAACATCACGACACTCCAACTCACCGTAAATTAAAAATTAAACGTCAATGAGTGGGCGAAAATGTCTAACGATGAAAAAATGCAGAAAATTGAAATAAATAACAAAAAAATAATAATAAACCAAAATAAAAGCAAACAAACAAATAAAACATGTTAAACAGAAATTGAAATAAAATAAAAAATAGAAGAGGGGGAAGTACTGGAGTGAAGTGATGTGGAGTGAGTGAATATTTGTATGAACACCCCATTGAAAGTTTCGTTTGGATTTAGCTTTTGAAAAAGGTAATAATGTGATTAGTTAAAGGTCTTTCATCGTCATCATACACACTTAACTGGAAACAGACCAAAAAACAACTTCGACAATAACAACAACAGCAAACAAATGTCTAAACAATTCTTTCTAATTAGACACGCAAAACAGGATAAATTTAAGTCAGACAATCAGGGGCACAAGTCTCTACTTTATTTCCTCAATCATGCAGTCGTATGATTAAGACTTGAATACAATAAATATCATTACAAAAATATATTTTAGGGTTTATTTTTGGATTATGCCAAGTGTATGAATGTATGTATGTGTGTGTGTGTGGTAGTAGTAAATATTGCATGTGATTGATGACTAAACTCTAACAACTATTTAACCAACTAAATGAAAACTATTTGCAACACAAAATATTTATCGCCACACACATTCACTTCACTATTGCTTCTTAAAGTTGAAAATAAAGTAGGAGTGTATGTGAGAGTGTGTGTTTGTGTGAAGTTTTAACAAAACTAATTAAATACGAATGTGCTGACCTTAACAAAATGCCATTTGTTACTGATACTCTGCTTTCAGAAGTGCAACCCTCCCTGACCAAAGTCTGGTCTACAACACCAAGAACCTTTTGTAGGAAAAAAGAACTGAAAAGCAAAAAAATAAAAAAATTATAGTTTAAAACTGCTTCCCTTTCATTTATTTGTTGGATATTATTAAATATCGAGATATTAAGTTTTTATCAGAGGGTGTTGCCAAACAAATTGGAGGGGGTGTTAAGCAAACTAATTAAATGAATGAAATCTTCAAACAATTTAAAAGACAAAATGTTCATTAAAATTCTAGTAAATCAAAGTTTTAAGTAGGAGAAATTTTAAAGCGATGGACCATAACATAACATAGATCATTGATCAACATATCATGGAGAGATAATAATGTTTCATAGAGTTCTAGTAATGGTTTCTCGGTTCGAAGTTTAACACCATGATAGTCCAATGATTGAATACGCTACAAATAAAACATGTTGAGAAAAAAATCAAATCGTATATAACTCATGTTCCATTCTAATCCCTTTTAAATTAATATTTTTAGTGATATTTTCAAAATTTGAATTTTTTTCTGTAAATTTAATTTTTGGCAAAATAATAAATTCAGTGAATTTGTGAATTTTTAGAAAAAATATCAATTATTAGCAAAAATCTTAATTTTTAGTTTAAATATAAAATTTAATAGAAAATGCAAAATTTAAAGTTTTTATAAAAATTGTAAAAAAAATTCTACAAAAATTTTAATTTTAGAATACATTTGAAACATCACTAAAAGGAAGTGAAATATTGTGACTTCATTGAATATTTGATTTTTTTGTTTAAAGTGAATTTTTAGAGAAAAATTGAATTATGAGTGATTTTTTTTTAATTGAATTTTTTGTGAAAAATTAATTTTTTTGAGAAAAATTGAAGTTGAAGTGAAAAACTGAAGTAAAACAATTTTGGGGAAAAATTGATTTTTTAGTGAAAAATTGAATTTTAGTAAAAAATTGAATTTTTTGTGGAAAATTGCATTTTTAGTGAAAAATTAAATTTTTAGTGAAAAATTGAATTTTGAGTGAAAAATTTAATTTTTAGTGAATAATTGAATTTTTAGTGAAAAATTGAATTTTTAGTGAAAAATTGAATTTTTAGTGAAAAATTGAATTTTTAGTGAAAAATTGAATTTTTAGTGAAAAATTGAATTTTTAGTGAAAAATTGAATTTGTAGTGAAAAATTGAATTTTTAGTGAAAAATTGAATTTGTAGTGAAAAATTGAATTTTTAGTGAAAAATTGAATTTGTAGTGAAAAATTGAATTTTTAGTGAAAAATTGAATTTGTAGTGAAAAATTGAATTTTTAGTGAAAAATTGAATTTTTAGTGAAAAATTGAATTTTTAGTGAAAAATTGAATTTTTAGTGAAAAATTGAATTTTTAGTGAAAATTGAATTTTTAGTGAAAAATTGAATTTTTAGTGAAAAATTGAATTTTTAGTGAAAAATTGAATTTTTAGTGAAAAATTGAATTTTTAGTGAAAAATTGAATTTTAGTGAAAAATTGAATTTTTAGTGAAAAAAGGATTTTTTAGAGAAAAATTTATTTTTAGCGAAAAATTTATTTTTAAGTGAAAAATTTATTTTTTAATGAAAAAAATATTTTTTAGTGAAAAAATTATTTTTTTATTTTTTATATTAATTTGCTTTCTCCCATCTAGTTTCTATGTTGCTGTCATACATGTTTGATCCATTTTGGGACTCTTTCATGGTTAAAAAACTGTTGGGTTCAATGATACCACACCAGTTATGAGCCTTATTTTCGGCAGTTACATTTATTTCATTTCTTTTTCATTCTGCCTAGAGATATATTCCGCAACATTAAATTTAATTAATTGCAGCATCCATCTTTTCATATTGCCTCAAGTTACAATCTTCAACATCAAACTATTTTTAGTTGCATCAAACGTTTTTAAAAGAAAATTCTGTTAAATTCTTAAATTTAATTAAGTGAAAACATTTTTATAGAGTTTAAAGATTTATTCCCCAACATCAAACAATCTTTAATTGCATCGCACCTTTTTTTCCATACAGCTTTAAGTTGCATTCTTCCTGATCAAACTACGTATTGTTGCATTAAAAATAAACTTCTGTTATTTTCTTAAATTTGTACACAAAATTTTTGAATTTGGTTTCACTAAGGAGAACACAGTCCTTATCATCACTGTCCAAGTATTAATTCTAGCAACTTTAATCTGCAATAATAGTAAGTCAGTCGTCATAGTGGTGGTAGTTATTTGGTTGAAGTTGCACTCATGACAATAGTGAATGTATATATACATGTATACATGTAATAGTGGTAGTTGTAACATTTTACACTATATGTGAGTGTTAAAAAGTGCTGACCTGTTATAATCATTAACCGTAAGAAATCTGTTTGTTGTTGCTGGTATTGTTGTTTTCGGTTGCTATATATTTGCTGCACTCAGGCACAATTTAAAAAAAATCATGAATGCGTGTCTAAGGTCTGTGAGTATAATGATGGTGGTCCTAATTAAAGTTTTCTTTGTTTTTTGTTTTTTTGCATTTAATTTCAAATTGCATGGTGACGCAATTTAAAGCTTTTTTTACATTTAGAAAATAAGTGAAATAAGGAAAAATAACTTAAATACAACATGAAAACACAATTTCAATAACACATATGTGTAAAAGTGCTGCAAATATGTAAAATAAACAAAATATTGAACTTGAACCTTTTGAAGCGTGACTTGTAGGATTATTAGGAAACACACACACACATACATGTATGTATGTATGTTCTTCATATATAGAAAAAATTCAATAAACTTGAAACTAAATCTTAACCTGACATTTTGTTAACATTTTTTACGCCAAGTCTCCCAGTCAATACAACAAAGGGGTTGACATTTAATTAACGTTCGTATTAAACTAAGAATAGAAAAAAATATGTTAAAGAAAATGGCACCAACAAAAAAATGCAAAACACTAATGAAAGTGCAGTCTTAAGGAATATGGAATAAAAGAATATGGAAAAAATACCATAAGAAATCCATACATTACACCACAACGTTAACATATCTTTTGAGTTCAGAACAAAAAAACTGTGTACATAAGAAGATACTTATAATAGTGAGACTACAAAATTCCTTACCGAAGCCTTACGTGACTTGTGACTTGACACAAGCTCATACTCCTTTTACACCAACAAGCCAACCTTCGCATATTCATTCGCATACATATCTGGATATCAGTACAGACACAATTACCTGGCAAACAATCTGTGAAGTATCCTATAACACCATTAAATCTTCGTTGTTTAGATATTGAAGTCAATGAAGGGTTGTTTTTTATTTCGTTGTCTCTCTTCTATAATGCAGAAATGTCCAGACTTGTTTACAAAACTTAATTAAAAGATCTAAAGATAAAGATCTATAAGATAATAAATATTGTTTATACATTTAATATTTTAATTATCATATTTATAGAAATGGATATATTTTTAGGTTATTTTGAAAATGTATTTAAGTCACGTAGAGATTTAAATATTATAATAATTTTCTCCCAATTAATGAAACGTACTTCTTTTGGTTTTGTTCGGGCATTTAATCAGTTTATGATTTCATAATCAATAATATCTCGTACATATCATATTACATCAATTTTATTCCCTCATTTAAAATCCTTTCAATTATTTTTTTTCCACTTCGAGCATCTTAAGTTTCACATCAAACTAAACTACTTTCTAACCTCATCGAACCTAACGTTCGAAAGGTATTTAAATTATTTTTTATCACTTTATAAATTCCATTCCCGCGTTGCTTATTTTGTTTGAAATATGCTTTGATTCAATCATGCACCTTCAATTCAGACACCTTTAGTTTACGGTTTAGATAATTAATAATAACTAGAACATATCATATAAGATCTATAATAATGATTTCTTCCAACTGGAAACATTTTAAGTTTGACATCAAACTACTTTCGAACCTCATCAATCATAATATTTTAAAGGTATGGAAATTCCATTTTGTTTGACTTTTTTAATTAAATCTAAAATCACATTAAATGGTTTCAAAATATCTACTTTTTTCGGTATACATTTTTTCTTAATACTTTATAAAATATTTTTCTTAAAATTAGTAGCAATTTATAGTCTTTTTGAAAATCCTGGTATAACAATTGATTTTTATTACTTTATACATCAGTGGTTTAACGTTAAACTACTTTCCAACCTTCATTTTTAAACTAATATGAAATAAATTCAAACATCAAATCCGAAAACTGAACTAGAACATATTACATCCCATCAATAATACACTAATCTCTCTTTTTAAATCCTTATTTCCTTGAACTTCAAACACCTGAAGTTTGACGTCAAACTAGTTCCAACGTATCAAATTGATGTTTTAAAGAACTTGAAAATTCCATTTCTTTTTTGCTTCTTTTATAACCTGTTTTGAAATTCTTGCAAACCTTAATACAAGTTGTCATAAATCAGTAGTTTGATATCGAACAATATTCCAACCTCATCGAAGCAACCTGATAACGTAAAACGTAAACGTCTTCTTAAAAATATTATTCTCAAATTTTTCTAAATTCATTAACTTAAAATTAAAAGTTTTAGGAAATGTAAACACTTTCCTAACTTCGAACTCCTTCAAACTTAATTCGGATATCAAACATTTATTTTCTTTAGAATCAAACAAGATTCTATTTTTCAGTTTTCTAATTAATTCTGATTTGTCCAACGTAATTTTTACAATTACGCCAATATATTACTTTATTCTACTTTGTAGACATTATCGAACATTTATTTTTAGCTTCAAACTTTTCAAATACCCGTGTCTTGCAGATGAACAGAATTTGATTTACAAATCAAAAAAGTCTCGAACTAATTTAACAATCTTGTATTAACAGCTTTAAACTTAGGTTCATCCACTACTAAATTATTTTGCTATTTTCTCCAAGTCGGCTCAAGACATAAAGAACTCATGGTCTTTACAAGATCGAAGATAACTATTTTTGGGTATATGTCAGGGTTTAGAGAGTTATTTGGAGTTTACGAATCAATGACTGAGAAAGCTTTTACCATAAAACTGTTATCAGGTTCAAGGTATAAATCTGACATTAAAATTAAATGAGACAAAACAGTTTTTCGCTGCTTATGAAATACCAGAGTAAATCGAACTCCTCTTATTTATTCAAAAAAAAAAATAACAAATGCGTAAAGACTCTGAATAAGTTGAAAGAAATGTTCTTCGAACGATACCATTGAATTTTACAATGATAACGTTATGTAAAACTCTTGAACCTTAATTAGTGATCACATATTTCAGATCATTTCAAACTCTCTTTCTAGTAATTATCAAATTATCCTTGATTACCAACTTGAAGGACTGGAATAAAAATTGTGCAGCTTATTCGTTTGAATAAACAGCTGCTATTTCCCTCAATTAACTTTGAGTTAAGAACTGTTAACAATAAAATTCCATATTTTTTCCAAAACAAGTACCTCTCGAATTCCTCAAAAATATCCATAATCAATCATTAAATAAAATCTAACACTTGACATAACTTTAATTTCTCACAAACCACTCATCAGTTCGTATCCAACACCTAAACTGGTTCGTTCAAACTTGCTTTCATTTGAATCATACATTTACAATTAAAATTTACATTTTCTTCGCGCTTTTACTCAAAAAATCATTCATCATAAATTCTTAAATTTATTGAAGCCGCAGCTACACCTGTGTGCGATTGTTAAAGCTTTCAAAAAGCCTGCTTTTTTCCATGTTATTTTAGATTTTACTGTTTTTGTTGTTACAATTTATTGAAATTTCAAATTTTTTCATAAAATTAATGGTTCTACATCACACCATCCTGGAGTGTTGTGTTTTGGTGATTTCTTTTTTTTCGGAACCTCAGGTTAGTTAGACCTGTTCCTTATGCATTATTATTGTTGTTTTCTGTTTTTGCCTCAATTTAAATTTTATTTTGAATTTTTAGTCTTTTTTAAGTGCTTGTAAGCTGTAATATTTTTATTGAACATTTTTGTTCGTGTAGGACTGAAACATCAACAAAAAAAGATGAAAAATTATTTTTCATGTTCCAAAAAATGAAATTAAAAATCAAAGAATAAAAAAATTAATTTCAAGTGACAACAATGTCTACAGCAGAAAAAATATGTTGCATTAAAAAAACACGATTGAACATGTTACCATAACCTCTTCAGTCTCTCACTCTAAGTTTAAGAAAAATATTTGAAAAAGAAATGAAGCAGGAAAATGAAAAACAAAATTATTAAAACAGGTAAAATGAAATAACATTTTTTAGTGAGAAATAACACAATTTCTAAAGAAAATTAAATAGAAAAACTTTTCCTCAATCTGGTTGATCTGTGGCTTAAGCTCCAACATGTTGTATCGAATCATTTGCAGTTAATTGGATAATTGAAGCAATTTTAAAAATTTAAATGAAAATGTTGACTTCAAACTGCTTGAACTAAGCTTCAAAACATACAAGTTATAAGCAAAAAAACTTCTATTGGTCGTATCAAACTTATGCTTTAAGCATTTACTTCATAATACTAGAATTACGGTTAACTTATTTTAGTTATCTTCTTTTTGGAGAGAATTTCAGCTCTTGGAACTACTTTTCAAATATTTAATCGTATTAAGAAGTGAGATTATTAACATACTTAAATGTTCAAAAAAAAAACTAAACCACTTAACTTTCAGTTTAAATGTGAAATTTTTAAGTGAAATTATTATAACAATTCATAGAAAATTATATATTTAATCAAGTTTTTATAGTGATTTCTGGGTCAAGGAACAGGTATGCTCTTCAATTCTCCTTTAATAAAAGCTTAATGTCTCTCCACTGGCCTTAGCTTTAGATAGTTGGGAGGTACAGACACTATATTATTGTTCTTGTACTACTTGTTTACCAAAGTGACATGATGCCAAACCAGATTACAAAAAAGTAAAGCATTATGAAGTCTTCTGGACGGAAGCATCCTTTTTTGTAATTTCGGTATTAGGGCCTTGAACTTTCCTTCAAAATTCCTTCGAGCGTCAACAACATAAAATTTTTGACCAGGAAGTAGCGAAAAATCTGCCAGAACATATGTTTCGTCATCCATTATGCAGCAGGAATATTTTTTTTTAGAAAACTTGACTTCAGTTTCGTTTCGTTTTCGGAAACAGTTTGACGGCAGATTTTTGAATGCTTGGCCATCTTTTTAAGGAACTAGTTAATATATTCAATATTGTTAGTACGTATCTTTTTCTGGTCACTCATTTTAATCAGATTTGTTTGATATCAAACATAATAACTGACTAATATTACAAAAGTAATCAGTTTCAAAAATCGTGTTACAAGTTTTAATGGAGACGATATCATTCCTTAGTCGTATCAAACTAAATCATCTTGATATTTTTAACAATTTTCAAACATTAAAAGTAAATTTCAAAATATCAAACTTTTAAATATTTCTTTCAAACTTCTTGAATTGTGGCTCAAACTTCTGTTAATCGTATCAAACCAGATCAGTTGTAGCCATCTTTATACATTAATATATTAAAAATTAATTTCAAACTACTTCTACTAAGTTTCAAACTTCTAACACATTTACACATCTTGAAAATTTAAATATTTATGAAAAATTATAAGTAACTTCAGTTCTTTTGGAAATGGTGTTAATGTCAATTTAACGTTACATATTAATTTCTTCCTTCCCCACTTCCTCCCGCTTTTCATAAAATTCAATATTATAAAGTTTACATGTATTGGAACTGAACAATTTTATTCAGCGTTTTTTTTAAGGTTAGAGTCACAAACATAAACACACACATACCAAAGTGAAGAAATAAGCGACAACCCAAAGTAATTATCAGGTAAGTTGTTAAAATTACAAAAACAACTAAAATATCAGCAACATAACAGCATAACAGAAAAAACACAAAAAACATATATCAACAGCAGCTATAGCAGCCACAATAACGACAAATATCTTCAAAGCCAGACATCATAAAACGACAAAATTTTGCAGTGAACTATTAATATTTTCTGCATCATCACAGTTTTGTAATAACATCAGGTATTAAGTGGTTTTTTGCTGCATCACTTAAATTACATTCAAACGCACACACTAAACGCGTTTATGTGTATATTATACGCATACATAAATAAATCTTATATGTTTAGTTATGTGGTTTTATGCATTTTATGCTCTCACAGGGTTTAAACTTTTGGGAATTTTTTTTCCAAAAGTAATTAGCAAGTGAAATCTAAGTTTTATACGATAATTTGGAAAGGGAATTTCATAAAATCCTATGAATTATAAAGTAGTCTGAAATGTTTCTTAATATATTTCAGAGGGGAATAAAGGGTATCACGTCTAGGTGGGTTTCACATTTGAAGCATATGTTGTGTTTTTAAATCCAGAAAGAAAATCACGGAAATAGGTCCAGTCAGTCAATCATGAACTGAAGACAATTGATTCGTTTGAAGAATGCAATCAGTGAAAACGACCAGATTAATTGATAACACTGGAGTACATGCTGCAGAACCGCTCAAAAAATATTTTGGGACTACCAACTGTTTCGATCGGTGAAGATTCACTTCTGAACAGGGTGTTAAAATTAGTTTGAATTATTCATTAACTCGAAACCGTAGTATGGTAATGACAGAACCAAAAAATATTTATGGTACAATCGAAACTTTGTGATGATACAAATATTGTATGTTGGCTCCCGTAAATCATTAACACAACCTGCAATTTGAAGAAAAAATCGCAAATACGTAAAGAAGGATAACAAGGGAGATAAACAGATCAAATGATACGCGAAAGAATTAAAGGAGGAGAGTGGGAAACTAAAGAATGAAAGCAGACCAGCAGAGAGAAACCAGAAAAAGTTGGAGGGATTACGGATATCTGGATATTATTACCTTCTCCAATTTCAACCACTTCTTGGAAAACCCTATTTATTTACTTGTTAATACATAATGCATTTATATAAATAAATATAGTTTAATATCTAAGATGGGAAGATGAATACATGATGCTTTTGAATAGTTTGATGAATGGATACATAAATATCTTATACCACACACGTAAACTAAACTAAATATATATACATACTTATAGTAAAACACATACAAACATAAATAAACGTGGATGCGGTTATCTTATAAAGTTCTTTATGTATTTAGAAGGAGGCACTAAATGAAGAAGAATGAGCCTTTTTAAAGGCCTATTCTCAAAGTTTTGCAAAATTATCTGGCTTCCGTTCGCATCTAGTTAGATCGCCAGTTGTTATTCCTCAATGGATGAAAAGTTTCAAAGATATTAATTGGTTTGAAGGTTTCCTTATGACAACGAAATTTGTTCGAAATTAACTATTAATAATGTATGTTAGTAGTTCTACAACTTAAGCCTTCCATAGCGCCATACCTTCACAGCATTTTATATTCAAACTTATTCCATTATTAAATTTATTAACACTCGGAATTCAATAATCTTAACTTTAAAATAACTAAAATGCTGCGTCAACCTCTCTGATGTACATAATCTCATATACATTCGTCTCAATTCCATCATGTTCCCACATATAATTAAACACTAACAAATGAATTCTGCCACTCTCTGCTTTGCAATCCTGGCTGATCTCCACATTCCTCTCTATTCAACCAAATCTATAATCAAACTTGTTTTATGAGTATTTCAAAAAGAGTTTTCCCAAATTATTAGATAGAGCTCATGTAGTATTACCGATCGAAAGAATTTGTATATCTAATCTAAATATGTTTGAATCGAACCTTTAGTGTAAGAATTAACTGAGAAGGTTTCTATCAGTTTGGTATTGTTAAAATATAACTCCAATAGACTTCTAAAGGATTTGTATTAAATTTAAATAGAAATTTAAAGGGTTTCCAACTGATTCCTAATAAGGGTTATACAAATAAATTATGGCGATTTTTCCGAAAATGCATTTACTATAATAACAAAATAATTTGATATAAAATTAAAAAAAAATATTCATCGTTAGCCCGGAGTCAAAGGAAATGATCGAGTATTAAAAAAAGTATGAGTCAATTAAATTTCGGATACACTGTTCTTAATGGCGTACTGAGATGGTCTGGGCAAAAGACGGATGAAATGATAAGTAAAGATAATATTTTTCATGATGGAAGAAAGAATGGAAAAAAGGAATTAGAGAAAACAAAGGGAAGTAAAGGAAGGAGAAAAATGAATGGAAGGACATGATGTAAAGGAAAATACGGACTATATTTTACGTAAATTTCATCAACAGCAATCCCAGAAGCTAAGCGATCTTCCAAATTTTCCATTGCGTATTTCGATACGGTCTCAGGGAAAACATGAAACTCATTTCCAATCACTCCTCCTTGCCTTCCGTAAAGGACCCTGTAATAGTAATATTACAAATCTGTTTAAACAAAACATCCTTCTGATCCCACCAAATGTAGAGCATTATCATGACGACATAGATTTGGATTATTCGTCAGGATCTTCAATCTCTTTTTGTATTTGGTTTCATCGTAAAAGTGGTCTTTTTAGCATATAAGTATCTTTTCTGTGTACAAAGTCACATTTACCTTACAATTTCTATTGAACTCCATTTTGTTGATGTCGGATATATCGCAACACTTTGTAAACTAAATAAATTAGTGTTTGCCAGGTTTCCCATTTTGAGTCTGAAAACAATCATTGTCAAATAATAATTCCAATTCATACTTTTTTATTTGGTTGGAAATGTCCAAACCACTGATGTTCTATCAATTTCGCTGCTGTTGGAGTTTCTTCCCTGAGATATTGGGTTGATAGGGCTGTTACTGGGTTGAAATTTTGTAACCAATTGGTAGATCCAATTGTATTGCAGTTGGTTCATGTATTTTATTTCATCTATTTAGGCAGATTTACTTTTATATCTATGGAAAGAAAAGTGCTTTTTGATGAATACCGAAGTATTGACTATAATGGAAGGTGTTTACCCATCCATATTTGTTATAAAATAACACAAATCATGTTATTAATAATTTTATTGGGCATTAAAAACTTTTAAACTAAAAAGCTTCTAAAACTTACGGCCCTTTTATCATTTATATGGAGAATATTCAAATACCTCTCTTTTCTATATTCATATATTTATAATGCATGAAATTTATGTCATTTTCTTTGAATTTGGTTTAAAATTGAGCGTAAATCATGTAAGTAAATGGTTTTTTTTCTAATACTATTCATAGAGGGTAAATGGGAAAATTTTAACGATATTTACCAAAGTGTTTAATAGAATTTTAATGAAAAACCTTGACAACATTTTAGTTAAAATTAATTTTTGTTTTTGTTGTTTTCCCCTTTAATTAGAAATTTACCGAAATTTATAAATTTTGAAGATGTTTCTTACTTTGGCTCTTCATTATGACGATGACATATTTTTGAACATTGAAATAATTTCATTAACAGTTGAAAGATACTTAACGTGCTCTCAGGAACAAGGTATCAAGGTATTTTTGGTTGAGGAGAAGAGCGACATAAATATGAGATGTTAACCGCAGCAATTTGTAAATAGGAAATTATATTCATTATGTCACAGAAAAATTGAAAAATTAATGATAAAGTGTTTTTCCATTAAAATCAAATGACCTTGAAGAACATGTTCAAACATGTTCAAAATTAAATGGAAATAGTTGTTAACATAATTAGGAAAAAAGAAGAAGAAAACAAGTAAGAATGCTATAGTCGGCTATGCCGAATCCTCTATACCCTCCAACACAAATGTGTGTGAAGTAAATACGTTATGTTTCGTACATACACATTCACTCACAAACGTGTATATAAATTCATAACGCTTTTTCCTAAATACAACACATGAACAATGAGTCAAAAAATTACTTTTTTTCTGAACCGATTTTGATATTTCTGTAATGGTAATTAAGTACATATGACTTTATATCTCTAATTGATAGTTTTACGAAAATTCTTCGCTGGAACTTTGAGGTTGTCTTAGATATCGGTCTATATCCTTTAATATACTGAACCAAGTTTGCTGATTTTAAATAGAAAACTTCTGAGGACTATAGCAAATACTCACGCCAAATTTCATTGGGGTCTAAGATGATTCCTTCTTAGCGTTACATACGGAATAGCAAAGTTAACATACCCTCTTCACCACTTGTGTTGGTGGAGGGTGTACAAATACAAAAATATTTTATAAGAAATAAAATAAGAAATTGGGGAAATACTGTGAATTAAGCGTTACAATAATTAAACTTAAAAAGGCTTTAGCAGCAGCTTTAAGTGTGCCAGTTTGTGTTAATACGTTTTATACTTACTTCACAATTTTAAGACTCTTAGCCATCTCAAGTTATCTCCAAAAGCGATTATGCTTAACGATTAACGCATAAAAATTTAGCGGGTTTTTTATTTAGTTTTTTATAGCTTAAGCTTTTTGGCTTTTCTGTTTTTGTGTGTGGAATGAAAAATGTGAGTAGAGAGAGAAAGAAGCGATTAAAAAAGATTTAAAATAAAACACCTGCTCTAGTTAGTAACATATTTTACGATTATTGCAATGATTTTAGTCAATATTTTGTATTGGCATTAACTATTCGACAATGACCTTAAGCTCCTTCATAGATCATTATTAAATGACTTTTTTTAAAGAGGGAGAAAATGATTTTAACACCGAAAGAAAATTAAAGGAAATTTTCGCGAAATGTTTTCGAAAAGGTGTAGTATGTAAACAGACTTAATGAAGTCTGTCGACTCGCCGTTGCTTAAGAATACCTATCCTGAATGCCAAGAGTACTATCCTGAATTCATAAGGTATACCGATCAGGAGATTTCATATTGTACTTCTAGGAATATCTGCAATGTATATGAAAAGAAAGAATATAAGAGCTGTATTATATCAAATATATATAACCCGGACTAAATGGAAAAACAGGAGCAGAAATGAATCAATTACGGAATAAGTATGAAATAATGTTTGTCTCAAAGGAACTACTAAATGCCAAAGAAAGGCTGGGCCTGTAAAAAGTTCAATAGCCTAAAACAGAAAGGAAAAAATAAGGTATTAAGGGGAAAAGTAAAAAAATGGTTAAAAGCATCCGAGATACAAATAAGAAGAAAGTCGAGTATACTGCAGGATATGAAACGACTAATTTTATGTAAACGAAAATAAAGGAAAGATTGTATAGAGATGAATAAAAAGTAGGGAAGGTAGAAAATGATGGATAAGAAAGAAAAGGGGTAAGGAATGATGGGAAGAATAGGAAAGTTAGAATGAAAAGATGAAAGGCGAGAAAGTAAAGAATATAATGAAAAAGGTAAAAAAGCAATAGAAGTCAAAAACGAAGTATCGAAAGAAAAAAGGACATAGAAGATAGAAAAAACACTTCGAAATTTTGTGTGGAAAAAAGAGAAAGTGTGAAGGAAAAAGACTGAACAAACAAGGCGTCTGCTTTTGGTTGGTCAGTCACACTGTAGACTTGAGTGAAAATTAAGTGAAATACATTTGACTTTGATATTTTCCATAGAACTATTTGGAGAAGTATACATACAGTTCAATTATGCTCACAATATAAATCACAAAATACGATGTGGAAGGTTTCTTCTGTTAGACTTTCACGAACGATATCAGTATTTTCCGATGAACCAATTGGACAAAAATTGCTAAGATTTGATCGATATTTTTGGATATGAACTTTCAATTTGATAAAAGGCTTAATTTGGACTGCTGACGAATGTTAAATTCGCATTGTAACATTCGTCAGACCGAAACAAAGAAATTTCAAATGAAGTTAGAAAAGGAATTGGAGTTAAGGTTTGACTCACCCATAAATATACAAGAAAAGCTCTTTATTACAAACCCTTTATAATAATTCCACAAACAACTTTAATTTGTGTTATTATGGCATATAAACCACATTTCAAATTATATAATTCCTTTCAACCCCAATGATTAATTTATTCCAATGACTCACTCACTCATTCACTCACTCATTTTATTTAAAATAATTTCAACAATTTCATCGTTCCACAACTATTTAAAAATTAAATAAAAATTCTTCTTTTAAGTGTATCAAACAACTCGTTTTAATTTTTTTTTTTTGCTTCTTCTTCTTCTTGTTTTTGGCATATAGTTGTAGACATAATTGCAATAACAACATACCAATTGCTTGTCCCTTAAAAGACATACCATTAAATTGATAACACTCGCATCCACAACCATAAAATACAAAATGAATCTGTTGTTTGGAATACATAAAAATAGGGGACTACAAAATATAATATAGAAAAAGCGTCAAACAAATCACTTATTTAAAGAACGCATTTCATTATAGTGAACAGAAAACACAAAAAAAAATGTCTTGAAACATAAAACAAAATAAGAAAACAAGAATGCGTAAATACACTTTACATCTCTTGCAACTTCCCTACTTAATCAAGGTCTTTAGTTTTTTCTTTGCATTTCGACTAGGGAAGCAACTTCAAAAGCATCGTTTTAATAAAGCGAAAATGCTCCCCTAAAAATTGCTGCATCAAAAACAAAACAGACGCGAACGGTCAACAGCTTTTATGAAGCTCAAACTCTAGGATCCCTTCCATAATAATAAATTCTTTTTTACGTTTGTTTTATTACCTGATGCTGGATGAATCTTTTGCCTGATGCTGTCGTTGGACTTAAAATAGAGTTTGTTATATAAAGAAAATTATATATACAAATTGTTTTTGCCAAGTTCTGATTGGCTGTTAAAGACCAGGTGGTCGTACTCCTGTTTAACCACTTTTATGATTGCCAAAGCCAAAAACCAAGTCAAACCAAACCAAAGCATAGAAACTCAAACTCGAACTCAAGCCAAACAAACAAACAACAACAGCAAACAACATCTTTCAAATAAACCTAAACAGATAAACAAGCTAAATGTTAATATTGTATCTTAATATTCCCCAGCAATATTACATATTGCCATAAGTCCATCACAGCCTTAGCTTCTTCTTATACCTCATTTGCAGCATCCTCTCAGCCAAATATATTTATGGCCAACGCTTCTAGTTCTTCAATGTCTGCTGCTGAAGAAGATGAAGGTGGTGTTGTTGGTGTTGTTGGTGTTTTATCTAAATACTACGACTACTCACTCTCAAACAGGCTGACAGTTGTGGTGGTAAAGTACATTTATTGCAATTTCGTTTTTTTCTTCTTCTCGTTTGTGTTCCAGAGCATGTGTTTCTCTGATGGCCTGATGGTCTTTAGTATCTATGTGTTTTATGGTTACGAATGTTTGTTTTGTAGTCTTGTGCTTTTTATCTTAAAGTTTTATTTGAAAAACTAGACCATCATCATCGCTGTATGTATAAAGATTGTGGTTAATAAGGAAATATGGAGCCTTTGTTGGATCTTTGCTAAATAGAAATATTAATAAAGGTTTTGTGGTAAGGAGCCCTTTTAAATAAACATTAGAAAAATGATTGAAATTGATACGAAGATTTCTTTTATTTTGAAATATAAATTTTATTCTGCAGATCACACACTAGTGAAATGAAGTAGAAGCAAAAACAGATGAATCCTAGAATTTTGCTCCAGATTCGAATAGATGTGAATTAAAAGACTGATATCGTCTGCATTATCCAAATCATATAAGTGTTCCAGTATTTGCAATACTCTACCTCTACCAATGACTATGTTCTTCAGAGAATTATTATTATTTAGTTAATCCAATCAATTTCGAGGGCGCTCATCTTGCCAAATTGATCTTACATTATTGGAGTTTAAGTGAGAGTAATATGGCCATCTTAAACATATGTAATCTACAATTTTAATTATATATTACTTGCACCGAGAGCTTATGTTAGTGAGCAAGCAATTGGTGGCATAAAACTCAACAGAAAACTGCCTTTAAGGATAAGGGAATATTCTCTTCAAAGATGTTTATCTTCAACTTATGTTCCGTATGATTTAATCGTAAAAAGCTTCTTGAAAATGAGCAGGTAGTTGGAGGAATCAACTTCACCTTCTTCTTCTCTTTAGCACCTATGGATCGGAAGAACAGTTCCTCTTTCTTAACCCCAATAAAACCTCGGCTCGCTGAAGGTGAGCACTAAACAGATTCTTTTCTCTGCTTTTGCTCGATGAAGATAATGAAGGATTTAGGTATTTTCGTTGTTGCAGCTGTTATTTTCAGTAACTAAATTATTGGTTGTGATCATCATTGAGACGCTTAACATAGAAAACTTATTGAAGCATCTGATCATCCTTTAACCCTGAAGAATTTTACCACTGTCAAAAGTAGTAACTGCACTAAGCCGAATACCTCATGGATCGTTGCCACAATATTAACCCTACTTTCCGTTGTGATATGATCTTTGACAACTTTACTTTAATTCCTTCTGACAGTTGCGTTAATTGTTATGGAAGTGTCCTTTTATCGAATGCCTTCCTCGTTTTTAGCGATTTACCATCTTCCGATAAAATTAGCTTTTTCTACAGCAACGTTGGACGTAGTCAATTTAGATTCAAGGAACATTCGAGGTTCATCTTTAACCGCCTAATATGTTGTCTGCAATGTTCCTTGTAACATTCATGAGAGGTTCCATTTGACTCATACTAGAAGAGAATGAATGTTACTTTGGCGTCTTTGTGACTTTTCTTATTTTTACTTTCTTCATTCATCATCATTGATGTTCAGCTGAGTGGTTTCTTTTGTCAAGAGTTTTGAAGACAGTAGAATATCACGAATTTAATCCACTCATCCAGTCAGGTTAATATATATCTCTGGACTAGAGGATTTTTTATGCTGTTTTTCCCTAATGGAAATGTATTCTTCTATATATTCTGTGGCTATACACATGAACCAGTCTGTTCTACAACACAGACCCAGTCATCGATGTCGGAGGAAAACAACTAATCTTCTTTGTTCTTGCTAACTGCTCATACATAAAAGCAATCAGGTGGTTGTAATGAGAGGCACAAAGTAAATCAAAAAAGGAAAAACCTTAACGTATTTCTTGGTTCATAAAATGGAAGAAGGTAGAAACCCGAAAATAGGGAAGAGTTCTGGTAAGAAAGTTCTGCGAGGAATGCTATGATATGTTGAATTCCTGGATCTTTTATGACAAAAACGAACAAAAGAATTTCTAGATCAGTTGCTAATTTAGGTCACTTTCAGTTTCTAGTTTAGTTCCCAGTTATAGTTTATTTTTAAGTTTAGTTCCTAATTTGGTCTTTGATTAGTTCATTGTTTGGTCCTTAGTGCAGCTGCTAACTTACTTCCTAGTTTAGATCATAATTCATAGTACAGTTTAAAGATTAGTCCTTAGATTAATTCCAAATTTAGTTCCTTCTGTAACTCTTTTAGTTTCTAATTTAGTTCATAGTTCAGTTGTTAATTCAGTTCTAATTCCGTTGACAGTTCAGTTCATTTCCCAGTTAAGTTCCTAGTTTATGTCGATATTCAGCTCATAATTCAGTTCCAAGTTCAGTTCCTAATCCAGTTTCTAATTCAATTCCCTGTTTAGTTCTCAGCTCTTAGCCAAATTCCTGATTCAGTTTCTAGTACATTTCAATACCGAAAAGAGTATTCGCTTAGAAAATCGTACAACAAATTAATATGAAGATATAAATCTTGTTTATAAAATTTAATAAAAGTTTTTTATCTATACATTTTCTACAAATCAAATTCACTTAGATCCACTCCAATAAGCTCAAATTAATCTAACAAAAATTATATCGTTTTAAATTATTTGTCAGTTTAAATTTTATCGTTTCATTTGAAAATGTCCGTAAAGTGAAATCCAGAAGCTTAATGTTGAAATTAACAACTTTTTTAAATTAAACAAAACCACTTGATTTATAACATTTTTAAAATTCTTTTCGAAATAAATAAATTTAATTACTTTTAAGAGGAAATGAAATTTTATTATGTAGATTTTCTATATAAAATTCGTTTTGGCATCAAATCTTAGCAATTTTCCTTTTAGCTTAACATTATATTTTGCATTTCTCTGACTATTTTACGAAATGATACTATCGGATTACACATTTGTCTTCCAATTGCCAACATCTCCCTCTCTCTCTCTCTTTCTCTCTCTAAAGCATATTGCTCTGGTTTTTCTATCTTTAATAATGATTTTTCTGTTTCGTTTTTTTTTTGGCGGATGTTTCAAAAACGTTTTATTACAATTTACTGCTCTAAATGTTGCAATTTTTTGAATGTTCTACCACTTCTGTTGAACATATTTTTGCATGTGCATGTGTGTGTTTACTCCTCACTCATAGAGAGTGAGGAAAAAGCTCTAAACATCTTTCCAACATGCCATGCCTGTTTTTTTTATTGACCATAAAACTCCACCAGAAGTTTTACGCATTTAAACTGGTTACGTTGGCTTAAACGAGTGTTGCCTTTAATGCGATCGAGTTCTAAAGGAAACAGCAAATGGTCAGAGATTTAGCACACAGGTGGCAGTTAGCCAAACAGGTAACTTTGTTTAACCACTGCTGATGATGTTGCCAGCATCACAATGATATCATATCATCATCATCATCATCTTCGTGGTAATATACAGATGTGAACGCATCAATTAACTCATACGATTTTTTTACATTTTCTGCACAGTGGTACGCTTTACGGCTGACATTGGAAATTAAGTTAAAAATGCATATTGTTTTTCTTTAGAAACTACTTTCGAATTCCTTTTCCTGTGTTTCTGTTTGGGAATCTTGGAAATTCCTCAGTAACGATGTGGAGTTATTTTTAAAGCCTAATTTGAAGTATGGGCTACGAAATATTCGGTTCTAATTAAGTCTTGGTTAAGTTCATAGATCAGTTCTAAATTCAGTTTCCACCTCAGACTCAAGTTCATAGATAAGTTCAGTTCTGAATTGATTTTTTACATCAGTACCCAGTTACTTTCTTAGTTTAATATCAATTTTAGTTCTTAGTTCAGTTTCGAGTTTAGATTCAGTTCCTAATTCTATTCTTATGTCAGTTTTTGGTTCAGTTCTTGATCCGTTTTAGATTTACTAGTACTGAAGAACTGAACTAGAACTGAAGTTGAACTAGAACCGAAATTGAAATGAACTTGAACTAAAACTGAATTAAAACTGATAGAACGGAGCTAGAACTGAACAAGAACTGAACTTGAACTGAACAAAAACTGAACTAGAACTGAACTAGAACTGAAGTTGAACTAGAACCGAAATAGAAATGAACTTGAACTAGAACTGAACTAGAACTGAACTAAAACTGAACCAAAACTGAACAAGAACTGAACTAGAACTGAACTTGAACTAGAACTGAAGTTGAACTAGAACCGAACTACCACTGAACTTGAGCTAGAACTGAACTAGAACTGAACTAAAACTGAACTGGAACTGAACTAGAACTGAGGTAGAACTGAACTGTAACTGAACTAGAACTGAGGTAGAACTGAACTAAAACTGAACTAGTGCCGAACTAGATCTATGTTCACAAAAAATTTAATTTTCTATTGCAGTTTTTGGTTCTGTTCTTTACAATTCACCTTCCAATTTATTTTCTAGATCAGTCATTTGTCGAGGTCTCAGTTTATTTCCTAGATCAGTTCCCAATTCTGTACTATGCTAGTTAAAACTCAGTTACTAATTCTTTTATTTGCCCATACACTTCTTAGGTCCCTTGTAAGTTTTCTAGTTTAAAATTAGTTAAGTTTGAATTACTTTTTCTCACTCCATACGCTACTAGGTACTAACTCGGGTGATTGCTCCTATTTCTGTGGTGTGGTTGTTTGGTGAAACACGAAAATCAAAAGTGCACCTGTTGCTTGTTGTTGTAATGAACCATCTTTTAGAATAACAGCAACAACAACAACACTATTCAAAAACAAGCTTCAAATTAAACAGAATAAAAATTTCATTTACATCATCTTGCTTTTCTCTCCTTTTCTTCACCGCCAACATCTACCAAGTGCGTCTCATAGAACCTTTAATGGAATAAGTAAAAAGAACTCATGATTCAAAAGAATGATTTATACAATTGACTTGTGGATGGTTTGAGATGAATGGACATTGCACTTGTTGCCACTACCATACAAAGACTTTGAACCACTACCAACCATTATAACATTATATTACAACAAATACATACATACTCTTACAGAAATCTGAAATCGTATGTCCATTTAATATCAAGAAATGTTACGACATGCGTGTACAAATAAATGATTTCCATCATAATCCAGTGCGACCATTAAACTAGATGACTCCTTTCTCTCTCTCTCTCTCTCTGGCTGCTTTCAGGTTCTTCATATTCAAGTTATGGTATGACTTCGATTGGGGCTTTTACTTCTATCATTGTAGCTATTTGTTATTGTATGATATATTTTTTTACCTGACAGAAGCCCAAGGCGATTCACGAAGAAGATGATATAAATGAACCTACATGCAATTTCTATGATTGATAGTTTTTATATGTTTTTGTCGTTGTTTGTTAGGTTTTGTTGTTATTGTTATTGTTGTTGTTGTTATTCATCCAATATGCATTTTTTTCTTTTTCAATTGCGACATTGTAAATGATCTTAAAGCTTAAAATGTCTACAAGTAGTTTTTCATTGTCTATTTGTTGGTGTTGTTGTTGTAGTAGTTGTTGTACGTTTTGTTCGCATTTCCAGTGACGGAGTGTATATTAAGTTTCCAAATCGATTAGCTGCAACACAATGCCAAGATTCCATCAAATCTTGTCGTATAATCTGTAATCAAAATTTAAATTTAAGTAATCTTATATCCCAAGATGTGAACAGGTACATATTAAAAACAACTACTGCTAATCCAGTATTTAATTATGACGATATCATGTGTTGACTATTAACTTTTCATAGAATCTTTTCAAAGTGGTTCAAAAGAATTGGCCTTAAACTTGATATTTTGTTTCAGCCATAATATGTTATATAAACTGTATCGTGAAGTTAATTTATTCAAAATTATTTGCATTAATTATTAAGGGGAGACTTTTTAACCCTGTTGACAAATGATTTGCATTTAAATGTTCAAAATCACTGTTAATTGATTCTAATTGGAAAGAATATTTAAGACTCTTGCTTTACGATGTAAGTTCAACTTCAGCTCAGTTTTTAGTCAAATTCCCAGTTCACTTCCCAGTTCATTTCTTTATTATGTTCATAGTTTTGTTTTAACCTCCGCCCTTTATCTGTTCGCACAATTTATAGTTCCTGATACACATATCAGCTCAGTTTCTAATTTAATCTTTAGATCCATTCATATTTTATTTAATAAATCAGTAATTTTTTTCAGTTCTTAGTCCTGTTTCCAATTCAGTTCCTAAATCAGCTCTTATCTCAATTCATTGTTTCTGCTTTAAGCGATCAATTCCTCGTTCTGTTACTACTTTGGTTCCTGCTTTAGCTCATACTTCAAATAGTTACTCAATTTTTAGTTCAGTTCCTATTTCCTTTCCATGTTCAATTACTTGTTCACTTTTTACTTCAATTCGTAGCTCCATTACCGGTTCAATTCCTTGTACAGTTCCCAGTTTAATTCCTTGTTCTGTTCCTACTTCAGTTCCAAGTTCTATTCTGGTTTCTATTCCGAGTATAGTTTCAACTACAGCTCTTCCCAGTTCTGTTCCAAGTTTAAGTCCATGTTTAGTTCCTAGATAGTTGCTAGTTAAGTTCCCAGTTTAGTTCCTTTTTTCTTTAATTTTAGTTCTTATTTTAGTTCCCAGTTTAGTTCTAGTCCAGTTCTTTTTAAGTTCTAGTTCAGTTTTAGTTCAGTTATAGTTCAGTTCTAGTTTAGTTCTAGCTCAGTTCTAATTCAGTTATGTTCTAGTTCAGTTCTGGTTCAGTTTTAGTTCAGTACTAGTTCAGTTCTAATTCAGTTATGTTCTAGTTCAGTTCTGGTTCAGTTTTAGTTCAGTACTAGTTCAGTTCTAATTCAGTTCTTTTCTAGTTCAGTTCTAGGTCAGTTCTAGTTCCGTTCTCTTCTAGTTCAGTTTTAGTTCAGTTCCCGTTCAGATTTAGTTCATTTCTAATTCAGTTCCCGTTCAGTTTTATAAATTTTTAGTTCAGTTCTAGTCCAGTTCCAGTTCTGTTCAGTTTTAGTTCAGTTCTAGCTCAGTTCTAATTCAATTCAGTTCTAGTCCAGTTCTAATTCAGTTTTACATCAGTCCTTTTAACATAAGTAGTTTTAATAGTATTGTCTGATATATTGCCAATATTTCTCAATTTGTCTTCACTCGACATTAGTATTTAAATTTATGAGATGATTTTAAGGCTTTAATTTCATAAATTACAACAAAAATCACTTAATTCGATTGTGTAGCTCATCAATAAGTCGTTTTTATTACCAGACATAATTTCAACACTTGTTTTAATTTTTATTAAACGATTGAATCCATTCCCAACTGTTGGACTTAATGTTGATTTTTTTTTTGCCTGTGTCCCATTCGATTGATGTTGACTGGATGGCTGCTTGATACTCTCGTATCACTTCAATTGTTTCATTGCAAGTGCATTGCACAGAGTAACATGAAGGTGATTATTGCGGCATAAGTCTGAATGGAGGTAACTGCGGTTACTTAAATGTTGTTTTAGTTTTTAGTTGTTTTTCAAACTTTTAATTTATTGTTGGCTGCTGCACTCTGGGAGCATTATTTACTGCTTATTGCTCTTATTTGTGTGAGTGTTTGTGTGTGTGCTTTTTTTACACAAATATGTGTAATTATGCAATAGTGCAATGAAAACACTATGAAAAATCATAAATGGAAGAATGAGTGGCGCCATTTTACCATATTTAGTCAACTGACAGATTTATATTTGTTTCCACAAATGTTGCATATTTGTAGAATTGATATAAATTTTTTTCGTTTTGGGACCCAGCTGTTCCATACTTTTTTCTTTCTCTTTTTCAGATGTTAATGTTATTGATCTTGATGTTTGGCTTGCGAATAAGGTTGTGGCTGTTGTCTTTGCCTCATGCAACATTATGTTACTTTTGATGATGATGATAATAATGGTTTGTTTGGTTTGGTTTTGTTTAGTTGATTGTTGGTGGTGTCAGTGTTATCTTCATAAATGGTTATTGTAATCTGAAACTTGCGACGTGTTTTGTAAAGCAACAAAAAAAAAAAGACTTTAAATACAGAACAAAATCACAATTGGAAAACAGTTTAAGAAGCTGGGCAGAACGCTAATTGCATTAGTGTAACCGAGAGTCATATTTAGTCATACTGAAGTTTTTGCTCTAAATGCCGCTTATGTAGGAAAAATTATTTTCTTTAGTTGTTTTTATTTTTGTTTATTATGAAGTTGTACAGATTCCTGGCATTTGATTCTTTTCTAGTCCATCGCTGGGAAATTAACTGTTTGTTTGTTTGTTGTTGGAAGAGTTGACGATTTTTAAAATATTTTTAGCTAAAAGTGTCATATTTTTACAAGAATTAAGAATTTCTAAAGAAATTTTCTACATTAAATATTATTAGATTTCATTAAGTAGTTCATGTGATTTATATAGGAAAATTCTTTTATTTAAAGTTATTTATTAAACAGTTATCTGAAGATATATAATTAATAATAAAAATTATTCTTAATTCCATTTAAAAGTTTCGAAAATGTGTATTTGTGTATAATGAATAAGAATTTATTGAAATATACACTGATGGATATTCCCATAAACGCATTTAATTTTTTCTCCAGTTTTGTTTTGTCTTTGTCGTTTTCATGCAAAAGTACCGTTAAAGTTTTTTAATGACAAGATTTTATTAACGCAATCAAATGTTTCTGGTGCTGTGAAATATTTCTATAAACGCAGACTTAAAAATTGTTTTAAAAAACAAGTAAAAATGTTAAAGTCGTTTAAGCTCGATTATGTAATACCCTATACACAATGTTGGGTATAAATAGCAGTTACGGGAGTATAATGAATGACCCACGTATAATTGGATTTTCTGATTTATGTTTTGAGTGTAGGGTTTATATGGGAGCTACAAGAAATTATGAACGTTCCTCGAATAACTTTGCAAATCGATTTTTGCTTCTATTTAACCTTTTTTCATCAATTATTATTACAACACTAACTTATATATGAGATTTATGTCCTTCAAAGTGATACTTGGAAGGAGCTTGTATGGACAGAAAATCGCAAAATACAGTACATCGTTTAAGAATATCGTAAGAATGATTTCAACACAAATGCATAATACCTCAAAAACCTACAGTGTTATGGGGTATAATAACCAAAAATAATTTCTTTCCCAAAAAACAACATAAGGAAAGTCGTCTAAAATAAGCACACAAATACATGATTTTAGCAGAGAAGTAAAAAACGTCTGTTTTTAAATCCTACTAATTTTTTTTAGTCCGAATTAGTTTATTACAATCGTGGTTTGCCGAACTCATGGCTTTCGAATTCTATTGAATCGGAAGTTGTAATTTTACTTTGAATCGAACTCAAACCCCTCGCATTCTTTGGTTCCAACAGAGTTAGTTTTACCAAACTAAAAATCACCGAATTCTTACAGTCCAAAGCATTTGATCATTAAAATATAACAACTTTCATTGCCTGCCATTTCATCCTATCAACAATTCATCTTATCAAAGTGCGATCGTACATTTTCGACACCTTCTCATAGAATATTGTAGTATTAAGGTTAAATAAATAAAAGCTCTATTGAAGTTTAATACCATCAAAAAAATCTCGTATTTTATTTACAGGAAAGGAAGCAGACCTTTGAATCTTAACGGAGCCGACTGAGTCATAGATTAGCTGGAAGATAAACTGCATTATATATTGAAAGTTTGAATCTTTAAATTAAGTCTTATAATTTATTAACACTGATTTCCTATAATGTTTTCTTACATCTTCATTACAAACTGTCACATTTATCATCTTTACTTCATCCTAAAACTAATCGCTTTAAAACTTTATTTCTAAACCATAAGAACCATAAAAACAATCACCTTTTTAAGTTATCTCGTTAATCAATATCAAGATTACAACTCAATAGAAATATTATCTCCAGAAAAAAATATGTTAATCCAATAAGAACCTCCAAAATATATAACCAAACCACCCAAAAAGTCTTATTAATTATTAGAAAAACCCTCCAAGAAAAAATCTTGACTGAAAAAAAAAACAAAACAAAATTAATAAAATTTAAATATTTAAGATTAACTGCTAATGTCTTCAGTTATTAAATATGAAAACAAAAAAATTAACTTAAATAAGGAAAAAACCTGCTGTGACATTGAAAATATGTCTCCATTACCGCAAACAAGAAACTTTTATTTTTGGATACAAAAAAGTTTTCTTTACAGCAATTGATATCTAATGTCTCCGACTTTTTGTATACAAATGACATACAGAATATTTCAGGTCATCTTGAATCTAACACCAACTGACAGCAGAGATAAGAACGAAAGAAATGGAAAAGAAGTAAGAATACTAAATTCGGTTGTGCCGAATCTTCAATACCCTTCAACACAAATGCGTGTACGTAAATACGTTATGTTTCCCACATACACATTCTTAAATACAACACAGGAACACGTGATGAGTCATAAAATTAGTTCTGTTTTTGGCTATAACTTCTTTTCTACTGAACCGATTTTGAAAATAGAATAGATATAACTTTATATTATGACAAAATTCTATTCTAATTAGTTGATTTCTAATTAAGAGTTTTACGAAATTTCTTCGCTTGAACTAAGAGGCTGCTTCAGATATCGCTCTATATATCTTGTTGAACTAAACCGATTTTACAAATATTAAATAGGAAACTTCTCAGGACTATAACTAATACAACAGACAGATGGAGAGACAGATAGAATGACGGACATAGGTCGACACAGATTTTTATTTTGTGCAGGAATATATATACATTATGGGGTCTGAAATGATTTCTTCATAGCGTTACATACGAAATGACAAAATTAATATTCTTTACCACTTTGCAGTGGTGTCACAAACTATAAGAATAATAAGAACTTGGCTAAGGTATGGCTCACTACTAACTTGTTTTTATCTCTATCTCTTTCTCTCTCCTGATTTCTTAATGCTTTTTTTTAATCTAATTTGAATGGCCACACACCAACAACAGCAGCAGTCCAAGGTAAGTTGATACCAAAACGACATAATGTTGTATATCAGAATCACTAGTGCCACCTTGATACGCATTTTAAGTTTAGTTTTTGTTTCTTATATTTTAGTCTGTGTGTGTTTGTGTATTCTCTTTTTTTCGTAAATTCGTTCCATTTTATCCTCAAGTGTCACAACTTTCTTTTAAAGTCTTAATTTCTAAAACAAAAGGCCTTAACACAACAACACACACATATACACATATACATACATTCCGATTGTGTTCTAAAAAAAAGTACCAAAGTGTTAGTATATTTATAAGACACAAAATTTAAATGCCAAGAAAAATTACAACAAAAGTTTTTGAAAAAAAAAAAAAAAAAAAAAAAAAAAAATTTACATATCTTACAAAATTAGGCGCTACGCTCTGAAGGTGGCATTCGAGTGCTCCAAAAATTAATTTGTTGAAAATTTTAAGTGACATTTTAAACCACCAAAGAAGAATTTTAAATTAATAATAAATAAGAGATCTTTTAATGGAGTTGTTCTAATTAAATCTATTTGGAACGAAATCGATCGGTTCCATGAAAATAATATTGAGTTTTGTGTAGCTAAGAAAAAAGTTTGAGGAGCAATAAATAACTCAAAAGTTGTTCACGCCCTAAAAATTCAATTTTTCACAAAAAATTCAATTTTTCACAAAAAAATTCAATTTTTTACAAAAAATTCAATTTTTACAAAAAATTCAATTTTTACAAAAAATTCAAATTTCCACAAAAAATTCAAATTTCCACAAAAAATTTAATTTTTCACAAAAAATTCAATTTTTCACAAAAAAATTCAATTTTTTACCAAAAATTCAATTTTTCACAAAAAATTAAATTTTTCACAAAAAAATTCAATTTTTTACAGAAAAAAAAATCAATTTTTCACAAACAAAATCAATTTTTCAAAAAAAAAATCATAAAAAAATTAATTTTTAACAAAAAATTCAAATTTTTCACGAAAAAATTCAATTTTAAAAAAAAATTCAATTTTTTACAAAAAATTCAATTTTTTACAAAAAATTCAATTTTTTAACAAAAAATTCAATTTTTTACAAAAAATTCAATTTTTACAAAAAAAGTAAATTTTTCACAAAAAATTAGATTTTTCACA
Organism: Cochliomyia hominivorax; assembly: GCA_004302925.2. NCBI lineage: Eukaryota > Metazoa > Arthropoda > Insecta > Diptera > Calliphoridae > Cochliomyia > Cochliomyia hominivorax. The sequence continues at coordinate 13,891,596 of PYHX02000495.1, forward strand.
AAAAATTCAATTTTTCACAAAAAATTAGATTTTTCACAAAAAATTCAATTTTTCATAAAAAAAAATAACAAAAAATTTAATTTTTCACAAAAAATTTAATTTTTAACAAAAAATTTAATTTTTAACAAAAAATTTAATTTTTAACAAAAAATTTAATTTTTAACAAAAAAATTAATTTTTCACAAAAAATTCATTTTTCCACAAAAAATTCAATTTTTGACAAAAAATCAAATTTTCACAGAAAGTTAATTTTTCACAAAAAAAATCAATTTTTCACAAAAAAAAATCATAAAAAATTAATTTTTAACAAAAAATTCAAATTTTTCACGAAAAAATTCAATTAAAAAAAATTAAATTTTTTACAAAAAATTCAATTTTTAACAAAAAATTAAATTTTTTACAAAAAATTCAATTTTTACAAGAAAAGTCAATTTTTCACAAAAAAATTTAATTTTTCACAAAAAAAATAATTTTTAACAAAAAATTTAATTTTTAACAAAAAATTTAATTTTTAACAAAAAATTCAATTTTTAACAAAAAAATTCATTTTTCCACAAAAAATTCAATTTTTGACAAAAAAATCAAATTTTCACAAAAAATTAATTTTTCACATAGAAATTCAATTTTTCACAAATAAATAATTTTTTTACAAAAAAATAAATATTTTCACTACAAAATTAGTTTTTTTCACAAAAATTTAAATAAAAAAATCAATTTTTTGAAACAAAATTAATTTTTTCACAAAAAATTTAAATTTTTACAAACAGTTTATTATTTGATTTTAAATTAAATTTTTCACTATAATTTAATTTCTCGCTAAAGTACAAATATTCACTAAAAATTTACATTTTTCATTTTTCACTCAATACAAAAATTCTAAAAAATTCAGAATTTTCCTTCAAATGTAGAATTTCAGTTAAAATCCAGATTTTCCTAGAAAATTGAAATTATTGCAATTTCAAAATCTGGCACGTTCCTTTCTCATGTTCACATAATTACATTATTTTCTTGAATTTGGTAATTGATCCTTCAAATTGTGTTTATTACACAAGAGACAGCTGCCTTTTTTAAATTAATTTTGCCACCAGCTGATATGTCATGATGTCAGTTTGATTATGAAAATCTCAGCTTTATTTACAGATGTTTATGGAGTAAATAAGATCCTTTTTTATTATTTAGCTAAATTCATGCGTGTTGATTTTTACATCAAACTAATTAAATAATTTATTCTGTTAAATGAAATTATGAAACATTTAGGTTCTTTATGAAAAATTGTCTAATTTAGGGGACATTATGGAAATAAACAGATGATTTAAAGATATGAACTCTTTCAGACCACATGCATGCACTGTTATGCGAAAATAAAGAATATTCCGATTGATTCTATTCCAACTTTAAGTGTCATACATATTTTTCGATATAGATCTATATATCGTTTTTGTGGGTATTGGAGCCACACTGAAATCATGACCAGAGTTGCCAGTAAAATTAATTAAAGTTAAAAGTTTTAATCATTAAAATAAGCTCATTGCCACAATTCACCTCAAATAAGGATATATAAAAATCTCTGGTATACTTTTTTCACCATATTCTGGATTCGAATCGGTTTTGCGTAATCCAAAAGTTCTAATAAAGGAACGATGTTTTAATTGTCCAATATTTGCGGTGCACAGTGGCTTAGAAAAGCCATGACTTCAACGAGTTTTAAATCAATGTAAAAGTTCGATGCAATTAACTTCAAAGAAGTATATATTTTTAATATACAAGAGTATCAATCAAAAGAGTCCCGAAAGGTACTAAGGTTTATATAGCGTTAATGTAGAGTATTTCATCATTTTTCTGATACAATTTTGTTCAAAGTTTGAGTATTTACTTTATAAATTAAAATATATTAAATAGATGGGTCCACATTGGTACAAATTTCAGTGAAATGGGTTCAAATAGATACAAAAGTATACAGTTGGTTCATTATACTATTCAATCTGTCTTTCAAAAGTTATGAAAATTTAACTTAAAATTTGGGACGTTTTTAAGCTCTATTTCCGTTTTGAGCATTACAGGCCGCACAAGTTCTCTATTGGGTTTAAGTCTGAATTACAAGCCGGCCAGTCAATTGTGGTTATTAAATCCTTAATTCGAATGCTTCGAAACATGTTTTGCAGTATTATCTTGCTGCAATATGCAATATTTATCCATTTTTTCTCATCCACAAAGGGAGAAGAGCAGCAATTCGTTACAGATTGTGCTATTTGGGTACCAGAGGAAACTAACTTTTTCGTACCTCTGACAATTAATCGTGAAACAATTAAACGATTTTCTTTATGTCGTTTTTCGAGCATTGGCTTCCACTTAGGCTGCTTACATTTTATGTTTTCATCTCTTCCTAAAATGTAAGTAACGTGTTTGGAAGTCATAGGAAGATTTAGTTTCTTCTAAATTTTAAGGGAGATCAATAAGTATAATCCGGTAACCTTCCAAAGAAAATACAAGATTATCAAGTATTTTCTTTGGAAGGTTACCGGATACCATAATTCTGTCACTTCCAGAAAACATTACAAAACACACTTTCGGAACGCTTAATTTAATGGCCAATTTCTCTATTGGCACATCTTTTTAAAAAGTTCCTTTAATTTGTCTCTCATTAAAAACTTCAATTTTACTTTTGGATGAGAACAACGAAGATAAAACAAAAATAGAGAAAAAACTTAAATGCATTTATAGGAATGTGCATCAGAGTATAGAATTTATGGTCAATGATATTTATTTGTTAACCAACATCGATCGCCATAACTAGAATAAACTGTTATTTTATAACAACTTTGAGATAATGATTTTAAACGATTTCTTGAGTTTATCAGAGACCTCTAAAATGTAAGTCCTCTTAATTAATTAAGTAGGACCTTAAGCATTCGTTTTAATCACTTGATTTTTTATCCTACCAAAAAAGGAAGAAGGTACAACAAATTGATACTCTCGTATCTTTATCCTAAAAAATAAAGCAACAATAATAACAAAATTTAAACTTTCTTTTGTTTTACAAGGGGAGCTACTGCAATGGGTTTGTTAGCCCAAATTTATAAAAACAACAATAACAAAAAACCCGAGAAACAAAGTTTTTTTTTAGGCCGTCCAAAAACAATAAAAGACAACTGAACAGATACAAACTGACAACAACTAAAAACAAGTAAACATGTTATAGTCGATCAAGCCCGACTACATAGTACTCTACGCGGCATTTTTCGTAGTAGATACTTATGTGTACAATAGATTATTATGATAATAACATTTATGTAAAATTCATACGATTTGAAAGGATTTTTTCTGAAGAATTATATGGGAATAAGAAAAAAATGTGAACCGATTATCGTAAAATTTTGCACAAAATTAATACAGTACCTACGAATATATATTTAGCAGCATGGTTGTATGGGACCTATGAGAAAAGGCATCGTCCTTAGGTCAAACTAATAGTACGTGCCAAATTTCATTAAGATATTTTCAAAACTGCGATCTGTAATTTACGAACAAGCTTTACATAGACAGCCAACCGGACAGATGGACAGACGAAAATGGATTCAAGAAGGAAGATTCTGAATCAAACGGTATACTTTAAGTGGTGGTAGGACACTTGTTTTCTCTCCATTACAAACATGTGCACAAACGCATAATACCCCCACCACCACCTATGGTGGTGTAGGGTATATATATTTTAAAATACAACAACAAAACAGTTTACAGATAAACGTTTGATGAAAAAGAAAACCCCAAACAAAATAAACAAACATACGATTACATGTGTAGGTGTTTGTGTATGTTACATTATAACTGTGTGAGTGTGTGCGTTTTATAACAATAAGAAGAGGAGATATGAAAAAGAAACTTTTTATTTATAAATTTTATATACGATTCTAAAATCTTTTGTTGTTATTGTTTTTTGTTACTGTTAAAAAAAACGTTATTTTAACAGGAATAAGATGAGAGAAAAAAGAACAGATGTTTTATGTTTGATCTACGGATTTGTAAACAACAAAGACACACAATAACATACAGATACATAGATACTCAAAAAACACACAAAGACAGTTTGAAATAAAACATTAAACATCACATTAAAATGCTAATACAAACGTTGCACAGTGTAATCAAGTGTATTTTATGGATGTAATTCTGCAACTTTTGAGGCGTTCGAATGGTCAGGGACATTATCGGTGACACTTCAAAATTCAGCCACATCAAGTGTGTTGAAATCAGAAAAATTCAGAAAAATAATCATTTTTGAATTGAGACAAAAGGAATTGTGTATATAGATGGACCTTATAAATATCTATAAAAATGTACTCAATGTGTAAGTTATTTCTTTCACCTTCACCACCAAAAGTGGTGATAAGGGTATACAACTTTGTCCTTTCTCATGTAATGCCATGAAGAAATCATCTAAGATCACATATATATGCTTCAAATCAAAATCTGAACCGAAACATTCTTAGGTCTAGAACAATTGTTCAATGAAACTTGGTCATATAGCTTGTTATTGTCCTTAGATTAGGATACAATATAAAACCAGTTATATAAGTTGTTAAGTAAAAACGTCTAAACGGCGACATCTGAGTTAACTTAAAAATTCCGAGGAAGTGCATAATACCTTCACCACCTGTGTTGGTGAATGGTATAAAAAATGTATACTGAAAATTGAACCAAAATTACGCTTCTAAACCAAAATTAGTCAAATTTATTTTCCATCAACGCAAAAACATTTCTGTTTTAAACAAGCGAAATTCAAGTTATAGAAATATTCCCAAAAAAAGTCGATTTCGACACACTGTTCGTTAAAGAATAAGATAAGCTTTGGTGTCGTCTCTTATGGATTTTTTTGGGTCCCATTTTACATTTTTTTCAAATGTTGATTTTCTTCTCTATGTTTTCTTTCATTTTTATGTTTTTGAGGGAGATTTTTTTATCAAGAAAAAAAACTTTAAAACTTTAAATAAAAAAGAACCGTATGAAATGGGTAACAGTTTGTTTAACTTTTTTCGGTTACAAACCTAAAAACTGCCTCTTTCAAAGCAGAGTTTTTTTCTCAACTTTTTTTTTCATTTTCGGTTCTTTTTTGTTTGTTTTGGTTCAAGAGCATAATAAAAGTATGGATATGACATGATATCAGTGTCAGTTGGTCGTTGGTGTTATTCTTTTTTATCAGCGCTTTTAAATAATAAAATCCCTGATTTAGAGATTAAAACCGAGAAAAAATCAATGAAATGATTTATGAATTTAATTGTTGCAAAGTCAAAGAGGTCTTTTCTCTCTCATTGTTGTAGGTTGATCCCTTTGATATTTAGCCGAAAATGACAAATGTCATTTTTATAACAAGAATTATGGTCAATTCATAAAAAAATTTATTTTGATTTTATAGATTTCAAATCACTCGGTAATTTAATTTTCTTGTTCAAATTCAAAAAAAAAAGCACTTGATATTAATGATCTTAAGTATCAATAAAAAATTATCTTATTCTATAATGATGAGCGTTACCTTTCATTTATTGATCATTAGCATTGTGTTTGAAGTGATGGTATTAATGATTTAATCAAATATGTCCCAAACCTTTCATAATCGTGAAAATATTTTAATAAAGTCCTAAATTTTTTATAAATTATGAAAAATTTAGGGGAAAAATTTACAAAAAATATTGATAAAAGAAAAACTTATAATTTTTACCAACAAAAACAATTTTCACAAAAATTTCAAATTTTCACTAAAATTTCAAATTTTCACAAAAATTTCTAATTTTCATTTAAATTTCAACTTTTCACAAAAATTGCTAATTTTCACTTAAATTTCAAATTTTCACAAAAATTTCAAATTTTTACAAAAATTTCAAATTTTCACAAAAATTTCAAGTTTTCACAAAAGTTTCAAATTTTCACAAAAATTTCAAATTTTCACAAAATTTCCAGTTTTCACAAAAGTTTCAAATTTTCACAAAAATTTCAAATTTTCAAAAAAAATTTCAAATTTAAAATTTTTGCTAAAATATAATATTTTCACTAAAATATAATATTTTCACTAAAATTTCAAATTTTTACTAAAATTTCAAATTTTCACTAAAATTTTAAATTTTCACTAAAATTTCAAATTTTTACTAAAATTTCAAATATTTACTAAAAATTTAAATTTCAGTAAAATTGAAAATTAAAAAAAATAAAATAAAAGATGCTAATAATTCAATTTATCACATAAAAAAGTAAATTTTTTAATAAAAATTTAAACTTATTTTAAATTCAAATTTTCACAAAAATTTAAATTTTTTTCTAAAATTTTATATTTTCACAAAAATTTAAATTTTTTACAAAAAATTCAACTTTTTACAAAAGTTTCAGGTTTTTGCTAAAACTTTACATTTTTCATTAAAATTCAAAACGATTTTTTTTTCGCTAAAATTTCAAAAACTTTACTGAAATATAAATTTTTACTTAAATTTAAAGTTTTAATTAAACTTTAAATTTTTTGAAAAATTCTAATTTTCTAATTTTCACTAAAAATTCAAATTTTAAAATTATTAAATTAACATTTTTAATTCAATTTGTAATTTTCTACTTCTTTCAGAAAATTGTTTGAAAAATATTAATCCTTTTTGTTTGTGTTTAGCTTTTCAGAAAATTATAATATTTTTCTAATATTCTAATTTTCAATAAAAATTCAAATTTTTAAAAATTATTAAAAACCTGTAGAGTGTTTTTTATTTTTATATAAATTTCAGGAATCTATTTCACCTCTATTTTTTAAAATTACCTGTTAAAAATATTTAATTCCTTCAATTTACTTTCATTTCTACCTCCTTTTTACACCTTTCTCCCTTGTGTGCGTTTTATGGTTTTCTTTCGTTTTTTATTTCTTTTCTGTTTTTAGCACAAACTGTTGCTGTTGTTTTCCCTCCTGCGCAAAAAGGTATAAATTTCCTAGACAGTTTTGCAACAGAAGCTTAAGGAGTTGGAGACATTCAAAGAAAAGGAATCTTGTATGTCACTTGTATTATGACCTGGCAACAAAAGTTTAAGGTATTAAAGCCTAATTTGCGATATGTTTCTTTTCTTTTCGCTTTTTTTTCATTTTTTTGGAACAAAATTTATTGAAAAACACCTTAAAATTTATAAATATATCTTTTGTATATGTTTTATCTGAAGGAGGAGGGATATTGTTATGATGTCCCTTCATTTAGCGATTTTTGACTTATGTGATGGATAAAATAAAACTTGTTAGAATGCTATAATATTTGGCTGTGCCGAATCTGAAATACCCTTCACCACAAATGTGTGTGAAGTAAATACGTTATGTTTCGTACATGCACAATCATTTATACACTCACTCACTTACGGATACATTATGTAAATGTTTTACTTAATTATAAATCAGGAACAGTTATTGAGTCATAAAATTAGTTTTAATTTTGGATATAACAAATTTCTACTAAACCGATTTTGATAATTTTTGGAATGATAATGAAGTCCATAATGGTCAATATTATGGCATAATTTCATTCCAATTTGCAGATTTATAATTGATAATTTTACGAAAGATCTTCGCATGGACTTAGGGGTTGCCTCAGATATCGAACTATATCTTTTAACATACTGAACCGATTTTGGCTGGTATTAAATAGAATTTTTTTCAGGAGCTCTGTCAATAATTGCGGATGTGAGCGTGCCAACAACAGACAGACGAACATAGCTAAAACGAATCAGATTTTGATTTGATGCAAGAACATATGTACATTATGGGGTCTGAGATTATTCCTTCTCAGCGTGATATATTGAATGACAAAGTTTTGCACCACTTGTGACAGTGAAGGGTATAACAATTAAGAATGCTATATTCGGTCATATCGAATCTTCAACACCTTCCACCACAAAGACGTGGAAGTAAATAAGTTATATTTCGTACATACACATTCACATATACTATCAAAGACGTATTGTATACGTAAGTTTTCTTAAATAAAATACTGAGCACTTAGTGAGTCTTATTATTGGCTGTAACTTAGTTTCTACTGAACCGATTTTGATAATTTCTGAAATGGTAACAACATACATAAATACATACATACATACATACATACATACATACATACATACATACATACGTACATACAGACGAACAGACGGACATAGGTAAATCCGAGGTGACTCTTTGTTAGCGTTACAAACGGAATGAATGAAAGTTAATATACCCTCTTCACCATTTTTGTTGGTGGAGAGTATAAAAAGGAGAATGTTGATCTTTAAAACTAAATTAAGAGACAAAATAGAAGAAACGATGACTCCAGAGAAATTTTATTCTAAAACTATGAATAAGTTTATTGGACTCTAATTACCTTTATAGCTACTGGTATCATATAAAGTAGTGTGTTAAAGATATAAAATTTTAAATGTTAAATATATGTGTTTGTGTGTGTTTAAACTTTATTCTACTCTTTAAAAAAAGAATCTTAAAAATTTTAAATCTTAACATGTAACTTAATATAAATTCCCCTTGACATTTAGCAGGAAAGTACTTTTTACATAAAAAGGGGATCATATATTTAAAACATGTCTATGTATTCTTAAGCCTTAAATATTTATATTCAATATCTTTGTATGTTTATCTGTCCGTCCGCTTAAAAATTCCGCTTAGGTGTTTCATAAAAGTGTGCATAAATTTTTTAATACATTTGACAGTGGGGCAAAATGGAATAAATAAAACTGTATTTACAATTTTGGAACTAACCAATAAGACCATACCTTGCTTTCAACTGTTTTTATACACTTAGTTCAACAGTTATTACTGGAGATTTCCTGCAATTGGTTTGAATCGATAGCGGTTGCTTGATCAAACATTTCTTTAATGTTTTTTGTACTTATTTTGTTATAATGATCGCATTATGATCGCTCTTTTGGTGCACAATCCAGTATATCACTCTCGGTTGCTACTCTTCGTGCTCATTTACTGCTATGTTATTCTTCCTGCTTCTGCTCTTCTTACGCAAAAAATCCCATATATATCTCCCTGCTGCTACTTCCTCTGCCTGACTTGCTGCTTCTCTGATAAGCCACTGAAATATTCATCTTAACTCTTAAGTGGGTCATTTAAGGTCTGACCCTCCACCTGCCCCTGACCAGAGTGCTTTTCCACCTTCGTCCTCCGGATAAATATTAAATTTCTTAATGAAAGTTTTGGAATTTGCATTAAATCGCTCTTTTTAGATATCTTTTTCGTGCTATTCAAATCTTCTTTTAACAAGAACCCAATTTCTTTTCACTGGCCTTAGGATTCAAAGGCTTTAAAATAGTGACAGGATATCAAATCATGCCGAAATTAAGATTCATTATGATGTCTTATGGATGGAAGCAGCCTTTTTTGTAAACATTCCTTGATGAAAATTTCAGTTTTTTAGAGTCCGATATCACAAATGATGGGGTTCTTTTGCCGCTACTGCATATTGCTTTCCATACCAAAAACTTTTCGGGAAATATTTGTCTATATATGACTTCTTTTCAACATTATCTCGCACCGTTCTTGTCAGGAAATTTCTGTTGGCTTTAGGAACACCATGTGCGCAATTTCTCCTATCTGAACCATGTTTTCTATCAACAGACAAGTTAAATTTTGAATGGACCAAGTTTGGATTAGTCTCTCTTGAGAGAGAGTTATTGATTAGAAATGATGTCCTGGCCGCTTCGACTCTTGGCTGAATCCTCCTGGTAAACAGTCACGATAGCTCATTTTTCAATCTCTCCTGAGCTGCACCTAATATACGTTGTTTCAGACGGTGAGTGCATAATTGTAAATTAGATGTACTTAATGCAATTCGAAATGTTTTATTCCAATACCGATTTTCCGAAATTCAACATGTTTTCGAAAATCGGATGATTTGTTGACGTTTGTTGATTCCAATAATTGTTTCTGACAAAACATTGATGTTGCTCGAAATTACGTGCTAGAAAAGCCACTAGCATCACTGACGGAATGTTAAGGATTTGGAGGACTCAGGAGGTAAGTGTTTATCATATTGTGTTACAAGGGCTTAAAAGCAGCAGACGAATCAAACTCCAAATTTATTTCCAAATTATTTCACTTAAGTGCCACTGTTTTTTAGCAGGTGTATGTCAGTGTTTCCATATTTATTCCCTACACTACGGTAGGTATTGTGCGTTTGTGCTGAAGTTTGTAATATACAGAAAGAATAGTGTGATAACCACTTTTAAGTCGCAATTTTTGAGATATCTTAGGTGCATATAACTTTTTTTGCTAAAGAACGAATCCCATTCAAATTCGCCACACTCGATCCATGATTTAAAGTAACTCCCAAATGTCCTGCCAGTTTTAAAGTCATAAAAGTCCTAAATATAATATAAAATATAATTTCAACAAAATATAACGCAAATAAGTCTTATATATTGTTCTAAATAGAAGTGCCAAATTATGTGAGGGTCGGTCCATTACTTTTTATAGCTCGCAAACAAGTCCCACTTTGAAGGGCATAAATCTCACATATACGTTGGCATTGTCATAACAACTGGATAAATTAAGATAAATACAATCAAAAATTGATGTTTGAAATTTTACGAGGGTAGATCCATCATTTCTGCTAGCACCAATATAACACCCCAGAGAAAAACCTTAATTTATGCATGAATTTAATTTAAAAGTTATATAAATATAAATGTACTTCACACTTAATCATACATCAGCAAAAGGTCATACATCTTTCGTAGCTGTCATTTACAACCAACAATATGGTGTAGGGTATTACATAGTCCGGTTTGACTTGTTATAACATTGTTACTTGTTTTTCTTATAAAATTAAAGTGAAAACAACTCAACTTTCCCCCAGAGACCTGTTAAAACCGTTTCTTTTTAAACAACAAAGTGGAAAAAAGAAACTTTACTTTGTTGCCTTGAAACCCCATTTAAAAATTTCTTTCAACTGTCAAAAATATTCTTCTCCTTTTACACACACACACACGCACGCATGCATACGTATTCGTATATAAATTTGCAAATATTATTTCTAAGATTTCTCTCATCTAAACGTCACAAATGATTTTATAGGTGTAAATTCTAATAAAATTTAAATTCATTTTCTTTTTTTTTTTTTGCAAAAATTTTAAATAATGAAAATTTTTTAAAAATCTGTTTAATGTTTCTAAAGAAATCGGCTTAATAGCTTAATATAACTTTAATTGAAATATCAGTGTTATGGAATTTAACAAAACAACAGAATTCTTTTATAATTTTTAATTCGTTTTAAACAGGAGATTAATTTTTTTTAATCTGTATTTTTGCAAATAATTATGTCGGTTTTATTCTTTTTTGTGAAACAAAGTAAAAATGCAAAAATTTCGTTTTTTACTTTAATTTTTTTTTGCTGAATTCCTAAATTATTAATAAATTTAAATTGAAGGGGAAACAGGAAACGGATATGTGTGTGTTATTACATTACAAAAGCCTTAACGTTATTTTTGGGTAAAACATATATAGACACATGTAAATGTATGTGTATGTAATATTTATTCCTTTATGTGTTATAAATATTGATTTAGATTAATGCGATTAAAAGTCAATTATTTTTTGTTATAAATTATAAATTTTAATGAGATCCTGATTTTATTGTTATTAATAAATTTGTTAACAAAGAAAAGAGATTTATGCAAAATATATGAAATTCTATATAAAATTACTTATAGGAGATAATAAATAAATTTAATATATAAACTAATACATGGTACGTAATTCCACTCTATTTACAGTACTGGAGTGAGATCGAATAACATACAAATATGTTTTTAACTTTTTTTTTATTTGACTGAAATTATTATTACAATTTACAAAGAAAGAAATGTTTTTAAAATTTGTATCACTAGTGATGAAATTTGATCCTTTTCGGAATACTTGCCACTAACGTTTTTATAGTGATTTCTGTCACATTACTCGAACAGGTAGCCTATTTCCGTTTTTAAATCTAACACACATTTTGACATCTTTTTTGTGCTTTTAAGTACTATTTTAACAAAAGAGCAATATCTCTTCAATGGCCTATGTTTCGGGCAATTTGGAGGATTTGCCTCTCGTGATACAAATGCCAGATTACTGAACTTCTACTACTCAAGGGCTTGTTTACCCAAGGAGCCCGAGTCAAGCAAAAAAAAAAAAGGACATATTATGAAGTCTTATGAATGGAAGCATCCCTTTCTGTAAACATTTCTTTATGTATATTTCGTTATTTATAAAGACCGTTGTACCAAATAATTGCATGCCACACTAACAACTTTTTGAGAAATTTTGACTGCTTTTAGTTCCTTAACTTTTCTTCGACATTCCCTCAAGCATCGGCAATATAAAATCTTTGACCAGGAAATTCATCTATTATGCAGCAAGAATATTTTTAATGAAGCTTGGCACCAATTTCTATGCCCTGTTTCTGGCCTCTAAATTTTTAGAAGCGTTCCTCTCAGAAACCATTTTGAACCTTGTATATTATAAAATTTTAATTAGCTTTAATTTTTCGTACCAAATAGTTTGAGTACTGAGCTAACCGCATTGCTAAATGCGCTGAGTGTATGATATGCATAGATGGCAAATAATTAGCTTAAAATATGTCACATTTGGAAAAAAGTCAAAGGTCTCTAAAAGACCTTTTAAACGATACCCATATTGTTAGCAAACCTTAACTATGAAGCTAGAAATATGGATCTCTATATATCGCAACTACAAATTCCTTTATCTCGGAAACTATAGGACAGCAAAAGCAAAGTTTTGCTTTATTTTATTTTTATATAAAGAACTTTTATGATCTTGTAGCAAAAGTTCTTAAGTCAATAGAATACTTTAATGTTAAAAAACCCAAATAAAACCCCAGAAACATAACTCGCCCAACACTGTTGACATTTAATATAAAATTCTCATCTCTAATATTTTACTAAACAAAAAAGAAAAACAATAAAATGCAAAAAATACCCCACACCAAAGAGTACAAAATAACAACAAAAACAATTTGCCAAAAATGCAAAAACAAAACATGTGCATTTTCTAACATTCTTTCTTTCCATCACCAGTTATTTGTTGTTGCTTTTCAATTTTATATCAAAATCATTTAGTTTATCGTGCGTGTTCGGGATTTTCTATGCGATTTTTTGGCGGTTAAGAAAATTTTGTTAATAAATTAATAAAAATAAAGATAAAATTTATTAAATAAATAATAAAATTAATAAAAAGGTGAATTCCAATGAAAAGTACATTAAAGTGTTTAGAAATAAAGTTAAATAAAGTGTTTTTTTCTAAAAGAATACAAAACTTCTGCCAGCCGGTCGGCAGAATAATAAAAGCTTTTGTTTTTGTTTAATTTATTAAGTAAATTAAGTTAATTTAACTAAAATTAAACTAAAATAAGTTATAAACAAATAAGGAGATTAAAATAAATATGAAAATCGTTTTGTTTTCATCAAAATGCAACAAAAAAGTTACATGCTGCCAGCCTGCAGGTGGCCGGGGCCAATTATGCAGCGCTGTTGGCGGCGCTGTTTTGTTCTTTTCCTTTTGTTTGCCTTAAACAATACATTTGTTTGTCAGTCTGTTTTGTTTGTTAAAAGCGAATTAATGTTTGTAAGTATGTGATTTGGTTTTTTTTTTGGTGCAGCCTTTATTGTTTGTGGCGGCATATTTTGTTAAAGAATTTTGTTATAAATTTAGATAAAATAAATTAATTCATAATAATTTCCTCTTAAATCTTTATTAATATTAAGAGTTAAATTTCTTTCCCCCCCCTTCTGTTTAAAATTAAAGTAATTAAGGAGTGAGATCGAAAAATTCTTAACATGCATATCTATATATAAAAATGAGTCTGTTTTTGTCTATTTTTTTGTTTGAGACTTATAGACAGTTTAACCACTTAACCGATTGGCTATAAAAATTCAGATAGGACCAAGAAGAAAGGGTAGCCCCCCATTAAAAGGAAATTATGGATTATCGAATATCCGAAGAACCATTACAACGAAAGTTCTCAAATTTTCTCCCAATCACTTTCTCAAGGAACTCTTTTACTGAACAAAATGTGGGATAAATCGGATCAAGGGGGTGGAGTTGAATTTAATAAAAATTACCTAAAATAAAAGAGATAATAAAATAGAAAACTTCTATTTAATTAATCTAAAATACTAATGTTAAACAAGATCTTTAGAATTATATTGTAAAATTTCGTTCCCTCAAGAAGTTCTGGGTAGATCTTTAATGTGTTTAAAAAGATGCCTTAATAACCCATTTAAAAGATTTATGACCGCTATTTAAGCTTTGTGAAATGAAGACAAACATCTTTAAATTTATATAGTTTTAGCGAAATAGGAAAAGTTTTGAGAATTTACCTCTCTTGCTATAAATACCACATTATTGTTCTTGTACCACTTAAGGGCTTATTTACCATAGAGGCAGGATTAAAAATCAGACCAAAAATAAGTGGACATATTAGGAAATCTTATGAATGAAAACAGTTTAATTTTGTTAACATTCTTTGATCTAAATTTCGGTATTTATAAAACCCATATTGCATGCCATACCTAGAAGTCATAGGTTCAAAATCTTTTCTTCAGCGTTCCCTCAAGCATCAGGAACCAGGAAATTTTTGATTTCAATTTCCTTATTCCAGTTTTGACGATTACATTTTTAGCAGCGTTCCAGTCAAGAATTTTTTCTGACTTTAGCTTTTCGTAGCGGACGTTTTGGGAGTCATTTTAATTTTTTTTACTGTTATGTTAAAAATAATTTATAAAATGTTTTGTTTATGTTAAAAATAATTTATAAAACAACACTTGAGTTAAAAGTTTAAATAAAAAACGTGTGTTAAGAATTTATCGATCTCAGTCCGTAACTTCCCTTAATTGTATTTTCTCAAGAAAGCCGCATTGATGCTCGTATTTCCTACAACGTTTGTTTTTTAACCGTTTTTTCTTCACATCTTATTTGATGAGTTTGTTTGCTTGTCCGTTTATTGCCCTTATTTTCTTTTTACTTCTTGCATTCATTCACCTTTAAAGATTTTGTTTCTTTATTTTTATTACTTTTTCCCTTTTGTTCTCATATTTATTTTTACTCTTTATTTGTATGTTTGTTTGTTTGTAATAATAATTGTAAACGAGTGTCAAAGTTAATTTTTTCTTCGTTCAACCGAAAACAAAAAAAAAAACAAAAAACAGTAAGTAAAATGAAAAATTCAACAAGTGTTGTGTGTTTAGTGTTTGCACTTGTATGTGAGTTCGTGTGTTTGTTTTTTTGTTTGCTTTGTGTTCCTTTATTGATACGCGTAATAAAACAATAAAATGAAACGTTCGTTAATCTGAAGATGATATTTTTGTCAATAAAAGTGTTTTGATGTGCGTACGTTTTTTTTTTTTTTGTATTCTGTTTTGTTTTTGATGTCATTTGGTGCGTAATAAAAGGAGGCAGGTGCTGAAAAATCATTCAATTAATATTAAATCATGTTATCAATCATCTCGTTTGCGCTATTTATCTATATTTATTATGGCAACAGCGGATAATAAACGTTAAATTAAAGTATAAAAGGTGAGTATGAATAATTTTATTCAGTCTGTTTTAATAAATAGAAAAATATTAGAGATATAAATTTTGCAAATAAATAAAAACATTTTACTTTAGAAATTTATTACATGTTTTTAGATGAATTCAAAAAGCTTAGTTTTCAGTTTGACACAGATTATTTTTATCAAAATAATCAATACAGTTTGTCAAATATATCTTTGCATTCATAAAAAGTATGAAACATTTCAACTTCATTAATGGTTTTCTAAATTTTTTTCTGAACACATTTCGCTTCTATTACGACTATAAAATGTTAAAATTTTTTCACACAGACGGACAGATTACAACAACAATAATAAGAGAGGAAATTTTCTCATTTTGAAAGGTTTGAAATAAATTCTGCAAAAACTATGAAAACATGGAAAATCTAGATTTTTTTTGATATTTTTTAAAATCGAATGCAAATTTTAAGGATAAAGAATGCGTTCCTTGTAAAATTTATGTCTTTAAAGTCACCAGTGACCTCATAATTTCATGTAAAGACAAAATCCATTATGGGAAACGATCCTATGTGATTATCCACATTCAGGATTACATACAATACGAAAATGAGGAAAGAGCAGAATTAAAACTATTCACAGGCTTCAACCATCCTGTGAATAGTTTTAATTCTGGTCTTAACTTTGCGAAAGCAATATTATAAAAACTGTTGATTGAGTTAAGTGTTTCCAATGAATCTATTTTAGGTGTGTTTAACAATCTCAAATGTTTTATAACATTGACAAAATTTAATTAAGTTAACAAAATTTAATTAAGTTAACAAATAAATCCTATAAAAACCCACAGATCAGGTGCGACTCCCAAAATTAAGTTTCATTTCTTTTCTTCTAAAAAGTATCTTCTCAGCATTCCTTAGTAAGTGAAATTTCCGTGGTGACAAATCTTTGTTTTTATCTCATTAATATGATTGTTTTCCTAGATATTAGTAGGAATATTTAAATTTTCCTAATAAATTTGGGTTGATTTCTAGTGACACACCATACTCGTATTAACTTTTCTTTGGATATGCTCATCCATATATACTTATTATATAAAGGCTACCTACTACCAACTAGTTGCGGATAGTTTTAAATTATTTCTTTTCTCATTTTCGTCATGAGTTATGGCATTATATATAATCCTGAATGTGGAAAATCACTCAGGATCGTTTTCCATAATGGAATTGCCCCCTTTAACTATTGAAAGGTCCCGATTCTTTGAAACAATTCTTTTAAGCGCTTTTTACATTCAATTATGAGGTCACTAGTATCTTTAAGGACATTAATTTTAAAAGGAACACATCCTTTTTCCTTCAAAATTAGATTCCATTAAAACAAGAAAAAGATAAATTCCACATTTTCAATATTTTCATAATTTTTGCAAACATTTATTTGACACTTTTCAAAATGAATAAATTTTTTTTTGTTTTTTTTTTTTTTTTGTTGTAATAAGGGCGTCTAAAATATATTTCAATTTTATGTCAGTATATGATTCGACATGGCAGTTGTTTTGTTCGATAAAATTATTATTGGATTTTTTATTATGATTCCAAATTTTTGATTCATATCCGATTTGTAAATCTATTTTATATATATCTTGATTCTAATTTCAAAAAAGTTATTTCTCATCTTCCATTAATTTAGCAAAAACTGAAAGTTTATTAAATTTCCACTCGCTGTCTCACAAAATTATTTTAATTCTATTAATAATGACGTTATTAATTTTTTATTTGTTTCTTGTAAATTTGATATCTATAAAATGTTTTTTTATCCCCCGAGAATTCTACGAAAACAAGAGCAAAGCAAAAAATGTGTATGTGTGTGTGCGTAACTTTCAAGGTAAAAATTAAGAACGAAAATCTTATAATGAATTAATACCAAGAAATGCTTAAAGCCGGTAAATAATCTTAAAATAAAGTTTGATTTTATAAAAGAAACTCAAACAATAGACGAAATAAAAGTGCATTTTACTGTTACTGAGTATATTTATTTGTCTGATTTCATTAAACGCTTTAAGATACGAATTTGTTAAACACTGCCCAAAAGCAGTACAAATGACTTAATTATGAAACAAGTAAGAAGTGGGTAGGAATTATATTGTTGGTCTTGGGCTACGATATGATACCCTAGACCAATTACTGACCAATTCTCGTAGAATTTTGATTCTATAATTTCTACTTATTATGATAATATCATAATATTAACACATATGTAAAATTTGTGGAGTTTTTTGTGATATTTCGAAGTGGATCTTTTATTGGACCTATGAAAAACTAGAGACCGCTACTAAAATTTAAAACTTATATTACACAGTTATAAATCGTACAAATATTTAATTTAAAGTGATTTTCATTTTGTCCTGTATGGGAAATGTTGTCGTTAACGGACCCACCATTTTGATATATTGCACATATGTTTGGGTTAATAAAAGGTTTACTCGTGCTAATTTGTATTGAAATATATGTAACTGAAATATTTTTACAGAACTCAGAATAACAGACTGACCCTCACAAATTTTAATAGGTTTCGTCCTTGTGCCAAAATATATTTATATAACGAGTTTATATGGAGTATCAACCATCCATCCGGACTAACATCTCTTTATCGACCCAGATAGTAATTCTAAGTTGAACGTTATTCTTAAAGGTGAATGTGGGGGAAAATGCCATCATAAACATATACGCATACCTCAGGATAAAGTATATAAAATTTATTGGAAATGTCCTTTTTATATTTTTTACAGTTATAAAACAAAATTATCTTTTGAAAATTTGGGATGCAATAAATTATGTAAATAATCTATTATAACAATTACATTTACATCAAGGTTGGCATTATAAGTTCTAATTCATTTTTTGAGGAAAAGCACCTTATCGAATATCAACAATTTATAATAAGTTTTATGAGTCAAAATCGGGAAAAGAAAAGAAAATTGTTATTTTCATACTGGTACTGGGGGTATACAAAATTTACCTAATTCAGTTACAAAGTTGTTTGACTAACTGAAATGTTCCAGGAAGTCAAAATGACTGCATTTGAGCAATATAAGTATAACTCAACTGTATATACGCGAAATGAAGGTAAGGGACAGAGCTAATATAATAAAATTTGACTTGAGTATTTGCTATTGTCCTGAAAAGTTTCTTATTTAAAACCATCGAAAGCGGTTCTTTATATAAATAGATAAATATCGGTATCTAAGTCAACCTCTTAGTTCCAGCCAAAATCATAAATCGACAAATTTAAATCAAATTGTGTCATAATTTAAAATGATAACTTCATTATCATTCCAAAAATTAAAAAAAATATAACCAATTTTAGGACTCATTAGTTTCTGTGTTGAAATTTAGAAACACTTTAATATATTAAATCGTTTGGGACTGCATTTGTGAGTGTGTATGTATGAAACATAACGCATTTACTTACACGCATTTGTGTTGAGAGATACTGGAGATTCGTTAAAACCGAATATAGCATTGCTAATTGTTTCAATTAAAAATTGGAAAGAAGTCCAAATGACTTGCTTAGGCCATCTAGTGTAAAGATGTAAAGATTTTCTGTTTTTTTGCTGGAAATATTTTGTTGTATTTTATAAAATTTTATTAAATTTGTTCATTATTTATTTCACTCTCCTTCTCTCTCTCTCTTTATATCTAAATCTCTTCTGCTTTTCTGTTAATTTCCTTAAAAGTAAATAACGAAAATATTAATTTATGTTTAAACATAAATAATAAATTTTATTACAATAATTCTTATGCTCATATTTCATTAGAAAATATCATTTTCAACATCTCCATTATCATCACCATCACCATCACCATCGCCATATTCTCCACACATTTTTGTTTCCATTACATCTACTTAGTTTAACCTCCTTTCTCGTATTTTTCCCTCCCTAAAGTCAACATTTTTAGCATTAAATACAATAAATAAAAAATATATTAACGAAAAAAAAATCAATTTATTTAATGATTTAAATTGTTCCAACTACACTGCCACTGATTCATTCATTCATTCTTCAGTCAACCATTCATCCATCCATCCATCCTTCCATATTTATACGTTCATTCATATTCCTTCATTTATTTCTACAATCATTTTAAATTCGTTGTTTTTTTTCGGAAAAGTATGGGTAAAAAATGTAAGGAAAGTTTAAGATCGTTTTATCATGATTTCTGAATTCTTTTCAATTTTTGGAATCTCTGTATATCTTTCTTTGAACTTCCAAAGTTTTTTTTTCATATCGTATATATTTCAATACACTATATTTTTCAAACCTAGATTTCGTTCAAGTTTTAAAGCAACGGAAAAAGGAGTAAATTACATAAGGTAAATGTTTTAAAGTTCGGAAATAAGAGCTCTAGTTATACTCTTAGAAAAATAATCATTCATATTTAAGAAATATAGAGTTCTATAGGGTAAAATGATTAACATAAATTTTAGAGTTTTATAGGCTTAAAATCATATTCCGGGAAAGAGTCTTATATGGGAGATAGGTAATAATAATGGCCGCAGCAAAATCAAATTTAGTGAAGGAAATTTTGAATGAAGTACCTACAGCTGTATGTTACAGTCAAGTTCTGTCTGAATTCAGTTACTTTTGTTGAGAAGTTTTTATTCGGAATATTGGGGTTATCTCAGATATCGTTATACAATTTTTATTTAAATCTCTAGAATCCATTTAGTAGGTTATCCATGTTGCGTTGCAAACTCTCTACAGCTCGGAATTTCAAAGACCACAGGATATAAACGTAGTCTATTCTGATTGTTCATGATCTATACAATATTTCAGTTGACCTTCTTAATTTTAAGAAATATTTTATTAAAATTTCATTGATAGAAATATTGCATTAACATGACAAAGTTCCACTTTCGAAAATTATTCGAAATATTTAAATTTACTCAGTATTATGATAATATTTCGTTAACCTAAAAATTATATAAGCAGAAAATGTTATTCCAGTTTTTTTGACGATCTGTCCACTTAATCAGCTACAGCTCTCACATAATTCATACAAAAATAAACCCTCTTTAGTTGTTCATATCTCCGTTATAATGACTCTTAACTGACTATATCGATAATTATTCTTTTACACATGGATACATTTTACATTGAGGCCCCCGATTTCAGATTTTTAAGCAGTAAAAACTACATACAAATATAATATTGTTTAATTCCGAAAATATCTATATCTCATTTTTTAAGGATCAAAAATTTTTGGATTGAATGGAAATTGAGGTACACGATTTGAGAATAGTACTAACTTCAGAATTATGTATTGCATTTATATATCATATCAAAATATATAGCTTTCTACTCGATTTTTGAACCGATTTATTTAACCAGTTTAAGGGTCTACATATTTTTATATTAAAGTTTATAAATTTGACCATACAAAATCAAAAAGATCCCTTTTCACATTAAATGTTTTTACCCATACTCAATATATGAGCGATTGCAAAGTGTATGAGGTGAGAGTGAAAAAAAGCGCAAAGTTACAATAAAAATTCTATAAAAACGTAGAGGAAACAATTACGCTTATCTTCCCAGTTGACATCGATAGTTATGGCATTGACGATAAATGTGACACTGTCAACGTAACCCAACATTTTCACATTGAAGAACCCAACAACAATTGTTATATGATGATGTTATTGTTGTTGCTCTTCTTCTTGATGATGTACGCTTTACTTTTATCTCAACTATTTTCGTTGAATATAACTATGACGAGAAGGGATTGTTAATGAAGGGTAGTGGTAGCAAGATGCTCTATCTAAAGGGGTCTATTTATGTTTATGTTTGGGAGAGGGGAAGATAATAATAGATATAAAATACTGCAGTAACAGAGAGGGGGAGAAAAAGAAATTACTTGCTATGGAGATTGTTATTAACGAATTTTATGTGAGCTGCATTGTTGATGAAGGGAGGAAGGAAGAGAACTAAAAGCTATTCAAAATCTTTTTTGCGCAACATTGCGAATTTTCACTTTAAATTCCAAAAATAAAAAAGCATCTTTCAATTTCAGATTTATTTTTTTTTATAAAAATTTCACTGGAAATGCAAATTTTCTTTAAAAATCCACTTAAAATTCAAAAAATTTTTAATAATATAAAAAACATATTTCTACCAAAAGTTTCACTAAAAATCTACATTTTCACTGAAGAAACACATTTTTACTAAAAATTGATGATTTCACTAATAATGCAAAAAGTAAAATTTTCATTAAAAATTTAAATTTCACTAAAAACTCAATTTCCACAAAAAATTCACAATTTCACTAAAAATGCAAAAAGTAAAATTTTCACGAAACATTCACATTTTCATTAGAAGTTCATAATTTTACTATAAAATCATATTACAGTTTTATTTAAAAATTTATTTATCTTAGATAAATATTTATCTAAAAATTCAAATTATCGCTAAAAATTTCATGTAAAAATTTTTTGATGAAAATTTTTTGGTCTCACAATTTTCCTGAAATATAAATTTTCACTAAATAAATTTACAATAAAAATTTAAAATTACACTAAAAAATCACATTTAAATTAAAAATTTTTATTTTTACTAAAAAACGTGAACTTTCACTAAAAATTTAAACTTTTGCAAAAAATTTGCATTTTCGATAAATTTTACATTTTAACAAAGTTTTTCGAAAATGTCACATCTCACAAATTTAAATTTTTACTAATATTTTTGTGAAATTTATCCGTTTTGAAGAGACTGAGATTTGAGAGATTATAGAACGACCCACTTAATATTTAAAATATGGATTCTTGCTTATATTTACTTGAATTTGACCAACTGTTATTACAATAACAAAGTATAAGTAAGATTTAAGTCCATAAAACAGACTTTCAGAAGGGGGGCTTCTATGGGACCTAAGAAATCTTTTTATATTTATTACTTTTATGAACATGAAATCCCATTCCGTACGAAGTATTTGTGTAAAGATTAAGTGAAATAGTGAAAACAATTTCAATTGGTATCAACCTGGATCAAAAATATTTCATCTAGATTATAGTTTAAATTCCGAACTGAATTTTGTTCACAATGTTTAATTGGACAACAAGACGGACGGACATCATTAAATAGAAAATGATTCGGAGTCGACTGATTTATTGAAATGAAATTGTATAAAAGTTCTTTCAGGCCGTTAAAAACATTCAAACTTTCTAATTAGAATTTCCAATTCAATAAAATTTCAGTAAAATTCAAATATTTAATTTTCAGAATCAGAGTTCAGATTTTCTGTTAAAAAAAATCTAATTTTCATTAAAAGTTAGAATTTTTAAGATTTCAAATAATAAAAATAAGAAACTTTTGAATTGAAGGAAGTTTTTTGTTTGTTACAATTTTTGCATTTTCAAAACTGTTCCAAATGTTTGTATTAATATGCAGTAAATGCCATTATATGCAAAAATATGCAATTTAAATTTAAATAAGCAAAAATAATCCTTTTTTATATTAAATTTCTATAATTTTGACAAATTTAAATTTCCTTCCAAATTTAAATTTCCTTCAGACACAAATTCAGGATAATATTATTTGTTGTAAATGGCAAGAAAAGAGTTTTGATGACGTAACTGATGCTCATTCCCACGATAAACTATAGCAAACTGTAGCAGGCTATAAAGCCAGTTAGTAAAATTTGTATTGATGTTGAAAGCAACAAAATGCTAAAAAAATATTATTCAAATTGCAAAAAAAGCAAGAAAAAGTGCACATAAAAAATAAATAGGAAAAAATATAAAAAATACGTCTCTATGAAATACAATAATGATAATAAAAAAAACGCGCATAACAGCCAAAATCGATTTAAGCACGCACAATACAACATGAATTCTATGAAATTTCATGCTTTTTTATTTTTTTTTTTTTTACTAAACAACATTTTTAGTTCTTTTCTTCAACTTTTTTTTAAACTTATAGAAACCAAGTAAGAATGTTGTAATCGGCTATGCTGAACCTTCGTTACCCTCCACCAAAACTGAGTGTAAGTTAATACGTTATGTTTCGTACCTACACACTTCAACATACACTTACAAACATATAAAACATATAACCAGTTTTTTTTAATACAACACAGGAACACTTAATGAGTCATAAAATTAGTTATATTTTAGTCTTTAAGTTTTCTTCTGAACCGATTTTGATAATTTTTGGAATAATAATAAAGTACATATATATTTCTATCAACAACTTATTATAATTTCTAACTGACAGTTTTAGGATAATTCTTTGCTGGAACTTATAGGAAACTTCTCAGGATATTAAAAAATATTCAGTCCAAATTTCATTGAGATCTGTCAACAACAGACAAAAAGACGATCTTTACTAAATCGACTCAGATATTGATTTAATGCAAGAATATATGAAAATTATGGGGTCTGAGATGTTTCCTTTTCAGCGTTACAGACGGAGTGATAAAGTCTTCACTACTTGTAATGGTGGAGGGTTTAATAAAGGCAAAACAATATTTCTTTACTACAATTCGATTTAAGTGTCAATGTGGATGCCATTGATGCACATATATTCATCCAAAAAAGAAGAGGATGAATATAATAAAAATAATATAGAATTTGTTGAAGCAAAAATGTAATAAAAAGAAATTGGTGTGGCAAGGATGTTCTTAAACATTTGACATACTGACGTTGCCCCGTGTTGCTTTATGTTCTCAGGCTATAAGATGCAATAAAGTTGGTTTTGGTAGCATCCGAAGAAGCTGCATTGCGCTGTAGTTTTTATTTCTTCCTAACCAGTTTCTGTCTTTTTCCTTATTTTAATTTTAAAACACCAACGCGAATATTTAACATCAAAAACATTCACATTATTATTTGTAGAGTGTGAAAAAAGTGAGAAAAACTAGATGAAGAAAAAAAAAAGGATGCTGCTGCTGCTTCTTTTGCTAAAAGTAAATGCGAACAAGTTCTTGTAAAATAAATATCATTATTATTTCGCACTAAAAATATCTTAATGGGAAATGCTTAAGGGGTTTTCGTTTACAAAACGTTGCCAGAAAATTGAAGAGATTTTTAAGATGCAAATTTCCCTAATCTTCAACATCTTCTTTTTATTTTTCTAATAAATTTGGTTTTTTTCTCTCGAAGAGTATCGATAAGCCTCTAATATAGTGCAAGTTAAAATGAGAAATAGTTCCGCCTTCTACACGTCTCTTACGAGCTACGAGTGGTAAACAACAGAGACTATAATTGTTCTCATCCGTTGGGTTAGCCACCTTGTTACCAGGACATCAGACTATATAGTTCTAAAACAAGGTCAAAAAGCAAAGTCTTCTTTTTTTCGTAAATTCTCTTCTCATTAATTCATCTTTAATTCTGCCTTTCCAATACCCCTCTCATCATAATTTCTTCCTCTTATTTCGTCCTTTATCATGCCATTTTCGTCGATCGAGATAGTATTTCTATAATATATCGATCAGTGAACATCGCGAGCAGAAACAAGACTTTGTGAAAAGAAAAATTATCTGTCGTGTATTACCTCTCCCTCTTCATGATTCTATTTATTATATCATGTTTGCTCCTATTTCTTCTCTTTATCGAATTTCTTTTGTTGATCAGTGTAGACCGTGAACAGAAACAAAACGGAAAATAGCGAAATTGTTTTCATTTTGTTAAGATTCTATCTTTAATAATATAAATTTCGGATATCATAATAATCCGATAAGGTAAATGATCTGACATGCATTACCTCTCCTTCTCTTAGATACAATTAATTGTTCCCATCTCCTCTTCCATTTATGTTGTCATTTTTTATTGATCAATTTAGAACTGAAGAAAAACAGATTAAATATCACCCATTGAAATCTTTATTCATTATAACGAAAATTTTCGTTAATTTTTCGTAAATTCTTCAAATCGACGAAAAATGAATTTGAATAATACATTTTTCAAATTGACCAAAAAAGTTCTTAGTATTGATTAATTAATTAATCAATTTACTTATGATGCGTTACTGCCGTTTTTACTAAATATTTGTTGATATAACATTTTTATCCTTAATTTTTTAAAGAAATTTTACATCTTTTACTAAACCATTTTTTTAATTAAATTTGTTAATGTTTTTGAAGAAAGTTGTTCAATTTGAAGAAAAACTTTTTATTTAACGTTTATTTTTCGTTAAAGTTCTACGAAAGTTTTTCATTAATGTTACCTACGACTTTTGGTTCATTGTAGATACTTCGAACAGTCAGATCGCTTTCTACACAAACATCGATTGATTCCCTTCCTTCGCTTTTTCAGAAAAAAATCACTCTTTTCTCTTTTTTCATTTTATGTCTTCTAATTGATTTGTCAGTAGACAGAGTTACCTCAATGGTCACAATGTAAAATACATTCGAATCATATTGTGATTTATGTCAACCATATTATGACAGAATTGTAAACATAACATGATATATCACAATCATATAATGACTCAAGTTAAATTTTATTAAATTTAAAAGTTAAAAATCTTAACATTTTCAAAACAATTCAGTTCTCTTCATATGAATTTTTTTTAATTTTAAGAAATCATTTAAGTCTGGCATCCTTTTCATGGTTCCAATGGGAACTATTATAGTTGTTTTTAGAAATACTTTTTGTCGTTGTTGTTGCTGTTTTTGTAGTTGCTCTTGTTCAAATTATATTCCCTATTGCAAGTGAATGGGTTTTTTCCTCTTTCAAGGATTTAAGGAACTTGTGTTTATAAGAAGTTTTCCGTTGCTTTCTTTTCGATATCAATCTATTATTTTATTCCTTTTTTTGTTTAAATTTTTCGTTAAATTTGTTGTTTTTTCCCCATTTTTCTCTAAAAAAAGAAGCAGCCAGCTCTAGCTACAGGAAGAAAATATATGCGGAATTTTTCACTTCCGTTTTCGTTAAGTTATTGAATTGAAAATTGCATTCAATTCAGCGAGAAAGAAAAAAGTGTAAAAAAATAATATAATAGATATTTTGCAGCTAACAAATAAGTAGGTGTGGAAAAATTGTTCCTGTTTCTTAAACTTTTTTCTCTTTAGCTTTTGCAAAATAACTTTTTTCTAAAACGAGAAAAATGAATGGAAAAAAATTCCAAAACCCATTTTCAATAAAGCTATAAGTAATCAGTGTAAAAAAGTATGAGTAAGAAATAATAAAAATAAAACATACTCACACACATAGACATTTAACTATATAAACAAAACCGGAACCGGAGACAACAGACACAATAACATACATTTGAAAAAAAAAATAGAAAAATTCTGAAACAGGAAATTTTTATATTTTCAACACACACACACACCAAGAGTTGAGCCAACAAACAAACTCTGAACAAATATATATATGTATGTGTGCATGTGTGTGGAAATGTTTGAAAAATTTAATATTTATTTTTTGGTAGTTTTTTTTTTGTAAATATTCCTATTTTTTTAGTGGCAATAGAGTTAAGGAACAAAAGAAAAAACATATCAAGGAAATTAATTCCGAGTGTCGCTTTTACGCCAGTTATATTAAAACTTTTTTTATTACAGTGAGAGATGAAATTATGAACATTGGTATCATTTTTCATCACACAGGGGAATATAACGTGTATGACTATAGATAGATCCAGCGTGCGTAGCCTTGTATGTAAAGTCTCTAGTGGAAGTGCTACAATTTCTTAAGTTAAGTGGGTCCAATCAATTTCACACTTTTATAAATAAGTGATTTTAATGTCATAGACTCGGTCCTAAATTAAAAGTTTTCCATCGGTCAGTGAAAAAGACGCACAACAAATTTACGTTTTAAAACGTTAGAAAAGAACAAGCAAATCAAAATTGGCAAACTCGAACTATAAATTTTTGATAGCACAACGCTCAAGTTGAACAAAAAATTTGTGTTATAAAATTAAAAAAATATGGTTAATGGTCCTTCGAACTCTGCCGTTTTTCAGGTCCTTTTCTCTGATTTAAAATATAATATAAAATCTAGGAGGTTATTACAATTCTGACATTAATTAGGGTTTTTTGATTTTTTGATCAAGTCAAACAAATTAATATACTGAGAATCTAATTCAAGTGAGTGACCAGAAAAAAGTGCGTCAATATAACCCAACTTGGTCCTACAAAAAGTTAACCAAGCATTTTAAGGTCTTTTCAATGTTATTAAGCAGTACCGGAAAATTTTGTCTTTTGACAGAAAAACTGGTGGATGTTTCTAACGTAAAGTATAGAAAGCATTTTTAAAATAGTCTCCGCAAAAGAAACCAATTCAGGAAATGATTTACAGATTAAAGACTTCATGATTTCATACTTTATTGATACTGGCATACAGACTTGGCGTCCTGTCACTACGGTAAACAACCCCTTGAATGGTACAGTACCATTAATGTGGTATTTGTACCAAGAGAGATAAATCCTCCGAAATGTCCAGAGCTAACGCCAGTGAAGCGATTGGGATGTTTTTTTAAAAGGAGTATTGAAGAGCACAAAAAGGGTGTCCAAAAACTGTTCGTGCAAACTGAAAATAAAATAATTTCGAAGAAATAACAAATTAAAACTGTTAGTTTAATGGTTCCGATTTTCTTAACATATATCTATGTTAAGAATTTTTCGTGACTTTAATGCCATATGTTTGGTGCCAAATAAGAGCCTTTGTTACTTCTGCCAGACAGATGGAGCAATGTAGTAGCCGGAGAATGTTAGTCAGTATTCAAAAGTGAATTAACAAATTTACATTGCAAAATTAAAAAAAAACAAATAAAATTTTTATTTATGGTCCTTCGAATCGAATAAATAAATTCTGGTTTTTAATTTTTCAATGCACAATGCTCAAGTGAAACAATAGTTTTTAATTTTAAAAAGGAAGTGACAAATAACAAATAGTTTGTGGTCCTACGAACCTGATTAATAAACTCTGCCATTAAATCTTTGAAATCTTTTCTCTTATTAAAAATATAACATAAAATTTAAGAAGATATTATCTCTCCTTGATCACTTATTTACCGATGTTCAAAAATATAGCGTTAAGATCTATCATATTATGGTAGTCAACATAAAGTGAACTAACTATATTATGATTCTAATATAAAAAAAATAAATTTTATATATGTAAAATTTTCACGACCCAGTTTTCTCCATCGCTATTATTCTCCCATTCATATTAGTATTTCTCTATGGTATTGTTTTTAGTTTTTATTTGTATCTCAATATCTTCTTGTTTATATATTTTTACCACATAACAACCTAAAAAATATATATTTGTAATTTTCTTTCAATAAGGATTTTCGGTTGCTTCTTACGCTTCAATTCGTTTCATTTGGTTTAGTTTTTTTCGAGTTTTATATCTTTTCCTTTACCTCTCAACTCAATTCGATTTAAATGACATTGTTATCTTTCAATTTTATTAAAAGTTATACAAAAAAATAAATGACAACAACAACATTCTTTGTTAATATTTGTTTAAAGAATTTTTCCTTGAGAGAGAAAAAAACGCGAAACTACAGAATAACATTGACAATACAGCGACAGGAACACAACCAAAATAGTATTTTGTAATTTATTGTTGGCAACATATTTGTCAACAATGTTGTAGCTAGTGCAACTGAGAATGTTTGTTTGTGTCTATTTAAGGAGATTTTTTTCTTATAAAAAGAGAAAAGTTTCTATTGAGAGTTTGCTATGGAACCCTACATAAGACTGAAAATAGAGAGTTAAGTAAAAAGATCGATATATTGATAGATTGTTAGATATTAAAGTCAATTGATTGATAAATTAGAAGGTAATAAATCAATTGATCGTCAAACTTTGAACGTAAGATCCATACATCTATAAATCGGTAGGTTTAAAGATCGATAGATCAATATAGATCTAATAAAACACTAAAAACAAATCTGTAAGTCAACATATCTGTTAACCGTAAAATCATTAGAACAATAAATCGGTAGTTAGATAGATCAATATATTGGTAGATCAATAAATTGAGAATACAATATATTGAAAGATAAATCAAAAACTATATAGTAAGATATAAAGAACGATATATCTATTAATTGACAGATTAAAATATTTAAACGATGACAGATTTCGGGACGGAAAAATCAATATTTAGGTATGTGAACTGATAGATCAATAGAACTATGAAAATAGAGATCGTTTGATCGATGAAATAACAATATTGGTTCCTGGATCAATAAATTGATACATTAATATTTTGATCTATAGATCAAATGATCGTTAAGCTGATAAATCAATAGCGCTTTAAATCGACACTACAAATGTATAACTCTAAAAATCTTAATAGAAATTAATTGATTTCAAGAGCGATAAAATGATTCATTCATAGATCAATGTATTAGTATTAATATAGATTTGTGGATCTTAAAATCGTTAAATTGATAGACTAATAGAACTTTAGGTATATCGAAATTTTATGACAAAATAGATCCAGTTTAGTAGATCAATAAAACGATAGAGCGATAAATTTAAACTTCAATAAAATACATGGAAAGAAATATATATCATAATATTAATATTTAGAAGAAAAGATCGTTAAAGTGATGGATAAATGGGGTTACAGATATAGATCAACAAATAGATATCATCAACGATATATCTACAGATATATAGATACATCGAAATTCGGATCCTAGATTTGTTTCCACTTCTCCACTAAGAGCATTATATACCAGCCTTTTTGTAGATACTTTTGTAATTTATTCGAAACATGTTGCAATTGATTCCATTGTCAATTATTCTGAGAAGTTGTGTGTAAATCTGTAGAATTTTAAATTTATTTTACATATCAATTTAAAAGAACCTTGTGGTTTGCGTAAAATTTAAATAGATATTTTTAAAAAAATTAGATAAATAAATAAACTAAACAAATAAGAATACTATATTTGGTTATGCCCAATCTTCAGTACCCCTCATCGCAAATGCGTGTAAAAAAGATGCATAAATTTGCTTTTAAAATTATTTTAAAAAATATTCAAAACTAATTTAAAAGTAATGAAATATTCATAAAATGCATACTTAAAAGCTAAAATATGCTTCAAACAAAATGCATTATATGCATTATAATTAAAGCCATTATAAAATTATGCTTTTAAAATAAACAAAAAATGTCAGCTCATATAGAGGCCAAAAGCAATGACCCCATGTTTACCTGTATGCGGGGTCAAAGCTTAGTTATCACACAGAATTGGACTCCCACAAACAAAAGTCCTCAAGAGGGAAATTGAGGGGTAAGAAAACATTTAATCGTCTCCTCATTCTCTCCATTCTGTGCATATGATCGTATATGGACCAGATTTGCCTCAATATCGGTCAGATACATTCATTTGACAAGACCAGATACTAGATTTTTAGGATGAGAGCTGTTCACCGATTAGATGGTTCGTCTCCTTGTAACCCAGATTTGTCCCTATTCAGTTCATTCCCAAAAATATAATTCTCTAGGGGAATCCTGGTAAACTATGCATCACTACAACTTGTGTCTATGAGGCCGTAGTATACAAAACACTAGTAATCGTGATCGTCGAGCTCCACAGGACCCTATCACAAGGCGCTACAACGGATGGATTTTTCCTGATCTTTCCACCATACTATGGCATCATACAAAATTACCGTCAAATAGTCACATGAAGTTAAGGTGTTGAAAAAATGAAACATTGCAAGTTATACTTCACTGATTTGTTGAAAGAATTTTCTTGAATTCCCAAAAATGTAATGATTCTGGATTTTTAAATAGAGTCCACATATGTTGGACGTTTGGAGAAAGACATTTCCATATGATTAGAAACATATTACGGTATTCTAAACGACATTCTGTTTTTAAATTTCAGGCTGTGGAGGGCAACAGTTAAAAAAAGTTAAAATAATTGAATTGAACGTTTACTTTATGCAAAAATAAGCCTCTGAAGCTTTTGTGAAGCAGAGTCACATTATTCCAGCTAGAAATAAAAATTTACTTGAATATTATATAAATGTAAATACATTTTATTTAACCTATTTTATGGCAAATTCCAGGCCATAATCACGCTTCTACAAAGTGCTTTTCCTTGGGGAGAAGTTTAAGCATTTAATTTTCGATTGATTGAATCAATAAATACAGCTGCCATCAATCATTGATTCTCTAACCCTAACAAAAAAAAACAACTTTAAAGATCTTACAACATATTTCTCCTTCTTACAAAATATCTTCCTCTCTTTTTTATGGCAGCATCTTTTAATCCATTAAAAATTTTATAAATTTATTTTGGTTCAATAATTTGTGTGTCTTTCGTTTAAATTAAAAATTCCTTAATTTTACGAAATAATTTGAACTCAACGAAAAGAAAAACTTATCCATTAACGAAAATAAAGTAAAAAAAGTGAATCGAATCGAAATAACGATATAATTATCATCATTCACAATCCAATAACATCACGTTGCCCAGCAACAACAACAGGAGACAAATGGTCGCTATTGTCGTTTGTACCATGTTTTCCCCGACATTAGCAGCATCAGCAGCACCAACAGAAAAACATCAAGTGAAACAATAAATTTATCAAATATTTTGTTATTTTGGAAATGAATGTATTTCAATCTATTTTTGTAGAGAATGTATTTCATCAATGTGACTTTGTTCATTTTGGTCTTTAACATCAACATACGTTCCCTATAGCTTACTGGCCCAATATGAAGGGTAGGGAATGATGCTAAATGTTATAGTATTTTATTACATTTTGCAGTTGTTTCTTCTCCAATGGCGACGCGACAGTTTATTTTCGTAATCTTGCAACTAAACTGTTAAATTACAAAATGTTCTGGAATGTTGACAAACAGCTCGCTGAAGCGGTTCAGTGAAATATTCTGTTTGTGCCAAGTAAATCAAACAATCTGGAGACATTAAGAGACAACAGAAAAGGCAACTAAACTATTTTATTTTCCATTTTCGTTTTCTTTTCTACCTCTCGCATATCAAAATAAAAACCAAAAACAATCCAAACAGTTCAAAATAATTTTTATTCATGTTAATAACTTTCAAATAGAGGAGCAACCAATACTTGCAGCATACGCATTCTTTCTTATACAAATGCATTCATTATTAGACCACAGACGGACCTGCAGCAATACCAGTCGTACATAAACTCAAAGGATGAAAGGGGAAGCCTACATCTTATGTCACAAAAGTTAGAGAGTGCGTCAAGTGCGTTTCCTATAATTTAAGTTGGCAACATACAATACAAACAGTTTCAATTTATAACTCTCTCTCTCTCTCTCCATTTTAAAAGGCATCTAGAAGCCCCCTGCTAGATTCTCAGCTTTTTTCTCCATTAAACTGGCCTGCAGTCAGTCACACTCAGTCACCAGGTTTGAGAGAAAAAAACTTAGTAAAAAATTATATATTTATTTATATTTATAGATACCATTACAGATTCCCCTATTTTATAAATGTATCTTGTTATTTTTATATTCATTCTTTTTCATCTTTAGACTAGATCTATTTCAGTATTTTTCTTCTTCTGTCTTTCATTGGTTTTTTTCTTGCTTTGTTTTTTATTGAGAACAGCAGGAAAAAATTATAGAAAACTATTACAATAAAAGGGTTGGCATTCAACAAATATCCTTAATGCAACAAATGCACTTAGAGAAATTACTGAATATAAAAAGAATTTTCTAAAATTTCGATTTCTACTGCAATTAGACTACGGCACCAAAACGACCCAATCTGAAGTCGGCTAAAGTCTTTCAACAGAGCTGAGTTCAAAATCTATCTAGACTATCTTTATGTCTAGTCTCTCCAAAAATCTAAAGCCAATAAAAAACCAAATAAGAAGTTATACTCGCTGAAGCTCGCTAAAGTTAGTTATATGTGGTAGCTACCAAAAATTAATGAACCATCCTCGTATAAAGTATTTTTAATGTATACTTAAGCGTACAGTCTATTATACTCGTACCAACTTTCAAGTGGGATTACTACATTCTAAAAGGCTTTTTTCTGTCGACGTTACATGTGAGCTAGAAAAATTATGGACCGACCCTCATAAAATTTCGCACATTGAGTTTTGTTTATATTTGTCTGGTTTTGACTAATTCTTATTACAATACCAATGTATTTGTGAGATTTAACCCCTTCAAAGTGATATTTGAAGGCGGGTTGTTTGGTACCTATGAAAAATAATGGACCAATCGTTTAAGAATATTTTAAAATTGACTTGCACCATAGTTAAGACTTTTGTGACCCATTCCGGGATGAATATTTGTATGGTGGCTAGGTGAAATAATGGACCCATCATCACCAATTTCAATAGACATCGTCTTTTTGGCAAAATAATGGCATATGCCAAATTTCATTCAGATATCTTTAAAAATGCGGCCTGCATTTAGTCCACAAAGTTTACATGGACAGCCAGACAGCCGTCCAGATGGATGAACATTGTTAAATCGACTCAGAAAGTGATTCTGGTGGCAGTAGTAATATTTTTTCTGTGCGTTACAAACTTAAGCACAAAGACATTATGGTGATGTAGGGTATAATTTAGTCCATAAGAAAATAAAAAAAGGGTTACCATCTTTTTAGAAAAAAATACGCTTTTTAATTTCAAAACAATATACTTTTCTTTGATCCAAATAGGTTTCTGATAACTACCCAAAATTGTTTCGATTTTTTACAGAATTCAGACTGTATTTTAGAAATTGTTTTTGTTCCAAATTTACCCTACCAACTGCAAGAAAATAAAAAAGATGTTAACGACTACATAAAACCCTACACCATAACTCTTATAAGATATTATTTCATGGTCTATTTTTGTTCAATATTCATTTCCATTATTTTCAAGTTAAATACATGAGAAAGAATTTTTGAAAGTTTATGTCACTTGAGGTGATTTTCGAATATGCATATGGAAGCTTAGGCCATTTGGTGATCGATGCTTAAAGAGTTTAGTATCATTTTTTTGTAGACTTAAGTGATTTTTAAGGCGATTTCGAGTCTGTGTAGAAGCTACGATAAGGCCAATTTGATACGTTAATTTAGGCTGAAAAAATCCACTTGCAAGACTTATTGTGGAAATCTTTGATAGGATGAATTCTTTGAATTCAAAGCAAAATGTGACCAAATTTTTGTTATATTCCTAAATCGGATCAATAGGAAAAAATTATGGGGTAAAAAATGGAAATTTTGTATATACCTCAAATGTGGGTCACAAATTATAAGATAAATTTATGAAATTTGCCAAATATATATTTATTTTGATGCAATAATAAACCCAAAGAAACTAAATTGAGCTGGGGTCATTATTTAAACTAGCTCCCATATAAGGCCCCTTCCCGGAATGAAGTTTGTAGCCTACCGATTCAATTGAAATTTTACAAATATCTTTTTTAATATCGGTCCATACTTTCCTTAGTTCAATAATTCTAAGTTTCCTCTCCCGGTTAACAGATTTGATCTTATAAAACTATTAAATAAGGACAATTTCTATAGAAATTTGGTGCAATTAGTTTTTTAGTTCTCCTGAATACACGTTATTAATTTCAACAATATCAGTCTATTAATGCTGCAGCTTTCATATAAAGCCCCTTCCTGGAAAGCTCATAAAACTAGTAGGTATACATCAATCCTATTTAAATCGCAACATTAATTTTCTAATATATTTTTAATTTGATCAATATCGGTACATATTTTGTTATTGCTCCCATATAACGCCTCTTTGCAGAAAATGGTTTTAAATTTGATTCACTTTTTTTGTATTTTATAAATGACAATAATTGAGTCATAATTAATATTCCTTTAAAATACTACTTGCTGGAGTAGTGTTTTAGGCTTAAAATTCCATCATAATGCAAAGATCTAGATAATTGTTTTCATATACGGATCTAATTTCTTCAATGTTGCCTCTAAAGTACAGAGCATATAGCTTGGTACCGAAATTGATATGTAATTTCAAGAATATATTTCTATTTTTCTCGGTATCTTCTATCGTAATCATCGTTTTGGCTGATGAAGGAATAAGTTTTTTGGTGCAATATCTCCAACTCATCCTTATTTTAGCATAATTTTAAAAGTGGAGAGAATTCAAGATTCGATACATTATTATATATTTTACATTTTTACTTGATTTTTATTTAATTTGAATTGCGAAGGTCATGTGAAATTCAAACATTTATTGGATCAATAGATAAAGACCTGAATAGTTCGAAAGAAATCGATCTTCCTAATCAGATTATTATTTGTTAAAAGTATGTTAAAAATTGTTGAAAGTTATTAAAAAAACACTAATTAAAGTTAAAGGTAAAATCAACAATTCTGAACTGATTTATAAAACTCAAAGTGGGAAGACTGTTTCTCTCCGTGTATCCTTACGTTATTCTTTTTTTGCTCATGGTTATTTACATACACATACTTTTTGTATTGAGTTCGTCTTAATTATTATTTTTTCTTTATTCACAAATCTTCTCATTTTCAATTTTTCTTATTCTTTAAAAACATAAAAACAGATCTCTGTATTCTGATTAAGAATACCAGGTTTTTCTTTATACTCTTTTTTCCTTCTTATTATACATTTTTTTGCCGAGATGCTGCCTGACACACTAGTTAATGTTGCACTTGTTTCAAAGTATCTGAATCTATAGAATACAAGTAATAAAAAATGTTTTATTGAAAAATACTGAAACTGAATTAAAACAAGTAAGAATGCTATATCGGCTTAGCCGACTCTTTAACACCCTCCACATTTTGCCTAAATCTTATTCTAAATTGTTGATTTCTTAATGATATTTTTATGAAAATACTTCGCTGAACTAGAGGTGCCACAGATATCGGTCTGTATCTTTTGATATACAGAATCGATTTTACTGATTTTAAATGGGAAACTTCTTAGAGTATAACATATGCTCAGCCCAAATTTCATTGTGCTCAGTCAATTATTGTCGATGTGATCGTGTCATCACAAAAAAGTCAAACATAGCTAAATCGACTCAGATTTCGATTTGAA
Organism: Cochliomyia hominivorax; assembly: GCA_004302925.2. Taxonomy (NCBI): domain Eukaryota; kingdom Metazoa; phylum Arthropoda; class Insecta; order Diptera; family Calliphoridae; genus Cochliomyia; species Cochliomyia hominivorax. The sequence continues at coordinate 13,928,132 of PYHX02000495.1, forward strand.
ACAGGAATATATAAACATTATGGGATGTGAAATGATTCCTTCTTAGCGTTACACACGGAATGACAAAGTTAATATACCCTCTTCACCACTTGCGATGGAAGATGATATAAAAAGTTAATGAAAATTGTATAAAGTAGATGAACATCAACAACTTCCCCAATTCCCGTTCCTTTCTCTGAAAGCCAAAAGAAAAAAAGAGATTAATATTATATAAAAGTAAAAACTTGACGCAATTATTTCAATTACCTGTTTTCATTTCAATTCGTTTTTTGTTTTGTTTTGCATTTCAATTCGTTTTTTTATTTCATTCTTTTGCTGTTACATTTAAGAAAAGTATCTTTTTAGTGATTTCCATATGTTTAACTTTTTCTTCTTCTTATTTTTTGTATATTTGTTGGTAACAATTAGTTAAACTTATAAGACATTTTTTAAGTCAGAAAAAATGCAAAAAAGGCAAAAAATGTAAGATAAACTGGCAAAACAACAAAAATACATTTATTTTAATAGTTTTAGATTCGTTCCAAGATCCATAATTATCTGCAACCTGTACTATAGTCATATTTATATTTAAAGCATTTTTTATCTTGTATTTAAATGTGAGATCGAAAAATTCTTCACAAACGTTCTTCATTAAAAGCTTTAACCAAAGTATTATTTGGTGTTTGATTACCTTCGTTAATTATGTCAGTTACCTTCGTTAATTATGTCAGTTATTACACTAGAGCCCCGACTTGTGTCGACCAGAAATTCCTTATTGGTTTCAACTTGGATAAATGTCAATTAGCAAGGACGCGGCTGGTTGAACTTCTTTTTTATCAAGAAAAACAACGAAAATGTTTGCTTGTTTTGAGTATTTTCCCAATAATTATCAGTCCATTTATATAGAAACAAATTATTCAATTTGCATCGCGTTTCTCCGATCCTCATTAACGACCCAAGTCAGGTCTCTATGATAAATATTTTCAACAATCCCCAAATTGGTACTACAAAAAGTTACGCAAGCAGTCAAAGGTCTAAGTGTAACTGTTTTCAATGTTACAAAATAGTACCTCAAGAATTTGTCCGTTCATAGAAAACACGGCTCAGGTAGAAGGAATAGCCCTGGTGTTTCTAAAGCCAAGAAACCATTTTCAAAAGAGTTCCCAACACTACGGGTAGAAAATCAGACAGGTTGGCTCAGTGCTATGACTTTTTCGCTATAAAAGTTCTTGACAGGAAGGCTGCTAAAAATTCAGAGGCCAAAAACAGAGCCCGGAAATTGAAGTCAAGTTTTGTAAAAACTGTCCTCGCTGCATAATGTTCTGGCAGTTTTGTCGCAAAATCCTGGTTAAAAATATCATGTTGCTGATGCTCGTTGCAATGCTGAAGAACCCAAAGCAGTAAAAAAAGTTCTTGAAATGGCAAACAATATGCAGTTGTGGCAAAAAAGCCAATTGTTTTTTACAACGGTCTTTATAAATACGGAAATTTACATCAAGGGATGTTTACAAAAAGGCTGTTTCTATTCATAAGACTTCATAATGTGTCCATTAATTTTTGCCTGATTTGACATTCTGTCACTATGGTAAACAAGCCCTTGGGTGGTATTTGTATCAAGAGCGGGTAAATCCTCCAAAGTTTACGGGGCTAAGGAAAGAGATCTTATACTCTGGAGAATTGGAGATCACAAAAAAGTGTTCAAAAGTGTGATCGATTTTAAATTGAGGAAATTGGCAGGAAACCATATAAACTATTTAATGGAAGGCTTTATGAAAAAGGGTTTTAGTTTCATCACTAGTGATTAAAATTAAAAAAATACATATATTTTTTGTAAATTAAAGTATAAATTTTAATCAAATAAAAAATTAAAAATATAAGTTAAATGGTTTTGTTTGTACTATATATGTTTGTTAATAATTTTTCAATCTCACTCCTTACGTTAGTTGTTCCCCCTGTTTTATTTTTTCTTTTTCTTTTCATTTTTTCTCCTCTTAAAAAAATTCTTTTGGATTTTACGATTGCAAATTGAAGTCATTTCTGGAAATTAGTTTGATTTTTTCCCAGAAAACGTTTTAATTTAATAATTTTTAGATATTTCGCTTTGTTTAGTTATAGGAAAAACATAACCTGTAGTTAATTAAATTATTTTAGATCAGCACAATTAAGAACTTGTTTAGAGGAGAAGAATGATGAAAAAACTAAACAAAACGTTTTATTAACTTGATTTTATGACAAAAAATTCTGCTGGTTGTTGATTGTTGTTACATAAAATGTGCACGATTTTATTTTATTTTATATTTTTTCTTGTTTAATTTATATTTTTTTCTTATTTTTTAATAAATAAAAAGAATTGTTGTTAGAGATTTTGAGAAGATTATAAATATTTTTTCTATTTTATACAATTAAATTTTATATGAATTTTTTAACACCTTTTGGTCTACGAAGATTGTTTGATGAATTAAGAGAAGATATTTGAAATATGTTAGATTTTGAGGTTAAGGTTTACGGATTAAACTCTGTGCAATTAGTTCCCATATTAGATGTTTTGCCTCGTCTCTTACTACTTAAACAAATAAATTCGTTGCAACACACGGAATAGTATTCAGACTCTGATTTTAGGTGGTTAATGAGCTTCTGATAACTTCTGAATCGTCATATCAAGCTTATCCCTTTTCGAATTTGGAATGTGCAATTGTAGTAGAGATTCAAATCGGGTCAGAGGATTGAGGTGAACGATAGAAAATTATTTATGTTCCACTTTTGTGTTAAAGTAAATATTTTTCAGATAAAAAGTTCCGGCGTTTCAGACAATTGTTCTGAAATTTAGCAACATCATCCCTTGGCAAATTCGACCTGAAGAATTAGATAAGAATGTCATTAAACTTGAAAATTTATTTTTGATACAAAGTTGGGACCTAATGGACATGACAATATCGCATTTTCAGGATCCTAAATGTGCCAAATTGTTATATATATCCAAGCAGATTAAATTTTTAAAGGACAGATTTGGATAAAAGTTGAGTAGTTCTTAACAGAAACTGGATTCAAAAAAATCCATATTCAAAATTTTTTAGCCCTCCAGGTGGTAAAGAGATTCATTTTGTCACACCAAAAATGTCGATTTTACTACATCCGTCTCTCTCTCTACGTCTGTTTGTTATGGTCCTCTTCAGTTTTCTATTTAAAATCGTCAATATCTAAGATGAGCACAAATTTCAGACAAGACCATTGTACCAATAATTATTAAAATCGGATCTATTATAAAATAAGTTTTAGGCTACAACATTTCCGACATAATTTGAATACAAGATTTCCTTTAAAATATAAATGCACACAGAAAAAATCAACATAGAATTATTAAAAATGGAAATATTTTAACTTTTTTCAGTTATGATTTTGCTTCATAGATAAAAATGTTAATTTAAAATTGTAATTACAGAAAATACAGTTTCTTGAGAATATATATCTTGTAATTTTAAATATTTATCATTGTGTAATTTTATATATTAATTAAATATTCAATATTATTCAATCTCAAATCAACTTTGTTCAACGTTGACTTCATATTTTGCTTCATGTTTTTGTGTGTAGAATTTGCCTTATTTTCAAGTGAAATCGAGCTAATACAACGTTTTTCTATGATCCAAAATTTCTTAAACATTCCTCGTATCAATATTTAATTGTTAACACTTTAGCAAAAAGCCATTTTTTCTAACAAACGACTGCAAAAAAAACTCTAATAAATGTTTTTTACATGATTTTGTTTTGTCATTCCATTATTTCTCCACAAATATCCTCAATTCAATACAATTTTAAACATTTAATTTTAAATATGATTGTTGGAACTTTTTTATGGTCAAAAGTTTTATTATATTAGCTGTTGTTGTTTGTTCTCGTTGTGATTGTAATTGTTTTCATTGCAAAATTGCAACCAGTGACATTTTAATATGAGAGAGAAAGAGAGAGAGACATTATTATTAATTTCAAACTAAAATTACTTGTATTAAAGTTGTTTTCTATCATTTAAACCAAATACAGACATTTATTCTTCGTTATAATTAAAATCTTTTTTTTATTATTTAGTTTTTAGTATTTTGTCGTTATTGTTATCATATAACAAGTAAGAATGTCATATTCGACTATGCCGAATCTTTAAATCCCCTCCATCATAAATCCGTGTGGAAAAAAAATATCGTACATACAGACTCACGCATACACTCACGGGCACATGCAATATATAAAAGTTTTTCTCAATTATAACACTGTATTAATCATAAAACGTGTAATATTTTTGGCTATAGCTGGGCTATAGCTCTACTAACCGATTTTAACAATTTTTGGAATGGTAATGAAGTGCATACAGATGCGTTCAAAATAATAGCACCACATACATAAGTATTCTTTAATAAAATGAATTAATTTAATTAATAAATTAAATAATTATTGGAAAAAGTTGGTGTCTAAAAAATAGCACCACCCGGTTTCAACTATAACAGAAAGCCAAAACTAAATATTTGTTGTTCAACTTTTTAGTGGTATTTTGTTCCACTGATCTTACTATTTATTCTTAGCATCTTGCAGTATTTACTTTGTTAGTAATAACAGCTGAAAATTGCCTTCCCATTGAATTTTCTATATTGTGGCAGCTTTCGAGGATAATAGAGTTTCATGCCTGCTCTAAAGCGGTGCAAAGATTGCTAATATCGATCGGTAAATACTGGCTACTTCTTTTATAGCATGTATACAAATTATCGGGGTTTACATCGGGACACTGGGCAGGCCAAATCATTACAGTGACTCTCTTATTCTGAAACCACTTTTTAGTCATTTTACCAGTATGTTGTCTTCTTGCATGGCCCAAATTAGTGGCATTTCTTCCGAAGTATATGGTAGTATTATTTCGTTTAATATTTTGACATATTCTGACGCATCCATAATAATTTTAATACCGAAAATTGGTCCAACGTCATAGTACGAAAAACATCTCCATATCATAACATTAGTACCGTCGTTCATCGGTCTACAGAGTACTCCCCTTTTTTAATATGCCAAACCAAGCAAGTTTTAGCAAACTTTAAACTATTTCAGATACGTAAAACATTTTAGAGGAGTAACTTTTAATGGTCTATGGGATTGCAAATTGTATTTCCTAAGACTTCTGATACTGTTTCAGTACTTATTGACAGACTTATGTGTTTTTTAAACCCCACAGCTGAGATAAATGTCGCCTATATTTGACGTAATATACAATGAACCATTAAAGTTGTCGCCATAGTCTCTACTTTTAACTTGTAGGTAATGGAATCTCTAATCATTTTATTTGATTATGTAAAAAAAACTTCCTTATTTCGGTATAAGTTTGTTCATCAGAACCATGTTCTTTATTGAGTTCACCATTTCTGAAGTACAGTATTTAGACAAACCCATTATTTGCACTAAATGTTATAACAGAAAATATAACGGGACTACTAAATTGTGAATAAAAATATTAATGAACGAAAATCCAAATTAGGAACGAATATGTGACATGTGAGTGGCGCTATTATTTTAACCACAACTGTATAGTTTAATATTATTTATTGACAATGCTCAAACTTAGAGATCTCTTCGGATATCGGTCCTTTTTTTAAACTACTGAACCGATTTTGCTGCTTTTGTCCTCACAACTATAACAAATTCTCAGGCTAAATTTAATTGAGCTCTATCAGTTATTATGGATGTGAGCGTGTCAACAACAGACGGGGAGATTGACGCACTGAGATAATTTCTTCTTAGCGTTACACACGGAATGATAAACTTAATATACCCTCAACACCATTCTGGTGGAGGATATAACAATGTATTTTTATGGTTTTCCTTGTTGTTTTTTTCTTTTGCAGTATTTTTTTACATTTTAATTGTTTATGTTTAATTCAATATTTTTTGTTGTTGTTGTTATTTTTGTATAAACAATTTAATTGTGTTGTTGTTGTATGCAAATGTTTAGTTGGAATAAAAAGTCAATAACTAAATAACAACATTTATTTGCTGCCACAAAACTTACGACAAGTAAAATGCAAAATATTCGTTGTTGTTGTTGTTGGTAAAAGTAGTTAAATTGGTTTTAGATACAATTTTAAGCTACCGAATGAATGAATGGAAAAAATGAATAAATATATAAATGACTATTGGCTATTTTGGTTATAACAATAAAAAAAAGATACAAGTCATACACATACACACACACTTATGGATTCATGGATTCACTATTATTGAAGCGTTAAGCAACTACAATTAAAAAACTCAATTTGCAATAACAAAAAGAATTGTTCATGTCAATCAATGGTTTGCGATCCACATGAAATAGTTTAATTGGTTTAAGCTTTTTTATTACTATATTTCTTCGATTAATATTTAAAATAAAAAATACCCTACACTAAAGGGAGAAGGCATTAAAATTATTCATATTTTCAATGAAAATTTTATAGTCCAGAGAGATATTTATTTATATATCCTGCACTACTAAAAAGTAATACTACCTTTTTACTTCCAGTATTTTCCGATCTTATTTCTATACCATTTCGTGTCTCCTTTCTTTCTTTTTGCTAACTTTCTAAGATTTTTTCATTCGGATAAAATACACCTAGAATTTTTTGAACTATTAGTTCACGAATACATGCACTTATAGAGTGTCATGAATCTTGTATCTGTACAGAAGGTCAAATAAAAAAAAGATCGCTAGACATGCGGTTATTGTGGTCTATGTCTTATTGGTTGTTTCAAGTTCTCTGCTTTCATTTTTAAAAGATCCTTGCGAACTTGTGTGATCAATTGTAAGTTTTTTCAAAGCCCTGTATATCGCAATTGTGCGATTTGTCATTTCCGGTAAAAATATCTCCTCTCTCCAGTTGAGAACTTCTCAATATCTGACAGATGAATTCAATATTTAATGATATGAAAAGAAAACATTTCTTCTTTCAGGTAAGTCTGATTGGTTCATTGGAACGGCTGCTTAAAATTGCCGATTGTTGGTAATAGCTTATGATCAACATGTACTGACTAAAAAACATATGAACCAAGGTTGTGCGATTTAAAAATAGTGATTTCGTAACAGAAGAAAAGACGTGGCCAAAGCAGCTGAAAATTGTATACTTATTTATTTGTTCTGATCATTAAATAATGAAATGTATTTCTTGGCTTCCAGTTTTGCCGCAAATAGTTTTCGGAAACGCACATTAAAATATGTTTTAGAACTCTATTTATAGAGTATCTCCTAATCGTTTTTCCTCCAACTAATCGATTTGGCTTCTTTTATTTTTCCTTTTCGACAAAAAAAATATTCAAATGACATTTACAAATCTAACTTTATATATATAAATCCCTTTTTTGTCATTCCCACATAAATCCTACATAAAGTAATTATTTTTACAATCAACAAAAGCCACCTAAACTACCAAATAACTGTATAAAAAAATTTACACCTAAATTAGGGGTCACATATAACAATAATATTTTTACCTTGAATATTTTTAAATTCATACACAGAAAAAAATACCACCATAACAAATGACAAAATAAATTTAAAACTACTATAATTTTATTTAAACTGACATTTGTTGTTGCTGCTATAATCTAGAGAAAAAAGCAATAATTCATATAATTTGTTAAAAAAAATACAATAAAAAGCGCCAAAAAATAGTAATGAAAAAAGTACAACTTAAAATACAAGAAACGATAATTATCAAATATTAGTCAAGTAAGAAGAAAAAAACATTATTTATTGATCGATCTACTGCTGTTGCTGTTGCTGCTGTTCACATGACCTGTTTGTACTTAAAATGTTTTGCATGAATATTTGTGGTAACAGATGTCGTTTGTTTTAAAAAGTCCGGCATGTCTGCCAGTCTGTCCGTTTGTCTTTCTGTCAGTTAGTATGTCTTTTTATCAAGACTTCTTGATTATTTGTGTCGTTTTTTTGGGTTTAAATTTAAATTGTTATTGAAGTCGAAAAGTATATTTAAATGAAACATGCAAATCTGTCTCTTTTATACTTCAAACTTCTACTAAATACACTTCATACATGTGTTTTTGGAATAACAAAAAATAAAATAAAAATTATAATACAAATTTACACTCTATAAATCGAGTGTATATTGTGCTCTTACTAATTCCTTGCCATTGTCAGTAATCACTGGAGATTATATTCATTAAAGTAAAAAAAACATACAAATTAAAAAATCTAAAGACTGAAACTAAAAATAAAACTAAAAAATGTTTGAGATTCAAAATATAAAAATAAATATTTATTTTTTTTAGCTTTTCAGGATTTAAATGTATGAATTCTTGTTAATAAAATTAAGACAACTTGAAATATTTTTTCATTCTAACGAATTTATCAGGCCAAAAATAAGTGGACTCATTATGAAGTCCTATGAATGAAGCAGCCTTTTTTGTAAACATTTATTTTTGATACGATAAATCTCTTCTTCATCCATTGTGTAGTAGGTATAATTTTTTTTCGAAAAATTGACTTCAATTTACGTGCTCTGTCAGATACTGGGACCAAAACAAATTATTGATTTCGATTTTATTAATTCCCAAAAATATATTGGATATTTTTAATAACTAAAAGATAATGGTTCCATTATTTGCTTTCCATTTCCTTAATTTTTATTCAACAAAATACTGAAAAATAATTTTAAAAAGGTCTGCTATTCTATATAATAAATCATTTATTTTCGAAAGAAAAGATTCGATTAAAAGGCGTCGCAAAAACTTTTCTATTAAAGGAATATTTAACGAAAATTATTCTAAACGTATAAAAATTTTGAGAAAACTTTTTATGAAAATTCAATTTTAATGAAAATTTTATGAAAATTCTCAGCTAAAAGAAAGTTTATGAAGATTTTTAATAAAATAAAAATTGTATATAAAAATTAATTTTCTATAAAAATTAATTAAACTAAAAAAAAATTAACGAAAATTTTCTATAAAAAATTTAACGAAAATTTTTATAAAAAAAATTAACGAAAATTTTCTATAAAAAAATTAACGAAAATTTTCTATAAAAAAATTAACGAAAATTTTCTATAAAAAAATTTAGAGAACATTTCCTATAAAAAAATTTAGAGAACATTTCCTATAAAAAAATTTAACGAAAATTTTCTATAAAAAATTTAACGAGAATTTTCTATAAAAAAATTAACGAGAATTTTCTATAAAAAATTTAACGAACATTTTCTATAAAAAAATTTAACGAAAATTTTCTATAAAAAGAAAATTTTCTCTATTTCTAAATTTTAACGAATATTTTCTACAGAAAAAAATTTTAACGAATATTTTCTACAAAAAGAAAATTTTAACGAAAATTTTCTACAGAAAGAAAATTTTAATGACAATTTTCTATAAAAAGAAAATTTCAACGAAAATTTTCTATTTAATATTTTACAAAAATTTTTCAAAAAAAGACAAATAAAAATAATTTCCAGCAAAAGAATTTTACAGAAGGAATTTTAATGACAGATTTCTGTAAAAGGAAGATGTTCAACGCAAAATTAATTCTATTATAATTTGTTTCAAAAATTTCCAAAAAAGACAAATAAAAAAATCAGTTCCAGAAAAAGAAAATTATACCAAACATTTTTGCAGAAACGAAAATTTAAGAAAAAAATGAAATTTCTCTTAAAGTTGATCACAGATTTTTCTATAACGAAAATTTCATCCAAATTTTCATTAAATCGAATAACTTTTTCTTCATTTCGCTAGGAAATTTTTCGTTAATTTTTGAAATCACAAATTTATCGTAAAAATTTCTCTTAAGATTGAAACATATATCGTTATTTTTTATTTAAATTTAATCGAAAATTTTGTTCGGCACTTAATCTTTAGAGTTTAACCTCTCAAGATTTCACTCCTTTTCGTCTCTTTCTTAACACTTGATATTTGCTTTAATTCTTTTCAACTTCAATATCAGATCATCATTTTCGATTTAATGTCATTTTTTGCTCTCTCAACTTTTTTTATAACAATATTCATTGTTGTTGTTGCTGCTGCTTTATTAAATAAATCTTTTTCTGTTGTAATTATAATAGTAGTTGTTGTTGTATTAATAAGTGTTTGTTATTTGTAGCTTCTGTTGTTGTGATGTTTGATAGTGATGCTGCTAAATGATTCTGACGGTTGATGACGACGAATCGAATGTCTTGAAATTTTTGTTTTAAATCACATTGTTGTGTGTGTGTTTCTCATCTGTTCATTCCTCATCTTTATTATAATTTCGTTTTAGCTGTTGCTGATGTTGTTGTTGTTGTTGCTAGAGTACTGGAGTTAATGTTGTTGCTGCTGCTGTTATTTACTGCCATAAACATTTCCACCTCTAATTACAACACAATGAGGTGGCAAAAAGTATATTTCATCTGTAGCACCACACAGAGTCTTCCTTCCCTCATTCATTCATTCATTCATTCATTCATTCACTCAGTCCGTCAGTCAATTCAAACATCTTTAAGTCTTAAGGAACAGCAACAACAACAGCAAATAAAACAAAACATTATTTACTTAATACGACATGTTTTCTTTATATTACTCGATTGCTGCTGTTGTTACTGCCGCTGTTATTGTTGCTGATGATGACGAGGTTGTTGTTCTGGGTCCATTTTTAACTTTGGCGCTTCATTACAAAATCATTTTTATATATTTTTTAATGTTTTGAAAACATGATTTGCAAATTGTGTATTTCAGACATACAAAATGTTTGATTACAGTTTTTTTTTGCTGTTTAATGTTCATATGTGTCTTTATTTGGTGTTTGTTGTTTTTTCTGTTGTATGTTTCATTTTAATGAATTTAATGTTGTTTTTAACACTTTCCATCATCCATAAGCCTAAAATGCAGGTTTTTTTGAGTTACCAGCAATTTGTATGTAATAATTATTGGATTTTTTTTCAAAAATCATATTTTGTTTTATTGCTGAGTTGTAGTTTTATATAATGAATAAATAACCTCGAATAAGATATCAATGCAAAAAATAGACAACCTACAATAACTTCTTTTTTATGTTTTTATAATAGACGAAACAGAAAAACCTACTGATATCTGTTAAAAAATACATAATAGAGAAAAAGAGATACAAATGATTACAAATAATAAGCAAATAATGAAGAATTTAAACATTTTAGAAAAAAGTAATAAAACATTTGTAATTAACACTTTATGAACCCATCAAAAACAGTGCGAAAACTGTTGTTAAAATTTTGGCCACTATTTTGTGAAATATCGTTTCTTTTTGGCTACAATATTGTTAGAAATATGTCAATAAAATTTTACATATTTATAGCTGAGGTGTCTCCGGATTGATTAAGAGGAGTACAGTTCCCTACCTGCTTAAGGGTCTGGTCTATGAACTTCCAAACTTTGGCATAGTTAGGGCCAGATTTTATAAACTTTCAACTGTATTAAAAATATCTCAAACAATTTTTCATATTTAGAGCTGAGGTGTTTTCAAATTAATTTAGAGGAGTACAGGCCTTTACCTGGTAAAGGACGTAGTTCATGAACCTCCAAATCCATCTCGGGAATCGTTTCAATTTGGACATAATTTGAAAAAATTTCACATATTTAGGGCAGAATTGTTCTGTAGTAGATTTGAAGAAGTACCTGATGAAAAGGCGTAGTCGGTGAAAACCAAATTAGGTCATCTTGAGTACGTAGATTTTTAAAATCTTGACAGAAAATACCTTTTGGGTGATTACTTCAGATATGTAGTTAAGGACTGAGATTAAGCAATGCTTTTCATATATACATTATTAAATTTTTTGATCAAGTTATCTTTGTAAAACGTGTCAGTTATTATGTTTCATATCAAAAGTGTTAATACATTTTTATTCTGAGGAAAATGAGCGATCGATCGATTAATATTTTCAACAAAACCTAAATTGGCCAATTATTTGTAAAGCTGCTGTCATAATACTTCCAATCTTGTTAAACAGTACAGGCAGAACTTGTCCGTTGATAGAAAACCTGTTTCGAAACCCAAAAAATAGAAAGAATTTTCGAAGCAGCTCCCAACACATCCGACAGGAAAGCAGCCTTGTTAGCATAGTGATCGGATTATTTGGTAAGAAAAGCTAAAACTAATGCGGGTCTAAAATCATACAAGTGAAGTTTTCAAAAAAAAAATATTCTTTCTTCGTAGTAGATGATGTGAATGATGTCCTAACAAATGTTCGCAACTTTCGAGTCAAAAATTGTATGTTGCTGATGCTTGAGGGAATGTCGAGGAAAAGTTTAGGACCCAAAAGTAGTCAAAAATGCCCAAAGAGTTTTTCTAACGGTTTATACAGATCCAGTTGGCCAAATTAATGAATAATTTAGTTAATTGTGGATGTATTTAAATGGCGAAATCACTCATATATTCGGCAAGTAGTAAAGAACAGCTATTAAAGTTTCCAATCAGGATAGCAAAATGAAAACCAAATGTCTTTATGTTATGGATTTGGAATGTGAAGTTAAAAATTATAGTCGGTCTATGTTAAGTATCGTCTCTACAGGTTTGTTCCGGTTTTACGATGTAAAATGAATAATATAGTAATTACAAGGACCAAGTGAGATATAGTTATTATCCGTTTATGGATTGATTAAATTTATTGAGCTTTAAATCCAGGTATTAAAATGCGCTATTAGCCAAGTAGCAGATTTGGATTATTACGTATGTGATTTCAACCGTTTTGCTATTGTTAACCAGTAAGTTTTTCCATTGGATAACTAAAAAGATGTTTTCACAATATTCGTGTGGGCTTGGCGTTAGAGGAAGTGTTTCAGGAATCTCACGGCATAAACCCATAATCGTTACAAATATTTAAACTGAAAAGTTTGAAGTATATTGATCAACGGAGAGCTGCCCTTTCAAGGTTTAATCATCCCAAAGCATCCATTCAAAATTGCATATCTTTTCTTTAACAAATTTGTTTACAGAAATTATCTTTATTTCGGAGAAACACACATCGTTTTGATTTAATAATGATTTCTTTGTCTTCTGTAAAGATTAACTCGATGACTTGTAATTCATTCAATTGTTTTTACTTATTTCTTAAGATTTCAGTTAAAAAAGTTGTCAGCAGTAAAATTACAAAACTCCCCATACAATTTAAGATCGAAACAGAGAAAAAAACCTTAATTTTAAAGTGGATAACAAAAAAGGTTAAGTGGTAGATCTTAACCAGTCCCTGATTCATTCATTTGTTCATTCAGGTTTAATTCACTTTTATTTTTATTCCTTTTTTCATATGCTGCAGCAGCATAAATATTATTTTTCACTCTTTCATTCGGTTTGAATTAAATTCTGTTTTTTCCCCGACTTTAAAACTTTATCGACGACTTGGACATTCTAACAGACATTATCGTTGTTTATGTGACACAAACAGTCAACACCTGCTTTACAAAACAATTTTTTGAGGATTCTTTCTTCTTGTTGTTCTTCTTCTTTTCAGAATGTTGTAATGTTGCAACATTTACCAACATATGGACTTGCAACGTAATACTATTCATCTCTACTCTATATTTGCAACAGCATCTCACTCAAGAACTACAAGAGCTTGAATGTTGCATCAGCTTAAAAAATGGAATAACTCGACTTCATTTTCATTTCTATGCTTTTTCTCTGCTGACGAGAAGTTTTGTATGAAATTTTTTTGACTTCAGAAATGACACAAAAGAACACACATACTCACACATGCAAAGGAAAAATATGCAAAATACGAAAGCCAAGAAAGAAAACGGTTCAAAGCATCTGATTTTATATGTGACTGTGTGTTAGTGTGTGTGGCAAGGTTTTCGTGTACAATTTGATATGGACATGTGTGCACTCGAATGTGACATAAGGAGTGAATGCTGCTGTTGCAACAGCAGCAGAGACAGGAGAAGTAGATGATGATGTTGTTGTTGTTGCAGTTTGGCAAATGTACGTGTGTGTTTGAAATAAAATGTGTTAAGCTTTGACTTTACTTTTAATGCTGATGCAATCAGTATGCGTGTTGCACGTTTTAGCACAGGGATAATGCAAGTTTTAAATATGGTGGGTAGATTGTGAAGTTAATAAAATTGTGAATTAACTCTTGATGAGTATCCAAAAAAGCAAAGCTTCAAAGGAATGTTACCGATTTTGAGTTAAAGAATGAACGGAGACAATTTGATGTATTTTCAGAAGCGCAGATGCATGCTAGTCAAACGGGGCTAAATGGTAACTAAGCTAAAACTTCCTATTCACTGTTTTCCAAATAATTGTTTACAAATTGTACAACAAGTAGCGATTTATGAGAAAGTTTGGGGTCTCATGTTTGGTGGAATACTTTGGAAATTTTATTGTTGATTGCTTTCTTGGACTTCAAACAGATAGACTTGCAACAAGTTGAGGAGTGTTATCATGACAGAAAATTATGGCAGCATGCGTTTTTCGTTAATTGCTCTTTACAAACGATTCAGACCAAGCCCCTCCTTAACTTCTGCACTGAAATCACTACATTTACGTCGCGCAAACTGTCATTCACAAGCTTTTTGACTTTAAATTACTTTCAGTATTTAAATGAAAAGAGGCAATGAAAGTTCGGTAGACCAAAACTCTACACATCTTCTGTGTTGAAATTACCATCGTTGGAATAGCGCTAACTTTTATTCATAAGTTTTTAGAAATCGAATATTGTTTGGGAATGCCGAATCGTTAAGTAGTACGGCAGAGCATTCGAGCATAGCACTGGTGTGGTTGCAGGAACATGGGACTAACCAGGATAACCCTAGCGAAAATTTTCCCTCACGGGAAAATGATGGTCTGAGTAATTTACTACTAACTGGTTTTACAGGTTCGTGGATGCTTAATGACCAGCACTTCGCTGCAATCTCGCTCAGATTTGGCTCCAGCTGATGTGAGAGTTTCGGTTTTATTCGGGACTTGTTAGCGACGTGATTCCTCTTTAGATTATCTTCAGAGTTACTGTGATGTAAAAGGCTGGACAAACTGGAGAAAAATGATTTATCTTTCCTTTCTTTCCTACTTGAACTTAACTCTAACTTCGCAATATAAACTATTATTTTCTACCCCTCCCTTCAGATTTTTAACTCCTCCTTTTCCCTAGGTATCTTTGTGTTACATTTAAAGAGAAGGAGGTTCCAAGTGAACCATACTTTGTTTCTTCAATCTTTCGTGGTAGCCTTATGACCTAATCTAATCTAACTGATTACTGATCAATACACCCACGTTGTTGTATGTGCCTTAGCAGTATAATGCAAAATGTTGTTTAACAATTCAACCTCCCTAAATTGTTGATGTTGTTTGTTGCTGTTGTTTTTGATGCTGCTGTCCTGAATGCATTTCTTCTTCCTCGAGTGAATATAAATTTAGATAAAAATGTATTCGTATGTGTGAGTATATCGATCAGTATACAAACACAAACACATATATGTATGTGCTTTGAATTGTGTGTGAAGTAAAATATCAAGTGAACTGCCACTTATGTGTACGTGTATGTGTATATTCATATATTTTCATAGCTTGAGGGTTTTCTTTAACTCATTCAGTTTTTTGTGAATTTTTGATTTTCATCTTATTTTTCTTCATTTTCTTTATTTCATCTGATTTTTTAAATAACAAAAATTTGATTTCATGTTTTTTTTTTCTTTTGCATTTTGCTCTTAATGTTGGTGTGACATAAAACACTAACAACAACATAATGTTGAACGTATAAAGGAAAGAAAGAGAAAAATTGTCTTTTCTAGAACATCAATTTCTGAAATACGTTTTCAAAACAAGATTTCAAAAATTGCGTTGCAGACATATTTTTTGTTTTGTTGTTGCAGCGTTGTCTTATTGTGTTGTAATGTTGATTGCTTGTTGTTGCTTCATTTTTTACATTTGAGTCTCAAAACAATTTACTCTTGCAGTTTTTTGGTTTTGTGTCACAAATAACAGAAGGGTGATTTTAAATTTATTGCCTTCTATGTATTTGTGAAATTGTGGTCAAACGGCGAAGGACTTTTGTAAGAATTACTAAAATATTTTTATAAATCAAGTTAACGGCTTTAAAGAATATGTGATCTAAAAATTTTGATTGAGAATATAAAATAATGCTGGTTTGGTCAACATATGAACTGAAAATCAGAAGCGTTAAAAAAGTGAAGGTAAATCCACTGACCTAAAGATAATATACTGTATTTGGTGGCTTCACAAGCGTGAGTTGTATTTCAAGCTGTTGAAATTGATTCTGGTGATCAAAATGTACCTTTAGAAAAGGTAATTGATTCGAAATCGAAAAAATATACATAATTGTAGTAGCAGACATGTATATATTGGATTGGTTGGCAACGAGAGAGTGAGTAATCTAGCTACTTCAGTAAGATTGATTTTTAATGAACTGAAAACCCTGCGGAAAGTGTAGGTCAATTACACTCACAACATACTGAGACGGAGCGAAACAGTTGGTCAAATTATTAAGATGTTAATAGGTGGCATGAAAAGGAGAAGACGTAATTTATTCCTAAATCGAATAAAAATGATGATAATGTTACAATAAGCGGGTTCACATATGGGAAATAAGTGTGAAAAACATCGAAATAATGGAACACCTCATATGCCTCTACCCAGCATTTGCAATTCCGAGGTTATATTCCAATCATAAGAGACATTAAACGAGGCATAAAAAATGATTGGATGAGGAAACGAATAATCTAGTTAATTTAGGCTTTAATACTAGAGTGCTACCAATCGGTAGAATGGATAACCCATAATCTATTAGTTTCCAGCTTTCGTAATTTCAAGATCATCCATCAGTCATATCATAAATAGGACACATGGAAATTCTTCTTAATAAAATGAAAGTAGATTCCAAAAATATTTTATGGCTTCCAACCAGAATACAAAGTTTCGAGCGGAGGAAGGAATTAGCGACTACTAACTAAATAGTACCGATTTTTGGGTCTAAGACTTAAAAGAGAGGTTGATAATGAGGAAGCAAATAATCTAGTTATGAAAAGTAGACGTAATCGTGAATAACCCAAAATCTTTACAGTAAAGAAACAGTTAGAAAAATTACTAAGATATTTTGGTCGATTCAAATGATGAACGGATGACTCCAAACATGGAGATAGAACGGAACTAGATGCAAAAATATTCTTCCATCTGCCGAACCAGAATATCTGGTTATAGAATTATTTATGTTTATGATTTTTTTTACAAATTTATTCATTATCCTTTTTCTATGGCCCTCGTAGAAAAGGTTATTTATGTGTGTGTGTGTGTGTTTTTTTTTGGTCGGTATGTGTAAAGCACTTGTTAATCTTTAGATTGAATTTCTACGATTGAGCACATGCATAGTTGCAATTCTAAAAAGGAATCCTTATTTTTTTGTTTGCATCTGATGATGCTGCCATTGCTGTTGCTGATATTGTCATATTGATGATTTTGCTGCTGCTGTTGTTGTTGAATCTTACTTAATATTTGTGTGGTAGTTACATATTACGTATCACATAATATTGTTGTATATGTTGTTGTTGTTGTCTCAATGATGGCCATCAACATAGTCAGCAATATTGGCATCACAAAACATCACAATCACAATTATGCTCATCATCAACTGAGACATGCAATCTAAACAGTAGAATGTATTAATATTACTAGTAAATAAAGTAGTAGTAGTGACTGGTATAATAATGATGGTTATGTTATTTTCTTAGTATTTGTGTTAGTAGCATACATGATTGACATTAAGGCCTACTTGTTTGCCTGCCTGCCTTCTTATTATTTCTTTTTTCCTTATTATATCGACAGTTCTTTCAAAAAGTTCCTTTAATTTTAAAATTGTATGTTTTTGTTGTTGTTGCTGCTGCTGTTGATGTTGCGTTTATAATTTCAAACAAGAATAACAATAGCAACAACAACAATAATATGTAGAAGAAGCATAAGTTTTTATGTTTTACGGTTTTGCTCCACTTAAGTTTACAATGTTGTCTTATGTTTCGATATATTTATGTAAGTATGTTTATGATAAGATATGGTTTTGGTCTGGTATGTTGTTACCCAAAAAAAAAATAAGAAAAAATATATTTAATAAGGAGCATAAGATAAAACACAGGCTACAACGAATACTAAAAGCCCTCAGAATTATCTAATCTGGTACATAGAGAATCCAAAGTGGTGATAGCCCACAGTAGTATAAGTCATACGAGCTGGAAAAGCAAGTGTTATGGTTGTCAGGTGATTAGTATTTTATAACTGGTCACTTTATTAATTCCGAAGTCATTGGTTTCGCATTATAGAGACACATTTCAAAGAAATTTCAAAAACCTTTACGACTTCAAAGCTGCCTTAATTAGAGATCTGACTGACATCTTCTTTTCCCTTCTTCTTATAACTTTCAAGAAATTTGGTGACACAATTCGCTGACAAAGGGAAGTATTAAAACATCTGTTCAACCAGATACAAACCAAATACAAGATTTCAAGTGTAAAAATGTGATAACACAATTAACCTGGATAACCCAAGTTTTATCACAACTAAGATTTCGAAATTTCGAGAAAATCATCTAATCATCTCCCTAATCAGACACATGGAATTTGTTGTTAAACAAATGACTCAAAACTTGGGAATAGAACGGAATCAGATAGAAAAATTTTCCTCTGGTTGTCGAACGGGAATTTAAGTCAAAAAACGAACAAGTAGTTACTGTTTAAATGCGAAGAATTACTGGGTATAATCTACAGATTCTTTCTGCAAACAAAATTGATATTTTTTCATAGCAGGGTAGTACAGATGTCATTGTGACCAATAAGTATCTGAATTTCCATAGTTCTAGGGTTCAACTGACCCTTGAGCCAAAGTCAGTCAACCAAGTTAATTTCCGATACTCTGTTCTGAAGTGAAGCTTATTCCAGTAATAGCGTTTTACTCGCTGTAATTCACTCGCACCATTACAGCGGGTTCGATGTAGAACGCTCTTACTGGAAAAGGCTTCACTTCAGAACAGGGTATCTTAAATTGGCGCAGATTGCTTAAAAATCTCATTCACTGTTTTCTAAATAATTTTTTCATAGTCTTTCCGTATTTGCTCAAGCGTTGTCAAGATAGAAATTATGGCTATATGGCACACGTCCCCTATGATCGTATTTAAAAATGCTACTGTATCCTTCCAAAGTCAGGGCATTCGTCATTGATTTGGCTGAAAATGTATCCAAACGTATCCAAATCGTATTCAATTCAAATAGCATCCAATTTTCTCGATTTCAAATGAATTCCAATGCTTTGAGTTGCAGGTTATACCCTGTTGTATGGTTTCCTAAATGCAAGGTCTTCTTACGTTTGACACCAATCATCGTTGAATGGCGCTTCCATTATGTCATCCTTAGATATTTTCAGGTGACCAGGTCACTCCTTAAGTTTCTTGTAGAAATTACCACCTTAAAACAAGTTAGCATTGTTGTTTTGCAACAGTTAATTTGTATAGAGTACTTTTTCCATGCTGTCAAAGTACTTTTTCTGATCTGACTTAAGCAATGACAAACGAATTTGTAGTGATGTAGGGTAAACTATTTTTTTCAACATCCAGTTATGTATTTCTGAACAGGAGAGTAAGTATGTGTGTTGGTTTGTGTGAGTGCGAGTAATGTAAGATATGTTTATGACCACAACAAGTATAAAGGAGGCTAAGTGTACAACAGCAACAACAATAACAACAATAATAAAATATAAAATATCCTTATGTCGGTTTTGTAATTGGAGAATTTTGTTGTGTTGTTAACGACATCATCAGCTAACTTTACCTTGACTCTTGTTCCCTCTTCTTCTCCTGCTTCAGTTCATGATGCTCCTGTTTGCTTTTTTATTTTTGGTCTCATCTTCTCATCTCTTTCATATTTTACTAAAATACAAAAATTATTCATATCTTTTTTCATGTTTATATTTATTTATTTATTTTGATGTTGTTGTTGTTGCTGTTTCTTTCTCTCTATTAAATATTTAGAATATGTTTTATATTTTATTATTATGTATCTACTAGAAATACATATGACTTGTCTTCCGCTCTTCTTTCTTCAACTCCTGTTTTTCTAGTTTGATACCAGAAATCCTTGAATAACTCTGGTCCCTTTTCACACAATTACACAATCTCTCTGGGATGCAAGAGTCTTAAGTCAAGGTTCTTCTTCTTACTCCGTATATGACTTTGTCCAGTCATCTATAGTGCTTTTTTTGCTTTTGGCTTTTTTATAGAATTTATTTATTCTGTTTTTTACTGTTTTATATATTTTCATGATGATATTAAGGGATCTAAAAAGCCAGGACCTTCAGGTTTATTTATTTTATTTTTTTTTGTAATTTTGAAGCGTAATTTTTATGTTGTATGAAACATAAAGTTCATGTTAAAAATGTTGACACATAAAAAAGAATATTTAAATAATAAATCGCATAAATGAATTTTTATTTCTTTACTTAAATCTCCCAAAGACCCACAGATTTACTGTTAATTTCGTTTACCGATATTTGACTCTTATTTTATAGTACTTTTTTTAGAGTATAATTACACATTTTAGCTATGAAAATGAGAAATTTAATTAAACGTTAATAATATTTTACAACTTAAAGGTATTTTGGGACCAAATAAAAAGATCTAATGAGGATAGATCCATTTGTTTTCAGCTTTATGCTTTATTATACCCTCCACCACCATAATTGGTGAAGAAGGCTATTAACTTTTTCATTTCGTGTGTATAGCTAAGAATGAATCATTTCAGACCGCACATGTAATTATATTTTTACATCAAATCAAAATCTGAGACGATTTAGCTATGTCCATCTGTTTGTCTGTTGTTGGCACTCTCACATCCACAGTAATTGACCGATCTCAGTGAAATTTGGCCTGAGTATTTGTTATAGTCCTGGGAAGTTTCCTATTTAAAACCAGCAAAATCGGATCAGTTTATTTAAATATATAGACGATATCTAAGGTATAGAGAATACAAGCAAAATTTTTTTTAATTTTAAGAAAAATGTTTGCTGAAAAATATTTTGCCATAATATTAAGCTTTATAACTTTATTATCATTCCAATCGGTTGAGTAGAAAAAGAGTTATAGACAAAGATATAACTTATTAAGTGTTTCGTGTTATATTTAAGAAAAACGTTCATATATCGCATACGTCTGTGAGTGTATATGTAATTGGATATGGACGAAAAATAACGTATTTCTTCACAACGCATTTCGGCATAGCAGAATATGGCATTCTTAATTGTTTTTTCTGCTTGCGACAGAAATAAATAAGTGTTTTTTAAATAAAAAATATTAAAAAAAATTACAGATTTATACCAACGTTGGTTAATCTTAAAATAATATTGAACAATGTTAACAGTAGTATAAAATAAACACTTTATATATTTGTATATTTTGTATTAAATAAGTCCTTCTTTTAGATAAATTTTTATGGCTTCTATCACCGCAAGTGATGAAAGAAAAAATAACCAAAGAACAAAGTCCAAATCAAATATATTTTGTGTGGAATATTGCTATAAAGGCAGACGTGATTGCTTATCAAAATACCAAAAATGAAACAGTTCTGATTCATTCAGATGTTAAAAACGTAATTACGAAGGTGGTAATATCAGGTATCATTTTCTGTATTTGGCAAATCTAAAATTTGTTTTGTTCTAATAAAAATGAGTAGCACCAGTTATAACGAATTGCTGGAAATGCTCTTCATTCTTTTAGGGTTAAAAAAATTGATGAATATAAATCAAAGATATCGATGTGGTACATGTTTCAAAACTGGGTGACTGGCAGTTCCGGACCCAATTAAGATGTAATGGTGATACATGGCCTCATAAAGTGAAGCTAAAACTAAAAGTAAATTTTCGAAGGAAATTAATTCTGAACTCCTAAGAAATTAGTGGAATCAATTACAGATATTATTTTGGAGGGAATACATAACAAAGAATTATCCACCCATTATTAATAGTACTAACTTAAACTTAAATGCTTTTATAGGAAAATGCCATTAAAAGTAATATATAAATAAAGTTTCAATTAAAATTCAAAAATATTATTTGCCCACGAATTATGCGTTTATAGAAATATGTACCAGTGTAAATTACCCTTATTTTTTTAAGTTTAAATATAAAAATTATTAAAATTTTTGTCATCTGAAATTTTAATTGTTATTTTTTCATGAATGTTTTAATGTTAAATTTACATGGCTTAGTATTGTTTTAACACTGTTAAATGTTATTTTTTAATTTATCAATATTTTTTTTTTGAAATTATTCCTTACTTTTGAACAGCTGATTATGTCTTAATAAATTGGATTGTTGATTTTGAAAAAAATCAAGAACGCTATAACCCTCGTCTTCTCAGGGACAAGTTGGACATTTCAGGCAGTTAAGTTTTGTTAAAAAGATGTATACAATACTAAACCAGAATTTCTGAGGATCGGTCGACGAATATGCTATAGCCTTCATGAACTCCAATTTACGAAAACCATCTAAAATTGCATAAATATCTCATATATGTTATATACTAGTTCATACCATATATTATGATTCTACGAGGCTCTATCCACAATTTCTTATGCATGTGAAATGGTGTAGGGTATTACATAGTTGGTGCTATACGATTATTACACTCTTACTTGTTTCTTTCTGTAACCATTGAAAATATTCAAATTTCACAAATTATGAATAAAATTCGAACTGTTTTAATATGTTATCCAATCGCAAATCTAGAATCAACTCAAATATCAGTTTACCTTCGTACTTCCCTCATAATGACAGAGTGATCTTTTCAGTATAGTAAGTAAAATTTTGAGCACATTTATTACGAGTAGGGATTTTGGAGACTTGCAGCCCTTTAATATGTCGTTGAAGTCCTTTTAATACACTGATTCAAGGACAAATTTATATATATTGTACTGAAGTTTGAAATAATTGTCGCATTATTTGCAATTTTATTAAAGTTTCTAAGAAAAAAGCAAAAATATAAAATTTTTGGTTTCTTATTCTTTATTTTCAAATTGTCACTTTCCATATTAATAAATAAATACGTTTTTGAAATGGCTGCTCCCATCCGTCACCAAAGATGTAGCGCCAATTAGTTTTCCTGAATTTGTTGGTTAAAATTGCATGAAGTGATACATTTATTGGCTTTATTTCCAAACTTTAAATGGTACCAACACAAGAGTTTATCTTTCTTTGATTTGGAACAATAACGATTACCTGGCCTCCTCGTTGTGCTTCTTGATCTTCCAAAACTTTCAAAATTATTACAATAGCTTTCTAGCTGATGCTCTATATTGTCCAGTCTGCTCATACGATTATTTGTTGATTTCGAAACTTCATTGATTTCCACATCTGAACAATCACAAATTTTATCTAAGCGATCTTCACTGACTGACAAAATGGCTTTCATTTGAGAGGTTAGTCGCTGCATCCACAATTGTTCTAAAATATCATCTGATATTTTACTTTGAGCTAAGCAAGGCATTTGGCTTAAAAAATCCGATGGCTTTCTATCTGACAATTCTATTTCTGTCAAAAGTTTCTTAAAGCGTTTTTCTTCTGAATCCGATAACGAACAGATAAGTTTTGCCTTTAATGTTTCATACATATTTGCCGGAGGATTAATTATAACATCTTGCACTTTCTCAAGAATGTTGCTTGCCATTGATGCCACAATTGTATGAAACTTTGTAGCATCTTGAGTAATGCCAGACATTATGAATTGTGATTCCATTTGTTTGAACTAAAGCAATAGATCTGAATGCCAAAATGGAGGTGATTTTACTGTCATTCTTGCAATTTCCATTTGTGGTGCATTTGATGGCAACGATGAAAATTCGTCTTGATTTTAATTTAAATATTGTAAATGCAGTGTGCAACACAGAATGTGGGTTACAGAATTGTTTTGCAACAAAATCGTTCCTAGATGGACCGTAAGTCCCCATAATGGTATTAATGGACAACATATCGCTGTTATACTTCTCAAATCTGGTAAAAGTTTCATTACTTTAATCCTTTTGATCACCTACAAAAAAATAAATTCTTAACAAATTCCCGTTGTCAAACCACAGACTCGTATTAAAAGGATTTTAACGATTAAAAAACTTTATTAAAATCCATTAATAATTTAACTTAATTGCACACACTCTCTCTTTCTCTCTCTGTCTTCTCTTTTCCACTTAATAATACAGTTAACGACAACAGCTGGCTCAACAAAAACATTCTTCTATAAAAACTCATACTGTGACAATTACACACTTTCACACACATACACTCATATTTTGTTTATAATTGTATTTTTTTGTTTTTATTGTTGTTGTTTTTGTTTAATGATCGCAAGCCGCAGTATAAAAAAAAGCTTTATTTATGGCCATTAAAAAATAATCCCAAAATAACAAGAACATTTCGATAATATTAATTATTACAAACTAACACATTTACATTTTTACTTATACCATATTTTTTGTATATAAATTTTACATTAAAAATGTAAATATATATGTGAATATGTATGTGAATATGTGAATTGTGTAAATATGTGCACATTTATATTTTTACGCATATGGATTTCATACAATTATAAATTCATTTTTTTCGCAAAAGCTCAAGTAAAGAGTGCAAATTTGCAGCAATTAAATGTTGCAAGTTTGTTATTGCCTTTTTTCCAATATTTATTATTTTGCTTAATAAATCGCATTTCATTGCATTATGAATTGCAAAAATACCAAAAAAAAAGGAGGAAAAAGTGGAGAGATAATAAATGGAAAAATATAACGTAGAAATAAAATTAATAAAGAACATTTTCATCAGTTGTTAAATGTTGAGGTTATGGATGCCTTTTTTGAGTTAAACTGTTAAACAAAAAAAGCTTTATAGAGAGAAGGAGATATATGACTGAATAAATTTAACATGAAGAAGGGTCCAACATTGCATACTGATGTTTTCACGACAATTTGATCTCCGATCCGAAACGAACTTGATCACTTTATCGAACAGCTTTATCGAACGAGGAACAACTTTCGTATACAACCGAACCGTCATGGCAAGAATATGCATACTGACAACACTCGACATTGTCATAAGACTTTAACTCTCTATTCAACTGATTGTGTAGATCCAAGTTTTAAAAATAAAATTTGTATAACTGATATGTTGGACTGATGTGTTGGACTGAATATCAGATCGGTATTATTGTTTTCTTTTATCGTTATTTTTAATTTTTTAACTTTAATTTTAAGTGAAATCCTAATGATATTTCACATGTTTAGAGCTGAGGTGTTTGCGAATAGATTTGGAAGAGTACAGTTAGGGTTGTAGCTTCTTAATCTTTATAAAAAATGTGCTTACATGTGCAGGTTGTCTCTTATAGTTTCTGAAATATTAAAGTCGAAATAAAAACCCATTTTTACCCTTGTCGTTTTCAGTCTTACTGATTTACTTAACAGATATAACATCTGTAATAATTTCGGCTCTTTCACGATTACAAGAAAAAGAAGTCAATTTCGGGATTTTCAAATGTATCTTGTGATCACTGCTTATATCATGAAACTATATTTTACTTCAGCGATCTGAAGTTTTAGGATCTACAACAAAGTTTTTTTGTGTCCGACTTGATCAGCTTTTGGATCCAAGAGTGCTGTACTACTATTTGTTTTTGTAAATGATTCGTTTCGTTGTTGAAATGTTTTCCCAGGAAAAAACTTCCGGGGTTGTCGAATCAATAGCGGCTGTCTTAGGAAGATCTTTGTTTCAGAACAGAGATCCAACTGAAGTGGGAACGTGCACTACAAGTAATTGAGTACAGCTGCCTGTCAAGCATACCATATAATATGAAAGAACATCTTACATTACCTCAATCACGAGAAGATTTGAAGTCGTTGACATGTTAAGACTTCTATCTCGAATTAGCTTTCAACAGAAAAATTCTTTTTTTATTCTTTTTTCTGGAAAAACGATTTTATCAACTTTAAATATGACGCCTGCTTGCATAAATTCTTTGCTGTACCGTGTTATCGATAATTTCATATTTATTTATTACATTTCCGATTTCATTTCGTTTTACATCTGAGTTGTAATATAATTTCAACAAATTTGTTTTCTGCCATAAATAAAAAACTGTCATTTGATAAATAATTTCTCTTTTGATTCATTTTACATAAAATATTTATTGAAGAAAAGAATGATTAACAGAAGTAAATGAGATTAAATTGTAAGACAGTAAAGCAAAAAAGACGAACGAACAAGTAGTTTTTCTTAAAAATTATTCCAAAAGAAAAAAAATCTTTTATCACAAATTTTAATTAAGTTTAAATAAAATGTAAGAAAGTGAACGAAACATAAGGAAATAATTGAAGTCAAAGTAAAGTTAAATGATAATAAGGATCTTAAGTTTCTTCCTTATTCAGGATATCGTAATATTAAAAGTAAATAAATAATATGAAAGGAGTATGAAATTATAATAAATATTTTCTTTAATTATATTAACAAGGAAATTTTCTTAAAGAAAAAATTGGATTCATAAGAATTAAAAGGACTAAAGAGCGAACATGCTGATTATACAATACTATAGCGGTTTAGGAACTGCGAAATCTCTATTTCACGAGACGACATATAGAAGGTGAACAGAAAAAAGTTTACTTCTCCCTGATATTGTCAAAAGAATAGAGGAACAAGTTCATAGTACATTCCATTTTCATCTACGGACCATTGGACTGCAACATGGAGCAGGCATGCTGTAGATCTGCTATACAAGCTACAAAGATAAGTGTGTATTGGGATTACAGCTGCGTTGCCTAGCAAAATTTCGGAGTCTGAATGCTGCGTTTCATCTTATTTCGAATGATATTCAACAGTTGGAAACTGAGAGCATATAGAATATATAGTGGAATAGGTGAGATACAACATCAGAATCTACATCGATGGTTCCAAAATAAACTGTGGAATTGGATCTGACATCATTTATAATTATTTGAAATTGGAAATTTGTTCCCGAGTTCTAGATGCACTTTGCACTTTTTTATTGAATTTTTTGCCATTATTAGCACAAGGTGAAATCAGGCGGCGCTTCTCTCACTGAAGGCCTCTACCATTATGGTATTGTTAGTTTAAAAATGCAGGCCAAACTAACTGCACCTTCTGACTTTAGCAAACAATGGGTCTTTGTTACCATAAACTCTGCGCCCTCAACTGTTGAGAATCCAAAGCATATTGGCAGACGAACATTTTAAACTTGCTTGCATACGGTGGTATTGCGAAATTCCCTCTAGAAGTGAGTGGTATAGGAGTAACATCTTAAGCTACACCGATGGTTTAAAGTTCTTCTCAATATTTGCAATTGTAAATTTCTTACCATCTTCCGTATGAAGATATTCTTTTCGAGACAATAATGTTCTTAGGATTTTTGACATTTCCATCGATAGTCACGCGGCAGTTCTGTCGCTAAAAACCTCTATTAAGACATTACTAATCGATAAATGCTGCGATATGTGACAAAGCTGGCTCGATCTTCTGAATTTTCCTTCATATGGGTCAGTGCAACTTAAGGCAACGCATTTCAATGAGTTGTGGTTTACTTATGACAAGAACAATATAAAGCAAGTCATGAATCAAAATCTTAAGGACATATTGAATTTGATCAATTCCAAATATTTTGATCCATATCCCAATATCAAACGCAGTAATATCTGTTCCCAAACTTGTTTTCGTATTAACTCAAATTTTAAAAATTTTATATTCTGATGATAATTAATCATCTCGTTTTTTGTCAAAATATTCATCCAATTAAAATTATATTTAACATAATTTATTCATTTAACTTGTCATATAAGTAAAAGAAAAACTGTTGTTAAATAACTTGTCAAAATAAAAATTTAATTTATATCACTTTTTCCTTTTTAACCATAAAAAATTTGTTTACTCCTCCCACTTGTTTGTTAATGGCTTTCGCCACAAAAAGAGGCGAATTTACATGAAGTAAAAAGAAAGCAAAGAAAATAATACACACTTTTACTCACTCCTTTCTTCCTTCCCTTCTTTTACTTTTTATTTTATTATATTTTATGCCATTTTAAGGATATATGAGTTCCTTTTTGTATGCAGCAATCTTAACGTACGCACGCCAATCCAATTTATTGTAAAAAAATGACTTTAATGCCTTTTTTGTGCATAATTGGAAATTTCAAAGTGAATCAGTGTGAATGTATGAATGTGAGAGTATGTGTATGTATGCAAGGGATACAATTATATACATACATATTTTTTTGGAGAAAATGCGACGCAAAAAACTCAGATCAATTATGTATTTTTTGTGAAAGTAGGGTAATTGAAAATTTACCGAAATTCCAAAAGTTTTTGGTTATCAATTTGACGAGCATATTTTTTTGAATTCTTCTTTTGAAGTCTATCGTACAATTGCCTGAAATCCCTTGAAAATCAGAAGCTTGGAATTTAAAACTGATCCTGCTTAATCGAAACGATCATCAGTCAAATCGTCAAAAACTCTTATATCAAACTGTCTTTATTGAGACCTAATATTTTCCCTTAAAATGAAAAATATTCAATCATTATCTCCCACCTTCCATATACTGATCAATTGACCCTCGCTAATGCTGCCAAATAATGTTAAAATTGTCGGAATATAAACACATACAAAATGCCGTTGCATAAAAACACAACTACAGTGTAAATAAGTTTTTAACGCTTACATTTTCATATACCTTTACACATACCTACACACACAAACACACACATACAACATTATTTACGTGCATATATTGCACACATGGTAATTTTGTGTAAACAGTTTTCATTGTAAAAATTTAATGTGTCATACTGTAAAACATTTACAGTAATTACCTGAAAGCCGATTCCAATAATTAAATGTGCTACAACCGTTATAATTGCAGTTCAAACAACTCTACACACCATGGATTGCCACTTTTGTTTTTGTTGTTTTTTTTTTTTTTTTTTTTTTGTTGAACACCCTATAAACATTGGTCCAAAGCGATATTTTGGAAATATTTTTGTAACTTTTGAACCATTAGAAAAACTTAATGAAATTTGACTGGAGAAAGCTTTGTTATATCACAAGTATTCGGTATCTATAAGAACGTTAGAAATCGAAGTTTCAAAATTCATACAATAAAGTGAAATTTTATTTGATGTCAAAAGTTTATGCGGTTTTTGTTAACTAAATTATTGTTTGAACTTTAATATGACTGAAAGGAGTAAATCATTTTTTAAATCTAAAAATTACAAAAATTCCCACTTTTCCATACAGAACACCCAAAATCTCAATCCATGTAAATCATGTTTAATAATTTAACTTCATCATCTTGTCGTTATAAAGATCATCCGGCAGTAAATACCTTTTTGAATGGAGCTTGTGAGCAGTTCATCCGATTTTACACGTATTCTCGTTAAGAATTCTTTATAAAACATTAAAAATACAAAGTTTGTTTGTTATCCTAGACAGTTCCCTATATAAAATCGTACCATTAGCAAAAAATTTTTACACCGATACCAAGACAACCTCAAAATTCCTAAAATGATATTCTCGAACAAACAGACAAATGCATTTAAGTGGAATTCAATATTAACATACAGTTATTTACAATTCATTATCTTACAAAAAATCACCGAAATCGGATCAATAAAAAAAGTTATAGTCTAAAATATGTAAAATTTTGATACACCCCAAAATCTGTTTTTAATATATGTCGCAATTTTCTCAAAAATTTGACACATATACTATTTTTGATAAAAGACATAAAGAAACTAGATTGTGTTGGAGCCATTATTTGATCTATTACTTACATAAGGACCATTTCCGGAATAGGGGTTTTACCTTATAAAACTCTTATGTATAGACCAATTTTATTGTAACTTGGAATACTTGTTCATTTACCAATCTTAAATATATATTATTAGTTTGACTCTCGGTCTATATTTTGCTATAGGACCGTATAAAGTGCCTTCTCAGAATAGGAATTTAAGCATATAAAACTATAAAATATAATGTAAAGCAACCATTTAAGTCCCCTTCCCGGAAAAATGTTTTAAACTTATGACGCTCTTAACTTTTAATTAAAATTTGTATTTATTATGTTAAAATATGAATCTCTTTGTTAATTATTGGATCAAATCTGGTTATAACTTCCTTATAATTCTACTTCCCGAAAAAGAGTTTTAGGTATAAAAAGTTCTTTATTGCTTCTTTCTTTAATATATGACACCAATATTTATGCGTATTTCAGAATTATGTAATCATATTTCCCTGAAGCTTTTTTTCCTCATGAAAATTTTTGCAAAAGGGTACTTAAGATTCCGCACAGCCGACATATATACATATAAATTCTCATTTGCAAAAAAATCTGAACCGATTTGAAAGACTTAATTATGAGAGAATTCTACTAGTGAAGACCTAAAAAAATTAGTCGTATGGATGCGATTTAATAATTTTTATTGTAAAACGGTTTCAAAATTTATCCGATATTTTTCAAATATCTGTTATATCATACAGAACTAATGACAACATTTTTAAAGCAGAAATTTTCAAAAATGTCTTCATGGAATCAAACATTTTAAAGCCTTTTAATTTAAATGTTCAATAAATGTCGATTTTTGGACAATTTTTTTTACATAAATGGAGTTACACTCCGTTTGAGCTATAAAGATTTGTTCTTTATAACTCAAACTGAAAGGCTACGTTATACATTTTGATTTAGTGCAAAAAAATTTAATATTTTGCGAGGAACAGAGTTTCCAAAATTCTACACAAATTCGAATTTTCTTCATAACACTATAAAATTTGGTTGGATTTCTCAAATCGCAAAACCAGATTATTTTAAAATTATATTTTTTCACCCGGATATAGGTTTTTTAAGAGCAAAATAATGGAAATAGTATTAAAAATCCTTAAGTGCAAAGATTTATTCAGAAAGATTGATTAATAAAATTTTATTTAAAAGTCAAAATTTAATAAAAAGAAGAATTTATACTTTCACCGCAATTTTCCGCGAAAAGTGTGCAACGAATTTGTTATCATAATTTTAAATATTTCTAAAAGGAGGACATAATTTCCGATCACCTATGAATATCTACATCTACGTACGAATTCCAAAAGAGGATTAAAACTTTACAACTCCTTGTAGTTTTTACTCATCTAGTTAATTCAAAACTTAGTAAAGTTAACAACCTTCTATCATATATTATGAAAATTTTGAAATCGGTTCAGATATAATGAATCTGAATTGCTTTAAATATTTTTTAGACACGAAATGTCCAACTTTAGGACCCTGTGTATAGGCTCTGTTAGGTTTACAAAGTCTATGCGTAAAACTTAAACTCAACTTACCTCTAATCAGATATAAGGAATCTGATCTAAAATAATTGTATGACCCGAGATATTCAAATTTTGAAACCTTTAGAGTGACCTGCGTTAGATCACAAAATCCAAACTAAAAATTTAAATTGAAATTTCCTTGAATTCAGACTTAACAGATTTATTTCCATTTCAGTTTTCATAAGGGGGTTCAAGAGCCTTAAATAAGTTTGTTTTTGCTGTAAAACTTAATTTTTTAAGTCTTTTATGAAAAAACTCTACAAGTTCAATGCGCTATAATGTAGCATCACCTGTGGTCGAACCAGTTCGATCATAATCATTGTTACCGGTTTTTATTGTTGTTTTTGCACTTATTTTTGGGTTTAAATTTATTGTTTTTATTGTTGCCTTGCGCTTTTTGTTTTGTTGCCCTCTTGAAACAGAATGGAACAATGTTGGGTATTCATGGAGTTTTTTTTGTTTTGTTTAAAATTAATTTCATTTTCATGTTTGGTTTTGTACTTTATTTTGGCATCAATTTTGTTGTCACCAAACAATCAGCTTAGGGAATTTGAAAGCGACATACTTGCAACAAACTTCTTTATGCATCCCGCATAAAATAATGACAAAGGATGGATACTATTGTATCCACCCAATATATCCACTTTTTACCACTCACGCGATCACAAACAGGTGTACAAATATTTTACAAGCCATTTATTGATAACATTACAGTTTCATTTTTCTCCATTTTTAATTCCTTTTTTAATAATTTTTCATAACAACGGAAATTTCTGATTTTTTCAGTTTTTTATTGTATTTTTTTGTAATTTAAGCATTTATTTGTCGGTCTGTCTGTTCTTCCATTTACGTCCTTTTGATTGTCCTTTTCCTGGTAATGGAAAATAATATGAATGTTTTTATTAATCTTTTTAAAGTAATTT
This sequence comes from Cochliomyia hominivorax, assembly GCA_004302925.2. Lineage (NCBI taxonomy): Eukaryota > Metazoa > Arthropoda > Insecta > Diptera > Calliphoridae > Cochliomyia > Cochliomyia hominivorax. The sequence goes on from PYHX02000495.1 coordinate 13,960,377, forward strand.
TATAACATTTGTAAAGTCATAAATTATATGTTGCAAATAAAGTAAATTAATAAATAATATTAAATCAGGACAATCGAAAAATCAAGTATGAAAATCGAATTTTTAATGTTTATTAAAGTGACACCAAATTCGGTTTATTTTGGCTTTAAACATAATTATTAATTTATTTATTTATTTTTTAGTTTGAGAAATCGAAATTTTAATTTTTACAAAAGTGATAACAAATTCTAACCCAATTTCGATGAAAAGGCGTTATTTATCGAGTTGTTATAAAAATACTCCAAATTATTTTGGCTAAAAACCGGTTATTTACATGTTATATTTAGTTTGAAAACTCAAATTAAGCTTATTTTGGCCAGAGACTTATTATTTAGAGAGTTATGATGGTTTTTAATATGAGTCTTCATGAAAGTGATTCCAAATCTGGCTTATTTTGGATAAAAACGCCTTATTTTAAAAGTTATGATAGTTTTTAGTTTGAAAAGTCAAATGTTGATTTTTTTCAAAAGTTATTGCAAATTAAGCTTATTTTGGCCAGAAACGCGTAATTTAAAGAGTTAAGCCGGGTTTTAGTTTGAAAATGAAATTTTGAGTTTTCATGAAACTGATTCGAAATTAAGTTTATTTTGGCCTAAAATTCGTTACTACCGAGTTGTGAGGTTTTTTTGGAATTTTGTTTGATTCCAAATAAAGCTTATTTGGGCTAAAAATGCATTATTTACCGGCTTTCATTTCAAAAAGTTGAGTTTTGAATTTCTTAAGTGATTCGAAATTTAGTTTATTTTGACTAAAAACGCGTTATTTACTGAATTTTGGATTTTTATGAAAATTGTTTCAAATTAATTTTTTTTTGCCAAAAGAACGTTATTTTCCAATTGTGTTTTTGAAAAATCAAATTTGGAATTTTGTTTGATTCCAAATAAAGCTTATTTGGGCTAAAATTGCACAGTTTTAATTTCAAAAAGTCGAGTTTTGATTTTTTAAGTTATTTGAAATTTAGTTTATTTTGGCTAAAAACGCGTTATTTACGGAATTTTTATAAAAGCGATTCCAAATTAAGGTTTTTTCGTTAAAAACGCGTATAAACCGAGTTTGTGAGTTTGAAAAATTATATTTTTGAAAATAGTAAAATTGCTTACAAATTAGGCTCATTTTGACCGAAATCTTTTGCATTAAACTCTTGTTTTTATTTAAACATTTTCTTTGTGTGTCAAAGAGAAAATAAGAAAAAAATTCTTTTTAATTTAAATTTTACAATTTTCTCTTTTATTTTGCATTCCAATTGGACTATGAAGTCATTTATGTAAAATTCCTTTATCTCATGTTTTTATTTAAATAAACAATTTCACACAAAGTCGGGGATCATTTCAATTTTCGTTCTTTTTTTTATGTGATAAAAATAAACTGTGTGGTTTTTGAAGCAAAAAGAAGAGAAATGAAAAATGTAAATACTTTTTATAGGTCTTCCTGCATCGTCAAAGTTATGCGGTTGTCATTGCGTTCCTGCTACGTTCTACTCCTGGGAGAGGGTTCCCCCTTCTCAAAGATCTTTGAAGGCAAAAAGGTGGTGGTAATATAACATTCATCTTCCATTTATCATTAATAATAATTTGCCAGAAATCCTTTTTTTGCACTTTTTGCACATCAATGACAAAAGAAATCATATAAACGTCGTAAGTTTTTTTGAACGTTATTTCAGCTGTTGCACTAACGGTCAGAATTAAATTTTTTTTAAATTATTATATGTACGTTAAAACTATGAATGCTATAATCGATCCTGGAATTGGACTGTGCGGTTCCAATGATATTTGATAGGTTCCACTTCAGATTTTTTATAGCGATTCAGAATTTTTTGAAAGCGACTTTAAAGCTTCAATGAGTACGTTATTAAAAAAGGTACATTCAGAAATGTAAGACCATAAAATGTCTGTTAAATGAAATCTATGAGTCTAAACTTTCTAAAATTTTGCTGCGACCCAATATTGATTGGGCATGACATGATGTTGAAGACCGATATTTTATCTAATGGAATTTTAAGTTAAATACAAAGTTTTCATAAAATTTCAAATTTAGGGGACTAGAATTTATGATATCTTCATGATATCCAGAGAAAGTATATAGGTTTCGTTAAACCATATATAATTCGAAACTGTTAAAGTTGTACCCTATTGAGAGCTTTTTGAATTACTCAACATACGCCAAAACTGTGTTCTGTTTTTATGTATTTCAATTTACATTTCACAGGGTGTCCAAATCAACAGTTAAATATATTGGAGGAGTACAAGGCCCCATCTATTCAGGCGCGTAGTCGGCTACCTACTACAATTGGTCACCTCGAGTATGTTCATATTTTAAAAATTTCCCAAAAATGTGTTTATGAATTGATAAAAAAGAAATTTTGTATGTAGATGCACTGTAGCATATTCCTATAAATGCATCTAATTTTACTCTATAACGGTATTTTTTCTTCGTCTAGCTGTTAAAGTGTTTCTTTAGTTTCTTTAAGAAAATGCAGAATTGAGGTGTTCGAAACCTACAAATACAAAATTTACAGAATTAGAGATTAAACTTATAAAGATGGACTGGCATATTTCAGCGGTAGATGTTTCAATCACAGTCAGAATCAATTTAGCGATGTCCTTTCGTATGTCTGTCTTGCTGGCTGTCCATGTTAAGGTTGTAAAGTGTCTACAGGTCCCAATTTTTGAAATATCTTGATAAAATTTGGTACAAGTAATATTCTAAAACGATGTGCCAATTATGCGAGGGTCGGTCCATTATTTCTCATACGTCCCATACAAAGCCCCTTCCAAATATCACAAAAATCTCACATATACGTTGGTTTTGTAAAAATAATTGGTTAAATTAAGATAAATATAAGTAAATATCGTTGTGCAAATTATACGAGTGCCGGTTTATAATTTCTTGTAGCCCCCAAACAAGCCACCCGGGAAATTTTTAAAACGTATTAATTTAACATAAATCTTAGTGTTACAATAATGTTCTACACACTTAGAAAGAATCAAATTATACGAGAGTCGTTCATTAATTTTCGTAACTACCATTTATAAAATACGATGTGGTGTAAGGTATTAGATGGTCGGGCTTGATCGACTATGTATTCTTATTTGTATTTAATAACAAATAATAGTTTCCAATTCTAAGAGAATCAGCTCACAATTCTTATAGCTCGGGTGGTCACAGATCTATATGGAATATGGGCATAATTTGCATTTAAAATCTGTTCTTTAATAAGTGATATATTTTTATGATTTTAGTGAAATATATAGATATAAAACGGAAATACATTTTTTCTTAACAGAAGTAAAATAATTTTCCAAACATTTCTAATTTCATCCCATTGTACAATTTGATAAGAAACTGTCTGTTTTTTTGGTATAAAAGTTAAACCATAAAGTTAAATCTGGATGTTGGTAGAAGACAAAGAAGAAAAAAAAGCTACAAAAAACAGAAACGTGAACGGAAGATAAATTCTTGGAATTGATTTCTTGTGGTTTTTGTGGTGGCAAAATATATCAGCTAAAACAAAAACAACAACAAACAGCAAAAACTATAAATGAACTTCAGAATAACAAAAATCTTTTAAGATAATAATTTTCCATAAGTATAAAAAAGCAACAAAAACATATTATTACATCTTAAAAGAAACATTAAAACAATATTTAATTTAATAAATTATTTACATCTAACACACATACAAACATACACACACACATATATATATACAAATAGTGATATGTATGTAAAAAAAAACTATAAACAGTCAAAGTAATTCATTCACACACTTGTTTTTTTTTTTTCAAAATTCTTATAATCGTGAGTTTTTCTATAGACAAAAGAAAAGAAGAGTTAAAGGGGATTTAAGAAAGAATGTTTTGGTTAGAAGTTTTTTAAATGGAATAGTGTATGTGTGTAAGATGTGGTGTATTGTAAAGTGAGTTGTAAACGATTTAATCTATTACAGGATGAAGTTTTTCTATGACAAAACCAATTTCTAATTACGACTTTTGTTTTTTCTCTTCTAATAACATTCAGAAAACTATATTTAATATTGGTTTGGGGATAAAGTATTTTCTGAGAAATCTTATTGTCCTTTATATGAATACTTGGAATTTTAATATATTATTTTTTTCTCTTTACAGGTAAGTTTACGGAATAGATGACTTTATTTATTATTAATAAGGTAAATTATATAATTTTCTAAATTTAAATAAATTCCTAGTGCAACGAAAGAAGGATTCACCGAATAGTTCATAAAGAATATACTCTTGTATTAAATGAAAGTGCAAAAATTCATATAAATACTTTGGTCCGTATATCAGTCGACATTCCGGATGCACTTAGAACCCTAATTGGATAAAATTCGTTTTTTGTGTAAAATCGGCAATATCGCTTTAAATTAGAAAATATGCTGGGACCATTATTATATCTAGTTTTTAAATAGGGTCTCCTTACAGCTGACAGTGTATCTAAATCGTTTCTTTTAATAATTCTATAACTTTAGAATCCTTAGAGATATTTCTCACATAATTAGAGATGAGGACTTTTTAATGTAATCTGGAGAAATACAAGCCCCTGTATAATCACATCATATAAAGAAAGCGGACTTAGTTTAGGTCCAAAGTTTCTTACAAATGTGCCCTAAAATCCCAATAAAATTCTAAAAAAATTAGTGGAATAACTATTTAAATATTTAAAATTATATTATTCTGAACTTGGTCAGGTAGAGTTCTGACTCTAATGTTACCATCCAGAAAATTTTCCTTTTAAAACACATAAATTTCACATTAAGCAAATCATACGAGGCGTATCAGAAATTTTCGTAAACATTCATAATGGTTGACGACAGAATAAGTGTAGGTATTCATATCGGTTGCGAAAACTTTTCATGGCTTTAGCAACATCTTGTGGTCCATTCCTTCTACCTCAACTAGGTTTTGTATCAACGGAAAAGTTCTCCCGGTATTGTTTATTAACATTGGGAACTGTTTGACGGTAGACCTTTGAATGTTGGCCAATTTTTTGCAGGACTAAGTTGGATTTTCTCAAAAATATTTGATAATTTTATTGGGCACATTTTTCCGGTCCCTCACTTTAATCAGATAAAAATCTATTAATTTGTTTGACATTAAATGTAATAACTGACATGATTTACAAAAGTAACTTGATAAAGTATAAGTAATGTGTGTTAAGAATTTTTCAATCTCACTCCTTGTAAACCATAAAATTACTTTTGTGAATATCATTTACCCTTTAACCAATAAAAAACTCTCATAAACCTAATGGAATCTATTCTGTTCTTCTCGAGATAATTACATTAGAAAAATACACCTGGTTTGTTTTGATTTGTATTTATGTGTTTTTATTATTGTAGTTGTTGCTGCAGCAGCTTCAACAGTTGTTGTTGTTGTTTTGTATATAAAATTTCAACATGTGGCTTTTATTAACAATTTTCTAGTTCAATTCTTGATCAATTCCTAAATCATGGGAACATTTAAGTTGTTTTTTTTCTTTTCATCTACTTGAAGCTTTTTCCTTTATTTTATTCAATGTTTCATTATTTCATTATAATTCTAACAGTCATGATTAAAAGCAGAAAAAAAGAGAGAGAAGAAAAAAATTATAAATATAATAAACGATCAAATACTTGAATTCTAATAGAATTAAGAAAAAAAATAAACTGGTCATTACACACTCTTCTACACACACTCTCATATTTCTAGAATAAAATGCATTCATTTGAGATTTTTATATCATTCATTATTCCACACACCACATACGAGTTTAACTAACTAACAAACTTAAACTTAACTAAACTAAAAGGCGTTTTTAACTTTAAAATAAAAAGAGACATAAACAACTAAAAATGTGATAGTCGGTCGAGTCCGACTTTATAATACCCTACATCACATTGTTGATTGTAAATGACAGCTATGAAAAATGTATGAACAATTCTCGTATAATCTGCTTTTCTAATTTATGATTAAGTGTGAAGGACATTAATACGATACTAAGATTTGAGCAAAATTTATATCGCAGCTAGAAGAAAAAATGGGCCGACCCTCGTGTAATTTCGAACATCAATTTTAGATTGTATTTATCCGAATTTGATCAGTTGTTATTATAATACCAACGTATATGTGAGATTTATTCCCTTCAAAGTGATATTTGGGAGGGGGCATGTATGGGACCTATGAGAAGTATTGGACCGAGCCTCGCATAATTTGGCACATCTATTCGTATATAATAAAACAAAAGAGTGTTGAATTTCATAAAAATCGTGTTTTATTTAGGGCTTTTAAAAACCTTTAACCCCAATTCCGTGAGAATATTCGTATGGGAGCTACATAAAAAATTTGGCCAAATATGAGCAATTTTTATAAACTTCATCCTTGAGCTAAAAACGTTACATGTACCAAATTTTATCAAGATTGCTGTAGAGTGTTCATAAGGCTTACATGGATAGCCAACCGGAAAGACAGACGAACTGACATCGTTTAATCGACTCAGAAAATGATTCTGTGTTGAACGGTATACTTAAAGGCGAGTGTTACGCCATTATTTCTATATGTTACAAACATAAGCAAAGACGCAAAATACCCTAATCACCTACGGTGTTATAGACTTGATTTCATACTCAAATAGTAAATAAAGCTGAAAATATGAAAAAAGATTGAAAATTTCAATGTTTAAGAAAAAATGTTGTTTAGAACAAAATCTCCTCAACAACAACTTTAGAATAATAACTACGACAATAACAATAAATCGTAACAATACTACAACAACAATATTCATATCAAATGAGGTCTTTTAATAATACCGAGATTGAATAATATTAAACTAGTTAATACTTGTATAACGAAGAAAAAAATCAGAACAACTAAACAAAACAATATTCTGAAACGCACCTTTTCGAATTTGTAGGAACATTTAGAGGAAGCACTATGGGCAGATGAGGAACAAATTGAGTTTGGTTAAATGTTGAATTAAGCATGAGGGAATTTGTATTAATTTGTACAATTACTGCACTACAGGATATTTGAAAGGAAAATTTCAATAATATGGAAGGAGAAAAAACTTTAATGGGCATCGGAATATGATTCGACATTTGGAATCGTTTAAAGATATCCGTTCTCTCGCCGTACGGCTGGTTATTTGTTCATGTAATGTTGTGAACAACGTTAACAAATCTCGATGAAAATGTGGTTCAAGGATGAAACCTATTGAAATTTAGTAATATTTGGTTCGAAATTTCAGGTGGATTCCTTAGAAAAATTTATCAGATATGTTGACACATATCTAAAGTTAACTGCTTTCCACAGGCTCTGTCTGAATTTACTATCATCTTCAAAGCGTTTTAAATGTGCTAGAAGAGAGTCCTATTAATACACCCATAATTCAACTTTGCTTACTTTTATAGTATTCTAAAATACTCCTCTAATCTGGTTGTCCCCAAAATATCTTTATAATTGTGGCAACTGTTGTCGTGTGTTGCGACTCTTTTAGCCTCTTCCTTGATGCGTTAAATGGCCTAGGCATATATATTTTAACCCTCTAGCAATGATTACTGGATTATTTGCATCCTTATTCCCAATAACTCCTTGGTTTTCAGGTACCCAGGTATTTATTTCTAAGCTTGGGATCCTTGGGAGTAATGGTCCTGGATATTTGTGAAGACACTCAGATCTTAATGTCGCAAGTTTTGGCTGATTCACCTAAGTCAAGATATTGTTTTTGTAATTGCCTTCCTTGAAGAACTTTGTGGTTCGGTAATTATAGGTACATTCAGGTTTCCAGTTTTCCAATAACAATACCCAGTTACGTCCTATCCGCGTAGGTGCAAGTTCACATGGGCATAAGTGTCATGGTTTCGTTCGAACAGGAATTAGCATTAACGCATTAAATTGGATCAACCCTCAGGTATCTTGTCAGATGTTTCAGCACTCTTGAATTGTTTGTATTATATTTGCTTGGTCATGGATATGGGGAGTATTGAGAAGTATTGCCTCCAATTCTCTAGTTAGTGTTGTCCTCATGGCACCGCTTATACCTAACAAGCACATCCTTAAAACATTTTGCGGTATTCTAATATCGAATTTCTTTTCTATTAAACTCCTCCAGATAATAGAAGCGTAAGTCAGAAGTGGTCAAATTATGCTTTTGTACAGCCAGTGTAAGCATTTTGAATTAAGATCCAATTTTAACAAAGATTTCCCTTATAATCGGGTCTACGTTAGGATCTCGCGATCTTGCACTCATTTTGTAGAAGAGCCGGGAAAATTCCATCAGCGTAGCACAGCAACAAATGATATTTCCAAATTTCATATAATTCAAATTCCGGAAATATTTCCAACAAAAAAAAAAAAAAAAAAAAATTGGCGTTTCACAAAGAATGACACTATCTGAGCTGATGTAAAGTATAAAAATCTAATTCCAATTCATCCCATAGTGTTTTAACATTAAAATGATGTTTTAGAACGTTTGTCAGAACATAAGAAAAAACACCTTGCGTTTTTAAATAACTCTGACTACTACTTCGACTACTAAAAAAAATATATGTATAAAAACATTGACTAACCAAGCGATCAACTAACTGAACAACCAACCAAACTCCTCACGGATTTAGTGTGAAAAGTTTGCACAAAGCAAAAAAAATCTTGCGAAAAAAGCGCAAAAATCCAAACACGTTTTAAAACAAAATTGTTGTTCCATCATCGACATTTGTTAAGCAATGACAAGAATAAAAAGAGCACCAACAACAATAATAATTTGAGAAGAATCTGATCAAAGAGACGAGAGAAACAAAAACATTTTCAACCGAAGACAAAGTTGTTCAAAAAACAGATGCTGTTTTATATTAAAAACAACAAAACAGCAGAGATTCTGCTTAAAAAGATCAGGGGGGACTACAATAACAACAACAAACTTCATCTCTGTCTGTCCTGATTCTTTGCTGACCAAAGATCTCGACCACCTTAGACAGAATAAAACTTATTGAGCAAAATAGACTGTGAAATGGACTTTAACGCTGAGATAATATAAAACAAGCAACAAACAAAACAGCAACAACAGCAATAGCATCATTGACAAAAACAACAACAGCCAATATCCAGCCAACACACATCTCTAAAAAGTTGCCTGATAAAACTCATTGAGATCATTTCGATCATTGTAAAGGAATAAAGAGATCGCAGGCTTGAAGACACATAAACTAAAGAAAGAATGAAATAAAAAACGTACAGCTGCTTTAGAAAAATCATTTGATGAGGACAAGTTATTATTGTGTGTAAACGTGTGTGTGCATGATGGGATTATAATGCGCCGGCGCCGTAATATTACCCAACTTGGCTACAAACAATGTCGTTTTAACGCTTTAGCAATAACATATGAACGTAAACGAGATCATACGTTGTCTACACGTTTGGTTTAGAACTTGGTTAAAGTTAGTGCAGAGAAGTGTTTCAGATCAATTTTGTTCTTTATTTTTCTTTTAAAGTTTTTAAGTCATATTTAAGGTTTTTTTATCCTAAGTTTACTTTGATTTAGTAGTTATGGTCTTATAATATATATTTCATAGAAACAGTGGTTGTTAAGGATTTGTGAAAGATAAAAATTAAGGTAGTGCAATATTTATTTGGTGAAATCACGACAAGGTCATGTTTAGGAAATAAGAGATTTGTTATTAAAAAGAACTGAAAGTTTAACAGGTGTATGAAGGATAAAATTACACGAAAATGATAGAAATATGAGATCAACTATAACAGATAAGATTTAACATTTGGATTTAATTGTTATTTTTGATGAAACATCAAACATTTTGAAATTGACTTTCATTTAAGTTTTGAACTTGGACTTTGTGAAGTTAACAGGGGCCGATTCATAGATTCTCAAATTTTGACAAATCAGGTCATGAGCACATTCAGATTCGTTATATAAATAAAGTGTTTCGAATATTATGTCAACTTTTCAAAAATTTATAAAACGATGGAGAATACAAAAATTCGTTAAACCTTTTTTCGAAAGTGTGCGATCCATACTACGAATGAGATATTGTTTTTATAAGTCATTTTAGATGTCAGAAACAGTTCCTTAGGGAAATATTTAAAAAATAGTTGATGGTGGTTTCAGAATTTTTTTTGCATGCCCCTTATTACAGCTCTTTTACGTTTTTTGTAGATCCATTTAAAGTCCGATCGAAACTAAGTATATATCTTAATAGTTTCCGTGAAATATGATTCTGATTTTGGCTAAGATTTGAAGATTTTGAAAGAGTTTCCTTCTTAAAGAGGGAAAGAACTCAAAGTACCAGAAGTTAATTCTAGAGATGGACAACTTACTTAAAAATCGTCAAATAATAAATTTGTTATATATCCAATGATCGCCAAAAAGAGTCAGTAGGAAGAAGGCCAGAGTCAAAATATGTACAATTTTGATTCACCTTTAAATCAATGTGTTATTTTGGTGGCAATTTGAAGGATAATTTCTTGGGTTAATTATTAGACAAGTGATTTTGAAATGTGATTTAATCGAAAAAAACTCTTAATTATGGACCAGTTCTATGGAAATTCTGCATAATAATTTTTCTACCTGAAATATAAGCAGTGAGATCGAAAAATTCTTAACACACATTTTTAAAATTATTAAGTATTTTTAACAAAACCCAACTTGATCTAAAAGTTGACCAATCATTCAAAGATCTGCGGTCAAACTGTTTCTAATGTTACTAAACAGTACCGGGGGAACTTGTCCGTTGATAGAGATATATAATGTATTTTCAAGTGAGCTACCAACACACCCGGTAGGAAAGCAGCCTGGTCGAAATTAGAGTATTTGATACGAAAAGATAAAGCTCATGCAGGTCTAAAAACAAACAATATTCGAAAAGTTCCTGACAGGAACGCTGTCAAAAATATGAGATTCATGGTACAAATTTGAAGTTGAGTTTTCGAAAAATATTCCTGCATCATAATGGCTGACGAAATGTACGTTCTGACATATTTCTAACATTATGCAGTTCCGATTGAAAAGCCAATCATACAACGGGTTGTGTAAATTCCTAAATTTACATTAAGGAATGTGAAAAGGCTACTTCCTATCATGAAACCTCATAATGTGTCCAGTTACTTTTGACCTGACTTGGAATCCTGTCCTTATGGTGAACAAGCCCTAGAGTGGTACAAGAACAATGATGTGGTATTTTTTACACTCCCAACTGACCAGTGGAGAGATATTGCGCACTTGTTAAAAGAGATTTGAAAAGCACAAAAAAGACGTTCAAAAGTGTGATAAAATTTAAACAAATAGCAAAGTGACAGAAATCATTATATAAATATTAATGTTAATATTAAGGGTTTCCGAAAAGGGTTCAAAACTTCGTTATTAACAATTTAAAGTAAAAAAATTTACATAAATTATAATAATCAATCCAATCAAATTAAAAGATTAAAACTGTAAGTTTAGTGGATTCGTTTTTATTAACATTTATGTACGTTAAGAATTTTTCGATCTCACTCCTTTTAAACCAAATTTAATGAAAATTTGCAGGATCTTTTTATAACAATTTTTAATATAAATAACTAACTTGACGATTTTCGGTCCGTATTTTGATATTTCGCTCATTAAAGAATTCAATTACTGAGGCGACAATCTCTTTTTCTTTCGTGGATGAACTGTTATGCGACCCACGAGTAGAAAAAGAAACAAAATTGGATGTCTATTTATTGAATATTTCTATTTAATTTGTAAAATAGTTTGCTACCACTTATGAACACCACTGTTTTTACATTCAACATATTACTCTTGTCGTAAACTATTTGGATATAATTTTCATATATAATAGAACGATTAGAGTAATATTTTTATGTCTTCTGTTTGTTGTTGTATGTTTTTTTTTGTAACGATTTTTTTATCTTTTCATTTTCATAATGAAACTGGTCTTTGTTTTCGCATCAAGACCTGTTAAGCGAGATTGAATTTATGTTTTTCTTACACAGTTCTTTTTTCTATTTTTCTCTCTTTTTTAGTCAATAACGATTTTTCTTTACAGCCCCAAAGGTGGTGTATTTTATGATCATTTTTATATTTTATGATACTTTTTTTTACGAGTTTTACTTATTTTTTTATTTGTTTGCTATCAAAACTATAAAGAACTTGACTACTTGGTGGTTTTTAAATTATAACTAAATACACAACTAAATGATGATAATAATGATTATTTTGGATGATGATGAGTATAAAATTATTAACACCAAAAACAAAAGGAAGACGAGAAAAAATCGGAGGTATATATTTATTACAGCAAAATATAGAAATGAAAAATAAATTACCCATAAATGACATTAATGAATGATTAACTATTTGAAATATTGGCCAAAAGCAAATTTTTGTAAACTTGTTATTCGCCTCTTTTTGCAAAAATTTATGGAATTGAGGTTTTTTAAACTTAAGGCTTTTTTTCAAAAACGATATTGAAAACAATTAATTATTCTTTTGAAATATCATTTGTTAAAAATATGACAAAATTAAAGTTTAGAATTATTATTCACTTTTTACCCTCCTCCAACACATGTGGTGAAGAGGGTGTATTAAGTTTGTCATTTCATGTGTGACGCTAAAAAGAAATCATCTAAGACCCCATAATGGATATATATTCTTCCATAACATCAAAATCTGTGTTAGCTATAATCTGTTGTCTGTTGTTGGCATAATCACATTCAACATAATTGATTGATAGACCGATATCTGAGTAGATTTTTCGTTGAATTTTCAATTAAAAATTGACAAATTATAATTAAAATTTCTCCAAAATATTAAGTTGTATTAACTTCTTTAGCATTTCAAATATGATCAAAATCGGTTCAGCATCTAAAGAAAATTAAGTTGATTTAGATATTTCTGTCTGCCTCACATCCACAATAATTGACAAAGCTTAAAGAAATTTGCCCTGAGTACTCTTTAATGTCCTGAAAACTCAATTTAAGTCGACAAATTAGAATGAAAATTTTCCATAATATTCAGTTTTATGTACTTCATTACCATTCCAAAGATGATCAATATCGGTTCAGCATCAAAAGAAAATTGAATCCATTTAGCTGTGTCCTTCTGTGTTGCTGTCTGCCTGTTATTGGTACGCTCACATCCACAATTACTGAGAGAGCTCAATGAAATTGGACCTAAGTATCTGTTATAGTCCTGAGAAGTTTCCCATTTAAAATCAGTAAAATCGGTTTAGTATATTACAATATATTGACCGACATCTGAGTCAACCTCCAAATTTAAGCGAAGAACTTTATAAATATTTTTTATATACAAGCGAAAAACTTTCATAAAGTTGTCAATTAAAAATCAAAAAAATTTAATGGAATCTTTTCCATAATATTCAGTTAAATGTACTTTATTACCGTTACAAAAATTATCAAAATCGATTCAGTAGAAAAAAAGTTATAGCCAGAGATATAAATAATTTCATTAAGTGTTCCTCTGTGTTATTCAAGAGCAACAAAGTAATGTATACATTTGTGAGTGTATGTGTGAGTGTGTATGTAGGAAACATAACATATTTACTTCACACGCATTTGTGGTGGAGGGTATGGAAAATTCGAATATAGAATTCTTTCATGTTCTGAAATTTTATTATAAATTAATTCTGTTGAAAAAATATCAATCAAATATTAAAAAAAAAACAACAACAACATCAACAAAAATAATAATCAAATATTTTATCATCACTGTGTTTTCACTTGTCAGTGATTTTTGGTTTCATTTTTTTTTGAAAATATTAAAGTTTATTAAACTTTTCAACAACTTTTTCTTTTATTTTGTTAGAAATAACAATATTTTGTGATTTAAAACGAGTTGTTGTTGTTCTTGTTGTTGAAATAATTTTTTCGTCGATTTTATTGTTGCTGTTTTTTTGTCGAAAAATATCAAAGTTTAAATTTTGTATTTTATTGTTTTATTTTTATATTTTGTTGTTGTTTTAAAGTTGGTTGCCTAGTTTTGCATCACTATTGTTGTTGTTGTTGTCTTTTCTATCTATTATTTTTGTTATTAAACGGTTTTATTTTTGAAGTACAATATTTTTTAAAGGAATTAAATCATTTTGATCCAATTTTTAAAAATTTCACTTTTCAATAAATTTTTAATATGGAGTGAGATCGAAAATGACATCAAACTGTTTCCGGAACCAGATGAAATTCAAAACAATTACGAAACGGTTACCAAAAGTGCTTCAAAATTTCATTATAACTAATTAAAATTGTAATTAAATCAAATAAAGAAAAATTCAAACTGTAATTTAAGTATCTACGTTTTTATTTTTATATATGTTTGTTAAGAATGTTTCGCTCTCACTTCTAATAAAAGAAATCTCAGATAAATCTAGAATTTATTGAATTGCATTTTCAATATATTTAGAGAAAATTTTCGATAAATCTCCCATTGAGAGAAAATTTTCGATAAATCTCCCATTTAGAGAAAATTTTCGATAAATCTCCCATTTAGAGAAAATTTTCGATAAATCTCCGATTTAGAGAAAATTTTCGATAAATCTCCGATTTAGAGAAAATTTTCGATAAATCTCCGATTTAGAGAAAATTTTCGATAAATCTCCGATTTAGAGAAAATTTTCGATAAATCTCCGATTTAGAGAAAATTTTCGATAAATCTCCGATTTAGAGAAAATTTTCGATAAATCTCCGATTTAGAGAAAATTTTCGATAAATCTCCGATTTAGAGAAAATTTTCGATAAATCTCCGATTTAGAGAAAATTTTCGATAAATCTCCGATTTAGAGAAAATTTTCGATAAATCTCCGATTTAGAGAAAATTTTCGATAAATCTCCGATTTAGAGAAAATTTTCGATAAATCTCCGATTTAGAGAAAATTTTCGATAAATCTCCGATTTAGAGAAAATTTTCGATAAATCTCCGATTTAGAGAAAATTTTCGATAAATCTTCTATTTAGAGAAAATTTGAGATGACTTCTGTGTCTCCATTTCAATATATTTCTGATCTTGAAGTTTTAATTCTAGAATAATGTTTCCACATTTTCAAACTTCTGTTAAATGTTGAAAATTGAAAAATTTTATTATTGCAAACAAAAGCCCAACAGTAACAACATTCACATACATACACAAACAGACACATACTAACAAACAATAAAGAAAACAAAAATAAAGGTTGGGCTGACTATTTGGCTGGTGCTAAACTGACTGTCAGGCTGATTTGACTGTCTAACTGAATGAGTTGCTGCCAGATTCTGCTGATTTTACAGCATTTACACACAACAACACACATATATAGTAACTTACATAATTTTATTGGACTTGACTATTAGACTGACTAAAAACTATATTTTCATTCATTTATTCGGTCGGTTAAAGTTATTGTATTCTATTTTTATGGAGCACAATGATGTGGTTAGTGGCGGTAATTTTGGTTTTGTAGCTTCACTGTGAGTATGTGTGTGTGTGTAAATGTATGGGTGAGTGTCTCTGTGTGTTGGTGGTCCAACCCAAATTTGGCTAATAAACGGGTTTTACAAATTCACACAAAAAAGCACCAAAAATCCAAAAAGTTAACAAAAATAAAAAACTTTTGCACTTTCAATTTTTAAATGCTGCCATGGTTTTTGGACAACCAAAAATATATATAAAGAGATAGATAGACAGACAGACAGACGAATGGACAGACAGATATCTAGGCTGGTTGCCTTAAATCAACAGCATGTGCAGAATTACTGCACTTTTTATTGTTGTTATTTACTGCTTCTGCTGCACTTCTCTAATTTTACCTATTTTTTTAGTGGTACTTCTCCACATTTATAGCAATCGAGTCTAGTGCAGTTTAATAGGTTGGAGATTAAATTATTTTAAATTTATTTTCAGTTTTTATTTTCAGCTTTTTTTATATATTTTTGGGTATTTTATGCAATATATTTATTATTATTTGTTGGTTACGAGTTTTTCCTGCTCATTGCCATTGTGAAAAGGTCAAATGTCAATATGATTTTAAATGCAACATGTACTTTAATAACACACACACACAAACAAATAAACATAGTTACAAATACCTACAAACAAGAACCGAAATATTACCATAAACTGTTAAAGAGGATGACGTTTTATATTTTCATTATTTTTTTATTTTTTCAAATTTAATTTTATCTCTCTAAAATTTGAACAAAATAAAATATATTTTATTTTTCAATAGTATAGGTGTGTGTGTGTGTGCATCTGTATATTACATGTAGAACTTGTATCTGGTTCACAGAAAAACATGTTTTTTTTTTCTTTTTTTGCAAAAATAACACACCCAATGTGAAATAATAAAAATAATAAAATTATTCTCGAGTTGTTGTAATGAAACTGAAAATTTTTACAACAAACATAATTAAAGTTTATGCTGCGATATCCACCACATGAGTTTAATTCGACAGAAATGAAAAAACATATGTCGACGAGATTTTTTTATAATTCTTTTTTTAAGTTTAAACGTCATTTGTTCACATGCAATGAGTGACACTACAATAGCAAACGTTTATATAAAAAAGTATTAAATATGTGTGTAAATATGATTGATCTATGACTAACAATTTGGTGGGAAAATTTTATCAAATTTGTAATTAGAGATTTAATAGTCAATTTTTATTTTTAATTTTATAAAAGTATATGAAAATTATATATAAATAGGAGATTAATCGATAATTTTCTCTAAATAAAGGATATAGCGAATATTTTCTCTAAATTTGAGATTTATCGAAAATTTTCTCTAAATAGGAGATTTATCGAAAATTTTCTCTAAATCGGAGGTTTATCGAATTTTTTCTTTAAATAGAAGATTTATCGAATTTTTTCTTTAAATAGAAGATTTATCGAAAATTTTCTCTAAATAGGAGATTTATCGAAAATTTTCTCTAAATACGATTTTTACGAAAATTTTCTCTAAATACGATTTTTATCGAAAATTTTCTCTAAATAGGAGATTTATCGAAAATTTTCTCTAAATAGGAGATTTATCGAAAATTTTCTCTAAATAGGAGATTTATCGAAAATTTTCTCTAAATAGGAGATTTATCGAAAATTTTCTCTAAATAGGAGATTTATCGAAAATTTTCTCTAAATAGGAGATTTATCGAAAATTTTCTCTAAATAGGAGATTTATCGAAAATTTTCTCTAAATAGGATTTTATCGAAAATTTTCTCTAAATAGGAGATTTATCGACAATTTTTTCTAAGTAGAAGATTTATCGAAAATTTATCATAAATTAGAGTCTTATCGCAAATTTGTCACGAATGTTTGTCTTTAATTTAAATAACTTTAATAAAATAATGATAAAGTATCAAAATTTATGGCTTTTTTGGTGCCCAGTCAGATTAAATGGTTGTCAGTCAGACAACATCAATTTTTATCGTCATATTTTTACTAAATCTTATTCACATATTCACCTTCAATTTTGAAATTTTAATCTCAATAAATAAAAAACATTAAAATCTAAACCACAAAACCCAAAAATAATAAAAATCTAATCAGTGAAGATAAATCTTAACATTTAATGGTGAATAAACGTTATTTAAAATTCAAATTTTAATTCAAATCAATTTTAAGATTTTTAGATTTTTTCTTCTTTGATTTTGTTTGTTTGAGTTACATTTGGCGTTTTGAAATCGGTCAAAATTGTTTTATCTTAAAATATCGTTAACGAAAGAAGAGGAGTTGAAGATCATAAAATTATTATTATTTTTGAAATTAAATTATAAAACAGATCAAATGTATTAATTTGTAATAGTGATTCTAAAGGTCTGGAATTAGCGTTAAAATCGATATATTAAAATAATAATTGATATATTTTTTTGAAGTGGGTGGAAGTTTATATGTCATGAAAAAGGTTGGTATCTCAAAATTTGATAAGAAAACATAAAAGTGCACTCAAATGATCAGTCTCGAATAATCATGAAAAATCGTCTAAAATTTTTATTTGAATTAAAAAAAAAGTTTTTATGTAAATATCGATTTCATTAAGTTTATTTTAGTCCAAATAACTAAATATTTCAGTTATTTAAGCCTCTTTTACTGTTGGAGGTGAAGGATTTACTTCGTAATTCCATAAAGAATCCAAGAATCATACACTGAACCGAAACAAAGGTAGTAAATATAAGGGAAAAGTTTGTAGAATTGATGAAAACTATCTTGAATATCAGCCAACGTAATCTTTATTCGTCATAATGAGAATTTTCTTTAATTTTTCGAAAATTATTCAATTTAACGAAAAATTGTCAATATGACTATATGAATTCGTTAATAAAAATTTGGTTAATTTGAATAAATATTATTCAATTTGAATAATAAATTATTTAAATTGACAAAAATAAATTCTTTACATTAATGAATATTATTCAATTTTACTATCATATTTAAGTTAAATTTACGAAATTTTAGTTGAATTAAAGAAACAACTACATTAAATTGTTGTAATAAATTAATACATAAAATATTTAGAACCAAATATTCATTATAGAATATCCAAAGAACTATAACAGCGGGAATTTTTTCAAATTTGGTCCCAATTAGAAAAAAGATTATTTGACGAAAAAAATAGTTAAATTAACAAAAATTTTATTCAAATTAACTTCATTTAACTTACGATGCTTTACTGCCACTTTTACTAAATATCATATTTTTGGTTCAGTGAAGAACTCAATGAGATCATTTAGATATGTACATGCGTCCGTCTGTCTGATGTTATATGTGAGCTTCTTTAATAGGAGCTCCGAGAAATAATGAACAAATTTCTCGAATTTGAATGAAATCTTTCAACGTTCGGGAGGATATTTTATGTTGACCATATGAAATAATAGAGCTGACATAACCAATTTCGTCAATCAATACATTGGTAGCCATATGGGAGCTATAAAATGTTATGGACTGAGAAATTTATGATTTGATAATTGGAGGCGAAAAACAATGAACCGATCCTCGTCAAATTTGGAAGTTTTTGAATTATACAAGACATTAGTCAAATTTCGATGAAATCGTTTAACGTTTTATGAACCAAAAAAAAAATTGAAAAAAGATATTGATGTCATAAACAAATTTTCCCGTTTTCCCAAAATGTGAGAAAAATAACAAAAATTTGGATTTTGGTCTATAGTTTTAAGAGTATCATTCAAGATACTGTTATATTATAATGTGTAGGACGTTAGCTCGGTCTATGCAGATGCTGTTGGGTCGGAAAGTTGCTGTAGTTCTATTTTGCTCTGAAGTTTTTCATCTGTCTTGTATATAATATTAAAAAGAGTAATTCCTTTTAAGTTATTGTAATTTGTCAAGTCGCCTCTTTTCGGTAATTTAACGATGATGCCTTTCTTCTTCAATGGGGCATAATATCTTGCAACATTTTGAAAGTTGAACACTCAAACACGTCTGAGAAATCGAAATTACCGGATGGTTGTTTGTTTAGATTTTTAAATATTACTTTCTACATTTGTAGAACGATAACCCTACCAGATCTGCAATTATACTCATTAATAAGTAAAAATTTTATAGTCGGTCAAACCCAAATATTTAATATCCTACACAACATTGTTGATTGGAAATGTCTACGAACGACCGTCATATAATTTGCAATATTATTATGATACAAATATGTATGTGAAATTTATGCGTTCTAGAAGGAAGCTCTTCTGTAGGGTTATATGGGAATTACAAAATATGATGTACCAACCCTCGTTTAATTTCGCTCAATTGTTTTGGCTTATATTTGTCTCATATATGACTAAATAGTTTACAATACCCGGATATATATATATATATATATATATATATATATATATATATATATATATATATATATATATATATATATATATATATATATATATATATATATATATATATATATATATATATATATCCGGGTATTGTAAACTATATATATATATATATATATATATATATATATATATATATATATATGTATGCGATTTATGAGTTTCAAATTGATATTTGGAAGTGTGGTTATATGGGGCTTATGAGAAATAATGAACTGATCCTCGTATAATTTTACACATCGTTTTAGAATGAATTAAGACTTAGATTAGCAAAATTTCATTAAAATTGTTTTACATTAAAGAATTTTATGGGCTAAAAACCCTATTCCGTGGGGACATTTGTATGGGACGTATATGAAATAATAGATCGATCATAATTAATTTCAATAGGCAACATCCTTGGACCAAAATAATAGTACATGCCAAATGTCATCAAGATATCTTTTCGAATAATCTTAATTTGTTCGGCTGGACGGACGAACATTCATGATTAAATCGACTGATTTCAAACATTCAAAATTTAACTGAGAGAAAAATAAGAAGTTAGAACCCAGTTCGTAAATTATTATAACCTCAAATCCAAAGAAAAATACTTTTTTTCAATAATACCTAAAATCACTTTAAAAAGTCACTCCTCTTAATACTTTCAACACTTAGAACGTTAATTAAAATTCCTTAACCTCATTTCATTAAAATCAAATTTTTCTTTTCTTCGCCAGCCCACAAACATTTTTAATTAAAATTCCCTTAAAAAAAACTCCTTTTTACCATTTATAACATTTTTTCGAAATTTTACTTAATCAAGCTTTAATGTTATAAATTCGTTAATTAATTAATAAATTTATAATAGATTTCATTATTTTTTTGAAAAAGACCATTAATTTTATAAATTAAATAATTTTTTTTTAATTTTTTATTGAATAAAACTTATTTCACCTTTTTTATCTGAAAACACGGCGGCCAATTTGAATTGTGTTGATTAACGAGTTCACAAAAAAATAATAATAGAAAAAATAATATTTTTATCTTAATTTATGCACATTTTAAATTAGAACAAATTGCCTTTTTTATAAAAGTGTAACAAAACAAAAAAATTTTGGTCTTAATGCAGGTTGAGGTTTGAAAAGAAATATCTTTTTAAAAAAAATACTTTAGATTAATTACAGCTTTTTTCTTGGTTGGAATTAAGATTTGTGCTTTTAAGTCGAAATCATGTTAGAGTTTATCTAAAGAAAAAATTTCATTTAAATACAAATTGTTTCTCAACAAGTTGGAAAAAAATGAGTTTCTATGATTCCTTGACATTTTATTTACATAATAAAATAAAATATTTTATTTATTTAAATTAATAAATTAAATGGAAACAAAAATTCCCCATCAATCAATGATAAATAGGGCACTTTTTCCCTTTCTTAATTTGTATTTTTAATGTTGTAATATTTTTTTAAATTTTTGAATTTTTTTTTAAATCTTTATTTAATTGAAATAAATCTTTGATTATGTTATAATTTCAAAGTTTTATGATCCAAAATAATTTTTTCCCCTTATTTCATTTGGAAATCGAAGAAGAACCTCTCAGATCTATTGGAAGTGAAAAATTTAGATATTTCAGTTTCGAACACATTAATCGTAAACGATGGTTAAGAAAGGAATTTCGTTAAAAATCTTTCTTTCGTTTCGAAATTAGTCTAAATTTTTTATCAATATATCGGTATTAAACCGATATCTGAGAAATTTGCTTTAATATTACGTTTTATAAGCTTAAACTCCGTTTTGGGGAGAAGATCGAATAAAGTTTAATGCTTGATCAACTTTGACGAGAGTTGAAGCTAAATACAAACGTGTTTCCATGACCATGAATTTTGTCAGACTTCTTAATGCTGAGCATTAAAACCTCTAGAGATTTCTAGCAGGACTATAGCACCCTATCTGATCTGGGACATACTCTATTAAAAGTAAGATTATTCATGCAGGTTGTGTCTTATAACTTCTGAGTTATTCCAGACAAATTTAATTTAATTTATTTTTGTTTTGTTTTCAGTTGATTTTAGTTAGCGGGGTCAACATAGGTCCTAAGCTTCTTAAAAAAAATATTTACCAGATTCTCTATGAAAAAATTCACTAATCTGATGTTAATCTGAAGTTTAAAATTATCCTTTTTATAGGAAAATATTAACGAGAACAAACGAAAACTAAACTCGGATGTACTTGGACTCAGTCAATTTTTTTTGTTAAGTTCTCAAATCGAAAAGGTTGCAGATATAAGTAAACGTCCAAAAAATCAGTTTCTGTTGGACGGCTCTTACAATGACTGGGTGATAATTTCAATGAATAAAGTAAATGTTTAGGTATTTCCGCATGGAAAAGAGAGAATTTTTTAATTCATATATGATACATATATATCATATTGAAATTTGATTTCTTCATTAATCCCTCTTGGAAACATATGGCTTCCACTAAGCATCTTCACTTTATTCGGTTTGCTGTAGTTATTTTTTACGTCTTACCATGTGGAATTACGTTGTGTTAGATCTTGGAGTATCGAACGTCTTTAGGAGTTTCTTAGCCGACCACGTCCAAGCTTTTGCGTGTTGGCGTTTGATTCTAACCAGTTTTCACTTCCATGATATAGTGTCGATTTTACATATGCGCTGAATATTATGAGTTTTGTTTGCAATTTAGATTGTGGTCGTCCAAACGCTTTATTGAGACTGCTGTTTACATGTATATCTGCACAGCCATAGATAACATTTCACGCGCAGATGGCAGAATCTAACTACGTATTCGACTTGTTGCCCTTGCTACATGACTCTCATGCTTTGGTTTTCTTGATATTTATCTGAAGTCTATCTCAAATCAGTTGTTCCAATCTTTGTGCTAATAATGCTTGAATGTTGGATATTATGTGCTAGAGTTGATAAATGTCGCATTATCGAAATCCTTTTATTAACTTGAGAACCTTTTTAATTCTTTGAAAATACTTCGCTCATTATATTATCCAGCAAGATGGTGCACAACTGATAAAATATGGAGGAGACTCGTTTTACTTTAGAACTTATTTGAAATTGCCTTTGTGACATCCCCGTTCATAGCTCTGATGACTCGTAATATTTTCTAGAGTACTACTTTTCTTCTCAATATTTTTAATATGGCAGTTCGCGATTCCTGATGAAGTTGAAGGCTTTCTAAAAATCTATGGACAGTATGACAGTATGGCTTGCTCTACGCAGCTCCTGTTCGGTAGAAAATCTGCCTGTTCGTCTCTTAGGTTTCTCATTATTTCCCAGTATAATAATTGCCAGTATCTTGATCTTGTATATGGTGTTAAGCTGAGTAATTCCTCTCCAGCTATTATACTTTTCATGATTATTAAATATCTCATACGAAACAATGAAGATCGGTTGTAATGATCATTATCTTTTTGGTGAGATCTAAACGAACAAAACTAACAAGCCCAATTATTTATTATTCATCAATAAATTGTTTGATTTTTAAAATGTTTGTTTAAGTCCAATTTAGTAGAAAATCATATGTAAATTTTTTAATCATTAAATAATAACATTATTTTAGGTGAACCACAACTCTGGTCCATGTAAACATTTAATTTATTAAATTCAAATCGATTGTATGCAATAAATATTCTCTAACTGAAATCACAAAATAAACACAAAACAGTTAACACCTTTCCATTGTTAACGATCTTGAACTCTCATATTTGAATTTTTTTCTAAAACTGATCTAAAATCTATAAAAAAAAAAAAAAATATTTTCAATATAAAATTTATAATTAAAAATAATACAAAACACACTTAATATGTTAAAGTTAAGCAACAACAACAACAAAATTAAAAAAAAACTACAACAAAATAAAACATAAAAATATTAAGAACAACAAATGCAAAACAAAATGCGATCATAAAGTACGTTTTTCAAAAAAAAAAAAAAAAAAAACATTCCCTCTTTGGAGTCATAAACTAAAGTTGTTGTTATTGGGTCGTAAATATATGACAGAACTTGTTTTCATAATAAGAAGTGATATCGAAAAAATCTTAACACACCTTTTGTTTCAAACTTTCAAACCAAAAATTAATTGATATTTTTTCATGATCAAGTTAACTTTGTAAAACATGTCAGTTATTGTCTTTAATGTGCAACAAATGAATACATCGTTAATCTGACCATAATGAGTGACCAGAAAAAATGCGTACTTAAATTAATAAATATTTTCCACAAAACCTAACTTGATCCTCTAAGAAGTTGGTCAAGCATTTTGCCTTAATGTATCCAATGTTACTAAACAGTGCCGGAGAACTCAGTACTCGAATTACTTCCTACGAGAAGTTAACAGGTCTTAAAACATGCAAGACTAAAAAAGTTCCTGACAGGAACTTTACAAAAAATTTTAAAGCCAAAAACAGAGACGGAAATTTAAGTCAAGTTTTGTAAAACATATTCTTGCTGCATAATGAATCGTATGTTCGGGCAGGTCTTTCAAAACTTCCTGGTATAAATTTTTTTGTTGCCGATGCTCGATGGATTGTTGAATAAATGTTTAGGACCTAAAAACTCTCAACATTTTCCAAAAAGTTCTTGATATGGCAAACAGTATGCAATTGCGGCAAAAGAGCCCAATTATTTGTTACAACGGGTTCATGTTTACAATAAAGCTGCTTCCATTCAGAGGCCTTTATAATGTGTCTACTTATTTAAGGCCTGGTAAACAAGCCCTTGAGTGCAAAATAATGGATCTACAGCAAGTGAAGAGATATTAAGCTGTTAAAAGAGAATTGAAGAGCAGTCTAAAAGACTGGTAGATTTCAAACAATGATGGACTACGTTATAGGAAGGGTTTCCGAAAAATTTTCAAAATTTCGTCATAAGTGATTAAAACTACTAAAATTGTTTGTAAATTGTAATAATAATTTCTAACAAATAAAAATATATATGTATGTTCAGAATTTTTTGATTGCACTCCCTACATTTATACCTCCAAATATACCGATATTTTATAAGTTTATTTATTAATAATTTTTTAAAACTTAAAAAAAAAACTGCTCGATATTTTGTATTCAAATAATGAACAGTGACACTTTGTTGTTGTTGCTGTTGTTGTTGTTGTTTTTTTTTTTTTGTAAACAACAAATCCAAAAACTGTTAAATGTTGGCAACAACATTTTATTTATAACAAAAATTATGTTCATTCATTCTCTTGAAATTGAAAAAAATCTAAAATTCATTCACTAACAAAAACGCATTTTACAGCTTTTTTATTCAAAAACACTTTTATTTAAGATTTTACAGCATTTTTTTTGTTGTCTTCTTTATTTATTGTTGTCAGTGTTGTTTTTTATTATGCATAAATATTCGTCGTAAATGGAGAAGGACAGTTAGTCAGTTAGTCGGTCTATTACATATGTTGTAGATCGCCCACGCGACCAACTTAAATATTCAAATGTCTATTTGGTTGGGTTTTTCTTGCTTTTGAAGCCTAAAAAGAGTTAAAATCATCTACATTTAGACAAAACCATAACCAAAGTTTTGCTTTTCTGTTGTTGTTATTGGTGTCTATTTTAGACTTTGCATTTATAGTCTCAGCTGCTGCATGTTAAATGTTTTTACAGACATATAAAGGTATTTAATTGGGACATTTAAAAATCGAATTTTTACTGAAAAAATCGGATTTTTAGAGAAATTTTTCGAGAAAATTTAGAGAAAATTTTCGATAAATCTCTTATTTCGAGGAAATTTTCGATAAATCTCCTATTTCGAGGAAATTTTCGATAAATCTCCTATTTCGAGGAAATTTTCGATAAATCTCCTATTTCGAGGAAATTTTCGATAAATCTCCTATTTCGAGGAAATTTACGATAAATCTCCTATTTCCAGGAAATTTTCTATAAATCTCCTATTTCGAGGAAATTTTCGATAAATCTCCTATTTCGAGGAAATTTTCGATTAATCTCCTATTTCCAGGAAATTTTCGATAAATCTCCTATTTCGAGGAATTTTTCCATAAATCTCCTATTTCCAGGAAATTTTCGATAAATCTCCTATTTCGAGGAATTTTTCGATTAATCTCCTATTTCCAGGAAATTTTCGATAAATCTCCTATTTCGAGGAATTTTTCCATAAATCTCCTATTTAGAGAAAATTTTCGATAAATCTCCTATTTATAGAAAATTTTCGATAAATCTCCTATTTAGAGAAAATTTTCGATAAATCTCCTATTTAGAGAAAATTTTCGATAAATCTCCTATTTAGAGAAAATTTTCGATAAATCTCCTATTTAGAGAATATTTTCGATAAATCTCCTATTTAGAGAATATTTTCGATAAATCTCCTATTTAGAGCAAAATTTTCGATAAATCTCCCATTTAGAGAAAATTTTCGATAAATCTCCCATTTAGAGAAAATTTCGATAAATCTCCTATTTAGAGAAAATTTTCGATAAATCTTCTATTTAAAGATAATTTTCGATAAATCTTCTATTTAAAGATAATTTTCGATAATATTTTTAATGTAAATTTTTTCGAAAAACGATTTAATACCTTTAAAAAATTATTCTTTTTGGCTTTTAAGGTTGTTTGGTTTAGTGCAAATGAATATACTTCGTCCAAGTATATATTAAGAGTACAATATTCACCAAACCAATTTGAAGCACTCACACATAGAGTTTTGTTAGGAAAAAATAACATTATAGATTTTTTTATTCATTCTGTTCAAATTTAGCTGTTATAGCTTAAGGCTGGTTAACTAGTTAGTCTTGTGATTTTATTTAAAATGTTGTTTAGATTTCAGTACCCGAGAGTATCAGATTTTTTAATAGACTTCTGATATTCATTTTGCATTTAACTCAAGCAGCTGTAAAAACGCAGAAAAGTCGTAGTAGTTTTTAGAGGTAGAGTAAACGGGAAATAGCAGCCAGTAATTGTAGCAGCCGAAACTCATAGAAAAACTTACGAAATTTATTTTGTTATGAATAGAAAAACAACCAACACCATCATTTTCAAGTGTCATTGAGACTGGTTTAGGCGCCACAGCAAACGCTCTCTTGTTGGACTCTCTGTCACACTGTTTTAAAGCTTTTGCGAATTAAAGTATGAGCTCGTTTAAGTTTTTACTTAAAATTAAGCAAAAAATAGAAAAAGAACTAAATATAGAACAAAATTATGTTTTTTTTTTTTTTGCTCTTAACGTTTTTTTTTTCTTTGTCATCTTGTGGTTTCAACATTTGCATAAAATGTTACCACAATTTGTAGTTTTTTCAGCTTATTTTTTGTTATTTTTATAAATTTGTAGTTATTTGTATGCCATAGTGGCGTTACAACCTTAATAAATACAAAATTTTATTCAATGCAATTATATTGTTATTTACAGAGAAAAGAAATAGATTTGTTCTGCAATAAGGAATGAGATCAAAAAATTCTTAACATTGCACATACATTTACAATTTACAAAAAAATGTTGTTTTAATCCCAGGTAAAGAAATTACGAGCATTTATCGAAAACCCTTTAACTTAAGTTTTTTATAGTGCTTTGTGACACTTTGCTCGAACAGGTAGTTTAAAGACTACCACTTTGGACACCTTTTTGTGCTTTTCAAGTCTCTTTTAACAAGAGCTAAATATTTCTCCACTGGACTTATCCAGGGGTAGATTGGAGGATTTGTCTTTGGTGGTACAAATACCACATGTACCAATAAAGGGCTTGTTTCCCATAGTGACAGGATGCCATGTCAGGTCAAAAATAAACGTACACATGAATGGGTCCACAGTTTTGTGTAAACATTCCTTGATGAAAATTTTCGGTATATTTAGCGCCCGTTATAAATAAGGATTTGCTTCCTTTGCTGCAACTGCATAATGGATTTCATATCAAGAACTTTTTGGGATATTTTTAACTTTTCTTCAGCGCGAGCATGAGAAACATAAAAATTTTAATCAGGAAGTTATAAAAAATAAAAAAGGACATTCAAAATAATTAACTTTTTATTGAATTTGCTACAGAATCCAGATAATATTTTAGGATTTTTTTTGACTCGTAGCCAAGTTCAAAAAACTTACATAACCTTTCCAAAAATGGTTCAAAATTTTACTTTGCTCTAATTATCTCTGAAACTATAGAATTTATCTCACACATGTAAGCCTATTTTTGATAGATAATTAAAAGGACAATATTTTTATAATCAATTCAAAAATAAATTTTTGGCGATTTAAAAAAAATCGTCATACCCGAGGTGACCAACCTTGGAGATCCATTTTCCGACTCCAGGACCCACTAGAAATACGTTCTTCTACAGAACAATTTTAAAACACATCAAAAATGTCCATGTGTAAGTTTGGAACAGTTAAATAAAAACTTATCAATAGTTTCAAAGTTACTGAATTTCTTTTATAAAGGGGTTTGGGACCACTGTGCAATATATTCATTTGTTTAACATTAAACATAATAACGGACACAAATGTAACTTGATAAAAATAATCAAACAATACATCGTTTAAGAGTTTAAATGAAACATTTATGTTAAGAATTTTTCGATCTTACTCCTTAGCTTGTTGTAGTTTTATATCTCTCAGTTTGTATTACAATTTATTTAGTCCGAGGGTTGATAATTTACTGACTTTGTAAATAATAATTCAAATAAAATATAAAACTTATAATAAACAAGTGAGAATGCCATATTCGGCAATGCCGAATCGTTAGTACCCTCCACCACAAACGTAAACAATATATAAAAGTTTAATGAGTCATAGAATAAGTTATATTTTTGGCTCTAACTTTTTTCTACTGAGCCGATTCTGATGATTTTTGGAACGGTAATGAAGTACATATATCTTCATTATAATTTGTCAATTTATAATTGACAATTTTACAAAAGTTTTTTGCTTGAACTAAGAGGTTGTCTCAGATATCTTTTATCTTTTAATATACTGAACCTATATCCCTGATTTTAAATAGGCAACTTTTACGGACTATAACAACAACTTGGGACAAACTTCATAGTTAAATCGACTCGATTTTGATCTGATGCGGTCTGAGACGATTCCTTCTAAGCGTTACACACAGAATGTCAAAGCTAATTTAACCTCATCACCACTTGTGGTGGTGGAGGGTATAAAAATAATTTTATTATTAATTTTGTGTGGTAAAATAGTTTCATTTGTGTAATAAAGTTAAATCTTGTTTATGGCTAAATTGAAAGTAATAATTATATTTAACTCACCTTATTAGTAGTTTTTATTTCATTTTATTTTCTTCTTTTTTCTTTAAACACAATAAAAATTCCATTTAATGAAATATTTATGGTCGTAACACCAAAATAATAGAAATAATAATAAACAGTCGATTATAATTATTTTATTTCATTTTAAGTTAAATTAAATTTACATACTATAATTTGTTAATTGTAGACAGTTTATCAGATTATCAAAAAAACAGTTTAGAATTTCATGAAAATCATGTATATTTCTTAGCGATAAATATATCATGGGAATAATTGCTATAAATTAATGTTGTTTGAAAAAGAAAATTATTATTTAACTAAATCAAAAAGAGCTTAAATAAGTCACAGTGTTTCCTAATAGATTTTTTTGCAAAAAAAATTTGTAATATAATTATAAAATTTCACATGTTTAAAGCGGAGGTGCTTAAACGTTAATATGGTTTTAAAAAACAGTAATCTATCTGGTCATAGGCATGGTTGGTGGTCTTTAAATTTACGCCTGATTTAAGGGGAAAAATGTCATGAGTTCATCCGGATTTAGTTTACACATTTTTTTGTTAAGATTTTTTATAAAACAATACAGAAATTGTAAAGTTCACAATAAAACAACGAGAAAGGAAATATCCAACTTTTAAGCTTAATTTTTTAGAGATTTGTAAGGACTATAATTAAACAAAATTTGTTTGTCTCCATTCATAATTGAATTTTTGGTAAATTAAAAAGAAAATGAACTTTTGCGAGGTGGCCAACTTTGGAGGGCTAACGACTAACCGTCTAACCATCATCAGCCTTGTGCTCCTCCAAATCAACTTAAAAGTTCCTCAACTATAAACATGCGAAATTTAATTTTAATACATCATACGGTTTAATAATTACAGAATTATTTCCAGAAATAATCGATTTGGAAACACTGTGTGACGTAAATTTAATTTTAAACAGCCAAAAGTGTATTAAAAGAACAATAAGTTTTAATCAGTGGTTACTTAAGTCTTTTTATATTGGTCTTTGAATAAATCTCTTTTTAGGAAAATAACATTAATTTGTGATCCCATCAATTTGGCATAAAGTATCGTTTTTTGTCAATAGATTTCACCAAAATTTCAAATTTTTTATCGAAACTCGGATTTTTAGAAGAAAATATACGCTTACAAAACAATGTTTCTATAATTATTTTCCATTTATGATAAACACTTTATTTGGTGATCATTTAATTTTTTAAGAAAGTTTAATTTTATTAAGAAATATTTAAAATAATATTGAAATGGATTATAATTTTTTAAATAAAGCTTATATTTAGAAAATGACGTTAATTTGTGTTTACTGGATTTAATATCAATATTCTTGTTTTATCTTTTATCTTAAAATTTTTTGGTGTAACAGTTGTTTATTGAAATGTAAATCTGTGATAAACTTATATTTCTAGTCGTTAAGTGTTAAAACCTCGATTAACTTTATCAGAATTTCAAAACGACTTAATTGGTTTCCAACCAAAAAATAACCCTCAATTCTTTAAAGTGGAAACGGAGGAAAATAGCAAAAATACTAGTTCTTTGATTTAATTTTGCAAAAAATAAGCTAAAATTGTTAAAGCAAAATTAAATCTTTTTCACATTAATACCCTGAATTTCTTTGTAGTTGGAATTTAAGCTAAAATAGCAATAGACAACAACCCCCACAAAATGCTAAAACACCATAATGACCATTGGCGAGGGAGTTATTTTTTGAGTATGAAATTTGAATTAATGCGGAATGTTGATTTTCACTTACTTTTAATGTGATTTGGGAAATTGTAGGGTTGTGTGTGTGTTTTTCGGGGAAATTTTCTTGTCTTTATTTTATGATTTAAAAGTAATTAAAGATTTAAAGCTAAAATGCCAAAAGAGTTTGTTTATAGGTTAAGGGAAATACAGGGAAAACCTTTAAGGGTGACAGAATAGAGTAAAAGGGGCAAAATGTGAAAAGGGAGTTAATAGCGGAAAAAAGCAACCATAACACTCTGTATTAATAGCAGAAACATAATAACGAACTGCTAAAGTCACCTTTTATGCTCTTAAAAAGAAGTTGCAACAATTTTCATACTTTTAATGTTGGCAACACTAACACCAACACACAATAACGCCAATACAAAAGTTTACAACAACAACAAAAACTCCTACAATAGCATTAGCAACAACTAAAGAAATAACCAGCATGAAAAAGGTGCTTAAAATCTAATGCCATGAAAAAAAGAGAGAAAAGCTTTATGCGAAAAAAATTACAAAAATTTATGTTATTTTTTCAGTTACGGATCCTTTAATGGCTCTTTTTCAGTTGTTGGTGTTGTTTTTGAGTGTGTGTGTGTAAATGTGTGATATTTGTTGTTTTTTTTTTTGAAAAGTTTTTTTTTCACCGAAGTTGCTGTTGTTTTTTTGCAACAGTTGTTTTTATTATTGTTGTTGTTGTTGTTGCTATTATTGTTGTTTGGTGTTGTTATTATATGAAGAGCAAAAGATTTATTATGGTGTGAAGACCCTTCTTACTGGAGAGTTTTTAATTAAATTTTATGTTTTATTTTTTTCTTATTAAATCTCATACACAGATAAATAAACATAAATACAGATTTAACGCTCTTTATACTCTTAAGCAAATGAATAATGAATTTTTTGTTACATTTGCAACAATTTTTTTAAAGAAATAATTCTTCGCTAATAATTTAGATGTTCCCTTAAAATGATCTTTTTTGAGAAATCAACGATAATTTGTGTTCACAAAAAATTTTTCTTTAAACTAGATTTCTTTAGAATACCCAAAATGTCTAAATAACAATAATTAGTGATCATTAATACAAGCAATTTATAAAGATATACGAATTAAAATTGACTGTAGTTTATTTAAAAATGGGGTTATTTTAATAACGGTTATTTGTGATCACTTAATTTTTTCTTTGAAAAAATTTTTTTTAAGAAATATAAATAAAAATTAAATGAAATGTGGTATTTTTAAATGATGTTCGAACTATTATAATAACGATAATTCGTGATTTTATACCTTCCACAGAACACTGAAATTGATGTCAACTTTTTTAATAACGTAACGCATTTTTGAGACTTCCTGTTGAATTTTTTTGTTGCTGATGTTGATGAGGGAATGTTTACGAAATGTTTGGGTCCTAAACTTTTCTTCAGGCAAAATTTCCCAAAACGGTCTCAGTAAATACTCAAATTTACACCAATAAGGGCTTCATAATGCGTTTATTTTTTTGGTCTGGTTTGAAAAGAATAACAGTGTAGTATTTGCACCAAAAGAGGCAAGGCCAGTGGATAGATATTGGCCTCTTGTTAAAAGGAAATTGAAGAGCAGAAAAACGGTGTGATAGATTTAAAGCGAAGATGGACTGTCTGTTTCGGTTTTATTAGCATATATGTATTTCCTTATATTCGTCCGTCTATTGGTACGCTTGTTTTTTTACTAATGGTCGTAGGTCAATATTATTCCATATAGATTGGTATTTAAACCCAGCAAAATCGGCTCATTGGAAAAAATAAAAGATCGATACCTTAAACAGAAGATAAGTGGATTTTAACATAATTTCAAAACCTTCAAAATCAGATCGACAGACAAAAAGTCATATGCTAAAGAATGCAAAATTTTGATACACCGATTTTGTTGTGTATCAAAATTATCTTTTTCTAAAATTTAGCACATATATTTATTTTGATGTAATAATAAGGTCCATATAAATAGATTGTGCTACAGCTCTCATATTAGTTCCCTTTCAGAATATGGTTTTAAGCTTATTAAATAAATAAACATCAATTCTGTTGAAATTCGAAACAGTTACTATTCTATAAGACTTCAATATATGTTATTAATTAGACCAATCCCGGTTCATGTTTTGCTATAGTTCCCATATAACTCCTCTCCCCGGAAAACGGATTGGAACCAAATATGTTCATATTCATATAATCTTCTTAAATATAGACAAATTCCATTGAAATTCAGCCATTTATTTTAATATTTTCAATTTGTGTAACTAAATAATGCATATTGAATCGCATATTGACAATTCCTTCCATTAACATTATTATACCCTACACCACCATAGGTGTCCGTTACAAACATCTGATTTGTGTAGATGTTTGTAAAGGATGGAAAAAATAGTCCTATCATCACTTTTAAGTACACCGTTCGACTCAGAATCAATTTCGGAGTCAATTCAAGCATGTCCGTCCTTCCGTCCGTCTGGCTTTTCATGTAATGGTTGTTTGCAAAGTACTGGTTGCAGTTTTGGAGATATTTTAATGAAATTTGGCACGTGCTATTATTTTATCCGAAGGACGATGCCTATTGAAATTGATTATGATCGGTTCATTATTTCATATGAGTGCCATATAAATGATCCCCCCGAATGGAGTTTTGGTCCGTAAAATATAATACGATTTTAAGTAAATTGTGTAAAAATAAGTCTTCTTATATTTTAAAAGGATGTGTCAAATTATGGATGGATAGATCCTCCATTATTTCTTAAAGTTCCCATACAACCATCCCTCCAAATTTCACTTTGAAACTTATAAATCGCACATATACGTTGTTATTGTAAAAATATTTAGTCAAATTTAGCTAAATATAAACCAAAACCGATCTACCAAATTATACGAGGATCGGTTCATAATATTTTTCAACTCATATAAATCCATTTAAATTTTAGATACAAGTAAAATATAAGTCTTTTGCACACATAAGCATAAATAGGAAAATCAAATTATGCGAGGGCCGTTAATAAATTCTTCGTAGCAGTCATTTGGTGGCTTGATCGACTAGAATACATAGTATATGATATTAAAGGTACTTTTCATTTTACCACATTTTACTGTAGTTTTTACAGAGGCCTTTTTCCGGAATCGGTGTTTAGCTAATGAACGAATACTTCTGGTTTTCTGGTGCAATATCTTCCATTTTTTGGATAATGTAATAAAATTATGCTAAAAAATTTATTTATGTGTTTGTATTCTTGCATCAAATAAAAATCTGAGTCGATTTAGCAATGTCCGTCTATCTGTTGTAGGCACGCACACATTCACAATAATTGACAGAGTTCAATGAAATTCGGTCCGAATATTTGTTACAGTCCTGCGAAGTTTTCTATTTAAAACCGGTAAAATCGACAAATTTAATAAAGAATTTTCTTTCTTTTTCAGGGAAGTGTTCTCTCATGAGGTGACTTTTACGTTTTACGTTTCTTTAGCTCACGAATTTTACTCAAATTACGTTTAGTATAAAATACATACTATTTTTCATACTTTTATCAAAAAAAATTATATATATTTTTCTGCTAAAAGTGTATTTTAAGCATTAAAAGGCGACATTAATTTTTGTACATTATTTAAGGTGATTTTTATATGAATTTAACGAACAAAAATAAAATAATCGTAAAAATTATATTTTCTGAAGATAAAAATAAAAATTATGTTTGCAAAAGTTTATGCGAATGTAGATTAACGTAGAAATTCATTTATAAAATATTATTTTTGCGCAAAAAAAACACTTATGAATAATACAGATGACCTACAATTACATTAAATACTATTTCTCTACCAGCAGCAGTGCACAGTGGTCCCGAAAAGTTTTTTACATACATACATACATACATACATACATACATACATACATACATAAATACATATATATAACTGTGTAAAATACTGTGCAAATTTCCTAAGAGGGGACCAAGTTCCAGTTTACTTTTTGAAAGGTAGCATAATGTGTTTATATAAGTGTTTGGTATCGTTGGAAAGGTATTTACTTGAAAAATGATAATATATACCTAATAAAGTATCTTAGGTAAATATCTTTAATAAATTTATCAAAAAATTAAAATAAAGTTATTTTCGGCGCACTCTTGTAAGAAATATTGTAATATTTTTACAAAATAATTTCTTTAAAAGTTGAGATATTATTAAGAAATTTAAATATAATATAGACTACGTTGTTTTTAATCAAGGACCACAAAAATATTCCTCCTGTTTTATTCCAAAATAACCAAAATTTCAAGCAGGGGAAAACTCGTTTAAAAATTCCACTTTTTTGAGTTAATTGCTCATCCTGCTGTTATAAAAAATTTGGCCCATTACAGATTTCTTAAGTGGTTAGCTAACAAATGTAGCTATATAATCAAGATACCTTTTTGACGATTTTAGCTTTGACATGATTTTTCCTCCTTAAGAAACCCGAAAAAAATGTGAAAATTAACAAAACTCCGATAGGGCTTGCGGAGAAATTGTATCCCCTAATGTCCACGGATTTGCTGTGTATGTATTTTCATTAGAAATTAATTTAGAATTTGGAAAAAATTTTATAGTTCAGAAGGTAATAATTGATTTTTAAGTCAAAAAATGTTAGTACCTTTTTGAAAAAAAAAAAAAACGGAAAAGATCTCATTTTTTCTAAGTTTCTATTTCAAAATAATATATCCTTTAATTGAATCCATATAGTTATATGGTGCTTGCACAAACATTTTTAGAATTTTTACAAAATCCAGATAATATTTCTGAAATTTTTAGATCCGAATAGAGTCCATAAATTAAAAAAATAAAATTAAAACGAATTGCCTAAAAGTGGATAAACATTTTCTTTGGTCTAAATATCTCTTAAATTAAATGTATCCCACACATGTAAGCTTATTTTTGTAGAGAATTATAAGGATTATGTACATGGGAAATATTTTTCCCATCAAATCATGAATAAAATTTTGGAGATTTTTTAAAAAATTGTCCTAACCAACTTTGAGGATCCACTTTCCGAAACCAGGACTTATTAGAAGCATGTCCTTCAAGAAATTGATTGGAAAACCCTTTAAGAATGTCCAGGTGAAATTTTGTTCAAAATTATTAATTAGTTCTAAAGTTACAGAATTATTTCCAGAAAAGCATTTTGGGAGCACTGTACAGCAGCAGCTACTGGTGTTTTGCACTAAAATGTGGAAAAGAAAAAAGAGACAAAAATTTTTATAATAAAACTTAAAACTACAAAATGATAAAAAACACTTTTTTTATGGTTTCTAGATAGAATAAAAATGAACATAATTTCAAGAATTTTTATAACTTTAAGCAAAAATACAAAAAAATAAAACTCAAAGTAGCAAAAATGCCCAAAAATAGCAGCATTAAATTTTTTTATTTATTTAATTAAATTTAAAGACAAAAGAACCCAAAAAAAGCGTAAAACTTAATTGTAAAAGTCATTAGAATTTCACGATAAGCGATAATAAAAATAAAATTCAAGAATTAAAATCTCAAAATTCCAATTAAATTTTAATTCGCGGAATTTCTCTTAACTCTAATTTGGCTTAAAGAAAAAAGTGCGAAAATTAAATTAAAAGTTTTCCATTAAAAAAACAGGTAAAAGCTAAACTAAACCATGGGAAACTTTTATTTTTAAGTCTTTTTTATTATTTGTTGATTAGAAGTGGAGATTTTAAAGATTTTTATTTATGCGAAAAACTAACGGATATCGAGTCTAATTAAATTTTTAATAAAAATAAAATTCTCTTCTTATGGTCAGCAAATGAGATTAAGTGCAAAATCTTCATTAATTAACGTATTTTTAACGTTATGGTTATTTGCTCAAGTGTGAAGATATTGCGGTTAATCTAATATATATTCTGACAAGTTAAGGTCATTTTTAATTGAATACAATGTTATCAAAATTATGTAAACGAAAAACAATTTCAACGAAATTATATTCATTTACGTCGCAATGTATGATCATTTCGATGTTTTGGAAATAATTCTGTAACTTTTAAACTGTTAAAGATAAGAAATTTCATATGGTTAGAGTTGAGATTTGGAGAAGGTTATGACCCTATATGATCAGGGGCGTAGTCGGTGACTCTCCAAATTTGCCTATAACGGATGATTGATATTTCAGAAATTTATGAAAAATTCATTTATCAAAAGAAATTTTGTATATAGATAATTGGCCACTCTGTCGCACAGTGAAACTAAATCGATTTTTTGGCAATAATTCTGTAACATTCGAACTATTAAATATTTTTAACCCATTTTTTATGATTTTGATCGACTACAAAATTTTGTTCAATTTTGAAAGAATTTCAGAATTGAAAAATTTTATTCCGAGGACATTAGGGGAAACAATTTTCCCGCTAGCCCTATTCGAATTTCGTTAATGTCCAGATGTTTTTCTTTAGTTTTTTTCAAAAAGGAAAAAATGTCAAAGCCAAAATCGTCTTAAAAGTACCTTGATTATATTTCTACACCACCCAAGCAATGTATAAAGGGTCAAACCTCTTATAACAGCTGGGTGAGCAGTTTACTAAAAAATGTATTTTAAAACAAGTTTTTTCCTGGATTGAAATAGTGAGAATATTTTTGTGGTCGTAGCCCTCTTGAAAATCCCTTAGCAGTTATTGTTATACTGTGTCTTCGAAGTAAGTGACAACCCACCAAATCATAACGGCAGCCGTACAGTGTTTCAAATGAAAACTGAGTATAAGTGTAAAATTCGATTAGACCATAACGAAAACACGCATTGTTATGAATCAAACCCTTACTTTTTTATCTATTTGTTATTATTTTTTAGTTTTATGCTCTTTAAAGAATTTTGGGATGTGTCTTTTTGGGAACGATCTGTAGATAGATCAACTTGAAATTTCTCAGTTGAATCTACTTTTAAGCTTTGTCCTTCCTGACAGACTTAGATATGCCAAAAACCGATTAAAGTAAAACTGAATAACCGCAACTTTTGTGGTACAAATATTTGAAATGAAAGAAGATATAATGAAACTTATCGTGATTATAAAAACAAGTACAGAAAGTCTAACCTTTAGAGGAATAATAAGTCATGTTAGCATGTGAAAAAACATATGTTATTTGGTAATTTTTTATAGATCCACTAAACTACTTTGTGGTAAAATCTTTCAAAATACGATAAGTGTGGCATGAAATTACGTTACTTTGCAATATGCGTGCTATAAAAAAGGTGGCTGTCAAAAGTACGTCATTTGCAAAATGTGTGCTGTAAAATGTACGGTCGTTGGCAAAAGGAAAACGGTGTAGGAAGTACTGTAAAAAGTACGGTCGTTGCTAAAAGTGTGCTGTGGAAAAAGTACGGTCGCTTAGCAAAAAGTGTGCTGTAAAAAGTACGGTCGTTTGCAAAAAGTGTGCTGTAAAAAGTACGGTCGCTTGCAAAAAGTGTGCTGTGGAAAGGACGGTCGTTAGCAAAAAGTGTGCTGTAAAATATACGGTCGTTTGCAAAAAGTGTGCTGTACAAAATACGGTCGTTTAGAAAAAGTCTACTGTTCAAGATACGGTCGTTAATATAAAGTGTGCTGTTAAAAATAAGTTTGTTAGCAAAAAGTGTGCTGTGGATACGGTATTTAATATATGTTAAGTTTGCAAAAAGTGTTTTTTGCTTTTCGGAAAATGTAAATTTTTTTATAGAACAACACTTTTTACCAATTGAAAAAACAGGAATGATCCAGGTCTATAAAAAAGACCAAGGATCCGTTTTTGAGGTGAGAAAATATTCAAATTATTTCAATAAATGTAACAAATATACTCTGAGTCTGAGTCTGTTTTTTCCAAAAATCCCTATTCGCATATTTTAGTAACTGAAAATTTTTATAAAAGAACCAGAAAATAGAATTTTCGGTTTTTATTGCAACTGGAATGCTGTTTGATGTTTTGAGCTGGTGATATGGTATCAAAACGTCATAGGAATCTGGAATAAGAGAGAGCAATAGGTGACTTTAAAATCTACTATTATGACAATGTTAAATTACAAGACCGTTCAAAATCCGTCAGTTTTGGATGAATATCTTTCTCTCTCTTTCGGGAAAACTTCAGAACTCTTGCAACAAATTTTACATATTCGATATATACGTAAAAATATATGTGTATATTCTATCTATGTTATAAGGGGGCTGATAATTTTGTACAGTTTTTTAAGTACTTAACAGAACATTTGCAGTTTGTAACAAGTACGAACGTTATATTCGGCTATGCCGAATCTTTTACACCCTCCACAAAGAATTCGTGTGAAGTACATACATGTTCGCATATAAACTCACAAACGTATACATCAAATAAATAAATATATGTGCATTCTGTGGTCTGAAATGATTCCTTCATAGCGTTACACATGGAAATCAATTCTGAAGACTCATTTGCAGTAAATTTGTCTCTATTAAAGTCCCCTTTTTCTATTTGAAAATTTCAGAAAATTAAGTTGAAAAACAAACTACGATATGATCTTTTTTGCTTTAGTGGAAAGTCATCAAAAAGTCTCCACATTTTATAACCTCCACCACTACTAGTGGTGAAAAGGGTATATTAGATTTGTCATTCCGTGTGTAACGCTAAGAAGGAATCTCTTGCATTCTTGCAGCAAATTAAATTCTTAGTTGATTTAGCTTTGCTTGTCCCTCTGTTTTAGGCACACTCACATCCACAATAACTGACAAAACTCAATGAAATTTGGCCTGTGTATTTTTTATTGTCTTGAAAATATTCCTGTTTAAAATCAACAAAATCAGTTTATTATATTAAAATATATAGACCGATAACTAGGGACAACCTCTAAGTTCAAAAAGATCTTTCGTTAAATTATAAATCTACAAATTAGAATGAAATTATGTGTAATATAAAGTTATATACTTCTTCAGCATTCGTAAATTATCAAAATCGGTTCAGAAGAAAAAAGTTATAGCCAAAAGTATAACTAATTTCAGGATTCTTAAAGTGTTCATGTGTTATCTTTAAGGAAATCGTTTATATATTTTATAACTTTGTGAGTGTATGGGTGAGTTTGTATGTACAAACCATAACATATTTGTGGTGGAGGGTATTCAAATTACGACACAGCCGAATATAGCATTCTAATTGGTTTTAATTGTCTCCATCACTGTTTAAGAAACAAGAAAAGGAAGAAATTTATTAACTAAAACAAATTCATAGAATTTGTTCTTAACGATGTTTTATTTTTGTTCTTTCTAAATTTTCATTAACCTCAAATGGGTTCTGTTCTCTTCTTTGTGTGATTTAATACTCGGGAATTAATTAATGCTAAATGTTGAATATGTTTTTTTTACTTTTTAATTTTTATTTTAATTTCTTTGGTTGCTACTTTTTTTGATCCATTCGTCTGTATGTCTGTCCATCTGCCTTTTGGCGTTTGTCTGTATCAATGTTATCCCGAAAGCTGAGATGAGAATTAAACTTCAGTTCCATCTACATCTACGTCAGTATCATCATCATTATCATCATAATCAACGGTTGCTATTTGCCGTCAGTTTTGTCATAATCGCCATAAAATATTTTACAATTTATTTGAAAAGAAGCAGCAAAAAGGCGGTTTGGTCAACATTTTGTTCGTTTTGGCGTTTTTTTTTTCATTTTCTGTTTCTAATAATAAATTATCTGATAGCGGATTTTTCTAATCAGAAAAATGTTTTTGTCGACTTCATTTTTTTTGTTTTCTAATTCTACTTAATTAAAAAATGTTTTATAGTCGGAGCTACTGGATTTTTTTGTTTTTTTTTTTGTGTTTTTTGCTACGACAGCAAATATATTATTATGTACAAATAACTTCAGTAGTTTTTAGTTGTATCTACTAAATATTATTTCCACTAATGTCGTTCGAGCATTGTTGTATTTAATTTCTAGTACTTGAATGTATTTATGCTGTTATTTGAAAAGTCTGTGGATTTGATAGTAAATAGAGTCAATGAGACAGTGGTAAATAAAAGTGTTCTAACGGTAAGGTCGAGATTCAGTTCCTTGTGTATCCATGCTTTACCTGTAAGTAGACTAAAAAACGGACGGGTATCTTAACTAGTATATAGCTGCTGGTATTTTTTATAGATTAGTTACTAGTCTACTTTATAGACTTTTATTTATTTTTACACCAGTGACTGTACCATTGTTTAGGCTGGTTACCAGTTTACTTTATGTACTAGTTACTAGTCATTTTCGTAGACTGCTAACTAATCTTTTTTTAAGCTAGTAACAAGCTTATCTAGTCTGTTTTATAGACTAGTGACTAGTCTATTATAGACACTAGTTACTAGTTCAACAATTCAGTTCTAGTTCAGTTCATGTTTAGTTCTAGTTCAGTTGTAGTTCAATTCTACTTCAGTTTTAGTTCAGTTTTAGTTCAGTTCCAGTTCAGTTCTAGTTCAGTTCTAGTTCAGTTCTAGTTAAGTTTTAGTTCAGTTCCAGTTCAGTTTTAGTTCAGTTCTACTTTAGTTCTACTTCAGTTCTAGTTCAATTCTAGTTCAGTTCCAGTTCAGTTCTAGTTCAGTTCTAGTT
The DNA here is from genome assembly GCA_004302925.2 of Cochliomyia hominivorax. Lineage (NCBI taxonomy): Eukaryota > Metazoa > Arthropoda > Insecta > Diptera > Calliphoridae > Cochliomyia > Cochliomyia hominivorax. The sequence continues at coordinate 14,001,756 of PYHX02000495.1, forward strand.
AAGTTTTAGTTCAGTTCCAGTTCAGTTCTACTACTGTTCTCGTTCAGTTCTACTTCAGTTTTAGTTCAGTTCTACTTCAGTACTAGTTCTACTTTAGTTCTAATTCAGTTTTAGTTCAGTTCTAGTTGAGGTCTGGTTCATTTCTTGTTGAGACACTTTTTAGACTAACAACTAGTCCATTTTTTAAAACAATAATTCATCTATTTTATAGACTAGAATCTAGTCTATTTTAAAAACTGATAACTACTAATTTCTATAGAAAAGTAATTTTCTGTTTTATAGATCAGTTACTAGTCCATTCTAGTCCATTACTAGCAACTAGTCTATTGTATGGACTTTCCAGCCGATTTTTAATGTTGTGTCTTACTTCCTTCACCCACTGTTGATTCCAAAATAAATATATGCACATTTATATTTTAACAAAATATTCATATGTTCACATATATATGTGGCGTTTTGTTTGTGCCCTGGTTTTTTTTTGTCTAATGCCCTTTTATTAATTTTCTGCGGAATTCTATTTAAAACCGGAAACCATTAATTTTTGTTACTCCGTAATAAAAGGAAAAAAAACAAGTAAATCTGAAAAAAATGAAAGAAAATTAAAAGCAAAAACACAAAATATATAAACTGAAGTAGTAACTTTTAAACCTCCGACATTTTTACAACAGGACTTGATTAGGTTTTTGTTTTTGTTTCTTTCGATTTTTTTTCTAAATATTAGTTTTGCTTTCATATGTTTTAATACAGAGTTTAGTGCTTAAATACAATATGTTGTTGCCCTTATATTTAGTTAAAAGCATAAAATTGAAAATGCACTCATAAAAATGAAATTAGTTGAATGAGCAAAAACTGACTTAAAAACAAAATGACTAAAACAAAACAAAAACAAAACAAAAAAATTAATAAACAAAAATCGTTTTATGAACTTTAGTGAACTTTTTAGGGTGTAATTTCTAATCTCTTTATGTTCGTTAGATTAATTTTAGTCAAATTCATGAAAAAAGAACAGAAAAAGTAATAAATATTCAAATGAGTCATTCGTTCATATTAGCATTAATTCGGGATTTTTTTATTAGTCATTTTAACTTAATCTTAAAATATTAATCGGATTTTAAAAAGTTGTTAAGGACTGGGATCAAAAAATTCTTAACACACGTTTCTCACTAAAACCACAAAAGTATTATTGATGTTTTTGATCAAGTTAACTTTATAAATATGACAGTTATTTGTTTAATGTCAAACAAATGAATTTAATTTCTTAATCTGATTAAAATCAGTGATCCGAAAAAAGTTGGCTTCACATGATTACTAAACCCCAAAAAATTTACAACATTTTCAAAACTGCTCACAACATTTCCGGTAAATGCAGCTCGGTTAGCTCAGTGTTCGGACTTTTTGGTCCGAAAGGATAAAGCTTATTAAATTTAAAAAAACAATTTTTCAAAAAAAAAAAAAAAAAAAGCAATTTTCACTAAAACTTCAAATTTTTTACTAAAAATTCAATTTTTTATAAAAATTCAAATTTTCACTAAAAATTCAATTATTTCACTAAAAATTAAAATTTTCAACAAAAATTAATTTTTCACTAGAAAATTTAAATTTTTCACTAAAAATTTTACTAAAAAAAATTTTCACTAAAAATTAAAATTTTTCACTAAAAATTCAAATTTTCACTAAAAATTTAAATTTTCATTAAAAATTCAAATTTTCACTAAAAATTCAATTTTTCACTAAAAATTCAAATTTTCACTAAAAATTCAATTTTTCACTAAAAATTCAATTTTTCACTAAAAATTCAATTTTTCACTAAAAATTCAATTTTTCACTAAAAATTCAATTTTTCACTAAAAATTCAATTTTTCACTAAAAATTCAATTTTTTGCTAAAAATTCAATTTTTCACTAAAAATTCAATTTTTCGCTATAAATTCAATTTTTCACTAAAAATTCAATTTTTCGCTAAAAATTAAAATTTTCACTAAAAATTAAATTTTCGCTAAAAATTCAATTTTTCACTAAAAATTAAATTTTTCGCTAAAAATTCAATTTTTCACTAAAAATTCAATTTTTCGCTAAAAATTCAATTTTTCACTAAAAATTCAATTTTTCACTAAAAATTCAATTTTTCACTAAAAATTCAATTTTTCACTAAAAATTCAATTTTTCACTAAAAATTCAATTTTTCACTAAAAATTAAATTTTTCACTAAAAATTCAATTTTTCACTAAAAATTCAATTTTTCACTAAACATTCAATTTTTCACTAAAAATTCAATTTTTCACTAAAAATTCAATTTTCACTAAAAATTCAATTTTCACTAAAAATTCAATTTTCACTAAAAATTCAATTTTTCACTAAAAATTCAATTTTTCACTAAAAATTCAATTTTTCACTAAAAATTCAATTTTTCACTAAAAATTCAATTTTTGCTAAAAATTCAATTTTTGCTAAAAATTCAATTTTCACTAAAAATTCAATTTTTCGCTATAAATTCAATTTTTCACTAAAAATTCAATTTTTCGCTAAAAATTAAAATTTTCACTAAAAATTAAATTTTTCGCTAAAAATTCAATTTTTCACTAAAAATTAAATTTTTCGCTAAAAATTCAATTTTCACTAAAAATTAAATTTTCGCTAAAAATTCTATTTTTCACTAAAATCAATTTTCAAAATTCAATTTTCACTAAAATTCAATTTTCACTAAATAATTTCAAATTTTTAAATGAAAATTCCATTTCATTAAAATTTATGCATTTTTAATTATAATAAATTTTACAAAATTGTCTAAATAATTTGTAAAATTAATTTGTTTCCAAAATCTTCTCATTTCCAAATTGGTTTCTAAATAATTTATTTACTATTAATATTTCTCAAGTGTATTTTTCTATAAAATTTATTTTGTGTTTATTTTGAGTAACAAAACTCTTAATAAAACTTAATTTAAAGAAAATGACCAAAAGTGAATAAAAAATGTCTAAAATTTTATCACCAAATATCTTTTCCTTTTTTAATTTTCTTAGCAATTTTTTCAGTTTTTTTGCCATTTCAAAATTGGGCCATTTAAAAACATAGAACAAAAGTATATTTCTGTTGCTTTTTTTCAACTTTTTATTTATTGTCGAATATTAAAAAATAGAACAGAGGAGTAGAAAAAGAAACATGTGTAACCGAACATTTGCTAAAAATAAAGGAACATTAAACATTAAACATTATTTCAAATTGTGGGACATTTAAGGAAAATCTTATATGTTGCTGTTTTAATCTCTTTCCTTTTCTTTGCTTTTTTCCTTGGATAATTGATATAAATTTATTATTAGTCTGGATTATTTTTATTTTATTTTCTTCTTTCCTTTCTTCTTTGATAAATTTGTTTTGTTTGAAGTTTTATTTTGGAACCATTTGATATTATTTCCTTGCTTCATTTATATCAGTCAGGTGGCGGTAGTTTGGTTACTATAACAGAGAGCAAAAAACCCACTGGCCAGAGATTTGTTATAACCTCAATTCATTGAAATCTATAAGAAAGGAAACCAAATGAAATAGATACATTCGGCACTGAGGAAGTTGAAGTACCCTTCATCGCAAACACTTTGAAAAATAAAGGAGTTATTATATTTTAGTCTTATAATATATAGAGCCTAGATTCAAGTTGCTCTGTGGGACAGTTTGATCGACTATTTGAATGAGAAGTGTAAATTTCGCTTTTAATTGATAAAATAATTAGGTCCTTTTTCAAGACCCCATAGCTCGTACCGTAGAGGGCCATGTTTATTATTTACAAAGAATTTTCTGATATCATTATGTAAACTTTGATATAAATTCAATCAGCCTTTCTGGATTTATAGCCTTTTTTCTCAAAACTCGATTTTCATTAGTGGAAGTTGTTTTGAATATCGGTCTATAATTTTGTCTATCCTACTGGGCAAGATACTGTATACTTATATTTGTATTGCTCATCCCCCGCTTTCTATAAATAAACGAATCAGTGAAGAATAGCTTGCAGAGCCTATTAAATTATTCCTGTCAATCTGTCTTTCGGTACGGGTAAACCTTATATATAAACAACGTACAAGCCGCCATTTTAAATACATCGTGATGAAAGTATCTATGAATATTTTGAACTAAGGGCGAAAGCTTTTTAAATTGTACCACCTTTGCCATCTATAAATATAACGATCTGCTCAGAAGTGATTTCTAAATCCATATAATAATGTCCTTCCATTCTGTGTATAACGATTTTCGAAATCACATCCTGTCCGTCCGTTCGTTTTATTGCAAATAAAACCTTTGAAAATATCTTTATAACACACAATATTATTTCGGCATAAAAATGAATCCTGTAACAATTAGTCCATTATTTCACATCGGATCCGTATAAAATTTTTATAAGTTTATTCCTTCTAAGAGTTTGAATTCAATTCAGTAATAAATAATATTTCGTTTAAGTAATTATATCCAAAAAGTTCGGTCTATAATATGGTCCAATTTCCGGAAATATGTATAATATTATCGGATCTCATATTACCTTCTTAAAAATATTGTTATATTGTTATTTAGGGGAAAATTCAATAAGGATTCAAAAGTCGATGTAAAATTTCATATAGTCCGAGAACATAAATGTGCGGAATCTTTTCCTCATGTTACAAACATTATGATTAATCTAATTATTCCTCATTCACCATTTGAGCCATAAAAAAGAAGCAAAAATAAAATAAAACATAAATTAAAATGTAGTTGTTAACCTGAACAAATTTATTATTTTGTACAAGTTTTTGAAATGAATTACAATCCGTACAGGAGGCCGACGACCCACTGCTGTGCGTTTGTTATTTGGCTGAATGCCTGTTTCAGAGTGAAAGAAAAAAATCCGAAAAAAATATTACAACAACTACAAAACTATGTGCCATTTATTCATACACTTTTAAACGAATGAATGTACTTTACTTCACCGGTCCATTCATTATTTCACTTTTATTTAAGGTTCACTTTTTTCGTTATTCGATTTTTTTATCACCTTGTGGGTCTCTTAGTCTTTTCATGATTTTATTATACAGTTTTTTTTTAATATTCTGCCCCCAAAAGTATCCAGAAAATACAAAAAAAATAGAAAATTTATATTTTAACTATTTTTCCAGCTTTACACTTGGCCCTGAGAGAAGACAGTGGTTTTGGTTAGAGGAAATATTATTTAAATTATTATTTAAATTACAATAAATGTTGTAATTAAAAAACATTAATTAGTTCCTCCACCAAAAAAAGAAGAGTGATTAATATTTATTGTGATTAACGTTTAGTTTTATTTTGAAGATAAATATGTTTGCTAAATAGTTTATCTTCCAAGTAAAATGAATTGTTTTTGTAAAAATAATATTTATTACCCAGTTGGAGGTTTCCTTATTTTTTGGGAAATTTTACTGCGGACCGTATGAGAAGTTGTTTTTTGAACTAATGTGATGGAAATTTATATTTTAATTGTTTAAATAAGACATTAGTAAATTGTAAGATAATTATCAAACAATTAATTAATTGTATAAAAAAATATTACATTTATTTCCGTAACACTTTGTCAAAGATGTAAAGAATTAAAAATTTATTTTTCTATTCACTTCGTAGTTGAGTTTAGTACTGGTTTAGTTCTTGTTCAGTTCTGGTTCAGTTTTACTTTAGTTCTAGTTCAGTTCTATTTTCGTTCTAGTTTCGTTCTAGTTCAGTTCTGGTTCAGTTCCAGTTTAACTCGTAGTTCAGTTCTAGTTAAATTCTAGTTTAGTTCTAGTTCAGATTTAGTTCAGTACTTATTCAGTTCTGGTTCATTTCTAGTTCAGTTTTGCTTTAGTTCTAGTTTCGTTCTAGTTGAGTTCCAATTCAGTTCTAGTTCAGATCAAGTTTAGTTCAATTTCAGTTCTCGTTCAGTTCCAGTTTAACTCGTAGTTCGTTCTAGTTTAATTCTAGTTCAGTTCTAGTTCACTTTTAGTTCAGATTTAGTTCAGTTCTAGTTCCGGTTATATTTCTAGTTCAGTTTTAGTTCATTTCTAGTTCAGTTCTAGTTGAGTAAATTTCAGCTCAAGTTCAGCTCTAGTTCAGTTCTAGTTGAATTTCAGATTTAGTTCCCGATTCTTATTAAGAATTTTTGCTCCCTGATCCATTTATTGATTCTATTTCAATTTCATGTAAAAAATAAAATCATGATTTAGTTAAAGATTTAGGGCAGATTTTCTTTTGGATCCAGTTTTACATTCAATTTTTTCCCAGTTCTGGATTCATCTAGAATTAGCTCAAAATTCAGTTCATTATTTAGTTCTAGATTTATAAGCAGATTTATTTCCGAATTCAGCTCGTTCTAAATTAGGTCAAGTTTAAGTTCTGGATTCAGTTTTGGTTTCAGTGTTGATTTTAGTTCTTGATTCAGTTCTAGATTTAGCTCATGAATCAGGTTTGTGCTCAGTTTTGGTTAAAATTCGTGATTTAGTATTAGATTCTGATTTAAATCTGTTTGGAATTCGTTATTAGATTCAGTGCATGATTTCTACTTTTCCCGCTTAGTTTAGATTAGTCTCTGTTCTAGATTAAACTTCCAACTGGGATTCTGAATTATATTTTCGATTAAGATTTCGTTCCAGGTGTCTTTACTTCTAGTTTCAGTTCTAGATTCAGCCTGAATTTCAGTACTAAATTCAATTTTGGTTTTAGTTTTAGATTCATGTTTAGATACAGTTTTCGATTTAGTATTAATGTTTTTCAACTGCGATATATTTCTTTTCTAGACCCCTTGATTTTTAGATCAACCCTAATTAATTTCCATTTCAGTTTCTCTTCTCTTCGAAATTTAGTTCATCCCACTGTGTTCTTAAGGAATTACCTAACTGTGAATTTAATGTGTTGAGCTTTTACTCTTACTGTCATCATAAAGACCAGTGGCTGTTGGCTTCCTCCTCAAAATATAATGCCGGAAACTACATTAGTAATACCAAAAAATGTCCAAAAGGTTCATTAAATGCTGTCTCTCCTACGAACAAATTAAAATGACCTAAGTGTCAACTTCATACACGTTGGGTCATACCTGTTGCATTTTGTACCTAAAAAATATTTCATAGAGTTATGCGTAGCTTTTCCATAATCAAAAAAAAAATATGCTTCGTTTCCTAATTGTCCTCCTTTACTAATTTTTTTAGTAGATTTTTTCTGTTTTTGGCTAAAACTTTATTGCACTTGGAAGACATAATTCAAATACAGGTGATGGTTATGTGCTACAGCCTAAAATGATGACCATAACTAAAATTATATTAAAACAACAACAGTGAAAAATTTAGAAAATATAACAGAACAACAACAACAACAATAAAAAATCCCTAGAATGTAAAGAAGAAAATAAAAGAGGTGTTTAAAATTTGTTATTAGAATCACGCAGAGAGAGAGAGAGAGAAGATAGAGAGACATGGTAAACTACAAAATTCTTCATACTCTGTCCATTTTAGAAAAGACACACGTAACATGAACTATAAAGTTCTTGTAAATTGGTCTCAGTTTGTTTGGTTGATGTTGTTGCATTTTTTTGCGGTCTTTACATGGAATTCAATTTGCTGCAGGCAGCAGAGGGTGGGACACCAACAGACATTTATGGAATTATGTTGTAAGTAAGTCGTATGTTGTATAGAGTTAATTGATTGATGGATTGCGTAGCACAAATAAAGCTTTTTCTTCCAAAAAACCTGACATGCATACATACAGCATAATTTGCCATGGAGCACGCTGCATAAAGATCGGAGGTATATTGAAGCTAACAAACGATAAGGGAATTTTAAGAAAATTTTGAATATATTAAAAAATAATATTCAAAATATTGTAGTTCAGTTTAGTTAAATTCTAGTCCAGTTCTAGTTCAGTTCTAGTCCAGTTCTAGTTCGGTACTAATTCAATTCTGGTTCAGTTCTAGTTCAGTTCTAGCTGAATCAAGATCAGTTGTAGTTCTAGTTCAGTTCTGGCTTGATTCTAGTTGAGTTCTAGACCAGTTCTAGTTCGGTACTAGTTTAGTTCTGGTTCAGTCTTAGTTCAGTTCTAGTTGAATCAAGTTCAAGTTCAGTTCAGTTCTAGCTTGTTTCTAGTTCAATTCTAGCTTGATTCTGGTTCAGTTCTAATTCAGTCTTAGTTCAGTTCTAGTTCAGTGCTAATTGGTTCTAGTTCAGTTCTAATTTAGTTCCACTTCAAATATTATTAAAAAACTTCAAGTTTTATAGTGATTTTGGTTTGACTCTTAAATTTCCCAAATTTTTATCTTTTTCCAAAAACAACAATATTTCTTAACTATGAACTCTGTAGCTGTCTAACAAGTACTTTAACTATGATTTACTATTTTTAATGTTTGGTTTATTGTCTCGGTGCTTGTCGTTTACTCTTCATACTAAATGGTCAACCAGCCGGCAAACAACAACAACAACAAAATTCAAGGGGCAATACATCAATGTCTATATTATGAGTAACATTGATTCTTACATGTGTGTGTGTGTGTGTGTGTTTAGTAGTGTGTTTGAAATTATTATAAAGTCTTCAGCAACATTTTGAAAGATGTGTCTATTTGTTTCTACAATTTCTATTACACTGTCAGTTTCATCGGCCCAACAATAACAACAACAACAACTTTGAGTCTTGTTGGGTTCTAAAGTCTTTCATTACTTGGTATCTTAAGGTTTTTGTTTTGGTTTTTTTATTTCTTTCTTGTTATTTTTCTGTTATTGACTTAATCGCTAAATTAAAGGTTTTCAAATAAAAAGATTTGAAATTAAAAAGTTTTAAATTTGTTTCCTTTTTATTTGGAATTTAATGTTACGTTTTGGGTTTTGAAGATTGTCTGTGGCCCAGACTTCTCTGATAATTGAAGTTTATTTGTTAAATATGTTTTTGTTATTCTATTTTTTTTAGATTTTTTATTTTATTTAATTATTGTTTTTCAGTCAAATGTTAAATTCCAACTAAAAGCGAACGGTATGCATTTAATAGGTTTTTTTTTCTAAATGAAATCTCATGCTATTTTTAATGCTGCTTTATAAAAAAGGTGCTTCTGGCTGCTGCCTCTTTGTGGTCTTTAGTTAAAAGTTAAAGTAGCGATTTGATTTAAAAGAACTGAAAAATCAAAATATTTCGTTATTTAAATGTTTTTTAACTTATAATTATGTTTTATAATTATTTTTTGTTATCTCTCTTTGTTGCTGTAGCTTTTATTTTTATATTGAAATTTCTTTTAAATTTTGATTATATTGGCGGGGGGAAAAAGATTGCATCCTTAGTTGTATTCGACTATAGTTTAATAGCAGTTCTAGATTCAGTTCAGTATTTAGATTTTGGTTCAATTTAAGATTAAGTTCTTAATTCGGTTTCAGTTTTATATTTTCTATTGAATTCAGTTTTAAATTAAGTTTCAGATCAAATTTTAGACTCAGTTTTAAATTCAGTTCTTAAATATTTTCTGAATTAAATTTAAGATTTAGTTCTTGGTCGGTTTTGTCTTCAGTTCTAGATTCAAATGTTAATTCAGTTTGTGATTAATTTCTTGATTCAGTTAGAAACTCTTTTTTATATTTATTTCTGAATTTGGTTTCAAATTCAGTCATATATTTAGTTCTTCTAAAGTCACTTTCAGTGCCAACTTTATATTAATTTTCAATTCAGTTAAGATTCAGTTTCATATTTACTTCTGGATTCAGATTCCGATTCAATTCTAAATTTTAGTTTTAGATTATGTTATAAATTCAGTACAAGACTCAGATTCAAATTCACTTCTCGATTCCATTAATTACTAGTTTAGTTTAAATTCAGTTCTTATTAAGTTCTAGTACAGTTCCAGTTCATTTCTAGTTCACTTCCATGTCATTTCTAGTTCAGCTCTACTTCTGTTCTTATTTAGTTCCAGTCCCATTCAGTTTAGTTCGTTTAATGGTTCCAAGATTTAATCTTTAGCTTTACCTCTTCTTAACTTTATATTTCCCTTTATTTAATTTGTTTTTCCAATTTCCGTTACATAATTTTCCATATTTCTTTTGAGATTTTCCCTAAAAAGGAAATAAAACAAAACTTGTCATTAAAAAAGTTCATGTTTCAAAATATTTCGTAAGGTTTTCATAATAATTTTAAAAGATAATAAAACTGTAGAAACAATAATGACATTTGCGTCGTAATTCCTAAAATAACAACAAAATTATATTTCAATTTAAGAATCAAAATTCCTTCTTCTCATGTAGTTTTAGCTTAAAAAAGATCTGCTTCCCCAGGAATTCCAAAAAAAATTAATTTCAGTTGTTTTGTTTTTTTTTTTTCACATAAATTTATATTTCTGATAAATAAATTTAATAAATGAAATGTGTGTGAGTGTGTGTGAAAATATTCATTCACTCACTCATTTATTTCGTATTTAATATTCATGCAAAGTTTTACTGAAACAAAATCAACCACCTCAATCAAGCTCCGCCAACTTTAAGGACTAAATTCCAGCAGCATGAAGTTAATTGTCAACCAGGACCAAAAGCAATAACAACAACAAATATTTAGCAAACAGAAAAATGGAAAAGCAGTAGGAAAACTTTTACACAGTTACCAAACATAAACATTTTCACTTAAACTAGTGAAATGACCATGTTTTCGCACTATGGAAAAGAAGTAGTGTATTTGGAAACTGGAAACCGGTTAACCGGTTTTTGTATTTTAGAAAACCGAACGGTTTTGAATAATTTCAATTTTAAAATTATTTGGCATGACAGTCATTTTCAGTCGGTTAACCGGTTTTTAATGAAAATCACTTTCCTCTAAAATGTTCAGCTTCATTTTTGTATATTCCTCCATGACTGAGAATATATAAAAAAGAATCCATTCTTAGACAACATATTCAGAATCGAATTTGCTAAATCCGTCTGTTTACAGATGTACATTTAGCAAATTTCATTTAGGTAACAAAAATTATCTGTAAAGCAAAAATAATGGACTTGAATAAAACCATGTTATCTCGACACATTATTTTAAATGCGATACCGAAAAAACACTAACAAAAATTTTATATCCCACTCATTGTCACGAATGGTTATTTTGATATGGAACCATTATTTTATAACTTCATTTCAAATAAGGACCATTACGCGATATATCTTTTTACCGGTTAAAGTATAGTTTTCTATTAAATAATTATTTTCTATAAATTTATAATAATCGAACAAAAATATTCGAAACTCATTTTTCTAAAAAGCCTATTTTTCGAATAACTCGAAAACTAGTTTTCTAAAAATGTCGGTTTTTTTAATGAAAGAAAATTTAAATTTTGATGAAGGAAAATTTAAATAATAATAATGAAGTCCTTTTAAGTGATCAAGGATACTAAAGTTATTATGTTTTTTTGGAATTTATTAGTAGTTTAATTTGTGTCCTTCTAGTACTCCTTTCCATTGTGTTTGCTGACAGCTTTTTCTATTGTTTGCTGTTTTTTATACGTTCTACCACCACAAATTGTCAAGAAGGTATATTAACTTTGTCATTCCGTGTGAAGCGTTTAAAAGGAATCATCTCAGAACCTATTCGATATATATTCTCACATTAAATCAAAATCTGATTCGATTTAGCTATATCCGTCTCTCTGTTTTTGGCACACTCACACCCACAATCACAATCAACACAGCTCAATGAAATCTGACCTGAATATTTGTTGTAGTCCTAAGAAGTTTCCTTTTAAAAACCGACCGAAGAGGTATGAACCGATATATGGGGAACCCTCTAAGCTCAAGCAAATAACTTAAGTAAAATTGTCAATTATAAATCGACACATTTTGGCCATGATATTAAACTATATTACCATTTCAAAAATGATCCAAATCGGTTCAGTTAAGAAAGTTATAGCCAGAAATGTAACTTATTTGATGACTAATAAATCGATTTGTGTTATATTTAAGAAATATATACAAGACGTTATAATTAATATATTATATACTTCTGTGAATGTGCATATTCGAAACATAACGTATACTCATACACATTTCTGGTGGAGGGTATTAAAGATTTGGCATCGCCGAATGTAGCATTCTTACTTGTTTTTTTAGTCAATTGCCCCATTATTTTTTAGAGATAAAATATAAAAATTGTGTCACTTCTCCTCCTCGACAGAACAAAATTTATTTCCACTTTATTTTTTATTCCCTCTTTTTTTTGTTTTATTTAAATAATTATTTGCTCTTGTGTGAGTACGAGTTGTACGTGTTGATTTTTAATTGTAAAATTATGTTTTCATAGATTCTATTGGAAACTCAAAACCAAATATTGGGGAAAAATACCAGGAATTATGGAATTTATAGGGATTTAAAAATAAAAATAATTGCTGTCCAGCAATGTGAGTAGAAACTACCATCAATTGTGATTTTTAATATATAAAAAACCCATATAAATTTGATAAAAAGCTAAAATAATAAAAACTCTGGAACATAGATTGAAAATGCTTGAAATATGGATGGGAAAATAGTTAAAATAAGTTCCAAAAGCGGAGAGAGTGAGAGATTTTCGAGATCAATGGTTTTGAAGCACTATATATAACATCATTCTGATTTGAAATCTTATCGACTAGATGTGTAGGTCATGCCAAATAGAAGATGAAAATTTTCACATTCTTCTCATTTCCAACCGGTTCCCTTCTAGATCTTATAATTTCAAAGATTTACTCAACATTGCTTTTTCAAGTGTCTCCTTAGTTCACTCATTTTAAAGTCTATTGCAATTGCTGATCGTCACCATTAATTGTGCTTTCTGTTCATAGATGTTTAAGTTCTACTCCATCAGATTATATGACTGATTACGAAGATAATTTTTCGCGTGCAATAGCTAACGTTTGCCTATATCTCAATCATTGTTCTCCATATTTTGATAGTAACTAATCACTTTTAATCTAACGGTAACTTCATCATTGCTACAGATCTTTCTCAAAGTATACGTATTCACATCATAAATAGTTCATTTGCACTGTTCGGATGCCACTTGAAGTAGAATTCAAAACTTCTCTTTAAAATCTATCTGTTCCGTCAAAATATTGGAAGGACTTCTTCTGACACTGTTTGCGGCAGTTTAAGTTTTGCATCTTCTACACTCCCTTGTTGTAATCAGTATACTGAAATTTCTGTGGAGGGACATAATCAATGCTCCACCATGTGTGATTCCCTATTTTAGTCGATTTGGAATTTTTATCTTTTCTTTAACTTCTATAATTTCATTAGTGTTGTTTAATGTTAACCTGCCTTCCCAATTTAACGTGTGCAGAAGTTGGAAATGCTTTCGCATAAATTCCTAAGATCTCAATAGGGCCATTTTTACAATCTTATTTCAGTAGTTATCTTCTGGTTAATTCATCTCTTTCAAAGTAACAATTCTTATCCCTAAATTTTATGTCAATTCAGGTAACATTTTCATGCTTTTTTCAATTTCACTCGATAGGAACAAATGACCTTTTCAATGACTGACTGACTGCCTTATTTATCTGTCTTTTCTTTGAGCACGCAATAAGTCACCTTCATAGGCAAATCATATTTCACTTTTTGCGATTGGCAGAACTGAACATATTTAAATTATACCGAAAAGCACATTTTTTATTTGCAATAAACTTTGGGAGAATTGGAATCTTAGAAGTCCAAATTATAAAGAGCACTTCTCTAAATCATCTCGCTTAATCCTGCGTTACTCCACATTTTAAAAGGTTTGAATTCAGTTCTCGGAACATAAACTTAAGAATATGACTCAAATGTTTTGAACTGTAAATCTGACGTGATATCTAAAGAAGTATGAAGCGGCCTTGATAATTATGTTATGTAAGCGAAACTGTGGCAAATATCATCTGCACATTCAATCGTAAGTTTTCGTGTCTCAAACCGATTCCATTGCCGAGTTTAAGCTCGCCAAATTTTAGCTATTATGCAGATATTGCGTGTTTAACCATAATCATTCAAACGGCTTTAAGAAGAAGTCATGTCAATGCCAGAGTTGGGTATAGTAGAGAAGTTTCGCATATTTACTTCGCTGAACTCTGCCAAATACGATAACTATTTCTGCAGCAAATACTGAAAAGTAATACGACTTCTCGCGAAATTCCTGTGCACGTTAACTTATCATAATCGCTATAAACTTTGCGCTTTTTCTAACGGTTTTATTTATGTTACTATATATGAAGCATCATTACAATAATTTATCCAATTTCATCAGTTAATTGATTTAACCTGTCTGGACTTGTGAATTTTCAGTAGTTAAAAGTTTTAACTTTGTGTTTTTGTCATATATAATTTTTGTAAAAATTTCATTAAAACTCCATTTTTAATTTCAATCTTTAATATCTTTTAACTTTAATTATATGATGACGATAATGATTTTTTTCCTAATTGATGCAGAGCTCTATTTTGGCCACAATTTGTCTCACCACAAGGGGTATTTAAAATTATTGCCATTATTGCAAAAAGCCATCAATGTAAATGTGTCTGTAAATCCCAAAAACAACAACAACAACAACAACTAAAAAAATCAAATTATTCATAAAGCCATTCAGTACATTTAATTCTCCAACAGAGATTGTCGTATGTCTATTGTTTTACGAATTGGAAACATTGCAGTCTATTCCATGTGGTTCCACATTTAATATGAGATTTGGAAACAAAAAAAAAAAAACGAGCAATTAACATTTAGAGTATCAAAGGGGAAAATGAACCGAATTATGGTGGCACTATATAGACATTTTTAAAGCTTCTTCAACTTAGTTTTCTATAATTCTCTAAAGGTTAAAGACAGTGATCTTCTGATCTCAATTACCGGGTTTTCCCTTAGAAAATCTTACAAACCAATAGAACAAAATTCAGCTTCAAGTCTTAATCCTTTTAGCACACTTCTCTGTTATTATAAATAACGATCCTTTATCCTCTCTCTCCACACACACACACACATCTGTTACAAACTCTCTAAATAATCGATATATAAAATTCCATTTACTCTTTAATACAAGAGATATAATAAGTTGGAATAAAATCTCCCTCTTAAATAACAACAGCAACAGCAGCAGCAAAAACAACAAAAACAAATAAAAAAATCAATTTGTTCATTTGAAACATCTATCGAATTTTATTTCTAATTGTATATGTGTGTATGTAAACATGTGTGTATGAGTTGGGGTATGACAAAGTTTTATCGAAACATTTGGTTTGGATTTAGTTTTTAGTTTATGGTTTTTATCAATGAAAATATTTATGTTGCATTAAATATAAAACACACATTAATTTATACATTCGTTACACATACTTGCACACTTTTTTTCCATACACATTCATAGACCCACAATATAAATTTTTTGGGCCATAAAATTTTTTCTACCTTAAATAGCAACAACAACAAATATTACAATAACATCTCTTTTAGGAAAAGTAAACTATTGTGATTTAGGCGTTTGAACATTTTTAGCTATTTCACATGCTACATGTGGACTCATACTTCACCATTAAATATATATGAAAGTATATGGAGTACGTTTAAATAGTTTGTAACACAGAAAATTAAAAAAATAATACTCTAGATATTAGATTTTTAACTGTTTCATACACCTATATGACAGGGTCCCAGATCTCTATGCCATGTTTTTGATAAGCCTGGAAATATTCCAGTATTTTAATTATCTTTAGCTTCTGGGTTACAGTTGAATAACGGCTTAACTGAAACTGTTTGAAAAAAACTAAAGGACTGAACAACCTTCAATCTTACTGGTTCAGTTGAAACAATGACAAATGAAACTGATCGTTTAGCGAATATTTATTGCAGAATTTTCTTCAACCTAAGATATATGTGACGATTTTTAGCAATAACTGAAACATAAAAATGATAGGACTCTCAGAAGGACCTGGCAACCTTAACGTGCAATTGAAGTTGGTTTAGAGTTCGAATAGAGTTATTCTATTCGTTTCAACTTATGTGGACCTACGAATATGTTAAATGATCAATTAAGTTAGTCTATTTCAGCTGCAAATGTCCAGAATATACTGTGGATCTAGGTAGTTCTCAATATTCCAAATTGTCACTTGAAAAGAAACAAAATCCAATGTAAATAAGATAGTGAACGCTAAATAAAGAGCGAGTGATGGAGGAATTGAAGATTGTTGGCGAATGACCTCGTCAACACTATGACAGTACTCTGTAAATGGGATTAAAAATCTGACTGGGTCACAAGACGAAAGCGAAAATCTGGAATTTCTCAGATCCATAAGTCAGTTTTAAAAGGTTCAAACGTTATAAACTGTCAAGAAAGCAATAACAAAGTAAACTTTAAATGTTAAGAGATGTCAGAAACGCTATCTGATCTGAATGTACACGGAATACGGCGACTTTTTTCAATCGCCAATAAAATAAGGGAGAATAACAAGTTATGTATGAAAGGAAGTTCATTGCAAAATGATCTGGGGAATGACCCACAACTGCCCTGATGAAATGGGATTAAAAATATGAAAAGTTTTTCAAATATTCAGGAGAGTGAAAATTGAGAGAGGGGATGATCATTGATATTTTGAAAAAATACGATCTGCAAGAAAAATATGCGGAATGAATAATCAAAGTACGGAGCTGCCATTTCGGTCTTAATAGACAAAAACTAGGAAGAGAAATTATTTGTTCTAATCGATGGCATATAAAAAGACAACTGTGAACCTTGTAAAAACTCGGAAATATTTGGTGTATGACGGTCAGATGATTGTTCCTTATTTTTGTATTACAATAACGGAGATGGCAAAGTGACTTCAAAATTTCAAAAACTTTTAGTGTCTGAACTTATAGATGACGTTATGATTGAGGTATTCAATAACTTCGATCCTTTAAAATACCATGATTATCTCATCATGGTGTTCTAAAGGATCTTTAGTGTACTAACATGCTTCATAAGAATAATCGGTCCACATCAAAGAACCATATCACGTCTGAATTGACAATAAGCTCTAAAGAAAAATAACTATTTTCCCAGTATGAATAAAGATGCGGAACGAAGAACCAGGAAACAAGAAGTTGAGGAATGAAAACCAGATCCCAGTTCCATGATCTCAGAAAATAAACTTTCATTTCATTCGGATTGAATACTGCTATAAATGGAACATAATTCTTCAATCATTTTGGGAGAACAATAACCTTAAATGACAGAGAGGGGTAATAAATTTGCAACATCCAATAATCTAAATGATATTGGTGGCATGAGACATTTGAAAGTCCAAAAACTGAATTGTAAAAGGGCATAATGATAATCAAAACACATAATGACTAAAGCACCTGCCAAGGGATATATATACTGCTCTCCTATTCGAATCTAGCGACTTTCCCTGTGAATCGTAACAATAACGGTATAAAATGCATTACATCTTCCAAGGATTGGTTATGATCCTCAAAGAAAGCAACTTAAACATGAAGCAATTGAAATTAGGGAAGAAATGATATTTTATTTTGTCCAATTTTCCTCTTTTTTCCGGACGTTGATACTTTGATCAGTTACCAACTTGTTCTTACATTGCTGCTAGACTTGACTTCGTTCAAGAAATTTGACCTTATTTTCTAACAGAAAATTTATGTTTCCGAGAAGCGTAGACCAATAAATTCTAACATTCAAAACGACGGACCATTATTAGCCCCCATCACAAATTGAAGATAATCTGGAATCTTCAGTAAGAAGTGTTATGTTACACATTATTCAACCGCACACCTTTTCAATAAGTGAGCGTATATGTTCCAAAATTTGTACTACTAATTTTGTTCGAAAAAAGAGATTTTCGATATTGATGATAAAATTAGAGACTGTATATGACAATATATATGTGTGTGTGTGTGTAATTTTCTGTTCATTTGTTTCAAATTAAATTTAGTTTCGGTCATAAATTGCTTCCATGCACAGATAATTAAAGTTACAAATTTATTGGGGTTTTTATTTTTACTTTTGTTATACATTCCACTACCACAAGTGGTTATATTATTTTTGTCATTCCGTGTGTAACGCTAAGAAGGAATCATCTAAGACCTCATAATGTGTAATTAATTCTTGCATGAAATTAAAATCTGAACAGATTTGGCTATGTCCGTCTGTCTGTTTGTAGTTAGCACGCTCAGATTTGCAATAACTAACAGATCTCGTTGAAGTTTGGCCTGAGCATTTATTATAGTCTTCAGAAGTTTCCTATTTAAAACCGGGAAAATCGGTTCAGTACATTTAAAGATATAGACCGATATCTAAGGTCACCAAACAAAAAAACTCATAAAATGTATAATGAAGTTTTGTCACAATATTAAGCTGTACGTACGTTCATTCCAAAAATGATCAAAATCGGTTCTGTGAAAAAAGAAATAATGCCAAAAATATAACTACTTTTACGATTTATTTTATGTTCCATGTTATATTAAAGAAAAAGTCTTAAGTATTGTTTGTATACGTCTGTGAGAGTATGTGTAATTGTGTATGTACGAAACATAATATATTCACTTCGTAATATATTCACTGGAGAGTATTGAAGATTCGGCATAGCCGAATATATCATTCTTACGTGTTTTAATTTCAGTTTTTGTTGCTGCATTAAGTGAATGTAAGTGAATTTTATATTTTCAAAAAATATCTCTCTGTCTGTCCGTACCCTGCCTTTACCAAAATACATTTAAACATCTGTGTGGTATGTGTGGTGGTATGATATCAACATTTTTTCTCTCTGTAGTCATAGAGATGAAACAGTGATTGAGTTATAAGCTGAGCTAAGCTAAAATATTAGTCAAAAAGTTATGTTGCCATAAATATCTCTATGTGTACATCATGTGTATGTGTGTGCCACAGATTTCCTATGATTTAGTGCGTGAATGAGTGTATACGTGTGTTAGTTTGTATATTTGTGTACACATGCGGTTGCATTGATTCTAAAATATATTACACTCATTCTAACTTCAATATTAAATGATTTTATTGATGTCATTTTTTACAATTTTAATTTAATATTTTTGCGGTTATTTTTCATGCTGCTTCTTTTCTAAGTGTTGGTTAAGGGAGGAATTACTTTATAATTCCAGTTCTGATTTAATTTCAAATTCAATCGCAAATTTAGTTTAAGGTTCACTTACAGATATAAGTTTACATTCAATTTTGGATTCAGCTCACATTTTCTAGAATATTTTCAGATTCAGTTTTAAATTCTGTTATAGATTCAGTTCCAGATTCATTTCGAGATTCAGGTTTTAATTCACTTATAATTAGTTTTAGAGTTCAGGATTCAGTTTTATATTCAGTTCCAGATTCATAGTTTTAAATTCAGTTCTAAATTCAAATTTAGATTCAGTTTTTAATTCATTTCCAGATTCGGTTCCAAATTGAATTCTAGATTCAGTTTTAAGTTCATATCCAGACTCTGTTCTCGATCTAGTTCCAGATTGATCTTTAAATCCAGTTTCAAATAAAGTTCTTGCTTTTGTTTTACATTCTGTCCCAATTTCAATTAAACTTCAATTCGCGAATAACTCCCAGATTTAGATATGAATTTAGTTTTAGATTAAGTTCCAGATTCTAGTTTAGTTCTAATTTATTTCTGGATTACGTTCTGAATTCAGTATTGAATTCAGTTCTGCATTAAATTCTAATTCAGTTCTTGTTCAGTTTTAGTTCAATTCTAGTTAAGTTCTAGTTCAGTTCTAGTTCAAATTCAGTTTTAGTTAAGTTCCAGTTTAGTTCTAGTTCAGTTCCAGTTCAATTATAGTTCTAGTTCTAATTCAGTTGTGGTTCAAATTCAGTTCTACTTCAGTTCTAACTTAGTCCTAGTTCAATTCTTGTTTAGTTTCAGTTCAGTTCTAGTTCAGTTCCAGTTCAGTTCCAATTCAAGTTCAGTTCTAGTTCTAGTTAAATTATAGTTCAATTCTTGTTCAGTTTTAGTTTAGTTTTAGTTCACTTCTAATTCAGTTCTAGTTAAGTTTCAGTTCAGTTCTAGTTTAGTTCAAGTTCTGGTTCAATTATAGTTCAGTTGTTGTTTAAATTCAGTTCTACTTCAGTTCTACTTCAGTTCTAGTTCAGTTCTAACTTAGTTCTAGTTCAGTTCTTGTTTAGTTTTAGTTCAATTCTAGTTCAGTTCCAGTTCAGTTCCAATTCTAGTATAGTTCTAGTTCAAGTTAAATTATAGTTCAGTTCTAGTTCTAGTTCAATTCTTGTTCAGTTTTAGTTCAGTTCTAGTTTAGTTCTAGTTCCGTTCTAACTCAGTTTTAGTTCAGTTCAAGTTCAGTTCTAACTTTCATTTATATATCAGTTTTAGTTCAATTCTTATTCAGTTTTAGTTCAATTCTAGTTCATTCCAGTTCAGTTCCAATTCAAGTTCAGTTCTAGTTCTAGTTAAATTATAGTTCAGTTCTTGTTCAATTCTTGTTCAGTTTTAGTTCAGTTCAAGTTCAGTTCAAGTTCATTTCTGGTTCTCTCAACCTAAACTCTCAAATTGTTTTTAATTCATCACTTAAATCAAAATTTTTTAAAATAAATTAAATAAATGCAAATTAAAATTATCTCGTCAAATTTTATCTAAAATCTTTCCAAATTTATTTCTTTATGCAAATTATATTTTCAAGAAATTACTATTTTTCCCTCTCAGTTTTAACTCTGATGAGAGAGATGACCATATTTTATTATTTTATGCAGGCAACAACCACATTTAGAGGTAAATGCACTCATAACTTTAATGACATTTTTTATTTAAATAAATTTTTATTGTTTTTATTGTTGTTAGGGAAAATGTTTATAAATATTTTTCTCATTTTTTGCGAGGGTCTGTCTCTACGTTTGGAAACACCAAGAATAAAATGAAAAATTTTAATATAAATTTAAGTCATAATTTGTTGTGGAATTATTCTTTTCATTTTATATATAATTTTTTAGGTTATAATTCATTAAAAACTTTAAATCATAGTTGGGGAGTAAATTTATGGCTGAATTTTAGTGATTTTTTTTTTGTTTGAGTGTTTGAGTGTCAGAATTTATTTTATATTTTTTGAATTGAAACAAACGTCCTTCGCAACCAACATCCACACATTATGACAGCATTAGAGAAAGACAAGCAGATGGACGGACAGACGGGCAATCAGCCAACACCCGCCAAAAACTCATAAATTTTTTAAATGTGTTTTTCTTGTTGTTGTAGTGTTTTTGTTGCATATTCTATTATGATGAAAACGAGTTCTTTTTGTTGTTTTTATTTGTAAAATTTAATTAGAAAAAAATTTTATATAAAATTTTTAAATTGTCCACGAATTGTGGACAAATTTTTGTTGGATAATTTTTCTATTGTTCAAAATATTCGATTGGGAGCTTTTAAGCGGTAATAAATATCTGCAATTAAATCATCGTTGACATTTTTAGTGACATTTGCCGCGTAATATATTTTATTTTTATTTAAATTGTAATTTGTCGAAAATTCAAAATCCTTTTGAGCGGAAATTTTGTTTATTTATAAATTTAGTTTTTTTTTTTTTTTTTTTTTTTTTGTTGGGGCAAATTGACAGAGCTGTCAGCGGCAGAATGAACAACAATGAGATTTAAAGTTATTTTTATGAAAAGAAATTAAAGTTATTAAAAGAGCAGAGAAGAAATGATGTTTTAGTTTAGTGTTAGATTCAGTACCAGATTTAGTTCTAGTTTAAGTTCAGGTTTCAGTTTTGAATTCAGTTCTATGTTACGATTCAGTACAGAATTCAATTCTAAATTCAGTTCTAGATTCAGTTCAGGATTCTTCCGGATTAAGTTCTAGAATTAGTTCTAGATTAAGTTTTATATTCAATTCTGGATTCAGTTCTAGATTCTGTTTAGGATTCTTAATTCAGTTGAGTATTCGGATTTAAATTTATTTCTAAATTTAATTCTGAATTCACCTGTATATTCAGATTTATATTCAGTTCATTATTAAATTTCATATTCAAAAAAATTTTAATTTTCCACCAAAAATTTTTTATTTTTCACTTAAAAAATATTTTTTTTTCATTAGTGAAAAATTTAAATTTTTAATGAAAATTCATTTTTTTGCACTAAAAATTAAAATTTGATTTTTCACTTAAAATTCAGTTTTTCACTAAAAATTAAAATTTTCACTAAAAATTAAATTTTTTTCACTAAAAATTAAATTTTTTTCACTAAAAATTCAATTTTTTCACTAAAAATTAAAATTTTCACTAAAAATTAAAATTTTCACTAAAAATTAAAATTTTCACTAAAAATTAAAATTTTCACTAAAAATTAAAATTTTTAACTAAAAATTCAATTTTTCACTAAAAATTCAATTTTTTCACTAAAAATTCAAATTTTCACTAAAAATTCAAATTTTCACTAAAAATTCAAATTTTCACTAAAAATTCAAATTTTCACTAAAAATTCAAATTTTCACTTAAAATTCAAATTTTCACTAAAAATTAAAATTTTCACTAAAAATTCAAATTTTCACTAAAAATTCAAATTTTCACTAAAAATTCAATTTTTCACTAAAAATTCAAAATTCACTAAAAATTAAATTTTTCACTAAAAATTCAAATTTTCACAAAAAATTCAAATTTTCACAAAAAATTCAAATTTTCACAAAAAATTCAAATTTTCACAAAAAATTCAAATTTTCACAAAAAATTCAAATTTTCACAAAAATTCAAATTTTCACTAAAAATTCAAATTTTCACTAAAAATTCAAATTTTCACTAAAAATTCTATTTTTCACTAAAAATTAAAATTTTTATTAAAAATTCACATAGTATCTAAATATTCAAATTTTTAATTTTCGTTTCCTTAGACTTTCCCAAAACTTTTAGGTTTCCACTAAGAATTCTTATTAAACAAGTTAATTTTCTCTAAAAAATAATTTCATTTTGACTAAATATGAATTTTTTATCAGTTCTTTTCCACATTTTGAATTTAGTTTTGCATTGTTGTGAAATCTTGTATGGATTAGTACTTTCACATATATTATCACATTTCACACATGATTACTTGCGCTCGAATTAAATGTCTGTTTGATTGTCAAATTGTTTTTGGAAAAATGTCATTTCAATTGAAATATTCATTTATATTTTCTAATAAATTTTTAAAATAATTGTTGTTATTATGAAAATCATGTGTCAATAAATTATTTCACATTTTTTCTTTCACACAAACAAACATAGAAACACACACATTTAACACATCATAAAAATTAAGTTATTTTGATTTATAGAAATAAAAATTTTCAATACTGATTTTAAAATATGACATAT
Source organism: Cochliomyia hominivorax (assembly GCA_004302925.2). Lineage (NCBI taxonomy): Eukaryota > Metazoa > Arthropoda > Insecta > Diptera > Calliphoridae > Cochliomyia > Cochliomyia hominivorax. The sequence continues at coordinate 14,025,005 of PYHX02000495.1, forward strand.
TTTGCGAAGAGGATTTTAAATGACAAGGATAATCTGAAAAATAATACTCATAATATGAAGTATAAATAAAAATCACAATTCATATCCTTTTTCAAAATAATATGATGAAAATAATATAAATAAAAGATTTATTTTGTTGTAACAACAGTAAAAACAAATACAAATTATGATGTTTAATATATTTGTATTATATATATGTTCCCTCCCCCACCACCACAAGTGGTGATGAGCATCAAATCAAAACCTGTGTCAATTTAGCTATGTCCGTCTGTCTGTTGGAAACATTCTAATGCCTAGAATAATTATCAGAATTTATTGAAATTCATCAACAGTATTCGTCCAGTTATATGGGTTCATTGACAAAAAAGTCATAGACCGATATCTGAGACAACCTTTTTATTTCAAAAAAATAAATTTCCAAATTTTAATTTGTATAAAAATTTAACATACAGTCATATACTCTTCATCATCGTACAAAAAATCATCAAAATGGGATCAATAGTTGAAATGGTGTAGGCTGAAATATGCAAAAATTTTATACACCCCAAAATCTGTGTGCTATATGAGATGCAAGCAACTATAAGCCTTTGACCTATCTGCCATTTAAGGCCCGGAATTTCCTAACTGTCTTAATATCGTTCAATATTTTGCTATAGTTTCTATATAACGGCTCTAGTCCGGAAAACGAGTTTCAGCTTATAAAACTATTAAGTAATGATAAATTCTATTGAAATTCATCACATTTAATTCTCTAGCTCTCCTGAAAAAACGCAACTAATTTGAATAATGTCGGTCCATATTTTGGAATAGCTCCAAAATAGCGTCCCATCCCGAACAACGGGGTTGGGATTAAAAAATACTTAAATAAAGACCGATTCCATTAAATTTCCGCGTGACTTGGCATCCCATCACCATGATAAACAAGTCCTTTAGTGATACAAGATCTAAAAAGTGGTATTCGTACCAATTGCAAATCTTTCAAGCAGCTCGGAGCTTACGCCAGTAGGGTGATATTGGGCTTTTATTAAAAAAGAATTTAAGAGCACAAAAAATGGTGTCCAAATTGTGATTGATTTTAAACGGTTAGTGGTTGTCGTTGTTGTACTGGCTGTCTTGCAGTCCGGACTTAAACCCAATAGAGGGTTTAAAGTAACTTTGGAAAGAAATTGATTTCGATTTCCTTGTTAAAATTTTTTATTTCTGTAAAAAAGTTGTGAGCTTTTATAGGAATATGCACCAGTGTAAAAACCAAAATAATATTTAACTTAACCGTTACAATAATCATGTCATCCACAACTTGATTCATTCAATTTGACATTATCCTGCGTTTGTTTGTTCATTCATTCAACCCAATACGACGACCACTCATCCGTCCATTTACATTAAGTAACAACGTCATCAACATCATCCTCATCATGTTGCTTGTCATATTTTTCCTCTCTCTCTCTCTGTCTGTCTCTCTTTGTGTGATAGAAATTATTCGAAAAGAATCTCTACCAAGTTGCGCACATTTAAAGCAACTGTCACCTGAGTAGAAAATGTTAAGGAAAATATCTGTGTCTGAGTACAAAGCAAAGATGCCAAAACATCAGCTCCATGTGTTTAGTTTAAGTCTAATGGGGCTTAAGATATTTAAAGGAATAGTTTCTTTAATTACAGTTTTATTTGAGAATGGAAAATGTCCCGATAATATTACAACTATAATTTGATCCGTTTAAAAAGAAATCTGACTCGAAATAAAAAATCTAAAATTATGTTTTTAGCTGTGAAGTCTCCGTTCCTAAAATTGTTGAATTTTTTAAATAGCAAAGGATTACACTCCCTAACACTCCAATACCTTGCCATGGACCTGTACTAACGCCTAAGTTTAAGTGTATGTGTGTGTAATTGTAATATGTCTAATATACTCAGTTTTTTGATTTTATGGTGAGTTTATTTTTTTCTTATTACATATTTTCCTAAAAGACATTTTTATATCATCTCCTTTCCAGCAATTATTTCCATCTTTTTTTTCTGTAAAATCTAACAAACTGACAACAACAGCAATAGTTGTAAATATTTAAAACACCAACAACAAATATCTTAGTAGCAACATAAAAATATGTGAAATAATATTTACAACTAACAAGCCAGACAACAACAATAAAAACAACCAGCCACCAACAACTTATGTGGCATGAAGTTACAACTTACACCCAAACAAATAAAACAAATGAACAACCAAACGAACGAATCAACTTTTTAAAAAGAAATACACATTTTTATAAGACAAACGTACAGAGGAAGACTGAAGGACAGACAGACATACAGACAGATATTGTAGCAGCAACAAATTGTCTGTAACCAAGCAGAAATTGTCATAAAATATTTAAATTCACTTTCACTTGTTTAAAAATGTGAAAAACACAAAAAAAGTCGAAACAACTTTTTCATTTCATTTTTACAAAAAATATTTTGTGTTTTTTTTTCTTATTTTTTTGTTAAAGTGCAAAAGAGGATTAGAAGAATATTTCACATGAGAACAGACAACAACAAAGAGAAAACAAAAACATACATACACACAATTTGTAACCAACAACCTTTCATATCCTGACACATAGAAACAAATACGACACCACAAAAAACAGTGGGCCGGAAAATTTTCTGTAATAAAAATTAAGAAAAAAATCCGATAAAAAGGAAATTTGTAAAAAATTTCCTATAGAAACGAAATTCAGCAATAATTTCCTTTGAAGAGGAAATTCAGCAAAAATTTCCTTAAAAGAGGAAATTCAGCAAAAGTTTCCTTAAAAGAGAAATTCAGCAAAAATTTCCTTTAAAGAGAAAATTCAGCAAATATTTCCTTTAAATAGGAAATTTAGCAAAAATTTGGTTTAAAGAGGAAATTCATCAAAAATTTCAATAAACAGGAAGTTCATCAAAAATTTCATATGAAAAGGAAATTCATCAAAAATTTCCTATAAAAGGGAAATTCATCAAAAATTTCCTATAAAAAGGAAATTCATCAAAAATTTCCATTAAAGAAGAAATTCATCAAAAATTTCCTATAAAAAGGAAATTCATAAAAAATTTCCTATAAAAAGGAAATTCATAAAAAATTTCCTATAAAAACTAAATTTATCAAAATTATCAAAAATTTCCATTAAAGATGAAATTCATCAAAAATATCCTATAAAAAGGAAATTCATAAAAAATTTAGTTAAAAACGGAATTCATTAGACATTTTCTATAAAAAGGAAATTCATAAAATATTCCTATAAAAACTGAAATTATCAAAAATATAAAAAAAATTTCCATTAAAAAGGAAATTCATCAAAAATTTCATATGAAAAGGAAATTTATCAAAAAGTTCCTGAAAACGTAATTTATTAAAAATTTTCTTTCAAAATTGAAATCATCAAAAATTTCCTATTGAAACAAGGAAATTTATATTTTTTTAAAGGAAATTTGTCAAAAATTTTTCTATCAATGGAAATTTACGAAAAACTTATAAAAAATTTGTAGAGAAGTCGTTTAAAAAGAAATTTTATACAAAAAATTCTCTAAAAAGGAATTTTATAGAAAATTTCCTTTTGAAAGAATTTTTATAGAAAATTTCAACTTAAAACGGAATTTTATTAAAATTAGCCTTTGAAAGATTTTTTATAGAAAATTTATAAGGAAATTTTCTACAAATTCACTTAAAAGGAAATTCTTTATAAAGTTCCCTTCATAAAAGGAATTCTGTAGAAAATTTTCTTATAAAACGCAATTTTATAGAAAATTTCTTTTGGAAATGGAATATTATAAGAATTTCAAAAAAATCCTTTAAAAGAGGATTTTGTAGAAAAATTCTTTTAAAAGAGGATTTTATAGAAAATTTCTTTTAGAAAGGAAATTTGATGTTTTATGAAATATTATAGAAAAGTTCTTACTTATTTGTAGAAATGAGTGTATTTGGTGATCCACTGTTTTTCATGTGATGCAAAATAATTTTAAGAAATAAAATATGAATGACACAAAAATGTGGGTGTATATATCTTTGTACTTGTTTATGTGGGTGTGGGTATGTGTGTATGTGTGCAATTTTTTCCATTTTATTCTTATCTCTGCAATTGTGGCTAAAGGTCAAAGATTAAAATCATTTTCTTCTTTTTTGTCGTTTTTGTTTTGTTTTAAAAAATTTCTTCTACTGAGTTTTTTCTCTTTATTTTATTAAAGTTTTTTGCACGTTTTTTACTATAAATTAAAGTAAATGAAAAAGATGAAAACACTTTTTATATGATAAAATATGTTAAATCGTTTATAATGCCAAAAATTACTTAAGGCGTATTTTGAACCCTTTTTTGTCAATTTAACTTCAATTGTTGTAGATTTAGTAAGATTTTTTCTTTTTGTTTAAAAGATTTCGAAAAGGAACATATTTCAGTTAAAATGAGGTTAAAAAGTTTTGGAATATATTTTAATATAGACAAAAGTGTGAATATTGGATTTTTTGGGAAAAGGAGGTGATTATTTCTAAAAAAGTTTATGAATTGATAATATAAATTTGATATTTGAAAAAAGATATAAATAAAAATACTGTTAAAATTTCAACAAAAGAAGCTAAAACAGAAGACTGAAATAGTAGTTTGAATATTAATATACCTGATATTTATTAACGCTCTTTGTTTCTTTTATAAGAACACATATTCTAATGTGTCATCTATCTTAAAGGTTGTATTCACAAAAAGAGTTCAATAAATTTTGCAAAAGTTCAAAGTTTGCTTAAGTATCTCTGAAAACGTAAAAAGAGCTAAAATTATAAAAATTTAACACCAGCTGAACATTTTTGAAATGAAACTTTTTGTTCTGTTAGACACTTTTATTATTAGATATTTTTTCTAAAATTAACAAAATTTGTTGTTTTATTATAATTTAAGTCTTTTTCATATTTAAAGTTAAAATTTTTTCAACAAACCTGTTAATTAATCAATTTGAAAAGAAAAAAACTTTAAATATTTATTAATAATTCATGACACGTATCACGAGCAAAACGTATAACATAACGAACAAACGATGTTGAAATAAGAACATGAAAATTAATTTTAATTTATACGTTACAATTTGTTTATAAAATATTAAAACACAACAACAACAGCAACTAAAACAATAAAAATAAAAAATATATTTCATGGAAAATAAAACATTTAATGCATTTTAAACAAAAAAATGGAATGAATTGTGGAAAAAATGTCTGTAATTATATTTTTTTTAATAAATCGACTCAAATTAACGAGAAAAAATTTTGTTTAAAAAGGACGATTTATTATTTATACTTTATTTCATTAAAATTTGTGGTCACTTGTTGTATTTTATTTATTTTATTTTATTTTTTTTTTAATTTATGTTTACATGTCTGACGATCATGATGACGTTGGTCGTGTAGTTTGCTTGAGGTCTTGAAAAATATGCAAAACACTTGAGACTTTTTAAACGGCTGGAATTTCATTATGTAAATAAGCACACGAAATAAAATCCTTTAAAAATAAATTTGTCGTCAATTTTACAAAATTTCTTCTAAGAATTTAATTTAACAAAAATTTTTTTATAAAAAATTTAACAAAAATTTAAGGACTGAAAATTTTATTTAAAAAAAGAAATACGACAAAAATTTCTTTAAAAACGAAATCTAAAAAATTCTTGAAAAAGGAAATTTAATGAAAATTTTTTATAAAAGAAAATTTAACGAAAATTTTCTATAAAAAGCACATTTAACGAAAATTTTCTATTTAAAGCACATTTAACGAAAATTTTCTATTTAAAGCAAATTTAACGAAAATTTTCTATTTAAAGCAAATTTAACGAAAATTTTCTATTTAAAGCAAATTTAACGAAAATTTTCTATTTAAAGCAAATTTAACGAAAATTTTCCATAAAAAGGAAATTTAACGAAAATTTTCTATAAAAAGGAAATTTAACGAAAATTGTCTAAAAAAGAGAAATTTGTCAAAAAATTTCTGTAAAGAGATTTATCGAAGATTTTCTCTAAGTAGGAGATTTATCGAAAATTTTCTCTAATTTGGAGATTTATCGAAAATTTTCTCTAATTTGGAGATTTATCGAAAATTTTCTCTAATTTGGAGATTTATCGAAAATTTTCTCTAATTTGGAGATTTATCGAAAATTTTCTCTAAATTAGAGATTTATCGAAATTTTCTTTAAATTAGAGATTTATCGAAAATTTTCTTTAAATTAGAGATTTATCGAAAATTTACTCTAAATTAGAGATTTATCGAAAATTTACTCTAAATTAGAGATTTATCGAAAATTTACTCTAAATTAGAGATTTATCGAAAATTTTCTCTAAATAAGAGATTTATCGAACATTTTTATCTAATTTCGAGATTTAGATTTATAGACATTTTTCGTTAAATTGGATAGTTATCAAACATATATTTTTTATAAAATGGCATTGGAAAATTTTTTCGAAACCCCGATATATTTCGATCTCCATGTGCTGTCTCTAGTATCCGGTAGGGCATTTGTGATTCATATTCGCTTAATAAAACATGATTATTTGTTTGTCTTTATTAAAGGTTTTTATTATGATGACAACAATTTTGTTTATTTAATCGAAATCTTATGTTGTTATTATAAATATCTTAAGTAGCTGTTATTATTAGTTTATCTTCCATAAAAATAAATATTTCTTTTGTTCGGTTTAAATAAATTGTTATCAATAAAATTATCACACTTTTTAAGTTTGTTTCCTTAATCTGTAAAAGATTTAAATTCCTTTTGTTTAAAATTAATAAAAAGACTTTTTTCAATAATAATTTTATTTCAACAATAAATCTATTTTTTGATATTTTGCCCGTTAAAAAAGTCTTTTGTTAGAATTTTTAAACAAAAAAAATTGATTTAATAAAATTAAATATTTCATTATCGAACTACTTTAAATAATTATAATACATATTTGTTTATGAGTGTGTAACTGTATGTGTGTGTGTTAATTTATATTTTTGGTTCTTTGAAATTCTTATTAAAATCGTTTAAATGGAAACTCTTTTTTTTAGTGTTGAAAAGAGAAATAAACAACAAATGAAACCTTTTGTCGTTTAACAGAAATCATAAATTCTATAAAAGAATTTTTTGTATGATTTTCTTTTTTTGTGATTTAAATCTTTTTTGCGTTATTACATAATTTTTGTAGTTGTTGTTGCTGCTGTTTATTTTGTTCTTAAATAATTCTACATACAAACAATAACTAATGATATGCAAATAAAATTCATATGTATGTATGTATGTATGTATGTATGTATGTATGTATACATGTATGTATGTTCATACATCTATATGTATGTGAGATGGTGATGGGTTTTTTTGTTTTTGTCTGAAATGTAAATGTTCAAATTATTTTTAATAAAGTGGGTCAATTCATAATTGTTTTTAATATTTATAATGTTCTAGCAGCAAATATATGTGACCCAGGGAATGATCGTTCGATCCCACAGCCATATGTATCTCATGGGGTAGCTTCATTTACAAAACGTCTCTTTTAGAATTTAAATATATCCATACATTTCTGTCGAATTTAAATTCGTACCATAATTGAGTTATGGGTCCATAAATGATCAGATTTTCGATTATTGTGCTGCCAACTTGCTGTCTGTATGCTCATGAAACGTTAGCAATATAACTTTCTTGACCTGGCGATTGAACCTTCTGAAATTGATGACATTTGAGATGGCTCCCTTACAAGCACCTTCCCCCTATTGTAGGTCAAAAGTTTAAGTACTAAGTTTGTAGTACTGTTTATATGACCAAAAAGAAATTATCTGAGAACCAATAAAGTATAGACTTTCTTAAGAAAAATTAAAATCTGTGTCGATTCAATAATGTCATTCCGTCTGTTTATTTGAAATGCTTCCACATCTACACTTATTGCCACAATTCGATTACATTTCAACAGGTAGTTTGTTGTTGCCCTACACTGTTTCCACTTTAAACCAGCAGTAAGTTATAGACCGATATTTCAGGTAAACGTTTATACAAAACTTTGAGAAAGATTTATATATTTTTTTGTATTTCTGATCACTAGTGCTGACATTTGGAACCTTTTCCGAAAACCCACCCATTAACTTTTTCTCTCACTTTGCTCGAACTGGTAGCTCTTCTTCGCTTAAACTTTTCAACAACAGTTTCTAGCTCTTCAATTCTCTTTATCAAAAGTCTTATTTCTCTCCACTGGCCTTAGTTCCGGAAAATTTGGGGATTTGCTTTACTTACTACAAATACCACATAATTTGATCTTAGGATGTCAAGTCAGTCTAAAAATGAGTGGACACATTATGAGGTCTTAAGAATGGAAGAAGCGCTTTTTTTAAACATTCATTGATGTAAACTTTGGAATTTGTAGAGACCGTTGTAACAAATAAATGCTTTTTTGCTGCAACTACATATATGTTGGTCCTTTATTGTTCTTCAAAATTTCCTTGAGCAGGAAGGAAAAATCTGCCAGAATCATCCATTATGCCATAATAATAGTTTAATTTAGAAAACTTCACTTCGATTTCCGTGCTTTGTTTTTGGACCCTAAATGTTTAGCAGCGTTCCTTTCAGAAACTTTGTGTCCTTGTGTGTTTTAGACCTGCAATAGCTTTAACTTTTCGCATCAAACAGTCCGAACTCTAACTGGCCGTTTTCCGATAAGATGTGTTGAGATCTTGGATATTGGATGTTGTTGTTCTTTTGAAAATATTTCTATTTTTTGGCTTTAGAAACATCATCATCAGCATTCAACATCATGTACTTCTATCTGTTTCAGGTTTTCTTCAAAGGTCAAATTCTTCCGGTAATGTTTAAAAACGTTGGACACAGTTTGATGGCAGACCTTTGATAGTTGGGCCAACTCTTTGCAGAATGAAGTTGAATTTTGCAGAAGGTCACTCATTTTAATCAGATTAGACTGACATATTTTACAAAAGTAACTTGATCATACTAACTTTTACAAGTTTTGATAAACAACGTGTGTTAAGAACATCTCGATCTCACACATTTTGTCTCTATATATTAAGAATAATTTAAAGTTGATTCCAAACTTAAGAAAGATTTGAAATTTGTAGGAGTGTATTCTAACCTGGGTAACCCACCAGGTAGCCTACACTCCTTCCAACGAACTCAAAAGCATCTCAGTTATAACCATGTGTACTTTGATAAAGACATCTCTAAAGGTTCAAGAGTTACACAATTATTAAAAAAAAATCAATTTGGTCACACTGTCTGAGGGACTGTTAAGTATATTTATAGCATTTTTCTAATCATACAGTTTAAAAAATCATAATAAAGTAATTTATTTTGGAGGTTCAGTTATATAACTCTGGACCTGCTTGTATACTTCTTAAGAACGACTGTATGACATTGAATTAAAAATATTAAGTAGTTTCGAAGTTACAGAATTGTTTAAAATAATGATTATTTTGGGTTCGCAGTTTGAGGTCCCTCAGTTTGGAGGTTCAACATTCATCCTATTGAAGAACTAATGATGTTTGTAAATTGGTAGTTCCGAAGTTATAATCTTCGCCATACATTTCTTCTATCGTCTGTGAGAAAGATATATAAGACTGATTTAGATCGTTTTGTTATTTGAATCTTTAAATTTCCCTTCTTATCGAATATTTAAAGATAATAATATTTAGTAACTTTAAAATTTAAGATCTATATCTTTCCATTAGGCTTAGGGTCTGTTATCTTTATTTTACATTTTATTATTCTAAATTATAATTGAAAAATTATAATCAATTTCCCTTAATTTCCTGTTCTCTTAATTAATTAACAATAAAACTACTCTCGTTATTTAAAATATTTTTATACCCTTCACCACTAGAATTGGTGGTGAGGGTATTTTAACATTGTCAGTCCGTACGTAACGCTAAGAAGGAATCATTTCAGATGTCATATATTATTCCATCAAAGCAATGAAATTTGGCCAGAGTATTTGTTGTAGTCCTGAGCAGTTTTCCATTTAAAACAAAATCTGTTTAGTAGAACGATATCTGAGGCCATTACCAAGTTAAGACAAATAATTTTCATAAAATTGTCAATTATAATATTAAACTAAATGTACTTTATAACTGTTCCCAGAATTATCAAAATCGGTTCAGTAGAATATATAACTAATTTTATGACTCATTAAGTGTTCCGTGTTATATTAAGAAATATTTCTATGCATTGTATCCATCTGTGAGTGTACGTATGACTGTGTATATACGAAAGGGTTTTAAACATTCGACATTGCCGAATATAATATTCTTACTTGTTGTTGTTTTGTTTTATTAATTTCAACTTTACATAAATTATACAGATTTTTATTCTTATGGATTGTGTAAATAAAGTGTATCTTGTTATCTGTACATTTAATTATAAATGATTAACGATTCTGAATGCCATAAATTAAATTACAGTCTTTTTTCCAATATTAAGAGTATAAATACAAAAATGTTTATATTTTATGCATAATCAATAGAAAATGATCTTAATTTGATTTCAAATATTAAATTAAACTAATTTATAATGTTTTGTTGTTGTTGCTGCTGCTGCTGCTCTTTCTTTAAGCTTTTTTAACTTGAATTTGTGATCTTAAATTATGGGATTTTTATTTTATTGTTTGATTTAAACAATATTTTTCTTGGTAAACAAATGAATACTTGATGTAAATCTATGCAAATAAAACGTTATTTTTGGAAAACAACAGTATTCGGAAAGAATGAAATGTTATGCGATTAAAAAATGGAAATTTTATGTTTTTTTGGGAAAAAACATCTGTTTTAAATAGTTTGTTATAATCTCTTTAATACTTAAAGACATAAATTTAAATTCACATTAAATACCCTTAAATAATGGAAATTTATTGCAATTAGAAAAATTCCCCGATATTTGCACAAAAACACTTCCTGATAGGTGTCTTGAGCAGGTAGAGAAAATACCCTCAAATAAAAATGTTTACATAATTTCCCCTTAAGCCAACGGAACTTCCCAAAAAGAAAACACCTTTTTTCTAAGTATATAAATCATGTGAATATCAAACACAAACCATCACTTAACCTTTGACCTTTGTGCCATAAACATTAGTTTCGCAAAACAATAATTTAAAAATTCTCTAAAAATGGACAAATCTTTGGTTCAACATTTAATTTCTAACTTGAAATCCGATTTAACTACTGAGATCGCTGCTAGCCCATGTGACAAAGAACAACTGGAAAAATTGTCTCCTACTACGCCCTTGTGCACGGTGGAACCTTTCTGTTGTCTGGAAGTGAAAAAGAAACGTTTGTGTGATGTTCGTCCTCAGCCTTATGCAGCTAAAACGACTTTTAAGGCTAGAAAATCTTTGGCATTTTGAGTTTAAGTTTTAGTTAGAGAGATAAGTTTAGTTTTAAGAAATTTTGTATAGTTTTCATAGAAAATTCGTAAATTTTTGAAACAGCTTGGCTGTTTAGTCCACGTTAATCTAAAATATAAATTTAATTGAAATAGAAGAACAAGATTTTGTTATTTACTAACATTTAACCCGCTTCTAACCGAACAAAAAAGTACCACAAATTCGTTATTTCACCAGTTCTGAATTTCGCAATATTTTCGATAATTATTACAAAATTCAAAAAGTACCTTTAGAAAAATTGTAGAAAATCTATTAAATTTGAATTAATTTTGAAACCGGCTTCTAAAAATGCTCAATTTGTGACTAAATTAAGTATCAGGACAGTCAATTTGCTTTAAATTAATCAAACGCTTTAAAGAATTATGGTACTTATTGTTCGATTTTTAAGAATAAAAAGTACTAAAAGTACTAAAAATTTAATCAACTTCGCAGTTTGAAATATTTTGATGTTTAAGTTTATTCAAAAATTAAAGTTTTAATTATTTTTCCTAAAACGTGTTTTCTCTAAAATTTCAAATTTTCCATTAAAAATTCATATTTCTACTAAAAATAAAAATTATTATTTTCATTAAAAATTAAATCTTTTTCCTAAAAATCAAATTCTAACTCTACCATTTTCACTATCAGTCGTCTATCAGTTTTACAAAAGTCTAAATTTTTGACTAAAATAAAAAATTTATTATTATTTTTTTCACTAAAAATTTTAATTCTCACAAAAAAATTCAATTTTCACAAAAAAAAAAATCAAGTTCACCCAAAAATTTTCAATTTTTAATGGAAATTCTCAATAAAATATTCACCAAAAAAGTTTCTGTTTTAACTAAAAATTTTTAATTTTCACTTCAAATTTTCAAATTTCACTAAATTGGAAAATTTATTTGCTAAATTTAGTTTTCTTATTTCCCCCAAAAATTCTGATTCACAAGAGGTTTCACAAAGACTTTCGCTTAAAATTTATATTTTCACATTCGAATTACGGCTAAAAATTTTCACTAAAAATTCAATTTTTAATAAAAGTTAAAATTTTAACTAAAAGTTCAAAATTTCAGTTAAAATTTAAAATTCACTAAGAATTTAATTCTTCGCTAAAACAAAAAAATCACAAAACCCTCCAATTTTCCGTAAAATTTCAATTTTCACTAAAAATTTAAATTTTCACTAAAAATTGAAATTTTCCCAAAAAGTTAAAATTTCAATAAAACTAAAACTTCCACTAAAAATTCTATTTTATTTCACTAAAAATCAAAATTTTCACAAAAATTGCAATTTTCGTAAAAATTCCAATTTTCACTAAAATTTTAAAATTTCTATAAAATTCAAATTTTCACTAAAAAATTGTAATTTTTGCTGGGAATTCACATGAATTCAAAATTTTACTCAAAATACTCAAATTTCACTAAATTTTCTAAAAATTTAAATTAAAAAATAATGCTTCACTAAAAATTTTAACTTTACAAAAACTTAATCGTAAAAATTCTAATTTTACGGAAAATAAAATTTTCACTAAAAATTTAATTTTTTTTTCAAAATTCAAATTTTCACTAAAAAAATCAATATTTTTACTTGGATTCACATGTTTACTAAACGTTAAAATTTCACTAAAAATTAAATTTAAATTTTTTAATAAAAATCAAATTGCTAAAAATAATTTTTTAAATTGAATTTTTCTTCAGAAATTTTACCGATTGTTCCACACAACCTTATTTCTTTTTAGTGGACTCAAATTTCTTTTACATTCACTACACATTAGTTTATAGTTGGGAGGTATTTTTTAATATTTTCATGTAAGAAACAAATAAAATAAATCATTATTAATAATTACACTCCTTTCACATATGACTCCACTTACAACAATTAATTCTTTCCCATCACTGAGAAAAGAAATAACTGTAATTTATGTTTAACATGTGTGTGTGTGTGTTTGTGTGTATGTGCGGATGCTGGGGACCACAAAAAATTATAATTTTTCTGTAATTAAGATGGAACCAACAAAAATGACATAAGAATTTTCTTTTGTCACACCAAACCGACAGTCAGATCAACCAAATAAATGACGTTTTACTTTAAAATACAAAAACAAAAAAGTGACACATAAATAAAATAAATTTTATTTTGTTTTTTTCATTCAGCTAAAAGTGCATGTTTTTCTCACATTAATTTAAATAATTTATACAACTTTTTATACGATTACAATTATAAAATTAAAATTAAAAAAAAAAAAATAACAACAACAATAATACACGGTAGTAAACTCTCCATTAAAGAAAAAAGATGAAAACTCAAACACACAAGAAGAAAACCAAAAACAAAAGATGGAAACAAAAAGAAGTAGAAAGAAAAAATATTTAAAACAAATTAAAAGTAAACGAAATCATTAAAATAAATATTTGTAATAAAAGAAAATTAAAGAAATAAACAAATGAAGAAGGGGGGAAATGGAAAGAAATTAAAAAAGATCGAACGAAGTAGTAACAAATTACAACAAAAACTCACGTTTTTTTCTAGTACAACAAATTTTATTTGATTGGAAAAATAAATATTTGTTATTTTTAATTTTCCACGAGTACACACAATGGGGCAGAATCACAAATCTTAGTAAATAAATATTCAACTCATGGCCAGTTTTAGTTCAGTTTTAGTTCATTTATGGTTCATTTCTAGTTCAATTCTACTTTAGTTTTAATTCAGTTTTAGTTCAGTTCTAGTTAAGTTCTAGTTCAGTTTTAGTTCAGTTCTAGTTAAGTTCTACTTCAGTTCTAGTTCATTTCAAGTTCAGTTCTAGTTCATTTCAAGTTCAGTTCAAGTTCAGTTTTAATTCAGTTTTAGTTCAGTTCAAGTTCAGTTCTGCTTCGGCTCTAGTTAAGTTCTACTTCAGTTTTAGTTCAGTTCTAGTTCTGTTCTATTTCATTTCTAGTTCAGTTCAAGTTCAGTTCTGTTTCATTTCTAGTTCAGTTCAAGTTCAGTTCTGCTTCGGCTCTAGTCCAGTATTAGTTCATTTCTTGTTCAGTTCCAGTTTGGTTCATAATTCAGTTTTAATGCAGTTCTAGTTCTTGTTCGTTCCCGGTTCGTTTATTTAAAATTCCATAGATTCTACTTTAGATTTTAGTTCAGATTCTATTATAGAATTTAGTTAAGTTCTAATTGAAGTTTAGTTCTACTTCTTGTTCAGTTCTAGTTCAGTTCAAGTTAAGTTCTTATTAAGTTCTAGTTCAGTTCCAGTTCTGTTCATAATTCAGTTTTAGTTCATTTCTAGTTGAATTCTTAGTAAATTTCCGAATCAATTTTCTAGTTCAGTTTTCAAATGTGTTGTTTCTGCCCCACTATGTAATTCTTCGGCTGGTCTTTGGTTCTTTTGTTGTAGTTGTTGTTGTTTTTTTTTAATATTAATATTGCATACTTTTATATTGTAGTTGTTATTATTGTTATTTTCATTATAAATGTACATGATCAGCATGACCAAACTGTAGAACCCAATAAATACCATATGATGTTAGAAGTCAAATATTGTTTATTTGTAATTTTCACAATAGAAACAAGAGAAAAATAAATGGAAAAAAGAAGGAATAAGAAAACCAAACGATGGAAAAAAGGTTTAATCCCAACAATAAAATTCATTTACATATTTTTTTGTGTGTTTGTAGATTTACAACATGTTACTTCATACATAATAATCAAAATTGTTTGATTTACATATGAACATACACAAGCGTCGTACACACTTGCAAGCATTTACATAAAATGTGTGTGTATGTGTGTGTGTATGTGCGTGTGTTTATATGTGAAATGCTAATCAATAATAGTTAATCAGGCCTCTAAATCGATCAATGTTAATGATCTTTGTATACAAAAAATATTAATGGCACAATATATACACAACATACACAAACATGACATACATACATTTACATACATATGTATGTATGTGTGATTAGTTTATATAATCCAACCATCAAATAAATAAACAAACCAAATCAAACATTAAATATTAAAATTAACATTTTTTTTTTCTATTTTGGGTTTTTCTTAATTTCTTTTTAACGTTTTTTCTCATTCTTTCTTTCTTTTTTCGTTTTTGTATTAATTTTAATCTTTGTAATTAAACATGTGAGCGCCAGCTACTAGAACAGTAGTTCATTGGGGAGATAAAATTCCATTAAGAATGAAATAATATATTGATACATTGCGGGAAAGAGATTAAAGAAAGAATTCGAAGATTATTTTAAGAAGTGAATATTTTCATCGAAGAAAATTAATTTTTTCCAAGAAAATTCATGAAGTTATAGTTTTTGTTATTAATAGGATTCTGGGGATGTTGAACCTCAAATCTTTACAAGGAAATTGGATGCCTTCAAAGTAAAATGAATTAAGAAAAAATTAGGTACAACACTCCATCTAACTTGAATTTACTTTAATTTCGTCTAATATTCTACGCGATCTGGTCACACTAGTTCATTTATGGATTCTCGAGTTGGGGAGATAATTATCAAAAGACTTATTGACTGTGTAATTGTTATAATATATTTCTGTGGTTCAAAATCGGTCTTAATATATTTATTTTTGTTACTGTCTGATTCGATTTGAACAGCTCACAATACAGTTTCACTTACGACATGTGAATAAGAATTCTAGAACTATCCGAAGTCCTTAATTTTCCGATACCGTTGAAAAGTTCTCTTGCCATTTGGTAAGTTATTTTTAAAAAGATCTTTGCTAGGGGTATTGCAATTTAATCGTATCAAGTTAACATTTATCGATATCTTGTTTGCTGTTACCCCAATTTATGGTGCTTCAGCTTTTGATTATATAGATTTTAATGATGTAGAATTTTTAATTTATCATTCGTCTAACTGTTATGAACGAGGATGCAAGGATTAACAATTTGTTACTTCATTTATAAACTACTACCAATACAACGACATAAATACTTTGATTCTCGGTCGGTAGACTGTTTTAGAAGATGATCCAATTCAGTCAGTTATATACTTAAACTGGTTAACCATTATACATCTGACCAGATAAATTCGTAGATTATAGGTTCTTCTAATTTAAAGTTATTCCAGATGCATACTTTCCTTTTAGTGAGTCTGATTTTTGGTTTATAGCTACTGGAAAGACTTATCGCTTGATTCTCAATAGCTCTCTTTCCGAACAGACTGGAAAGTCCATTCCCTAAAAATTTTACGTGGGACTGCAAACTGCTCAATTTCTATTTCGGTTTCTAAACAAGTTTGAGTTCATTGTTTAGTTCCTGATTCAGTTTCCAATTAAGTTCTTGGTGCAGTTCCTAGTTCAATTCTTATTTCTGGCAATAGATAAGTATTAAGTGAAGTTTTACGTTAGTGTCTGTATATTCATATTTCAGTTCTGGGTTCAGTTTCTGCTCCCGTTCATAGTTCAGTTTCTAGTTTAGTTTACATTTCAGTTCAATACCTGCTTCTGTATCTAGTTCAGATCCTAGTTCAGTTCATAATTCTGTTAATTTTTCATTTTGAGTTTAGTTCCCAATTCTGTACCTGATTCAGTTCATAATTAAATTGCATGTTCAGTTTCTAGTTAAGTTCATATTTCTGTTCTTACTGCAGTTCATAGTACAGTCTCCAGTTCTGTTTAAATTGAAATTCTTGATTAGTTCATACTTTAGTCCCCAGTTCTGTTTCTGATTCAATTCATTTTCATTTCAGTTTCAAGGAAATTTCGTTCTTGTTTGAGTTCAAAGTTTAGTTTCTTGTTCAGTTCTTGGATCAGTCAATAGTTCAATACCTAGCTCAGACCCTTAATTAGTTTAATATTAATATTATAGTTCAGTTCCCAGTTCAGTTCTTAATTTAGTTCCTATCTCCTTTCTTGGTTCATTTCATTATTAAGTTCCTAACTTATTGCATGGTTAATTTCCATATTCAAATTCAGTTCACATTTAATTTTTAAGTTCAGTTCATAATTTCGTTTATTTTTCTTTTTCGGTTTAGTTCCTACTTCTGTACTTGATTCAGTTCATAATTATGTTACGTTCATATATTCTTTCTTGGTTTATTTCATATTTCAGTCTCCAGTTCAGTTTGAATTTCAATTCTTAATTGAGTTCATACTTCGGTTCCGAGTTTTGTTCATGATTCAGTTCATAATATTTTATTATGAACTTTATTATTTTTGTTATGAATATTTAGTTCTTGGATCAGTCAATAGTTCAATACCTAGCTCAGACCCATAATTAGTTTAATGTTAATTTTATAGTTCAGTTTCCCGTTCAGATCTTAATTCAGTTTTTAGTTCCATTATTGGTTCATTACTTGATTAAGTTCCTAATTTATTCCATAGTTTATCTCCTTCGTTCAGTTCCCATATTTAAATTCAGTTCAAATTTAATTTTTAGGTTCGGTTCGTAGTTCAGTTCCTATTGAAGTTCGTAGTTAATTTTCTGGTTCATTTCCGTGATCGGTTTATACTTCAGTTTCTAACTCATTCCATTATACAGTTCATTTTTTTGTTCTTAGTTCATATTCGGTTCTATTTCAGTTTTAGTTTGTAACATAAAATGACAACCTCTTCAAAAGCTAAAGTTGGATAGAGAACTATCAGCTCACGATGGAATGATTGAGTAACGGACAGAATGTTTTGTATGAGTCTAAAAGACTCATACAAAAATCGAATATATATTTAAAGCTTATTTATTCAAACTGCCATAAAATCGTCTTCTCGTAACAACGACGACTATTACGAAAACTACTGTATTTTGATTACACCTGCTCTAAAAGACTTCTTTGAACGCCACATCCAGATTCATCTTCATCATCGCCAACTCAGTAACCATCAAAATGATTTTTGTTATTTTATTTGTTTATTTATATTTTTATTTTATTATTTATTTATATAAAATTTTTTTTAAATAAATATTATTTTTGTTATTGTTTTTGTTGAATATTTAATATTCAATTTTTCGCTTCTTAAGTTAAAATTATTTATGAAAAGACTGTTGTGTTGCTGTTTATTTGTTTATTTGTTGGTTACATGAAGTTAAACGTTAATATTTAAATTTAAGTGTTTTGTTTGTATTTTTAAGTTAATGTTGTTGTTTTTTTTTCTAATGTTATTATTGATTTTGCTGTTGTTGTTATTATTATTTTAACCATTTCTATAATAATATTATAATTTTTGTCGTTGTTGTTGTAACCGATGATGATAATGATTGAGATACAACCCAACTTGTAATAAAAATCATTATGTTGATTTTTCATATAATTTTGTTTTGTCTGATTTTATTTTGCTGATACCAGCTTATTCAGACCCGAAATTTTTTGGATTTGGTTAAGCATGTGTATGTTTATATGTATGTATGTATGTGTATGTGTGTAAAACGAAAGTCATTTAAGTTTAATATAAATATTGGTTACACAGTATTTTTACTATAATATACATATTAAATACATTACATACTTAAGGAGTGAGATCGAAAAATTCTTAACACACTTGTATGTTTATAAAAACGAAAACATAAAACTTAAAATTTTCATTCCCTAATTGAGTGTAATTATTATTACAATTTAAAAAAAATAAAAAAAAAATATAGTTTTAATCACTGGTGATGAAATTTTGAACTTTTTTGTCACTTTGCTCGAACAGCTAGTCGAGCTCACATTTCTACACCATTTTGCGCTCTTCAATTCTCTTTTAACACAAGCCCAATATCTCTCCACTTGCCTTAGCTGCGGACATTTTAAAGGAATTTTTTAAAGTATTTGATACAAATACCACATTATTGATCTAACAACACACAAGGGCTTTTTTCCATAATGACAGAATGTCTTCTATTGAAAATTTTATTTGTATAGAAAATTTTCTAAAAATTTTCTATAAATTTTCTTTCTATAGAAAATTTTCTAAAAATTTTCTTTCTATAGAAAATTTTCTAAAAATTTTCTTTCTATAGAAAATTTTCTAAAATTTTCTTTCTATAGAAAATTTTCTAAAAATTTTCTTTCTATAGAAAATTTTCTAAAAATTTTCTTTCTATAGAAAATTTTCTAAAAATTTTCTTTCTATAGAAAATTTTCTAAAAATTTTCTTTCTATAGAAAATTTTCTAAAAATTTTCTTTCTATAGAAAATTTTCTAAAAATTTTCTTTCTATAGAAAATTTTCTTTCTATAGAAAATTTTCTAAAAATTTTCTTTCTTTAGAAAATTTTCTAAAATTTTTTTTCTATAGAAAATTTTCTAAAAATTTTTTTCTATAGAAAATTTTCTAAAAAGTTTCTTTCTATAGAAAATTTTCTGAAAATTTTCATTCTATAGAAAATTTTCTGAAAATTTTCATTCTATAGAAAATTTTCTGAAAATTTTCATTCTATAGAAAATTTTCTAAAAATTCTCTTTCTATAGAAAATTTTCTAAAAATTCTCTTTCTATAAAAAATTTTCTAAAAATTCCTATTAAAAATTTTCTAAAAATTTCTTTCTATTGAAAATTTTCAAAAAATTCTCTTTCTATTGAAAACTTTCTAAAAATTTCAAATAAAATAAAATTATTAAAAGTTGAAAGGAAAATATGTGTTGAGAATTTTTCGATCTTACTCCTTATGTATATTTTACATATAAACACATTAATTTTTTATAATAATACATCTCTCTATATATACAAATCTATGTATGTATGTATGTATGTATGTATGTATGTATGTATGTATGTATGTATGTATGTATGTATGTATGTATGTATGTGTGAGTGTTTGTATTTATTTTTAATTCTATTTAGTTGTTATTTGTATTTATTATTATTATTCGTATTTTGTTGTTTATTTTTTCATTCACACATACACACAATCGCACTTTCACAGTCTCATATCCATTTAAGCCGCTAAAAAAATATTAAATTATTTTCAATAAAAATAATTTCATGTTCTATTTAAAATTCGGCTAAATTTTGAATAAATTAATTTTTTAATTTAAATTATATATTTTTATTAATATTGTTATTGTAATCGTACTTATTGGTTTTTTTTTTTTTTTTCAATTAATAAAACAATTTTTTATTGATTTCATTTAAAATGTAAAGAAAAGAGAATTGAAAATTATTTTTCATTTTAATTATTTCAATTATTCTTTTATTTGTGAAGGACAATTATAAATGTGTATGTAATTGCATAATAATTCTATTATTAGTTTCAAATAATAAATATTTTAATCATGGTTCCACTGATAGCTTAGCTATTAGTTTAGTTTCTAGTTTAGTCTACAGTTAAGTTCATAGTCCGGTTCCTAGGTCAATTTTTCCCTCAATTACTAGATCAGTTATATTTCCTTTTATTTTACCTGATTTGATATCCTGTCATTAGAGTAAACAAACACTTGAGTGACAAGAGAGGCAAACTGCCCAGAGATAAAGCTAGTGGAGAGATATTAGTCTCTTCAAGTTCAGTTAAAAGAAGAGTATAAAGACGTGTCCAAAAGTGTGTTAATTTTAAACGGAAATAAAATACCCGTTCGAGCAAAGTGACGCAGAGTACTATAAAAACGTTAATAAATGGATTTACTAAATTTTTAAAAATAAAACTGTAAGTTTAGTGGTTTAGTTTTTATTAACATATATGTATGTTAAGAATTTTTCAACCTCTCTCCTATTGTTCTTCACTTTACAATACAAAACTATTCATTCAGTTCATGGTTCAGCTCCTTATTCAGTTCATAATTCCTTTCATACTAAAGTTCTAGTTGGTTTCTGGTTCAGTTTTTGTTCACTTCTAGTTCAGTTGTAGTGTAGGTCAGTTCTAGTTTAATTCTAGTTCAGTTTTAGTTCAGTTTTAGTTCAGTTCTAGTTCAGTTCTAGTCCAGTTCTAGTTTAATTCTAGTCCAGTTCTAGTTCAGTTCCACTTTAGTTCAGTTCTAGTTCAGTTCTATTTCTGTACTACTTCTATTCTACTTCTGCTCTGGTTCTATTTTAGTTCAGTAAGAGTACAGTTCTGATCTTGTTTCAGTTGTTCAGTTCCTAGTTTCTTATGCGGATAAGTTGATTTACTCTTATTAGTACTATTCTCCGTGCAGTTCCTAGTGCTGTCTCTAGTTCAATTCCAAAATTGCGACCCTAATTCATTTCCCTGTTCAGTTCCTATTTAGGCTCCAAGTTTAGTTCATATTACAATTTTCAATTCAGTTTATATATCGGTTCTGATGCAGATCTACTTCACCGTTTTTGTTGTGATATAGTTCAAGTGATTTTTGTTTTAGCTTTTTTTATAGCTCCTTTTTCACTTAAATTAACATTTTGTTCACAAAAATGGAATAAGAAAACGAACTACTAATTGTTATCTAAAGTGACAGATATTAAACAACAAACATTAGAACACATAAATAATAAACTCATAAAATCCTTTAACTATTCTTAGTATTTCTCACCATTATTCCAGTGACACTTTAAATTCTTTCAAGTCACATCAGTTTAAACCCAAAATCCATTTAAAATCTTTTTAACATCTTTTTGCTCCATTTTTATTCGTCAGTTAAAATACTAGAAACATTCATATCTGGAGCATCTTTTATTCAATTTAAAACCCATAAACACTTCCTTAATTGCTTCCAAAACTCACAAAACCGAAAGTTAATCTCAATATTAATTTAAATTCATTTGTTTAACTTTATTGATGTGATTTGAATTTATAAAACCAAAAAAAGAAAAAAATTCTGGGTTCTACAAAATAAAATTGTGGTGAACAAAAATTATTCCTTTTTGAGTCATAAAATTTTATCGATAATTTTATTCTGGTGTTAATTTTTAATTAATTTTTTTCCAATTTTTTTCTCAATATTTTTTTTGTTCTGTCTCTTTGTTTGTGTTTATCTGGAATTTTGTTTTTGTAGGGATTTTATTACTGTTTGCAATTAACACAAATAAATTTGTTGAAATTATCATTGAAATTTGTGGTCAAATTAAATTATTTTTTTCTCTATCACTACAATATGGGTGGTTTTTAAAGGTAACGCCCAACAACAATGCCAAATGTTATAGTCGTTCAAACGCGACTATCTAATACCCTGCACCGTAATATTGGTTATAATTAAAAATTAGTAAACGACCCTCGTATAATCAGATTTTGTAATGTATGATTACGTGTGCAGAACATTATATTGACTTCAACAGTTATGTGAAATTTATAAGTTTAAAAATTAATTTTTTGGGAGGATATATGGGAATTAAATTATGGATTGACCCTCGTATAATTTAATTTTTTTACAATAGCAACAATTATATGAGATTTAAATTCTTCAAAGTGATATTTAGAAGGGGACCTGTATACGATCTATTAGAAGAAATGAACCGACCCTCGCATAATTTGACACTTCATTTGAAAATGTTATAAGACTTTTTTTCAAAATTAAATTGCCTTAATTGTACGGGAGGTACCTGAATTATTGCACCGAAAATGACTAATTTCAATAAGCTTCGTCCTTGAGCCGAAGAAAATACGTACCGAATTTCATCAAGATATCTCAAAAATTGCGATCTCAAGAGTGTTTAAAACGTTTTTATGGACAGCCAGCCGGGCGGACAGACATTGCTCAATCAACCCAGAAAGTGATTCTGAGTCGAACGGTATACTTAAGGGTGTGTGTAACACAACTTTTTCTATAGGTTACAAACATCAGCACAAAAGCAATTAGCTTCGGTGGTGTAGGGTGTAAAAAGAATTGCATAATTTTAAAAAAGAATGAAGTTGGAAAAAATATTTGAAATCAATAAATTATTTAAGTATGAACTTTATAAAATGACTTTAACCACAGGATTTAGAGAGAATTATTACACAAATATTGATACAGCGATTAATGATAACAGGAAACAGCAAAATAAAAACTTTACTAACGGTTTTTTACATAAATTAACATGAATAATTTAACTTCCTCTACACAGTTGCATATACCTACAAACGCACTTCAGTTATTTTAAGGAAATCGAAAAAATTAAACAAGAAAATACTTAGTGGGCAAATAATAATTTAAGAAGGGATTTTGATCGAAAAGTCCTTATTATTTGATTTTTATTTTGATCATATTACCTTCGTAAAACATGTCAGTTATTATGTTTAAAGCCACATAAATGAATATATTGTCAATCTGATTAAAGTCAGTGATCAAAAAGATGTACAAAATGAAGTTGGTCAAGCATTAAATTTTCTGAGGTAAAATAACTGACAGGTTAATAAACCTGTCTTCGTTAGTGGAAATAATCCACATGATGTTTCTAAAGCCAAAACTCAATCGATAGGAAAGCAGCCCGGTTAGCACAGTGCTCCGATTATTTGGTACGAAAAGTGAAAACTAACTAATGCAGGTTTAAAAACATACAAGACTCAAAAAGTTCCTGATAGGAATGCTGCTATAAATTAAGAGGCACGGAAATTGTAGTCAATCTAAGAAAAATATTGACAAAATGTTTTCTGCTTCCATTCATAAGATTTCATAATGTATCCACTTATTTTTGACCGGACATGGGTTACTAATGTAGTATTTGTACTAAGACCAGTGAAGAGATATTGGGCTTTTGTAAAAAGAGAATTGAAGAGCACAAAACGGTATCTTAAAGTGTGGTAGATTTTGAAGGGAGATGAATTATATGATCGAGCAAAGTTACAGAAAGCACTATAAAAATGTTAATGGAAAGGTTACCGAAAAAGGTTCCAAAATTCATTGGTGGTGAAAAATATTTCTTTTTGTGTAAATTGTAATAGCAATTCCAATCAAATAAAAAAATAAAACTATATGTTTAGTGGTTTCGTTTTTATTAACAAACATATATATGTTAAGAATTTTTCTATCTCACTCCTTAAATCAACTAAGACTTCATTTCAACTATTGTTAACTTAAAACTTCTTTTCCTTTAAAATCACTTAAGTTTTGCAGTCCCTATTGCATGATTAGTAATGGGTGGATGATTCTTTGTCGTGGATTACTTTAAAAATATGGTCTCGCAATGATTCCACTAATTTTTTTGAGAAGATCGGAAGCAATTACATCCCAAAACTATACGGGTCATGCATCCCCAAAATTTCCCATCGAGTTTAACTTTGACTACAACAGAAGTATACCACAGTTGTCAAAACCATAAACCATCCCCGATTATTACGTTTTGACATCAGAACATCGTTTGATCTCATATAACATGAGTATGAGTCAGGGCCGTCTATTTTTTATTTCCTCTGGACATTTCAAGTATTTTCGCGCAAAATTAAGACGATTTTCATTGTGCTGCTTTTTCGAAAACTGACCTAAACTTTGGTTACTTCCGTTTTATCTCTTCATAAAGTGTGAGAACTCAATTTTCTATGGGTTAATCTGTCTCTTTGTTAGTTTTATATTTCCGAGGTTTCCGAACACCATAATTCTGTGTGCACCATACTTTTGAAACGTTTAATTTCTCTATTTGAACATGCTTAGTTCTGAAAAATTTAGTTTGGAAGTTTTCTTGATTGAACGGAAAAGTTCCCTGGTACATCCTTAAACGTTATTAAATTTATCGATTAAATAAAATCGAGATATTGTCAGTAATTACAAAAACAAAATATTTTATTTTTGGTAATTTTTTTTTAAACAATTTTCACGTCTGCATTTAAAGAAATAATCCACCTAAAATAGAACCTAGAAAATTTCATCGCATGAATAAGGCAAACAGCTGGACTAAAAAAAATGTTTACCTTAAGATGTACCGCAAGGTTGTCCGTCATTAAAAACTTTTACTTTTGGATGAGAACGAGAAAGATTAAATAAACAAGTCAAATTGTTATAGTCGGTCATGCCAGACTATGTTGTACCCAACACCGCAATGTTTGTTATAAATAGTAGTTAGAAAAAACTAATCAAAGACCCTCGTATAATCTTATTTTCTGGTTTATTCTTAACTGTGAAATTTTCTGGGCCGACCCTCGTAAAATTTTGCACATAAATTTTTGCTTATATTTATTTGAATTTGACCCGTTGTTATTACAATACAAAAGTATATGTGATATTTAAGAGACCCGTAAGAAGCAATGGATCGACCCTTGCAAAATTTGGCACATCGCTTTAGAATATCACAAGATTTTTTCGTATATTTAGGACTTTTATGACCGTTAAACCTCATTTCGGCAGGATATTTGTATGGGTGGTACCTGGAATACTGCACCGAACAAGGCCAATTTCAATGGGCTTCGCCCATGGGCCAAAATAAAAACACATGTACCAAACTTCATTATTATCTAAAAAATTGCAACCTGTAGAGTGTTCACAACGTTTACATGGACAGACAGCCAGACAGACGGACGGACATCATTAAATCTACTCAGAAAATTATTCTAAGTCCAACGTTCTATATGTCTAAATAGGCACAAGCGCGTTTTTAGAATACGTTTCAATGAAGTAATTATTACAAGGAAAATTAATCGAAGTATCTAAGAATATGGGATCCTTTTTATCCATTTCAATCTAAATCAATTCATCATATTTTTCTCTAAATTCTTTTTTATGAAATTTATTTCTTAAAAAATCTTATAATTTTTTATTCGTTTGTTAAACAATTTATTTTATTATAAATAAATTTCAAGCGAATTTTAAACATTAAAAATAAACTTCAAAATTAAATCTTTCGCTCAAATCCTTCATGGATGCCGTAGTCAGCCGTTGAAATTGTGTGCAAAGTCTACGATCCAAGTTACCTTTTCCATTCCAGTTTTTTTTCTGCAACGTTGCTCTATGTTTGAAATCATTTAGCGAGTGTATTAAATTATTTGATTGTTAATAATTTATTTAAATACATTTAAAATGTAAGACAGCAATTCCAACAATCCAATAAAATAAACAACAACAACAAAAAAGGAAATAAAATGAAAAGGAGAAAAAAACGTTAGAAATAAAATATAATAAAATAGAAAATTCTAATAGTCGTAACGACAACTTGGATTCTCCCTAACCAAACACTTTAATATCATACACACGCACATACTTAAGCAAAATATTCTTAAGTAAAAATTTCTAATACAAATTTATTTATTTGTTTGTATGTGTAATAAAAATGAACAAAAAAACGCACAGCTACACGCACACAAACAACATTCTAAGCTGGAAAAGACAACGTAAACAAGAAGGACAGTGGGACCAAATAAAGGTAAATATTCAATGCACATTTTGGAGCTCAGATCATTTTTAGTTTAGAATGGATCTAGTGTAGCTTTAGTTAAACTTTTAGTTTTGTTCTAGATTTGGTTTTAGTTTAGTTCATTCAGTTTCTAATTCAGTTCAAAGATCAGTTTCTAATTACGTTTATAGTTCATTTACTCTCTCTGTTCCGAGTTTAAGATCTTAATTCAGTTCCTAGTTAAAGCTCAGTTTCACATTCAGTTCTTAGTTAATTTACTACCACTGTTCTTATTCAGTTCCTTGTTCAGTTGCTACTTCAGAATGTATTCAGTTCAAAGCACAGTTCTTTGGTCAGTTCTTAGTTTATTCAAAACCTCTGCTCCTAGATTAGTTCTTAATCCAGTTCCCAGTTCTTCAATTCAAAGTTCAGTTTCTGATTCAAATCACTTTCTACCTCTGTTCTTAATTCGGTTCTTAAATCAGCTTCACAGAGCTCAGTTCCTCACTCAGTTCTTATTTCGTTAACTGCCTCTTTTTCTAAATTAGTCCTTCGATCTTCGTTCAATTTCTCATTTAGTTCTTCAATCTATTTTCTTCCTCTGCTTCTAGTTCAGTTTCTACAGAACTCAGATTTTCATTTAGATCTTAACTCATTTATTGCCTCTGTTCCTAGTTCGTTTCTAGTCTATATTTTAGTCCAATTTTTAGCGCCACTTTAGATCAAGTTTCTAATTCGGTTTCAAATCAGTTCCTAGTTTTCTTCATAGTTTTGCTCCCAGTTCAAGTTCTAATTCTATTTCTATTGTCATTTCTATATTAGTTTCTAATTAAGTTCTTATTTCAATTCCTGACATGGTTCCTACTCAATTTCTTAGTTCTGTCATTAATTCAATTAAAGGTTTTGTTATTGTCAGTTCAGCTTGTAATTCTATTTTTTGTTCAGTTTACTTCCAAGTTAAGTTCCCAGTTCCCTTACCAGTTCCGTTTCAGGTTCATTTCAAATGTCAGATTTTAGTTCGGTTTCTAGTTCAGTTCCTACTTAAGTTTTTAGTTCAGTTTCTTGTTCTGTTCCTGATTTAGTTCCTCATTGAATTCGTAACTGATCATTTAGTTAAATTCCGATCGGGTTTCCAGTTCAATTCATAGTTAATTTCTAGTTGATTTCCCATTTGAATTTCCAGTTGATTCTTAAGTTGAGTTCCTAATTGAGTTCTTTTGTTCAGTCCTTAGTTCACATCCTAATTGGTTCTTTTTTAAATGATTAATTTTCTAAGTGAATTCTTAATATAGTTCTTAGTTGAGTTCCAAAGTTCCTAATTGAGTTCCTAGTTTAATTTCTACTTTATTTCTTACAACAGATTCAACCTGAGTTCCTAATACAGTTGCTAGTTCAGTTCTTGGTTCACACTTTCCAATATTTTTTTGAGTTTTCATTTGAGTTCCTATTTATGTTCAAGTTCAATTCTAGTTGCCCTTTGCTCCACTGTTCCTCCATAAAACGAATCACTAAAAACTAGAAGTGGATTCGTAATAAAAATAAAAAATAATATCATGAAAATTGAAATAAACGCTATAAACCAGGACTAAAACTTGTAAAACCCAACTGCCACATAAATAAACGAAATATGAACATGGCTTCATATAGGAAACATACAACTTTGGAGTAGAAGCTAAGGAACTTCCAAAAACACAATGAAATGCCAACAACATACATACACAATATGTGTTCGTAAGGTGGTTAATACATACATACAAACTCTTACCTTCAGGTATTTTTTGCTTTTGGGGCAATAAATGTTACAATACGAATCTGAATTATGTGTGGAAATGGGAAATGGTGGAGAAAATCTACTACTATTTTGTGGTTAAAAACATAAGGTTAAGAAGTGTAGATGTATGCACACACACACACACACACATACATGTTAATTTTTTGGCCAAGAAAAAGGAACATTAACAATAAATATAAAGAACTTATACGAGTTATAGTGTTAGAATAGAAGTAGAAAATTGTATTATAAACTCATATCTACATTAACACAATTGATAAATAGAACACACACATACTTAAATATTTAAACGCATAGAGACGAGCTGCTTTCGGGATTTTTCTATAGAGCTTTCTTTTATTTCCTCTACAGTTTTAAGTAGGGAAAAAAGCTAAGTACTTTAGTTTGTTACCACCAAAACTAAAATAAAACAGAAATGATAATATTTTTGTTTCATGGTATTAGTTGAGGAAAGAGGATAATTCCGGATTCCATTAAAATCTAAATACAATATTGAAATAGATTTGAAGTTGGGTTAAGGCTAGAAATGAACGATGAATTGATCAAGGTACTAAACTAAGAATAGAACAAAGAATTGAACATAGTGCTGACATAGGAACTGGACTAGTACTGAACTAGATTCTAAACTAGATACTGAACTAGAAACTGGACTAGGAACTTAAATAGGAACTGAAATAGAAAGTTAACTTGGAACTGAAATAGAAACTGAAATGAGAACTGAACTTGGAGCTTAATTAGGAACTGAACTAGGAACTGAACTAGGTACTAAACTTGGAACTCAATTAGAAACTGCAATGGAAACTGAACCAAGAATTGATATAGGAACTGAACTAGCTACTGAACTAGTAACTAAACTAGAAATTGAACCAAGAACTGAACTAGGAACTGAATCAAAAACTGAACTAAGAAATGAATTAAAAGCAGAATTAAAAACTGAACTGGGAACTAAACTAGAAACTGAAATAGGAACTGATCTAAGATCTGAACTAGGAACTGAATTAGAACTGAACTAAAAACTGAACCAAAAACTGAATAAAAGACTGAATTAAAAACTGAATTGGAAACTAAGCTAGAAACTGAAATAGGAACTGAACTAGGAACTGAATCAAAAACTGAACTAGGAAATGAATTAAAAGCAGAATTAAAAACTGAACTGGGAACTAAACTAAAAACTGAAAATAGAACTGAACTAAGAACTGAACTAAGAACTGAACTAGGAACTGAACAAAAAACTGAATTTAAAACTGAACTGGGAACTAAACTAGAAACTGAAATAGAAACTGAACTAAGAACTGAACTAGAAACTGAAATAAGAACTGAACTAGGAACTGAACTAAAATTGAACCAAAAACTAAATTAAAGACTGAATTAAAAACTGAATTGGAAACTAAGCTAGAAACTGAAATAGGAACTGGACCAAGAACTGAACTATGAACTGAACTGAAAACAGAATTAAAAACTGAACTGGGAACTAAACTAAGAACTGAACTAGAAACTGAAATAGGAACTGAACTAAAAACTGAACCAAAAACAGAATTAAAAACTGAATTAAAAACTGAATTGGGAACTAAACTAGAAACTGAAATAGAAACTGAACCAAGAACTGAGAAACTAAATTAGGAACTGGACTGAACCAGAAACTGAATTTGGAACTGAAGCACAACTGAAATAGAATCTAAACCAAATTTAAACTTAAACGGGACTTTATCTAATCGTGAATATATTTTTTCATCTCTCTAATATTTACTTGCTCTCCTCTATCAGTAACTCCTGTATTCTTTGTGTTTCCTAATGTGTTACTCTTAGCTGTTGTTGTTGTAAGGTCTTAGATGTTCGTCATTCATATATTATGAAAATACCAACAACAACAAATACTTATAATAAAGTTTTATCTTCGTTTTGGTCATTTTAAATGAGATTGAATAGTTAGTTGATCGTTTGGTTGGTACAGTTTTAGTTAATGTGGTGTGTGTATGTGGGTGTGTGTGTGTGTGTGTGTGCTAAAATAGTATTTTAAATGTTTGACCATTAACCTCAACTATTATCATATGAAGATAAGAAAATATTTTTTTCCTTCAGTTTTTGCAAACATTTAGGGAGGATGATATCACAACTGAGTTACAGTTTATTTAAGACTCCCACGTGGCCTGCCAGCTTATTTTTATTTTTATTTATTTAAAGCTGTTTTTGCTTTACA
The DNA here is from genome assembly GCA_004302925.2 of Cochliomyia hominivorax. NCBI lineage: Eukaryota > Metazoa > Arthropoda > Insecta > Diptera > Calliphoridae > Cochliomyia > Cochliomyia hominivorax. The sequence continues at coordinate 14,055,483 of PYHX02000495.1, forward strand.
ATGAAGATGTGCCTCCACTTTTAAGCATGACTACTATTAAGGTGACCCTAATAAAAATAAAGAAACCAAATAGATACCAAAATATAAGCTTCCATAAACAAGTGATTATAAATGAAACTCTGGGTATGTTTGTGTGTGTATGTGTGTATATGTCTGTTTACAGATGTTCCAATAGGGCTATTGATTTCTAATTGAAAAATAGTTAAAGTGGGCATATTTTAAGCTACTTAACACAAGACATATGTTTGAAGTCCAAACCCACTTGTGGCACACAAAAGAAATACAAAAGTAAATATGAAAATAATATTTACAAAATACAACAAACACAAACATTTCTAACGATATACTTATATAGATTATAGAATCAAAGACAATAGGGAAGTTATGTCTTCTGTAACCTTCTAAATAAAGGGAAAAACTTAAGATAGACAGACGGATGGGCGGACGGTCAGACGGACTTTTGGCTTTTGTGTGGTTTATTTTTATTGTTAGTTAGAGGATTTAAAATATTCATGTTAATAACTTTATTTCACTTTTATTCGATATCATTTCAACTTTCTTTTCTTTTTTTTTTTTTTTGCTCTCAGTTTCCTCATTTACTATTCATGAATGAGTTTCAGTTATTTGTTACTGGGAAAATATTTTAAGCTGCCATCGATTTCATAGAAAATTATATATTTTGTAGTCAAAGAAAAAAACACCAATCGTAGACAAGTTAGAATTTTATAGTCGGTCAAGTCTTGCTATGTAATACCCTACACCACAATGTTGGCAATAAATGGCAGTAACGAAAAATTTATGAACGATCATCGTATAATTTAATATTGTGATTTATTCTTAAGTGTGCGGTACCTTATTGTGAAACTAAAATTTAGGTGAAATTTATACGTTTGTTAGGGTTTTTTTGTGAGATGCTACATGAAATTATGGAAAGACCCTCGTTAAATTTTTTACATTGATTTCCAGTTCCAACGTACATGTGACTTATATGCTTTTCCAAGTGATATTTGGAAGGAAGATTTTATGGGACCTACGAGAAGCATTGAAGCAATCTAGCACACCGGTTTAGAATATCATAAGGCTATTTTCTGTCAAATTTCAATAAAATAGTTTTATTATAGGACTTTTATGAGCGTCAGGAGGACATTTGTCCTAAAATATTGGACCGAACATGTATGTACAAAATTTCATCAAGATATCTCAAAATTTGCAACCTTCTGAATATTCAAAATGTTTATATGGACAGTCAGCCAGTCAGAAAGTTATTCTAAGTTGAACGGTATACTTAAAGGTGGTTGTAACGCCATTTTTTCTGTATGATTCAAACATCGCCTAATACCCCAATCACCTATGGTGGTGTAGGGTATAAAAAACTTTGAATTACAAATTCTCCTTCATAATAAATGGCCGAAGACATTAAAAATGATTCTCTATAGATTATGTGGTCCACATTGGTGTAAATTTTAAGCGCGTCTTAAATCTAATGTTTATAATTAAAAATTAAATGAAATTTCAGTAGAAAGGACGGTAAATATATTTTCTTTATTAAGAAAATTCTTTATAAAAATTCTAAATCCATTTTGTCTTTTTTTCAAGTTAAGGAGTGAAATTGAAAAATTCCTTACGTTAAGAACGAAACCACTGAACTTTTAAAAATTTATAGTTTAAATCACTAGTGAAGAAATTTGGAACCTTTTTCGCAAACCCATTCACTAACATTTTATAGAAATTTCTGTCACCTTGCTCGAACACGTAGTCCGTCTATGTTTCAAATCTATCACACTTTTCGACACCATTTTTGTGCTTTCTAAATTATGTTCTAACAAGAACCCAATATCTCTCCACTGCCCTTAGTTCTTTGGCAGTTCGGATGATTTGCCTCTTTTGGTACGGATCATTGTTACCACTCAAGGGTGTGTTTACCATAGTGACAGAGCGACAAGTCAAAAATAAGTGATTTGTGATAAATGGAAGTGGCCTTTTTTGTAAACATTCTTTGATGTAAATTTCGGTTTTTATAGATCCCGTTGTAACAAATATTTTACTTATTTTATCCCTTGTTATACGAAAATTCTTTTGGAAAATTTTGACTGAAAAATTTAGGACTCAATTTTCTCGAGCATCAGTAACATAAAATTTTTGACCAGGAAGTTGCCAGAAAATCCGTTTCGTCATCCATTATGCAGCAAGAATATTTTGTTTTTAATAAAACTTGACTTCAATTGACGTGCTCTGTTTTATGCCTCTAACTACTAAACAGCATTACTCTCAGGAACTTTTTGAGCAATGTTTTTTTTTAAACATGAGCTAGAAGGGCAGCTTTACTGCCGGATGTTTTGGGAGCTCTTTTGAAGATGTTTTCTAGTTTTTTGGCTTCAGAAACATCATAAATTATTTATTGAACATAAAAACACAAGGAGCTGTTTAACTGAATAAAATGTAAGATGTATAGGATCAGGGGAGAGGTACTCCCCATACAAAGCCAATTTAAGTTATTTTAGATTTTCAATAGAAAGAATTTTTCTATATAATAATTCTACCAAAATTTTATTTTAATTAAGGAATAATTTCAGACTGAGATTATATAACATGCAAATTTAATTTATTATTTCGACATCAAATCTAAATCTAAATACCAAATCGATATGGTATTAAACTGATTCAACCTTGGAAAATTTATCATAAAACAATGTTGAATTTAATGTGTCTTGTTATGAAACAAAATTAAAATTGAAAAAATTTTGAATTTTAGATATTTCAAAAAATTTTACATTGTTTTTTCAGCGTGAACTGAATAAAATAATTTGATTAAGAGTTTTAATGAAAAATGTGCGTTAGGAATTTTTCGATCTCCCTCCTTAAAAATCTAATTTATAAACTCCAGACTTAAATTCCTTTAAAATTCTTTGAAAAATTTAATAAAAATTCTTTATAAATTTAAATTAAATTTTTCTTTAATCCCTCTTTTTTTCTCTGTCAACACAGAAAACCTAAAATGACCTTTGGCTTACAAAAACAAAAAATGTAAATTCTTTTTTTTATGAAATTTATATTTTATTTAAAATTGCATTTTGTCCATTTATAAATTCGTATTTAGTTTTGTAGAGAATAAAAGATCCAATTGCATATGTTAACCTTAATATCTTTATTTTGCCATAAAATAAAAATCGAAATAAAATATATTTTTAAATAAATACAAACAACTAACATGGATTTAATCGTTACAGTTTCGTTTTTATTTTCTATCGAATCGAATTTAAATAAAATACTATATTTATATATGAGAATAAATAAAATACGCAATTAATATTTTTTGTGGCAAATTTGCCAAAAAAAAAAATAAAATAAAATAAAATAAACCAGGATACGTTGTCGCCACATTTATGGCTGCTTGTTCTATTTAAAATGTCGCCAACAAAACTAGGATTTTTTGTAATGGACGAATACACTCAGAGAAAGTGCAGCAAACATTGAACTAGAACTGAACTACAACTACATTCAAACTGAACTAGACCGAAACTTGAGCTGAACTTGAACTAAACTTGAACTGAACTTGAACTAAACTTGAACTGAACTTGAACTGAACTTGAACTGAACTTGAACTGAAGTAGAACTGAACTAGAACTGAACTTAAACTGAACTAGAACTGAACTGGAACAGAACTAGCATTGAACTAGAACTTTATTAAAACTTGAACTGAACTAGATTTGAAACGAAATTGAACTAGAACTGAACTGGAACTGGATTAGCACTAAACTAAAACGGAACTAGAAGTGAACTAGAAAAGAACTAAACTAGAAAAGAACTGAACTAGAACTGAACTGGAACTGAACTAGAACTGAACTGGAACTGAACAAGAACTGAACTAGAACTGAACTAGAACTAAACTAGAACTAAACTAGAACTAAACCAGAACTGAACCAAAACGAAACTAAAACTAAAATAAAACTTAACTTGAACTAAATTAGAATTAGAACTGATCTGAAACTCAACTGAAACTACTACATAACTTGAGCAGATCTTAATCAAAACTAGAATAGAAGTAGAATTGAAGTAAAAGCTTGTAGAACAACTGGACTAGAAAATTACCTAAAAATTATATGGGAATTTGTTTACAAAATGAAATATAAAGAACCCAAAGATCTGATTCGGAAGCCATGCTGAAAGTTAAACTATTCACTTTTAATTGAATTTAATACTGAGCAAAGAACTGCCATATCCACTGAAATAGGTAATGAACTATAAACTTTAAGAAATGAATTTGAAAAAGTTATAATAACTGAATTAAAAGCATAATTAAAAAATAATATTGAATACAAAATCAAGCTATAAACTTTACTTCGAAAATAACGAAATTTCTGAAAACTAAACTAAACGAAACTAGAAATAAAACCTGAAAGCTGAACTGTGGACTAACTATGAAATGGAACGAAGAACAGCTGTAGAAACTGAAGAATAAACTGGATTAGAAACTAAATTAGAAAGTTGCCCAGAAAATGAACTAAGAACATCTCGAGGAAAAATGACCTAGAAAGATGGCATGAGTTTAGCTGAAATAACAACTGCACTAGAAATTTATACAGGAAAAAACTGGGAATTTCCCTTCAAAGTGCATTATATAAAGAACATGTCTGACATTAAAAGTTTACTGAGAACTGCTTAAGAAACTCAAATGGAATCCGTACTACAAACTTGTGTTAAAAATGAGCTATGAACTCTATTAGTTACAGCTGCAGGAATTGAATTAGGAACTGAACTAGAAATTTCGAAAGTAAACTGCAAACGAAACTGGGTTGGAATAAGAACTAGAACTGGATTAACAACAAAGTTAGAAACTTAAAAAAAGAACTGCACTGGAAAATTATCTTGCTAAAGAACTGTGAACTGAAGTTGAGCAGTTTCAAACACTGAATCTTGAAATAATAAACGAACTGAAATATAAACTTAATTAGAATTAAATTTAAAGAAACTAAAAATTTTCATAGAAGCTGAATTTGAAGCTCTACTGGGAACTTAACTAAAAACTAAGCAAGTAGCAGAATAAGAATCTGAAATGAAGTCTAAACTAGAGACTTAATTTGAAAATGAAATGAATGGGATGCTAACTTTGGAAATTGACTAGGAACTTAATTAGAAACTGAACGTGGAACTTAAATATGAAATCTATTAGAAACTGCACTTGGATCTGAATCGAAAACTGAACTTGAAGCTGGAATAGAAAAGAAACACTTCTAACTGAATGAGAAATTTTCTTAAGAACCTAAATTAGATCTCATTTAAGAGCTTAGTGAGAAACTGAACTGATGTATAAGGAACACTGGGGACTGAAAAAAATACTAAAGTACTTTTTTTGAAACTTTGTCGAAAACTTCAGTCTGAACTGAATTATAAACTGGTAAATCAATAAAGAAACTAATTAATAGCAGCTGTCGTTCTTGAGTTTAGAACTAATAGGAACTAAACTAGAAACTGAACTTACAGAATTAGAAACTGAATCAGTTATTAATTAGGAACTTGATTTAAAGTTTAACTTTAATTGATAAATTTCGGAAATAACAATTTATGGGCAAATTTCTTTGGGTGTATAATCTAACAAAAATATTAGTTACAACTTTTATCATGATATTTTATTATTCATACATTTATTCTTGTTATATATCTGTAACCTACATATTGATATATGTATAGATATAAGTTTAAAAAGTAGGATAAAACAAATTCTAACTAAATTTTGGCAATAATTTTCATATTTTCAAATTTATGTTTTTTTGCTACAGATTTAATGTCATTTGAAAGAGTTTTTTCAAAGTTGCTATTTTCAAATATATTTTTATACCCTACACCACCATAGGTGATTGGGGTATAATGCGTTTGTAACGCACAGGAAAAATATTACAAACACCATTTTTAAGTATAACGTTCGACTCAGAATCATTTTTTGAGTCAATTTAACGATGTCCGTCTGTTTGGGCTGTTGGCTGTAAACCTTGTGAACAAATTACAGGCCGCTGTTTGTGCTGTTATTTTGCCCCAAGGATGCGTATTGAATTGGTGATGGTGGGCTTATTATTTTACCAGCCGCCATACAAATATTTATCCCGGAATGGCTATTATTATACAAAATTCCTAAATATAAAGCAATTTTAATGTAGTTTGACACGCAATAGTTTTGTAATAATCTAAAATGATGTGCCAAATTATAAGAGAATCGGTCCATTGTTTCTAATAGGTCCCATACAACCTCCCATCAAATATCACTTTGAAGGGCTTAAATCTCACAAATACATTGGTATTGTAGTGAGAATAAGAAAAATCAAGACAAATATAAGTAAAAATCAATTTGCGAAATTCTATGAGGATCGGTCCATAATTTCTTCTAGCTCTCATGTAACGCCCTCAGAAAAAACCTTTATATGATATACTGTGCACTTAAGCATAACTTAAAAATTACTTTATACGAGGGTGGTTCATTAATTTTTGGTAGCTACCACATATATTCAACAATGTAGTGTAGGGTATTAAATAGTCTGTCTTGACCGAGTATAACTTTTTACTTGTTTTGAAATCGGTATTAATTTTTTTTTACATGAAAGAGAAAATTCTTCTTTTTCTTTTTTGGTATGAAGAATGCCGTTTAATTAGGGACACGTTTATGAAATAAGGAACACTTATTGCTTCATGATTATATGATTTTATTCCAATACTTTAAATTTAATTCAATAATATTGAAATCAGCATATTTATTTATTTTGTCAACAATGGAATTAAAACAACTTTAAATATAGATCTTATTAGACTCTTTTTGCCAACATTAGAGCAAAAGAGTTTTTTTATTTGTGCTCGAAGAAAAAAATACTGTCCCTTTGAAACATTTTTATATTGATTTCAATTTAAGTCGTTTTTTAGGAATTTTTTGCAAAATTTAGCTTTATAGCAAAAAACCCCATTTCATTTGTTATGTTTCCTTTGTGTACCGTACTTTTATACACATACACTCGCAGAGACATTACAGGAGAAAAAAATCTTCATTTCCGGTTGCAACTGTAAGTTAAAAATACTCTTTGTGTTGCTCTTCAAATATGAATGGCTGACTGACTGACTGGCTGAAGGAAAAACTGAATGTATGAAAAATACTTACAGACAACCGGGAGATTTTCATTTTTTTCGTCTTTTTTTTATTTTAGAATCTTTAAATAAAATATAACTAAAAATACAGTGGCAAAATTGTTTAATAATAAAAAATAAATTTTCTTCTTTTCTTTACAGGTAAGTGAACTCTAAAGCAGGAAATGAAAAAGAAGCTAAAAAAGAAGAAGAAACGAATCTTATGAATATAAAGGGTCTGACAAGGTCTGTCAGTAAGATTTTTAAATATTTAAAATTTTTAATTTATTTTTTAAGTTTCATCTTTAAAAAGTCTCTATACAACCACTGTGTCCTTTTGGATCTCTATTAAGTCAAATAACAAAATTTATTTTCTTACTTTTTCCTCTAAGAAGATTTTTAGCTCAACAAATTGCAAAAAAGAACATATTTTTTTATTAAAAAAAACTTTAGCAAAATATTAAATGAAATAATAAAAAAGGAACACACACACACGTGGGTAACAAGTATCTTTTTATACTCTACACCACCGTACAGCTATGCTGGCGGTATTATACGTTTGTGCAGATGTTTGTAACGTACAGAAAAAATAGTCTTTCCACCACTTTTAAGTATATTTTTCTACTCAGAATCACTTTCTGGGTCGATTTAATTATGTCCGTCCGTCTGTCTGGCTGGCTGTCCATGTAAAGATCCTTATTGAAATTGTCCCTACGTAATGGGGTTTTTAGTCCATAAAATTTATAAATATAAAACGATTTTAACTGAATTTTGGGAAAATAAGTCTTACTATATTCTTAAACAATGTGCCCAGTTATATGAGGATCGGTCAATTATTTCTCTAAGGTCCCATACAAACACCCTTCCAAATATCACTTTCAAACTTATAAATCGCACATAGACGTGGGTATTTTAAAAATATTAAGTCAAATTGGGATAACTAAAAGTCAAAACCTTTGTGTGATATTATACGATGGTCGGTCCATAATTTTTTCTAATTTCCATATAACTCTCCAGAAAAACATAATTTTAAAACGCATAAATTTCACATAAATGTTAATATCAAAATAATCTATTGCACACAATTAAACATAAATAAAAAAGCAAATTGTGCGAGGGCCGTTAATAAAGTTTTCGTAAAAGTCATTTTCAAGCAACAATGTGGTGTAGGTTATTACATAGTCGGGCTTAACTGACTACAGCATTTTTACTTGTTTCATTTATCATAAATATGAAAAAAAAGACATCTTATCACTCACACATGCCCAGAATCTAAGGTTTGCTTGTGTTTGTTAAAGGATCTAATAAAAATGTATTAAATAAAACATGTTTACAAACATCATATATGATATGACATCTTAACTTTAAACACTCATTTGTAACGAATTAAGCCCCTCTAAAGAAAATCACTGAAAAAATGAAATTCATATAAAATTTAATGAAAAATCTACCGTTTGGAAAATTATTAGGAAATTAAAAAAAACTCTTAGAGAGGTACAGTGGAAAATACAAATTGGGATTAAAAGAGATTTACCATAATTAAACTCAGATTTGGATTGTTCATGTTTTAAAAAAATCGCTTTAATTATTAGAGTTTTAGGATTTCCAACTCCACAATGATATTACGACTTTATCTATATTTTATAGTTAGGACCAGCTTCAATTTGGAGAAAAAAGTTATACTACAAACGGAATTAAAAACTGAACTGGAAACTAAACTTTAAATTGAATTAGAAACTAAACTTGAAACTGAGCTGGGAATTGAATTAATAACTAAACTAAGAATTGAATTAGAAACAGAACTTGGAAATTTTACAATATGGTAACTTTCAACGGTTTTTTACATCGATTTTAACTTGTGTTTAAGGGCAGTTTACTGTAGTAAACATTTTTTAGTGAAAAATTGAATTTTTAGTGAAAAATTAAATTTTTAGTGAAAAATTGAATTTTTTAGTGAAAAATTGAATTTTTTAGTGAAAAGTTGAATTTTTTAGTGAAAAGTTGAATTTTTTAGTGAAAAGTTGAATTTTTTAGTGAAAAGTTGAATTTTTTAGTGAAAAATTGAATTTTTAGTGAAAAATTGAATTTTTTAGTGAAAAATTGAATTTTTTAGTGAAAAATTGAATTTTTAGTGAAAAATTGAATTTTTTAGTGAAAAATTGAATTTTTAGTGGAAAATTGAATTTTTAGTAAAAAATTGAATTTTTAGTGAAAAATTGAATTTTTAGTGAAAAATTGAATTTTTAGTGAAAAATTGAATTTTTAGTGAAAAATTGAATTTTTAGTGAAAAATTGAATTTTTAGTGAAAAATTGAATTTTTAGTGAAAAATTGAATTTTTAGTGAAAAATTGAATTTTTAGTGAAAAATTGAATTTTAGTGAAAAATTGAATTTTTAGTGAAAAATTGAATTTTTAATGAAAAATTGAATTTTTAATGAAAAATTGAATTTTTAGTGAAAAATTGAATTTTTAATGAAAAATTGAATTTTTAGTGAAAAATTGAATTTTTAATGAAAAATTGAATTTTTAGTGAAAAATTGAATTTTTAATGAAAAATTGAATTTTTAGTGAAAAATTGAATTTTTAATGAAAAATTGAATTTTTAGTGAAAAATTGAATTTTTAATGAAAAATTGAATTTTTAGTGAAAAATTGAATTTTTAATGAAAAATTGAATTTTTAGTGAAAAATTGAATTTTTAATGAAAAATTGAATTTTTAGTGAAAAATTGAATTTTTAATGAAAAATTGAATTTTTAGTGAAAATTCAAAACTTTTCAAACTTAATTTTATCTGTTTCAGTTTCAGAACTCCTACTAATTTGCTATATAAAATCTCTTAAAGTCTCTTTAATTTGACTTTCTAAATATTTGATTTATAACATCCTTTTACATCTTTTGCCCCTCAATTCAGTAAAAAGTATTAACAAAAATATAAAAATATTCTTTGTCCAAATTTTTCCAAAAAATATGAAAATTGAAAAGACGAAGATGAAGAAGTAGAAAACTAACAAAAATTGTTTGAATGACGCTTGAGCGCACAATACTTAAATTAAACAACTTTTTGCGACAATTTAATATAAACCAGATTCAATAATATCGATCATTCATGTGTTCATGGGAGTCTTTTCTTTGCTTCCTGGTACAAATAATTTTATAGTTCACCCCCCTTCCTGGTTTCTTGAAATTTTGTTTGGCCATTCATGTAAACTGCTTATGGGGATGAAATATTGAGGTAAATGAAAAAGAAACTAAATTGTAATAAAATGAGTAGAAAGAAGAAGAAAAGAACTTTTTGCTAACTCAGTTCTAAAAACTTTTATTGAAATTACTTACACAAGTTGGGGAATTTTTTTGTTTTTGTTTTTTTATTTTCACATCTATTTTACCTGCTTTTTCCGAAACTTTTCATTTTGATGTCTGTTGTTGTTGTCGCTGTTGCAACCTGGGCAGTTTTATCATTGTCGAGAATCAATAATTATTGACAATCGATAAATGTTTGTCACTTTAAGTCATTTGAAGAACATGTCAATGTAGGTGTGTGTTCCGAGCAGGAGTAGTCGAAATTTGTTAGTGGCAGCTTTTAAATCTTACATCGTTAAAGTTGGGAGAAAAACTTTTTTACTCTACTTTAATAAAGGGTAAATTTTTTGAACTTTGAAAGAATTACAGTGGGCAACTGAAGGATGAACAATTTTTTTAATTGAGGAATATAAAAGAAATTCTATTCGAAACTATTAACAGATTATTTCGAGATTATATAATGATATTAACGAGGTCTTAGACATTTTATAATATTTAAGAGAGATTGTAGTTCCAGGACTATAGTCTCCACAACAGGAGACTATAGTCCTGATTATAGAAAAGTTTGAAATAATTTTGATTATAACAAGAATATAGTCTCTAAAACTGATAGACTATTTTATATGGAAGAATATAATTTCATCAAATATAGACCGGCTATAGCCTCAAGTATATCTAAACTATCGATGGTAAATAGTCTAACTTTAGATTAAATTAAGTCTAAATTATAGACGGATTAAAGTCTCAATAATAAATAGACTATAGTTCGACAATATATCACCTAAAGACTCAACTATAGTTGGTCCTAATCGCAACTATAAATTGATTCAAGCCTCAATAAAGATAAACTATAATCTTAACTATAAATAAACTGTTTATAATCTTAATATAGACGGACTGTAGTATCAGGTAAAGTCTGTCTTTTTATAAAGTCTGTCTAATAGATTGATTAACTATAGACGAACTATTAATTAAACTATCTTCAGTTGTCTCAAATATAGACAACTAAAAACTCACTATTGTCTCAACAATAAACCGAATATAGTCTCAATTATAGCGGGCTATAGCCTCAAGTATAGACGGACTTTAATAACAACTTTATACGGCGTACAGTCCTAATTATAAATAGTGTCTCAATAATGGATGGATTATAATCTTAACTATCGAAGAATTACAGCCACAGCTATAGATGGACATAATCTCAACTACAGATAAACTGCAGTGGCGTCTATCTTATCTATCGATGCACTACAATTTTAACTATAAATGCACTTCAGTATCAACAATAATAGACAGACTGTAGTCTCAATTAAGGATGAACTTTAATCTTTACTATAGCCGGCCTAGAGGTTTCATTTTAGATAGTCTATTGTCTCAACTATTTATAAATTATAATTTTAACTTCAAATGAACCCTTGTCGCAATAATAGATGAACTAGAATTTGATTCTTAAACGCACTATTGTCTCCTCTTTTGACTGATTATGGTCTCTAGTCTCTACTCTCTCTCTCTCTCGACTCTAGTCTTTATTATATACGGACTCTAGTTTGAACTATAAATGTACTACTGTCTTACCTATAGAAGGACTGTAGACTGGCTCTGAGTCTTAACTATAAATATACTTCTATCATCTATAGACGAACTATGGTCCCAAAGGACAAAAGTATCAGCTAAAACCACTCTTTAATGTGGACTTAACTGGACTGTATTTTGGATTAAAAAACAAGTGTTAAGATTTTTATCCCTCTGTTTATCTTCCTAACACTTTCTCTCCACTTTCTTGTACCACTGATTGCTTATATTTTGTTCCACCTTCTCAAAAGCGAACTATTGCTGAAGTACCGGTGAATTTATATGTGAATATATGTTATGGTTGCCTTCATATGTCTCTATGGGTGCTATTTTTGCTTCTAATTCTCTTCTTTTTTTTGGCTAAAAAATAACGAACGCCTTTTCATTGTAGTCACTTGCATTTTCAGCCTCCACTATTTACAATCACTAAAATACTTGCTGGCATCCTTATGTCCTTTCTAACTATTGTAAAACGAGAATCAACCCATAAACTTGATTTCTATTTTTTTTTTTTTTCAAAATTTTTTAACAAAATAAAAACTTCACAAATAAATCCGTTGATATTTTTAGTTCGAGTTAAAAAGAAAAAATAGAATTTTATAGATTACAAACTTTATTTTAAAGCTCTTTCTCCTCCTTAAAAATAAAATAGAACTTTTTGATAAAAAAGGAAAACAAACTTTTTAAAGTGTTACGTTTGTTACGGTGCCAAAACTAAATTACAAAAAAAAATATAAATATATAAAAGAAACTGGCGGGGAAAAAGAGCAAAAAGTTTGATGACTGAAAATACCAAAAAATGTTTAGTTGAACTAAAAATGTTGTCCAACTTAAATTTTTGTGTCATTGTGACAAGTATCACACACTTCAAATAAAAATTTTACTTCACATACAAATTACCACATTTTCCAAAGAAAAACCACATAAACTAGAAACACGCACACACCCACAATTACACATAAATGTAGACAAGTTTAGTGCTCTTATCCTGGAATAAAAGGTTTTTTTTACTTTTTAATTTTTGTTAAAAGAAGAAAAGGGCATGAATTATGGAGTGGTAAAATGTGACAATAGAGATTTTTCATTTAAGTATTTTACAGGTTAATTTTTAAGAGAAATTTGTAGACTGTAGAACTAAGTATAGAATGGCTACAGTCCCGAATAAAAATAAACTACCGTTTCAACTGAAGATGGTCAAAGAAAGATAAATTACTGTCTCGTCTGTAAATAGACTATAGTCTTGACTGAAGTCATATATAGACAGACTAGAGAGAGACTTTAGTCTCCTTTGGAGGAAGAATAGAGAGACTTTAGTCTTGTCTATAGGGAGACTTTAGTCTCGTCTATGGAGAGAGACTTTAGTCTCGTCTATGGAGAGAGACTTTAGTCTCGTCTATGGAGAGAGACTTTAGTCTCGTCTATGGAGAGAGACTTTAGTCTCGTCTATAGAGAGACTTTAGTCTCGCCGGTAGAGAGATTTTGATCTCGCCTGTGGAAAAAATTTAGTGTTGTTTATAAGAACACCTTTGCCTCCTCATTAGACAGGCTTAATTTCTTCTTTAGAAGGATTTAGTTTACATTTATTTTAATGGGACATTAATTTCACTCTTTCAAATTCCTGTCCTATGACAATCTTCATTTCTGACCAAAGAAATTCGTTTACTAAAAACAGTTTTACCTCACGTTTTTTGCAAATTGCCATAAATTTTCAAAAGAATACTAAAAAAAATATAGAACTTAATGTAGAGTTATAGAAAAAAAATACTGAAATATTTTCGAAATGACGTGTCTGTAAAATGATACGCGATGACAACATGCGAAGTCAACAACACCATGAGAAAATTGAACTAAAATGAAATGAACTCAACAACTCAACTCAACATTTATTCATTCGTTCATTCAGACGATTTCAACATTTTATTTATATGTTTTTTAAACTTAACTCGTTTCAAATATGAAACGCAAAAATTACAACAACAACAAAAAACATCAAGGACTAGCCAAACGACAATAATAATAAAAACAGAACAGAAATAAAGGACTCATCATCACTTATAACTAACAAGGTGTGAGTGTATGTTTGTGTGTGTGTGTGTAAGTGTTAGTAGAGAATTGTGTGACTTGACTACACTGTGGATTTCTGACAATATTTTAGAAGATGACGAATGGCCGTGTGTTGACAATTATGACGACTGTCAGCCAACCATTCAGCCACCAGCCATTACAACAATGGCAAGGACTGTAAAAATTATGACAACGAAAACGACATTTTATTTCTACGTCTTCTTCTTTTTCTTCCTTCTTTACATTCACATTGATAATGATGTTTTATGTTTGTTTTTTTTTTTTTTTTTTTTTTTGAAAGTTTATTTCTTTTTTCAATGTAAAATTGGGTGGTTGGGGGCATTAAATGAATAACTCCATAATTTAGACAGAGAGAAAAAACTGAAAAATGCTCATTATTAAGGAATTATTTATATAAAAACACATTTCTCATACGTGTTTTCGTTTTAGATGTCCTACTCCCCCCTCCTGATCGTTTTCCTATCTTGATTTATTCCACTCTACCTTAAGGTTTAAAATCGGAAGGAAACAGCCTTCAAATTTATTTATGTATGTGTATATGAAAATATATATAGACATTTTATTTTATTTATTATTATTTTTTCGCTTCTGTCATAAATGTCTCTTCCTTTATTTAAACACACTGGCACACTGATGATAAGTTAAGGATTGTAACGTTGCTGTCAATGTGTTTATTAACGGTTTTTTATATCTCCAAATTTCTGTTATGACTTTTAATATTAAAATATTTTTGGACTTAAATAATTTTTGTTAAGAAAATTTTAAAAGCTAAAATTTAGGCCAATTTTGTAAGAAATAACTTCAATTAAATAAAGTTATTATGTGTTAAGTACAAAGAAATGACAATATTTAAATCATTTAAAAAATAACATGATAAATTGTCTAAAAAGAAATAAATGTACATTTCATAACATCAAAGAATATTGTTATAACTGTCCAAAATAAGATACTTTTTATTTCAGAAGGGAATCAGCGCACAATCTTTTGAAATAAATGTTTAGAATTTCGTTTTTCTAAAACAGAAATAGGATTCATATTTATTATTTTATTTAATATTTTAAATAAAAATATGATTCTTTAAATTTCTAGATTCAAATTTCTTAATTTCGGAACCATAAAGAAATGTCTAATGAGCTTATTTTAAGGCATAATATCTTAGCTTTAATTTGAGATATTATTTCTATAAGAATCTATAAATTTGTTAAAGTTATTAAAGTTTAAACAAATATAGTCATAATTAATATCAATCATACGCACAACTGGACAAATTTAATTTTTTAATTAATTTGCATTAAATTAATATAAATAATGAAATAAATAATAAATCTAGTAGCAGACCAATAAAATATACTAATGACAACATGATCAATATCGTCTATTTGATCTCGTTTATAAAGTGATTTAATCTAATAATCATCTATATAGAGAATATTATTCCGTTCTCATCTTTAAAGATTCTTGAGAATCTACCTATCGACGATTCTGAAAAATCTTTAAAGATGAGAACGGAATAATATTCTCTCTATAGTATTTAGTATCTTATATAAAGGATCTTTAGTCCATTACCTACAGAGACTTTAGGTTCGTCTGTAAAGAACCTAAATTTCGTCTATTTAGAGACTTTAGTCTCGTGTATGAAGAGGCATTAGTCTCGTTTATAGAGGAGATTTTGGTCTCATCTAACCACATCTAATTATACCAGGAAAGTTCATAAACTGTTTGTAGTTACTATTATTCTATAGAGTATTACATAGTTGGGCTTCAGTGGTAATAGCATTCTGACCTGAGTTGATTTGATTTTTCAAATATTTTACGAAATACGCAGACTTTAATTTGATTTAACTTTTTTTCAATTATCTGACTTTAAAAAACTTGGATACAATAGATTGACATAGTTTATAGGCTTTAATAATGTTATTAAAATATTTAAATTATTTTATTATTTGTAGCAATTTTAAACAATTAACTAAAAAAAGTCATAATTAATATTAATCATACGCACGTTAGACCAAACTAATAAAATCAAATATATTTGTATTACACAGTGGCACAATTTAAAAGCAAGTCGATATTTAAATGCCAGTGATTATATTGATTAAAACTATAACTCAAGTTTTAACATATCGAATCAGATTCCAATTTAAATGGACTTTAAAAGTATATAAAACTTAAGAGTTTACAAATTTTAGAAATGGATATCAAATTTCTCGTAAGAATTTCATTGATATTTAATTCCTTATATCACATTTATTTTATACCCTAAACCACATTGTTGATTGAAAATGTCTGCTACGAAAAATATATAAACGACCCTCGTATAATTTGCTTTCCTTATTATGCTTATGTAATATATTATAATACTATTATTTATGTGAAATTTATACGTTTTAAAGGGAATTTGTTTATAGGGTTATATGGTAATTAGACAAAATTATAGGCCGACCCTCGCACAGCGGTTTTGACTTAATATTTTTACAATGCCAACGTATATGTGCGATTTATGAGTTTCAAAGTGAAATTTGGAAGAGTGGTTGTATGGGACCTATAAGAAGTAATAAACCGATCCTCGTATAATTTGGCACATCGTTTAAGAATATAATAAGACTCAGTTTTACAAAATCGTTTTATATTTATGAATTTTATGGGCAAAAAACTCTATCCCGGAGGGAAATTTGGGGCCTTTATGAAATAATGGACCGATCATAACAAATTTCAATAGGCATCGTCCTAGAGTAAAAATAACAGTGCACACTAAATTTCAGTAAGATATCTTCTAAATTGCGATCTGTACTATGCGAACAAGCTTTACATGGACAGCCAGGCGGACGGACATGCTTAAATCTACTCATATATATAATTATTTAGATGAATTGTCAAGGATAATATAAGAAATATCCTTTTCAATTATTTTATTTAAAATCCTTACATATTTTAAATAAAGTACTTTTAGTGAAATTTATGTAAAACAGGAATTAATTTTCCAACTTTCAAATATAAAATATTCATTAAAGCTTTAAAAGATATTTGATCGGATATGAATTCACTCAAAATATCCGATCAAATATCTTTGTGTAAAGTATATTCTTTTCGAAGCAAATCAATTATTTTCTAAAATAACTCTAACGTATAATTAATATTATTTGTCAATATAACTTATACGTCATTTTTCTACTTCTAACGTTCTTCCACAAAATATATTGATTTTTTCTTAGTTATAATTAAATGATTTTTAATTATCCGAAAACTGTCATAATTTCGACATAAATGTGTCATATTTATTTTTAGTATTTAATTGAAAAAAAGAAAAACAAACATTTTTTAAATAATTAATATTAAAGTCTGTAATAAATGGATTAATTTAAGTTTATTAAAAATTTAAATAACATGAATAACGAACTTGGACTTGATTTAATAGACGATAAAATAACACGCAATGAGAAATTTATCTACTTTTAACACAACAACAATTATAATAATAAAAAAACAAAAGAAGCAAGAATTCTAGATTGGGCTTAGCCGAATCTTCAATACTCTCTACCACAAATGTGTGTGAAGTAAATATGTTATGTGTTGTATATACACACTCAGACATGCAAACACTGAGGTATAAAAGTTTTTTCTAAAATATAACACGGGAACAATTTATTAGTATTAAAAATAAGTTATAGTTTTGGCTATAACTTTTCCCAACTGAACCGATTTTGATAATTTTTAATTATGCCAAAATCTTATTCTCTTAGAGGTTGGCTCAAATATCGGTCTATATCTTGTGATATAATCGATATTGCTGGTTTTAATTAGGAAATTTCTCAGGACTAATAAAAAATAATCCGGCCCAATTTCATTGAGCTTCGTCAATTATTGTGGACGTGAGCGTACTAACAACAGGAAGACAAATGGACAGAAAAACCGACATAACTAAATCGACTCAGATTTTGATTATAATTATGGGGTCTTTGATGTTTACTTCTTAACGTTACATACGAAATCATACATTTAATATTCCCTCTTCACCACTTGTGGTGGTGGAGAGTATGAAAATATTGAAAAAACAGAGAATAAATGAGGGAAAAAAAAAAACAAACACAAAAGCAGAAGAAAACTCATGCATACATGCAGACATTATTTACAAACCATTTAAAAGAAAATAGAATAAAAAACACATAACAAAAACAAAAAACATGCATATTAAATGTTAATATTTTATGGCTATTATCCTTCACATAGACACAAACACACTTACACATATTAAAAAATATATATACATTCTTTATATAAAAGTTATAAATAAATGTGTACACACACAGATAACCTGTGTGAAAATTTCACAAACAAGAAAAGGTTTTTTTCTATTTTCGTCTACTCTTCATTAAATGTAGGGTATATTGAGTTTGTCATGCTGTAAGAACAAAAGTTCTGTTAATTATTTCCGTAGCAAGACTTTATGTTCCATATCACGTCTAAATCGATTTTTATGGAAAAATTTCTTAAACCGTTAAAGACATCTGATGAAATTTCACACTAAACAATTTTTGAGATAACCTGATCCCCGATCTGGTCAGAAAAATGGGGGCGTAGTAGGTGACCGGTCAAAGCAGGTCAATTCGTTAATATTGCTTTTTTAAAAATTCGTCATAAATTTATTAATGAATTAATTTTGTGTATAGAAAGTCCTTGTTAATCTCTTTAAAAGCATACCTATATGGGCAAGTTATCTCTTAAAAATTCAAAAATTAAATATATTATAAACCCATTTTTATCCTTCCATTTTTAAGACCTTTTAAGTTAGCGGGTCTTTTTTTATATATTTTTTAACTGGCGCTAAATTCCTTATAAACTAGAAAAAAATTTTGCAGCAATAAACGTCGAAACATATGAATCAATTACAAAAATTTTTTTAATCGGCTTTTGAAACAATTTTTCTTTTTTCGAAAAAGATGGCAACATTTATTCACCCATGAAACCAGTTTTTGTTCGTAATCTCATATATTGTTTATAATTTTATAAAATAAAATTATCTAGAATTCCTTTAACCAAACTTGGATGAACTTGAGGCAAAGATCTGCCCACAAGCCCTATCCAAACTTTTCAAATTTTAACAAACTTTTATTCTTAATATTTAGCGTTTAGAGAAGTAAACACTCGAAAAGTATTTTCCGTTAGAAAACTCTTATAATGAGAGTGAAAAATGTAAAATTTTTAAACATTATTTACGCGGACTTTAAATTTCCGCATTTTCGGACAAGTTCATATACACTAATGCCTATTCCTATAAATGCATTTTTTCTCAATTCTTATTTTCGGATGAGAACAACAACTATTCTTATCCAAAAATAAAGTTTAAAATTTTAAATGAAGGGCAACTTAACGGAACTTTTTAAAATAAACAAGATTTTTTCTTAGTTTTATTGTTCGCCTTATTCCTGCGATCAAATATGCAAATGTTGGTGCTATTTTATGTGGAATATTTCTATAAAAGCAGACGTAATAATCGCAATGAATACAAAAAAAGGAAAATATTAAAAAATTTTATTTCTAAACAAAATTAAGTTTTCATTGACAACATCGTTATCGATAAATTTTACAACGTTTAGAAATGCACCAGAGAACATTTCTGTCCCTTTAAGAAAATATCCAATTTATTTTATTTTTCATTATTTATCATTAAGCGTTTCGAAAGTGCTGTGCGTAATTTCTTCAATGACAGAACAAATTTTACGCAGATAAATAAAAACTAAACACGTTGCTCTTACGAAGAGGTGAAAACCTAAAATGTAAGAGGCCAAAGTGTAGGCCAATTCTCAAAAAACTGCATAAAGAAATTCGTCTAAAATCGACACGAAAATACGTGAAATGGATGAGAGACGAATAAGAGTATTTTTCCCTGACAAAGGAAATAATTAATTTGGATGTTTCGTACTATTAATCATGTTATTGGTAACATTTGAGAATGTTGCCAATAACATTGATGTCGAAACGTAATTTCGGCGATGGTCAGTAGATCCAAAACGCTTCTTTTATGGACATAATTTTGTTACTTTAGAAATATTGAATATTTTTTAACGAAATTTTACATGGACATTCTTGGGGTGTTTTCCAATTTATTTGGTTGGTCCTAGCGTCGGGAAGTGGATTTGCAAAGTTGGTTAAGGAGATATTTAAAACAAAATAAAATTTGACCCATTTCTTGATAAGTTTTTTTAAGCTTTTTTTTAACTTGGTCGGCTCTATTCACGTCCAAAAAACTTCAAACATATTGCCTGCATTCTTTACAAAACTTTAAAAATCAACAAGTTCTTTCTTGACTTTAACAGGAAAAAAGACATTAGGGGAAACAATTTCCCCGCTAGCCCTATTGGAACTTCGTCAATATTCAAATATTTTTCTTTAGTTTTTTGTGAAGCGAAAAAATGTCAAAGCTAAAATCGCCAAAAAAGTACCTCGATTTTATATCTACATTTATAAGGTAACCACTCAAGAAATCTGTAACCTCTTGAAAGGAAGTGAATTTTTAAAGCAATTTTAACCCCGGATTGGAATTTTGGGTATTTTGGTATGAACAAGTGGAAATATTTTTCTGTCTCTGTTTCTTTAAAAAATATTACAGAATTGATTAAAAAAAAAGCGGTTTAAAACATTATTTACCTGCAGTTCGGACTTAAACCTAAATGGAGAACTTGTGGAAAGACATGGTAAGCAGAGCTAAAACTAAAAATAAATGATGTAAATTAATATTTAAAAAATAATTCCAGACAATATTTTTTAAGGTTATCCAAAACAAAGGTTCATCCATCCATTATTAATAATGCTATGGAGTGTGATAAACCTAAGTGCGTTTATAGGAAATACCATTAGAAATGGAAGTAAAATGAAATACAAATAAATTTCTTCTGATCGGTGTTACTGTTGGTGCGACTTTAGTCGCAAATTGCGACTTTTTCAACTGCTTGTGACTTTTTGCGTCCTTTTCCAAGATTCTCCTTTAGATTTTCGGCATACTTCTACGAAATGGAAGTAATGGAAATCTAAAAAGTGTTAAATTTAAGAAAAACCTAATTGTTTGTGCAAATTCATAACTTAAAATTATTCAAAAAATGTAAATTTTTTGGTGAATTTAATCTATGGCGAACTTTTGTTCCGCAAATCACCTCTCGGATTATTTACTTTATTTTTCAAATCCCCATTTTTTGTGCTACTTTTTGAAAAAATCTCAACGTTAAGGCCGTTTCCGATTCTCTAAAAAAATAATGTGCGTTTATAGGAATGTGCAGCACTGTATATCATATTAAAAGTTATATTAAACATTATTCTTTTACATTTTGTCACACATCAAAATGAACTTTTTTATATAAAAATCAACTAATTAAGGTGGTCAATTTTGAAGAGTCATCTAAACTGCTCTCGCCCATTAACGCACTTATTCCCTTTCAAATGAACTCGAACACACCTCAACTTTCGGTTAAGATTCAAAAGTCGTTTTTCCAAAAAATCGATTTGAATATACGGTATTACATAAACCATGATGACCGACCATAATTCTCTTATTTGGGTTTTTATTATCGTTTTTTTCTATAAATGAGGGGAAAAAATATAGTACAAAGGATAAATATATGTTATTTTTCTATAATCCAGTCAACGATTAGTCATGATGAATTTTTAATAATTTCCCTTACAATTTATTCATAAATACGATGGTGGTCACAGAGTAACAACAGAATAAAAATTGTTTTCTATAAATAATTTTTATACGAATAAATAATTTTTATACGAATAAATAAATACGAATAAATAAATACGAATAAATAAATATCAGTATTAAAAATTAAATAAAACAACAACAAATATGCAATAATTTTCCGTGAAATTGTTTTCTAATATTTTCAAAAAACAACAATAATTTTAGTCACTTGTTTTAAATATTTAATGAATGTGTTAATGGAATTTTAATACCCTACACCACCACAAGTGGTTGGAGTATTATATGTTTGTGCTGATGTTTGTTACATGCAGAATGCTTTAAGTATACCGTTCCACTCAGAATGATTTCCTAAGTCGATTTTACCATGTCTGTCCGTCTTTCTGTTTCTCCGGCTGGATGTCCATGTAACCGTTGCGAAAAGTCGATGGGTCGCAATTTTTGCTATATCTTGATGAAATTTTGGCCTGAAGACAAAGCCTATTGAAATAGACATATTCGGTCCAACATTCCAGCCTGGAATGAGTTTCTAAGATCATAAAAGCTTTAAATATAAAGCAAAAATTTACATAAGTTATTCATATAAGCCAAAATATGCGAGGGGCCTACTTTAAAATATCCCTTTAAAAGTTATAAATCTCACATATTCGTTGGTATTGTAATAATTTCTTCCAGCTCTCATGTAACTCTTCAGCAGAATAAATTTCACTTAAATGTTAGTGTCACAATAATGTTCAGTTTTATAACCAACATTGTAGTGTAGAGTATTACAGAGTCGGGCTTCACCTGTACTGTAACATTCTTACATGTTGTTTCTATTTATGTTTTCAAAATTCTAAAATTATTGCGAATCGATAAGTTTTTTTTGAAACATTTCGAAATATTTATAAACATTTGATTTTATTATTTAAAAGTAAATATTTAATTAGAAATAATTCATATTTATTTTAAGTTGTAAGGAGTGAGATCGAAAAATTCTAAACTTTTTACATTTGTTTTATTTGATTAAATTAATAAAAAAAAGATATTTTTAATCATTAGTGATGAAATTTCGAAACCATTTTGGGAATCTTTCCATTAACGTTTTGAATAGTGTTTTCTGTCGCTTCGCTCATCATCTTTAGTTCATCTCCATTCAAAATCGACCACGTTTTTGGGTACCATTCTGTGCTCTCCAATACTCTCTTAACAAGAGTCCAGTATCTCTCCACTGACCTAAGCTCTGGGCAGTTTGTAGGATTTGCCTCTCGTGATACAAATGCCACATTATTGTTTTCGCATCACTTAAGGGCTTGTATACCACAGTGACAGGATGCCAAGTCGGGCCAATAATGAATGGATGCAATATGTTTTAAATCTACTACACTTTAATGCGCCTTTTCTGCGCTCTTAGATTCCCTTTGAAAAAGAGTCTCATATCTATTTAACAGGCTTAACTCTGGGCAGTTTGTAGAATTTGTGTAACATCGTACCAGTCAAGGGCATGTTTACCATTTAATATCCTGTTAAGTTAGGTCAATAATAAGTAACCAGATTATGAAGTTTTATGAATAGAAGCAGCCTTTTTGTTAGCATTTCTTGATGTAAATTTGGGTACTTATAGAGCCCGTTGCACTGCTGAACTGCAAGAATATTTTGGAATATTTTAACTGTTTTGGGTGCTAAAATTTTCATTAACATTCCCTCGAGTATCAGAAATATACGCTTTGTCAACCATTATGTAGCAAGAATATTTTTTAAAATTTCAGTTTCCGTGTTTTGGCCTCTAAATTTTTAGCAGCGTTCCTGTCAGGAACTTTATGAGCATTGTATGTTTTTAAACTTGATCCAGATTTAACTTTTCGTGCCAACACTCCGAACACTTAGCAAACCGGGTTGCTTTCCTACCGAATGTGTTGGGAGTTTTTTGAAAATGCTTTATATTTTCTGGCTTTAAAACAACTTGTGGACCATTCCTTCAACTTGAACCAAGTTTTCTATCAACGGACAAGTTCTTCCGATACTGTTTAATAACATTTTGATCCACAGATCTTTCAGTGACAAGGACCAAGTTTGGTTTTGTTGAAAAAAAGTATTTAATAATTTTACGAGGCACTTTCTTCTGGTCACTCATTTGAATCTGATTAACAATATCTTCATTTGTTGCATGTAACTGACATGTTTTACAAAGTTAACTTGATAACTTGACTTAAAAATTTTTGAGAGGAAAACGTGTGTTAAGATTTTTTCAATCTCACTCCATAAGTCTGCATATATGTGAGTGCAGGTGTGTTAGAGCCTAAATTAAAATTTGTTTGTCC
Source organism: Cochliomyia hominivorax (assembly GCA_004302925.2). Lineage (NCBI taxonomy): Eukaryota > Metazoa > Arthropoda > Insecta > Diptera > Calliphoridae > Cochliomyia > Cochliomyia hominivorax. Next base: position 14,079,541 of record PYHX02000495.1, read on the forward strand.
TCATTTTATGAAAAATAATATTTTATTTTAATAATTTTTCCAAAACATTTGAAATGTTGTTTATTTGTAATTAAATAAAACTGCTGAAATAGTAGCACCTGCCCATTTAATGCATTTAATAATTGATTGTCTAATAATTGCAAATATAAATTACATATTTTTACAGTTATAAATTACAAATCATATAATTATATAATGAAAAAAATATATGTTTAATTTTAAACATGTTTAACTTTTAAATAATTATTTTTTGTTTTTAATATTTAAATTTTATATAGATTTTTAGAGTTTTTAAAATTTTTCAGAAAAATTTAAGTCTTTTTCAAAAAAAAGTTTAAAATAGACTAAACTATTTAAGGGACAAAATATGGACAATAAAATTTCTTAAGTAATTTCAGTGAATGTTTCATTATACAGTTGTTTAAAGCCGACCATATACACACAGAAAAAAACATGAGGCAAAATTAACGTTGAACATAGTTGATTCAAGAGTGAATACATTTTTTTCATTTAGTTAAACTACTTATAAATAGTTAAATTTAAAAATCATAACTGAAGAAAAGATAAATTAATTCTATTTTTATTGATTTTACATAGATTTTTTCTGTGTGTACTTAATACCCTACAGCATGACAAAATCGATTATTTCGTTAATAATTTTATAACCTTTGAGCCCTAAGAGATATTGCAATAAAATATCACATGATTAAAGATGAAATGTTTTGAAACAGATTTGGAGGTGTATAGGCCCCATATATAGTCAGGGGTACAGTCGGTGTCCCCCCTAAATTTTGTTAAAAAAAAATATTTATGAAATTTACCATTTATGGCCAATATTAAAATAATGACTGGACAGATTTGTTTTAAATTTCTTTGACTATTAGAAGACTTTTGAAACCTTAAACTTTTATACACTTGAAAAAACTTTTGGACCAAAAAAAAAAAAACATCCGTGTTATATGATCCTGAATTCATTTCAGAGCCCGAAAAGATATAACAACGAAATATCATGTAATTAAAGCTGAAATGTTTTGAAGTTGATTTGGAGAAGTATAGATCCCTACCTGGTCTGGGGAATAGTCAGTGTTCCCCTACATTTGACCATCTAATGTAATTTTTAATTTCGCAAAAAATTTATTTATGAAATTTATCACTTTTGGCCAACATTTAAAATGGCTGGACCAATTTAAAAATTTCTTTGTAATTGACTCCTTGAAGACTTTTAATCCTTAATTTTTGTAAACCCTTTATGTTAATGATGATCCTGTACAGAAAGCAACTTCAGAGTTGATTTTTTAAAAATTCGCCAAAAATCCATTTATGAATTAAGACAAAAGGATTTCATTATATAGCAAAGTCCTTGTAAATCTCTATTAATATACGCTTTCATATGTAAGTTATCAATTAAAGTTTTAGAGATATTCATTCATGCCCTTAATATTTTTTAGTTTTAAGCTTATTTAAGGTCCTACATTTTTTTTACTGACAGACTCTCAGATTCCATAAATTTTTTCTTCAATATCGATATGTATAAATCCGTTTCAAAAACCATTTTCTTGTTCAGAACTTCTTAACTGGAATGGATGAATCATTTTTTTTGATGAGAAGAACAAAGATAAAATTAAAATAGAAAAACTGATGTGCGTTTATTGGAATATGCATCAGTGTGTGTGTAGCAGAAACTTAAGTAAATATTTGTTTTAGTTTTTTCAGTTAAGAATTTTTATTGGTCTTTAAAATTTGCTTTAAAAAATCCCCTAAAATGTTACTTTTAAATTATTGTCTATATTTAGGAATGTCTGAGTATCTTGTTAGTCGTATGATGGCAACTTCTATGTCAACTACTGTAGACTACTGAGTCTATTAAGAACCTTTTTTATTTTATTTATATAAACCTCTTACAAAACTCATATCTCTTTTATTTAATGCAATTTTTCCTTGACATCTATGTTTTCTAACATTTATCATAAGAAAAAAAGGAAAAAGGAGAAATTAGTCTTCAGAAAAAGAGATTAGACAGTTTTTAGACAACGAATCTTAGAAGAAAAGTGTTTTAAACTAAAAATAAACTCTTTTTTTTCAAATAAATTTTAAATAAAATATAAACTACAAAATATAAATAAATAATAAGAAAAAAAGGAAACATATACAGAAAATAGAAAAATAACAATAATAACAAAAAATACAGTGCCGAATAAAAGTATTGGCAAAGCAAGCAAGTTTTATGTGTTAATTTTACTACCGTTATAACCAAATTTTAAAATTAACAAGTCAGATTGCCGAATCTTAAATACCCTCCACCACTATGTTGGAGAAAATTATCTATTTGTTTGAATTTCGATTTTATTCCGGGTAGTGGGATTATAAAAGTGTAATGCCCAAAAATGGCCGATGGTTGTGAGACTAGTTTCATATATAAAGACAGTTAAGAAATCTTCATTGATATAATAGTTTTATAAGCACAAACCCGTTTTCCGGAACGAGGCATTATGTAGCATTATTCACTAGTTTTATAAGATAAAAATACCTTATATGGGAGATATAGCAATATATGGACTGAGAATGTCGAAATTAATAATTTACATTAAATACAGTTAAAAAAGTAATTGTGTCAAAATTCAATAGAATTGATCTTTATTTACCACTTTTTTAAGCTCAAAACTCTTTACCGAAAAGGTAAATTGGGGGAGCTATATCAATATGTCAACCAATATTAATAAAATTAATAACAAATATTTGAGACAGTCAGAAATTTAACTGTGCCAAACTTCAATAGAATTTATTCATATTTAAGAGCTTTATTAGCTATAAACCATATCCCGGGGAACTGTATTACATGATTACGCAGCACAATCTGTTTTTTGGGTTTCTATTGTATTAAAATGAATGTATGTGGCCAATTTCAGTAAAATATCTTAATAATTGCGAACAATATCAGACACAGATTTTGGGGTGTATCAAAATTTCGCATATTTCCGCCTATGATGATGAAGAACATAGTTAAATCTTAATTGAAATCCATTTATGTTTTATTGAGAAATTTATAAAAATTTTCTTTTTCGGAAATATAAGATTGTCTCAGATATCGGTGTATAACTTTTTTGGTAATTACCCGATACAAACAATTTTAAATAGAAAACTGTGTGGGACAATAACAAGTAACGTTACCGATTTTTTTCATTCAGATAATTATGCTTTGATGCAAAAGTAAATATATTTTCTGGGGTCTGAAATGATTTTTTCTTGGTGTTACACATGGAATGACATAATTAATATACCCTCATCCCCCCTTGTGGTGTGTAGTGTATACAAATCGTTAATACTGAATACCAACATAAGTGATTTGACTAATACAAACAGTTATTTTGCTTAATACACAAAACATACTTCAAATTAAAAAAATTGTTAAAAAAAGTCATCAAATTGCTGAACAAAAGTATTGGTACACTAAGTCGTGCAATGTCGTTACCTTTGAATTTTCATAAATCTGGCAACTATGAAAGTATGAATAATAATTTTTATACACAATAAATCACCAGTAATGATTCTGAAACAAAAAGAAACTAGCGAATTTTTAAAAATACTGTACCTGCATAACTAAAGCAAGTGATATACCCAGATAGGACAAATACTGGAACGAAGTCGTTTCACTAAAAAAGCGTATTGAATCGTTCTAAAGAATTGTCAAGTTTACATAATTCCAATAAAACCGGACGTTAACTCCTCGAAAGAAACCAAATTGTCCGAAAAAATTTAACACATCTACCGAGATCGCTGCTGAAGATCAATAGGAATATAACAAAAATATTCACTTTATTACTGTTCATAGAGTGTTGCATGAAACTGATTATAATGCTCGGGTCCCTAGACGTAAACCACTAATCGCTTCAATAAACTAAATTAAGCGTTTAAAGTCTGCGCGAGAGTTTAACAGTAATCAGGTGCTGTTTCCGATGAAATCTAATTAAATATATTTCCTGATAATGACCAAATTATCGTCATTAAAAACAAAATCATTCTTATATAAAATACAACGGAGGTGGTGAAGTGGTGTGGGTCTCTATGCCATCTGCGGGTATCGGTGAGCTGGTTTTCATAGACGGCATTGTGGATGAAATAATATATTTAAATATTTAAAGTGGGAAGAACTGGACAGACGAGTCAAGAAGTGACCTATTTCTAATAAATCTGCTCTTCAAAAGGCCTTAAAGAAGAATGAATAAATGAAATTTAATTTATTTAATGACAAAGCGTTTATTACAATGCAAAAGTTCTTGTCCACTAAACACTGAAAAATTACAAAAATGTATTGTAAAATACTTTTTTATTAGGTGTCCCAATAGTTTTGTCCGGTACTGTATATAAAATAAAAAAATATTATTAAAATATTAAGAAACAAATGAAAGAAAAACACAGACAAAAACTTTAAACAATAAATAGAAATAAGAATTAAAACAGCATGACAAAAATGAAACAGAGAGGTAAAGGAGTGAAATGATATAAACCCAAGTGGACTTTTTGTAATCGAAATTTAAAAGGCATTTTTACTCTGTTATCTCAAATTATTATTGGATTCAGCCTATTGATTTCAAGTGCTTAGAAAAAAATTTAACTCGGATTTCGAAAAGAAAGAATATGATTTTTTAATTCGATCAGAACTAAGCGATCATTGCTAGGATATTACAATTGATAACTGATATACTCCTTCTACATTGTTTTAACTGGACAATATTCTTTTCGAAATGTTGTGTTGTATTATTATTACGTTTTCATCCACTGTGCAATTCAGCTTTGCCTATTTTACTCGAAATTGAAAATTTTGAGGTCTACAACTTCTAAGAATCAAAAGTGATTAAACAATTTTTACCCAAAGAAGAAAGTTAAAGGTATAAGCTTTCATACCACGTTTTTCGACTCACCTTTTCCACTCGAAATTAGAACTCTTTTTGCATTTTAAAAGTGTTAACTAAATTAGACAGTTTTGCGGTAAATAACTTCTGAGAATCATAAGTGATGATAAGGATTCAAATACTGAAAGAAAACTACAAGCTTTTCGAATATATAATATTTTACATTTTTGGATCCACCTTTATTTATTTATATTGTCCACTGAAATGAAAGTATACCTTCAATGTTTTGTATTTTATACGGAAATTAAAAATTTATTTCTCATACATCTCTTCATTTGGAATGAAAATACCCTTTCAGTGTTTTTACAGCTATAACCTTTCATTTCATATATACTTTTAGACCTGTTTAGATCCATCTGTTTTACACTTTTTTCGTTAAAAGCTCTTTCCCTTTTTTTGAATTTATATTTAAATTAAAAATTGAGTGGTCTATAACTTCTGAGATTAACAAATGATTAACAAAATTTAGTATCAAAAGAAAGCTGCAGGTATATTCTTTCACATCATATATACTTTTAGAACTATTTTAGCCCGTCTTTTGAACAGTTTTCCCTTATGAATGAAGGTACTCCCATAGTGTTATTAAATGTTCATATAAATTGAAAGTTTAGTGATTCATAAACTCGAAGTGTTCAAAGCGATTAAATACATGTTACTACCAAAAGAAAGCTAAAGGTATTCCCTTTCACTCTATACAGGCTTTTTATTCAAAATAATTCCTTTTCTTTTCTGTAACTAAAATGCAGCAGCAAATATTTAAGTGTTTCTTTGTACTTTACGTCCAAAAGGTACATTTCTTAAACTAACACACTTTAATTCCTACACCCACACACATAATCACACGCACGCATACAAAGCTCTCGTTGGACAGACACGTTCACACATCCTTACATATACATACAAACAACTTTTATATTGTTCATTCACATATAGTTGACACAACTTATGCTTGATTCAGACGACTAAAACTTAAGTCTATATCTCCCTTTTATACCTTGAATAACAACAAATTCTTTGCATTTCTAGATTTCTCCATACGAGACTGTAATTGAGTCTGAAATAGGAGTATAAAAATATAAAACAAACTTAAAATATGTTCATATTACCCTACAAACCCAAACAACAGAAATAAAAGCAAAAAATATAAAAAAGCGGAAAATAACAGCAGCAGCAGTTAGAAAACAAAACCATAAGAGTTCTAACTCGACTTCGACTATTATTCATGTCGATGATATATTTACATTAGAAAAATCCCAAGAAAAATACGTTTAATGTTTCCCTACAACATGACTATGAATAGAAAAATATGTGAATGTATGTATTGCACACATACACATGCACAGACTTACATACCAGCAGACATTGTTAACAATATAAAACATCCTTAAGCAAAGCTAAAAAGAGAAAAAGAGACCAAGGGAATGCTATTGTATATTTTATTGAAATGCACTGTTATTATGGAGAATTATAATGAAAGTTTATTATGAAGTTTGTAACGGAGACAAAAGAGAAATTTATGAAAAAAATTTGAATATGGAGACAATTTGAGATCAATTTTAGACAAAAATTTGTGATAATTTTTTTCGTCAAAGAAAATTCAATACAAATTTTTTCCTTAGAGAAAATCTGCGACAATTTTTCTCTTCGGAGAAAATCAACGACATATCGACAAAATTTAAGGTCAGTTTTTTTTTATCGACAAAATTATCGATAAATTTTTTGCTTAGAAAAATTTTCTTTAAGTTTTATTTTTATTTTATTTTAATAGAATTAATTATATTTTATAAAAAGTTGTAGTTAAATTATAAATTTAAAAATTTTTTAGGAAATTTTTTTGAATCTTTTTTTTAGAAAATTTTCATTAAATATCGTGTTATAGAAAATGTTCGTTATATTTTCCTTTTCAAAAAAGAATTCGTTAAATTTTCTTTTTTAAGAAAATTTTTATTAAACTTTCTTTTTAAAGAAAATTTTTATTAAATTTTCTTTTTACAGAAAATTTTTGTTAAATTTTCTTTTTACAGAAAATTTTCGTTGAATTTTCTTTTTGTAGAAAATTTTTGTTGAATTTTCTTTTTATAGAAAATTTTCGTTGAATTTTCTTTTTATAGAAAATTTTCGTTGAATTTTCTTTTAATAGAAAATTGTTGTTTAATTTTCTTTTTATAATAAAAATTTTCGTAGAATTTTCTTTTTGTAGAAAATTTTTGTTGAATTTTCTTTTTATAGAAAATTTTCGTTGAATTTTCTTTTAATGGAAAATTGTTGTTTAATTTGCTTTTTATAGAAAATTTTCGTGGAATTTTCTTTTTGTAGAAAATTTTTGTTGAATTTTCTTTTTATAGAAAATTTTTGTTTAATTTTCTTTGTTTAATTTTTCTTCAATTCATTTTACGGAAAATATTCGTTTAATTTTCTTCTATAAAAAATTTTTATCTGATTTTCTTCCATAGAAATTTTTCGTTTTAATTTCTTTCATACACAGTTTTCGTTAATTTTCTTTCAAAGAAAGTTTTCCTTAAATTTCTTCCATAGATAATTTTTGTTTAATTTTCTTCCATAGAAAATTTTCGTTAAAGAAAATTTTAGTTGAATTTTCTATTATAGAAAATTTTCATTAAATTTTCTTTCTATAGAAAATTTTCATTAAATTTTCCATCTGTAGAAAATTTTCATTAAATTTTCCATCTGTAGAAAATTTTCATTAAATTTTCCATCTGTAGAAAATTTTCATTAAATTTTCTTTCCATAGAAAATTTTCATTAAATTTTCTTTCCATAAAAAATTTTCATTAAATTTTCTTTCTATAGAAAATTTTCATTAAATTTTCTTTCTATAGAAAATTTTCATTAAATTTTCTTTCTATAGAAAATTTTCATTAAATTTTCTTTCTATAGAAAATTTTCATTAAATTTTCTTTCTATAGAAAATTTTCATTAAATTTTCTTTCTATAGAAAATTTTCATTAAATTTTCTTTCTATAGAAAATTTTCATTAAATTTTCTTTCTATAGAAAATTTTCATTAAATTTTCTTTCTATAGAAAATTTTCATTAAATTTTCTTTCTATAGAAAATTTTCATTAAATTTTCTTTCTTTAAAAAATTTTCATTAAATTTTCTTTCCACAGAAAATTTTCATTAAATTTTCTTTCCACAGAAAATTTTCATTAAATTTTCTTTCTATAGAAAATTTTCATTAAATTTTCTTTCTATAGAAAATTTTCATTAAATTTTCTTTCTATAGAAAATTTTCATTAAATTTTCTTTCTATAGAAAATTTTCATTAAATTTTCTTTCTATAGAAAATTTTCATTAAATTTTCTTTCTATAGAAAATTTTCATTAAATTTTCTTTCTTTAAAAAATTTTCATTAAATTTTCTTTCCACAGAAAATTTTCATTAAATTTTCTTTCCACAGAAAATTTTCATTAAATTTTCTTTCTATAGAAAATTTTCAATAAATTTTCTTTCTATAGCAAATTTTCAACAAATTTTCTTTCTATAGCAAATTTTCAACAAATTTTCTTTCTATAGAAAATTTTCATTAAATTTTCTTTCTATAGAAAATTTTCATTTAATTTTCTTTCTATAGAAAATTTTAATTTAATTTTCTTTCTATAGAAAATTTTCATTTAATTTTCTTTCTATAAAAAATTTTCATTTAATTTTCTTTCTATAGAAAATTTTCATTAAATTTTCCTTATATAGAAAATTTTCATTAAATTTTCCTTATATAGAAAATTTTCATTAAATCTTCTTTCTATAGAAAATTTTCATTAAATGTTCTATCTATAGAAATTTTCCTTTAAAATTTCTTTTTATAGAAATTTTTTTGTTAAATTTTGTTTTTGTTGAAAATTTTTGTTAAGTTAAAAAAAATCCATAAATTTATTATTAAACTTATTTTTTGTAACATTGAATTAAATGTTTTTAAGGTATTTTTATTTCGTCGTTGATCCTTTATTTCGTCCTGTTGAGAGTTTTCTCATTTTAGTTTGAATATAAAATATTCAGAACAATTGAGAATGTATTTTTTTATTTTATTGCACGAATTGTTGTTCTATTTTGTTTAAGACTTTTCCAGCAGAAGGATTAACAGCAGCGACTTTTAAAGGACAATTTAAAACGGTTAAATAGAAAAACGCAAAAAATGGACAGAATATCAATTTAACATAAAGTAAAAGTAAAAACTAAATATGTATGAAATATTAACGTTACTTTTTCTAAAGCAGCAAAAAAAAAAATTATTGATAAAATCAATTGATGTCATTCTTTGGTATCGTAGAGAGAAAAGGAAGAAATTCTTTACAAATTGAAACTATAAATTAAGAATTTTTTCAGATACAAAAAAACTTAACAGACAATGAACTTTAATAAAGAGAAATTGTTTACTTAGGAAATGAGAAAAGAAGGAAAACAATTCAGATTAAATTATTTATTAGAAATAAATTGTTTTTAATTTTTCTATAAAAGACAAAAAAGACTTTAATTGGTTTTTAATCTTTTAAAGAAAATATTGAAGAGTTTTCATTTGTTTTCTTTTGCTTTTTATGGAATTAAATGGACTTTTCTAAATTAAGCGTCTGAGTCTGAGTGATTATTCTTTTTTTATTTTTTTCTTTTCTTTTCTTTTCTTTATTTTCATGCGACAATGTTGACATAAAAAATTTCTGATTGTCGGCGTGTTTGTTAGAAAAGGGTGAAAATACAAGAAACGCCTTCTGTTACAAAGACTTCCCACTTTATGCTCAACTATCGCTTTGATGTTGGCAAAAGAAAGGATTTTTGTCTGGATTTCATGAAATAAAACAAAAAAATCATTTTTTATGCCTCAACACCTTTTTTTAAAACTCACGCATAATAAACGCACTTTTTTATCGTGTGAGGGGAGAGAGAGTGTTAAAAGTGTGATGTTTTATTAGAGATTTAAAATTGTTGTCAGCTTCCTGATCTCTTCACAAATTTCAAAGAAATTTGCCGAAAAAAAATGAAGACTAAAAGAAAATTTTCTTCAAAAGACAAAACAAACAAATTTCTGTAAAATCAATTTTTTTTTGAAAATTTTCTATTAAATCGATATTTAACAAAAAATTTCTATAAAATCTATAAGTACGAAATTTAACAACATTTTTTATAAAATCAGAATTTAATAAACATTTTTGTAGAATCAAAATTTTACGAAATTTTTCTAAAAAATTGAAGTTTAATGAAAATTTTTTTCAAAGTCAAAATTTAACAATTTTTTTTTTGAAATCGAAATTTATTGAAACAAAAAAAAAAAAATTTGTGAAAAATATCAATAAAATTGATATTTAATAAAGATTTGCATAACATCAACATTTTCTATAAAATAAAAATTTAACAAAAAATTTTATATCGAAATTAAACAAAATTTTTTATGGAATTGATTTTATTCCAATACACCCGAAAGTGACTTAAAAAAAATCCGATATAAAACTTTGAGCTGTTTTACTGAACAAAATTTGGGACTCTATAGCATCAGGCGGATAGTTAACCCACGTAGAAAGAATTTGAGAAAAGTTTTTTATTTAAATTTTTTAAAAATTTTCTTTAAAAAAAATCTTTACAAATTGAATATTAGATTAAAAAAAATATCTGAAACAATTGAAGGAAATTTTTTATAAAAAATTAGGGAAAATAGGTAAAAAAGAAATTCGTAAAAATTAAATTTTTTATTGGAAAATAACAAAAGAAAATTTTAGAATTTTTTAAGAAAAATTTAAGAAACTTTTCGTTAATAAAAAAACTTTTGAATTATTTTTTAAACAAAATTTAATTTTTTTCTTTAAAGATAAAATTTTAATTAAGGAAAAAATAATTGAAAAATATTCAACAAAAGTTTTTTCGCTAATTTTATTCAACAGAATTTTGCAAAAATTTTATTAAAAAGAAAATTTTAAGATTTCTTTAGTTTAGTTTTTCTTCATAAATATATTTTTTTTTTTGGAAAATGTTCCTCTAAACTAAATTTAAAACAAAATCTTTGGAACATTTTCTTAAAATGAAAATTTTAAAAGACCTCACTTTTATGCATTTCCACTAGACCTCCCTCCAGTCCATGAAAACTATTAAAAAATTAAATTTAAACTTTTTTTCAAATCTCATCTTAATTCTGTTACTAAAGATGTCAACATTAATTTTCCATAATTTATTTAGCCTCCCTGACACCAGGTCCGCTCACAACCATAAATCTTGAAACACATTAAAACCGTATAAATTACAAATTTGTACTCGAAAGTGGAAATAAAAAAAATTTACTCCCAAATTTATTACTTTTTTCAATATTTATGAAACTTTAATGATTTTTCTCCATTCAATAACAATTTACAAAATATGACTTTTTATAGTTTTAGTTCTCTCTATACCCTACACCATTATAGGTGGTGGGGGTGTTATGTGTTTGTGCAGTTGTTTGTAAAGGGTTTAAAAAAATCGTATATATATTTAAGAATGTCCCTCAATTCGTCCTTCCTTCCAGCTGGCTGTCCATGTTAAGATTGTTTGCAAATACAGGTCGCGGAATGGGGTATTTAGTCCACAAAACTCCCAAATTTTGTGAAAATAAGTCTTATTATATTCTAAAACATATGCTTTTTTATACGAGAATCGGTCCAATATTTCTCAACTAGCCTTGCAAATATTAGTAAATTTTAGATAAATATAAGCTAAAACCGTTGTTCGAAATTATACGAGGATCGGTCCATAATTTTCTTCTAACTCCCATATAAATCTCTAGAAGAAATTAATTTAAAACGGATACATTTCACACAAGTGTTTATATAATTTTAATCTATTTCACACAATTAAGCATAAATAAGAAAAGAAAATTACGAGGGTCGGTCCATAATATTTTCTAACTCTTATATAAAGAGAATTTTCTCATAAATATTAGTATCACAATAATTTACTGCACACATAAGCGTTAATAAGAACCACTAAATTATACGAGGGGCCCTTACAAAATTTTCACAGTAGTCATTTACAGCCAACAATACGTTGTAGGGTATTACATTGTCGGGCTTCACCGACTATAACATTTTTCCTTATTCTCTTATAAATTCCGTTTTCTTTTTCCCCGAGAAAGAACCAAAAAAGAGAAGAAGAAAATTCTAGTTAAATTTAATAATCGCAATAACTAAATATTTGTTCCACTCAAAACAGAAAAAAAGGAACCCAACTTCCTGTTAAACATTCAACTAGAATTTTCCTAAAGATTTAATAATTTTTTAGAAAAAAGTTTTTTCCTTTCAAATGCCACGTAATCGTACACGGGAGACAAAAAGAGAAAGCTAAAATCTAGAGAGCGCTAAGAAAAGATGTATGTATGTGTGTTTGTGTTTGTCAGCAAATACAACAAAAAAACCAACAATTACACACAAGGCGCCACTTTAACGACTTGAAATTTTTACGATTTTATAAATAACGATCGAAATGAGAATGATTTTATTTCCAGTATTTTTTTCATTTCGGTCCTTAAAGAAATCTTTCAGTTCTTCAGTTTTATGAGCGTGAGTTTGTGTTTGTGTATTTATTATCCCCCATTTTCCATTTTAACGGAGGGTTTTATTTCTAGTTTAAAATAATTTTAATGTCTCAGCAATCGGATGCTGGTGAAGAAAATAAAATTTACAATTTGGTTTTTCTATTTTGACGTTAATGTCAATGTGTTGGTAATTCTTTACAAATACACATACACATATATTTTAATAAAAGTTTTCTCTCTCTCTCTTGCATATTCACATCTCATTGGCAACGATTTTAAAACTTCTTGAAGGAAAATCTTGAGTTAAGTTTTATCGAAGGTATTTCAGAGAAAAACTTTAGAAAAGTTAAACTGAGTGTTCACACTGATGAAATAAAGAAGTCAAAGTTTCCTTATAGAAAGGTGACTTAACGAAAATTTTCTAAATTTTCCATGAAAAAATGAAACGGAAATTTTCAATAGAAAATTTAACGAAAATTTTCTATCAAAAGAAAATTTAACGAAAACTTTCTATAAAAGGAAAATTAAACGAAAATTTTCAATAAAAAGAAAATTTAACGAAAATTTTCAATAAAAAGAAAATTTAACGAAAATTTTCTGTAAAAGAAAAATTTAACGAAAATTTTCTAAATTTTCCATAAAAAAAATGAAACGAAAATTTTCAACAGAAAATTTTTCACAAAAATTAACCATCAAAACAATGATTAACGAAAATTTTCCATGAACAAAAAATTTAACGAAAATATTCCATGAAAACAAAATTTAACGAAATATTCTATGACAACAAAATTTACCGAAAAATTTCTATAAAAAGAAAATTTAACGAACATTTTCTATCAAAAGAAAATTAAAGAAAATTTAACGAACATTTTCTATAAATAGAAAATTTAACGAAAATTTTCTATAAATAGAAAATTTAACGAAAATTTTCTATAAATAGAAAATTTAAGGATAATTTTCTATAAATAGAAAATTTAAGGAAAATTTTCTATAAATAGAAAATTTAAGGAAAATTTTCAATAAATAGATAATTTACAAAAATTTTCTATAAATAGAAAATTTAATGAAAATTTTCTATAAATAGAAAATTTAACGAAAATTTTCAATAAATAGATAATTTAACGAAAATTTTCTATAAATAGAAAATTTAACGAAAATTTTCTATAAATAGAAAATTTAACGAAAATTTTCTATAAATAGAAAATTTAACGAAAATTTTCAATAAATAGATAATTTAACGAAAATTTTCAATAAATAGATAATTTAACGAAAATTTTCTATAAATAGAAAATTTAACGAAAATTTTCTATAAATAGAAAATTTAACGAAAATTTTCTATAAATAGAAAATTTAACGAAAATTTTCTATAAATAGAAAATTTAACGAAAATTTTCTATAAATAGAAAATTTAACGAAAATTTTCTATAAATAGAAAATTTAACGAAAATTTTCTATAAATAGAAAATTTAACGAAAATTTTCTATAAATAGAAAATTTAACGAAAATTTTCTCTAAATAGAAAATTTAACGAAAATTTTCTCTAAATAGAAAATTTAACGAAAATTTTCTATAAATAGAAAATTTAACGAAATTTTTCTATAAAAAGAAAGTTTATCCATAATTTTCTATAAAAAAAAATTTTACGAAAATTTTCTATCAAAAGAAAATTTAACGAAAATTTTCTATCAAAAGAAAATTTAACGAAATTTTCTATCAAAAGAAAATTTAACGAAAATTTTCTATTAAAAGAAAATTTAACGAAAATTTTCTATAAAAAAAATTAAAGAAAATTTTCTATCAAAAGAAAATATAACGAAAATTTTCTATAAAAAGAAAATTTAACGAAAATTTTCTATAAAAAGAAAATTAAACGAAAATTTTCAATAAAAAGAAAATTTAACGAAAATTTTCTATAAAAAAAAAATTAAAGAAAATTTTCTATCAAAAGAAAATATAACGAAAATTTTCTATAAAAAGAAAATTTAACGAAAATTTTCTATAAAAAGAAAATTAAACGAAATTATCATAAATTTCTTCCAGATCACACATGTACATTTCCTTTATCTACCAAATTTATTACAAATTTCTCTCAAATCACAAACTAATCGAACATTACAAATTAATAGTAAATTTTCTTAATCACAAATTAATCCCAAATTTGCTTAAATAACATAGTTTGGAGAAACGTTTCCTCAATGACGTAAAAATTATTCTTTAAATTATAAACAAATTTTATTTTTATTTTTCATATTTTTGAAAAATAATAAAATTCTTTTAATTTTGTTTTAAAGACCATAAATTATATCAAAATTTTATTATCATTTTACCTCAACCCATAAAAATGCAATAAATTTTATTTCATTTTCAATTACTTTTCGTCTCTAGTGTAAACACAACTCTTAAGATTTAATATTTTCTTGTGTTTTATTATTTAAAATTTTTATTCAAGAAATTATTACTTTTTCCCTTCTTTTTCCACTTTTAAACCTTAAAAATACTTTTTATGAAAAAAAGATTAGTAAAAGGATTTAATTTAATAGTTTTTTTTTACTTCATCTCTTTTTCCCTAAACTTTTCTTTCGACAAAATTTAATGTCATTTAGTTTTCTTTTATGGTTTGAAAATCATAATTTTAATTTCTATTTTAGCGCATTTTAGAAACAAACAAGTAAGTGTACTATATTCGGCTATGCCGAACCTTCAATGCCCTCCACCACAAATGCGTGTGAAATAATACGTTAGATTTCGTACATACACACCCAAACATACACTCATAAACGTATAAATATATAACCGGTTTTCTATAATACAACACTTGAAAACCTCATGAGTCATAAGAAATAGCAATATTTTTGGCTATAACTTTTTTTCTACTGAACCGATTTTTTCATTTTTGAAATGTGAGTGAAGTAAATATAACTTTTTATTATGACAAAATCTTATTCTAATTTGCTGATTTATAATTGACAGTTTTTAGAAAGTTCTTTGCTAGAACCTTGAGATCGCCTCAGATATCGGTCTATATCTTTTGAATTGATTTTGCTGATATTAAATAGGAAGCTTCTCTGGACTATAACAATTTCTTGGGCCAGAATTTCATTGAGCTCTGTCAATTGTTGTGGATAACAGACTGAATGACGGACAGACGGACAGACGGACAGACAAGCGGACATATCTAAATTAACAGGAATACATGAATATATATTCATTATGGGGTCTGAAATGATTCTTTTTTAGCGCTACACATGTAATTACAAAGTTATTAAACCCCCTTCAGCACTTGTGGTTAAAGATATTGCATCAAGGGAAATTATTCGTTCATCAGCTTTAACACCGATTGCGGAGAAAATCTTATATTTAAAAACGTTTTTTGGGAAGGGGAACTTTTATGAGAACTATAGCAGAATGTGGCCCAATATTCATGCAATAAGTAACATATATCATATTGCTCTAATTATGATTATGATCTAATTATATTGTAAACGATTTTGTGAAATTGTTTCAAGTTTTAAAGTCTTATATGTTTAAGGCTTTTTCGGAAAAAATACTTAAATGGGAGCTGTTTCAAAATATGGACCAATGTTCGCCAAGAAAATACCATACATTCGATATAGTTAGAAAAATAAACGTGACGATTTTTAATTAAATTGGTTCATATTCATAAGAGTTTCTAAGCTCAGACCTGTTTTTCGAGAATAGACGTTACATAGAAGCTATAGCAAAATATGTACGGATATATATAAACTTTTAGCCCATACTGTTACAAAAATAATTGTCATGAATTTTAACAGAATTGGTTTTTAAAAACTAGATCTATAAGTTCAAAACTGTTTTCCGGGAAGGTCTTTATATGGGAGCTTCAGCAAAATTAGTTAGAAAAATTATTGTGCAGAATTTCAATGGAATTTGTTATTAATAAAGCGTTTTAGAAGTTGCAACCCGTTTTTCCGGAAGGGGGCTTTATATAGGAGCTATAGCCAAATGTGTATCGATATTGATCAAATTAAATCTATATTGAAATTTCAATAGATTTTGTCTTTATATTTTAGTTTTATAAGTTCAACACTGTTTCCGGAGCGGAGCCTTTTTTGGGTGCTACAGCAAAAAGTGGACCAAGTTTGTTAAAATTATTAATTTATATTAAAAATGGTTAGAAAAGTCATGGTGCCTAATTTCAATGGAATTGGCTTTTATTTAAGTATTTTATAAATCCCTTTTCAGGGAAGATATGTTATATGTTGCTATACGAAAATATGGTCTGATATTAATAACATATATTCGAAATGGTTAGAAAATATGTTGTGTAATTTCAATTTATTTGATCCTCATTTACTAGATTTATAAGCTATAAACCATATTCCGGGAAGAGGTCCTATATGAGAACTATGGGATAAACTACTTTCTTTTGATTTCATTATTATAAACTCTCTTCAAACTTTCAAAACATTTGACATACAAATTTTGTTTAAAAATTTTTCATATATCAGCCTATAACTTTCTGTTCATCCGATTTTGACAATGATAAAATACATATAAACTGCATGTTATAGTTAAACTTTTGTTTGAATCCAGTTACCTTTTGTTAAAAACAAATATAAAAAAGGTTCTTTTTCAAAGTTTTCAGGTTGTCTCAGATATCGGTCTATAACTTTTTGCCAATAAACCGATATGAAAAACTGCTTAGGATAATAACAAACAATTTCATTGAATTCGGCAAATTATTCTATGCTTGAGAGAGTTTCCAACAGACAGGCAGACGGACAGACTTTATGGGACTTGGCGTTTCACGCTGAATGACAATGTCTATATACCCTCATCACCTCTTTTGGTGGTGAAGGGTATAAAAAAAGCAACAAAATATTATATTTTTATTATTTAATGTCTAAATAAAATTATTTTGGAGGTAAATTCCTGTTACAGAATTCTTTCACAGAATATTTGTCGTTTTATGAAATATCACACATGATTTTTAATGTCTGAAGTAAAAAATCATAAAACTTTAAATTAAAATGAAAGAAATAAAACAAAATATTTGATAAAAAAATATAAATTTGAAGGAAAAATGAGGAAAATATGTGAGAAGTTGTAAATGAGATTTTGATGAATAATCTGGTACAGAGAAGATAAATTTAATATTTGATATTTAATATCAGACATACGGAGTCATAAAATATGTCTATTTCAAATAAAGAGGATGGTGATGGTGATTGGTGTCGTGAGGGGTGTTTTGAGTGTAAATAAGTTTTTACTTATAATTATGAAGTTGAAGATAAAAATTTAAAGGATTTTTCTTCTTCTATAATTAAAGTGAAAGTGTGTGTGTGTGCAATAAAAATAATATAAACGACCCAGTTTTATTTATAACAAAAATATAAATAATAAATTCTGAAATATGAGTCTAATTCAGACTAATTGACAAAATCATAAAAAAATGAGTTTTAGGAAAATTACATGCTCCAGAGCTTTAATAGGGGAAAAGGGATTTATTATAAAGAAAACAGCAGATATTTAAGAGTGAAATCGAAATTTTCTTAACACACGTGTTTTGTTAAAACCATTAAGTCAAGTGTTATTAGATTATTTGTTGATCATTTTACTTTTGTAAAACATGTCATTTGTTAAGGAGTGGGATTGAAAAATTCTTAACATACATTCAAACATCCATACATGAATACATATATACATACATACATACATACATACATACATACATACATACATACATACATACATACATACATACATACATACAAACATATATCAATACATACATACAAACATACATACATACATACATACATACATACATACATACATACATACATACATACATACATACACACATACATACTTACATACATATGAAAAGCAATAATATGCAGTAAAGGCAATAGAAGCTAATCAAGAAATATTAACAAAAAAGGCTGCTTCCATTCATAAGACATCATAGTATGGCCACTTATTTTAAGCCTGACTTGGCATACTGGGTAGACAAGCTCATGAATGATAAAGTGGTATTTGTACCAAGAGATTCAAATCCTTCAAAGTACCCTGACAGTGGTACTTTTGTTAGAAGAAAATTTAAAGGGCACAAGAGGTATACAAGAGTGAGATAGATTTGAATGGAAATGGATCATCTATCCAAGCTTTGTTTTTGTAAATTGTAATAATAATTTCAATCAATAAAAATTAAATTAAAACTGTAAGTTTAGTACTTTGGTTTTTACTAACAAATATGTATGTTAAGAATTTTTCGATCTCACTCTATAGGTTTACATCTAAATTGTAGAAAATTTTCTTCAAATCACATAATTATAGAAAATTTTCAAAAAATCACAAATTTTAGAAAAAATCGGCAAATAACAAATTTATAGTACATTTTCTAAAAACCGCAAAATTATTTTAAATTTTCTAAAAATTACAATTTTATAAAAAAAATCTTTAAATTATAAATTCATAGAAGAAATTCTGTAAGTCACAAATTTTTAGAAGATTTTCGATAAATCACTTATTTATAGAAAATTTTCAATAAATCACCAATTTAAAGACAATATTCTCTAAATTACTAATTTAAAGACAATTTTCTCTAAATCACTAATTTATTGAAAATTTTCTAAAAATCGCAACTTAACGAAAATTTCCAAAAAACCAAATATTTACAGAAAATTTTCTCTAAATCACAAATTTAACGAAAATTTTCTAAAAATCACTAATTTAAAGACAATTTTCTCTAAATCAGTAATTTGAAGACAATTTCCTCTAAATCTCTAATTTAAAGACAATTTTCTTTAAATCACTAATTTATTGAAAATTTTCTGTAAAACATAAATGTATTCTTTAACTGGAAAAGTATCCATAATTGTAATTGTAATTACATTTAATGCTCTAATAATTTCCTTTTAACAAAATAATCTTTATTTTCCCCTAAAAGCATGATCCCGAATACATAATTAAATATATGAAAAAAATAGAAAAAAAATTATCCTCAATTAATTAATTTGAATGCGTTTTTCCGCTTAGAATTTTATGCTTTTCAGCTCAACTAATTCCACACATCATACACTGTTACTCACTAATACAAATATTATTATTTACTTTGTAAGACAAACCATAATCCTGCCCTGGCAGGACACATAACATTAACATCTATGATTTGGTTCATAATTTCAAGTCATTTATATATGATTCCTTGCAAACTAATTTACCAGAATAGGAAACATCTTAAGGCGCTTCTCCCTTTCCCTCTTCCCTAGAAGTCCCTCCTTTAAATGAATTACTTCTGTCAAAAACAAGGAAAATAGGATTAAGGTGAAGGCAAAAAGACAACAAATAATTTACAAAAATATTATAAATAAGAGAAAAGAGGGCAAAATAAAATTTATATTAAAATCATATAAGATGAAAACAACCATAATTAACGAAATGGATTTAATATTCATTTCCTTTCCTATAATTTCATCTGGAACAAGAAACCAGAGAAGAAAGTAAAAGGAATTACCACAGACATTAAGCAAATACTAGACAAATTATATTTATATTCCTTCATCCTTCGTTTCATTGTGACGCTGGAGGAGCTATTCTGAGATCTCATTTTTGTATTCTGGCTAAAGCTAAATATCTCCGTATGAATTAATGAATGTTTGAGTGAGTGAATGAATGAACGATTTCATTTGTAAATAGTGTGTTTGTGTTTCCTTTTCGTATATATTTTCTTGAGTTTTGCGTATTTTAAATAAAAACAAAAGACCAGACCCTCTTAAGAAGATAAACGTTTCCTTTTTTTCTACATTAAGTCCAGCCCATAATACCCCTCTATTTGATTAACTTATTCATATATGTCAATGTCTGCTTGCAAGTCAAGTGAAAGCACTATGGGGTTGGATACTTGCTTAGGAAAGGGAACATTTTTATATGCAGAAAAATTGGCGCTACACCGTTCGTCTCAGAATCACTTTTTGAGTAGATTAAACGATGTCCTTCTATCCGTATATCCGGTTGGCTATCATTGTGAACATTGTAAACAGTCTACGGGTCGCAATTTTTAATATATCTCGATGAAATTTGGTCCATATTTTAGGTACCAAATTTGATGAAATTTTCAAAGAATGATCCCAGTGTACCAGAAAGCAAGAGAGTTTATTTTGGGATGAGAACTATGGGTTCATATCTGAACCGTCTTTACAGAAATTTGATTTCAGATGTTACTATTCTTACTTAAAAATATATTTATAATGATGAGCTAAATACTTTATTCTGGTAAAACATTTGTAAAGAAGCTCGGTGAAGTGGACCGATTGGTTTCATAGGCTTTGAATTTATACTACGGTAAGTTCATGTGCCATGTTTTTTTTTTTAATTTCTATGAAAATGCGTTTTATTACTTGTCGAAATTTTATTCAATTGGAAAAAGTGTTTAAGAATGGATCCAAATAGAACTAAAAGTGTATTGGATAAAAATTAACACTTAAAGCTTCCTGCTTTGTCTCCTTTTGCCCATTACGAGTTCCATTTCACTAAACTTTAAATTCGATACAAAAAAAGTTCATTAAGAAAATATTAATAACTCAGTAACTGAAAATGTTATGGTGATTCAATATACCTTTTCCGAAAGACTTTTATCTTACCAATATATCGGAGAAAACTCTGGACAATTGTCATAAGTATTTTCCGAATAGTGACATTTTTTATAAAATAACATAAAAAATCTGTAATTTTCAATACGCCACGCCCCCCAAATTTTAAATATTTTGAACCAATTTTTGAACGGTGTTAAAATTTTGGAAATCGGTGATAACAAGAAAAATATTTTTGATCTTTAAAATAAATTTTCGAAGCCTCTGTATATTAATTTTTCATCGATTAAGGACTATAAATGTTGTAAAAAATATCTTAATACTCTATGAGACCTTAAATATAATATTTTCACAATATTTCCATTATCTCAAACCCATTATGCACTTGTGTAATTATAAAAACACACATAAACACACATGTATCCCACATAACATATCTGATATGAACAGAGATATATTTATTTCATTCTACCAGTAAATCGTCTGTTTATTGTACACTAATAAATATTAATTTCACAAAAAATACAACAAACAAAAATAAATAAATATATATTTGTAAATAGATATTTCTGTTTATTTGTATGTAAGAGAGAGAGAGAGAGAGGAATAGAGAGAGAAAAAAATTTCGAACAACTAAAAGAAGTAAGAAAAATAAAATAAATATTTTCTTTTTTATATTCTATAAACATTTGCAATCCTTGTAATGTGTTTCTGTATTTCACCATGTATCCGTGTGTGTACGTATGTAAGTCTCTTTTTCTGTGTGTGTTTGTGTGTACATATGTATACAATTACTGTTAAGCAAAAGAAAAACATTTATGTATTAAGTGTTTGCTTAAATTAACTTTCATTAAGTGAAGAGCATCAAGTCAACCAAACGTTAAATAATTAAGAAATATGAGGACAAACACATACACACAATTCGAAAATTTTATCAAAGAAATACACAAAATAGAAACAAATACATACACATATTTAAATGTTTAAGTGTATTAGAAGTATAAAGATCTAACAAAAGCTCATTCTTATGGCATAAAAGTAAGAAGATGTTAAAGAATTAAATCCAAAATTAAAAAAAAAGTTTCTAATTAAAGGAAAATATACTACGAAAATATATGCGAATAAGAAAAAAATTCTCGAAAAATTGATGATTTTGAAAAAACTTAAAATGAATAAATTTGGGAGTCTGAGAAATTTACTTTAATAAATTAAAAAATTTAGATTTTAGATTTTATAGGAAAATATCGTTAAATTTTCTTTAAATTTTTCTAGAAAATTTTCACTTTAGAGAAAATTTTCATTAAACATTCTTTTTATAGAAAATGGAAATTAAATTCTCTTTTTAAGGAACATTTTCGTTGAATTTTCTTTTTATAAAAAACTTTTTTTATAGATAATTTCGATAAATATTATTTCTTTTATCAAAAATTTTCGTTAAATTTTCTTTTTATCGTAAATTTTCGTTAAATTTTCTTTTAATCGAAAATTTTCGTTAAATTTTTTTTTTATCGAAAATTTTCGTTAAATTTTCTTTTTATCGAAAATTTTCATTAAATTTTCTTTTTATAGAAAATTTTCGTTAAATTTTCTTTTTAAAGAAAACTTTCGTTAATTTTTTTTAATAAACTTATCGCTTTTAATAGATTTTATATTTTTAGAAAACTTTCGTTAAATCGTCCTTTTATCGAAAATTTTCATTAATTTTGTTTATAGAAAATTTTCGTAAAATTTTCTTTTTGTCGAAAATTTTCGTCAAATTTTCTTTTTGTCGAAAATTTTCGTCAAATTTTCTTTTTATAGAAAATTTTCCTTAATTTTCTTTTTATAGAAAATTTTCCTTAATTTTCTTTTCATAGAAAAATTTCGTTAATTTTCTTTTCATAGACAATTTTCGTCAAATTTTCTTTTATGCGAGGGTCGGTCCACAATCAATGATCGATACATACATACATACATAATTTTATTTTTATAAAAAAAATTTCATTATTTTATTAAAACTAATGTTTTATAAATAATCATGATTTCATTCCTTTTTGCCGCTGTTTCTACCTCATTTATTTGAAGTTCTTCCAGGATAATACGAATAGTAAACTGTAGAATAAATGTTACACT
The DNA here is from genome assembly GCA_004302925.2 of Cochliomyia hominivorax. Taxonomy (NCBI): domain Eukaryota; kingdom Metazoa; phylum Arthropoda; class Insecta; order Diptera; family Calliphoridae; genus Cochliomyia; species Cochliomyia hominivorax. The sequence goes on from PYHX02000495.1 coordinate 14,102,641, forward strand.
GAATCCTCATCTCGATATGAAAACGACACCAACTTTACTTGAACTATATTTTGATATGAATTGAGTTTCACTTAATACAAAACAGGATGTACATTCATATGTATATATGTCTGTATATATGTGTTAGTGTATAAGTAACACACATTCATATGTATATAAACATTTACAGGACTTTTATTTCTATAAACGAATGACTGTTTCTTTTTCGAATAACTAAATGAATGAATGAATGAAATTGAAGAAACCAATACTACTTTATATTTTTATACGCACACACATATTCATACTTACATAAATATTTTTATATGAGAACTGGAATGAAATACCAATTGGGATTTTATTTAATGGGAGTTAAGAGTAAAAACTGTTCTGAAATGGGAAAAATGTGAAAAGGAAAATAAAACTAGAGTTACAGTAGGTTTTTGTTAATTTAATATTATGAGTAAACATTAAATGTCCTGTATTCGTTTCTATTTCTTTCTTCTTTACCCCACTGACCGAGTTATGGTCGTTTGAGAAGGAAATTAAATAAGGAAATCTTGTGTGTTTTTCAATATTATTTTAATATGTTTTCCACATCGAATTGTTGGGTTTTCAGTTTAAATAAAAATATTTTTATTTTAACCACCACCAAAATAAGTGACGATAGGGGTATATTAACTTTATCATTTCGTGTGTAGCCTTAAGAAGGAATCATCTCAGAATCCGTAATGTATATATATATATTCTTGCATCAAATCAAAATTTAAGTTGACTTAGCTGTGTCCGACTGTTTTTTGCACGTTTACTTCCACAAAAAATTGACAGATGAATTCGTCTTCAGTCTTTGCTATAGTTCTGAAAAGTTTCCTATTTAAAATCAGCAAAATCCGTTAAGTATATAAAAAGATGTAGAGCGATAACTGACGCAACCTCTAAATTCATTCTTAGAATTTTCATAAAACTGTCAATTAGAAATCGACAAATTAGTATTTTGGCTGAATATAAAGTTATATATGCTTCATTACTTCATTATCCAAAAATGAACAAAATCGGTTATAGCCAAAAATAATATTATGACTTATTGTATGTCCCTGTTATGTATTTAAGAAAACCGGTTTTATGTTATATACATTTGTGAGAGAATGTGTGGGTGAGTATGTACGAAACATAACATATCTACCTAAACTCATTTGTGGAAAAGGGTATTGAAGAGTCGGCATAGCCTAGTATAGCTTTCTTACTACTTTTTGTTATTTGTTTTTTTTTGTCGCCGCAATTAGTTTAATAAAAATTCCTCTCTTTTTATTAAATCACTATAATAGTAAATATATGAATGTTTATAAGTATGTATGTGTAGTAATGTATATATATATATATATGTATGTATGTATGTATGTATGTATGTATGTATGTATGTATGTGTAACAATGTATGTATGTGTTGGGAGATCAGATTTCATTACAAAATATTTATCAACATAACTACTTGTTAGTGGTGTTAGTAGAAGTATGTGTGTGTGAGTACGGATATGTGTTGTAAATATCATATATCCTCCTTTTTTAAAAAATTAACTTAGTTAATGTTCGTAAATATGTTTTCACTATTTTTATAGCGTTAATTAGAAAGTTTTTTCGAAATTTTCATTTAATTTTTTTGTTGAAAAATTTTCACTCTTTTAGTTTTTAATTTCATTTTGTTTTAATTAGTTTTAGTAAACAGATTTTATTTTAATTTCTTATACATAAACTCTGAAAGGGAATAATATGAAGCATTAGATACCCTCTTTTTAGCTACACTGGTGCATATTCCTATAAACGCACATAACAAGTTTTTAGGAATTAAAAAGTCAACCAGAAAATATTTAGTGAATAAATTCTATTTTTATAAAAACAACAACTAAAGAGAGAGATCGAAAAACTCTTAACAAGCGATTTTCGTTAAAATGTCAAGTTACCTTTGTAGAAAATGTCAGTTTTTATGATTAATGTCAAACAAATGAATCTGATTAAATGAGGAACCAGAAAAAAGTGTGTTATAAAATTATTAAACGCTTTGAACAGAACCCAACTTGTTCTAACAATGTTGGTCTATCACTCAATGGTCTGCCGTCGAACTGTTTTCAGTGTTTTACAAAAAAGCTGGGAGAACTTGTGCGTTGATAGAAAACCTGTTGTTTCTGAGGCCAAGAGATAAAAAGCAAGTTCAAAAGAGTTCCCAACACAACGGGTAGGAAAGCGGCCCGGTTAGCTCAGTGCTTAGACTATTTGGCACGGATAGTTAAAGCTAATACAGGTTTAAAATCACACAAGTCTGAAAAATTTTTTACTGGATAACGAAACGTATGATCTTGGAAAATTTTCGCAACTTCCTAATCAAACATTTTATTTTGCTGATGCTCAAGGAAATGTTTAAAGTTTAAGACCAAATGCAGAAAATATTTCCGAAAAGTTAATCGTAGTGATAAGTAATATTTGTTGCAACAAAAGAAGTCAATCATTTTTTACAACGGGTTCTATGAATTCGGAAATTTACTTCAAGGAATGTTTACAAAATAAAGCTGCTTACGTATACCTAATAACGTGTGCATTTATCATAGGCCTGCCTTAGCATTCTGTCACTATGGAATGGCACGGGAAATATATAGTGATATTTGTACCAAGAGAGTAAATCGTTTTTACTGTCTGGAGCTAAGGCAAGGCGAGAGATATTGGACTCTTGATAAAAAAGAATTGAAGAGCACAAAAAAGGTATCCAAATGAAACTGTTTAGTTTAGTGGTTTCACTTTTATTAATGTTTAGAACTTTGCGATGTCATCCCTTAAATAAGATTAATAGGTCTTTTTGTTAATTTTGTATATCGGAACTTTTAATTTTACGAACAATTTCACTACTGGAATTTCGTTGGTGATGAAGACATTTAATTTTAATATTTTCCTAATCGGTCAGAAAAAGTCCTTTAGCATTTTCTGTAGCAAAATTATGACATTTGTCCGCAAGAAACATAAATACATAACATTTTCACATCTGCGTTTATAGAAATATTTCACATAGGATGGCACCAGGAAATTTTGACAACAATGATAAGTTAGATAAGATTAAGAAAAAATCTTGTTTACTTTAACAGGTAGCCTCTCATTAAAAAGCTTTAACTTTACTTATGGATGACAATAACAAGAATAATACAAAAATTATAAAGAAATAAATGCGTTTATAGGAATATGTATCAGTGGTAATAATTTTAGAATTTATAAAAATAGTAATTGTTTATCAATAAAAATCGGGAAATGCGGTACTAGAATAACTTTTGTAAATTCCTTAATTTTGCAAAAGACGTAACTGTTCTAATATGCCCATATTTATCCCCTGTGTTGGTGCAGAGTCTCTGAAATTATTAAATAACATAAAATTTTGTGTTTGTGTGTGAAGTTTTTGCGGTTTTTTCTGGACTTAAATATTGAAATTTTAAACACATATTTTCCTTTAGAGAATTTGGTTAATTCGAATATGGAATTTTTTCAGGTTGTTAATATTCGTTTGCAAATGTTTTGTAATTGGAGCAGTTAATGGACAAGAAAAAAATTTCCAATTATTTTTGACAATTTGAATTCTTTTTCCCATAAACTAAAATATTGTTGTGGTAGAAAAATTCTTAACATTTTTAAACATTTTAAAATTAATTAAAATTTGCAATTTACATGAAAATTGCGAAAATTTCTGATGAATTTTAAAATTTGAAAAAAATACGATATAAAAATTTTTCAAATTTTTGATTCAAAAAATATTTAATTTTGAATTCATTTTTATATAGAGAAAATTTACAATTATTTTTTAATTTAATTTGAGGTTTCAAATTAAATTAAAAATCAATAATTTAATTTGGTCGCCAATTTCAGAGTTAAGGAAAATATTGCATAGAATTCAGAGCAAAAGAAAATTTTTAAAAATGTTGTAGAAACTCTTTTTTATTATTTTATAATTTAAAAAAGGTTTTCAGTAAAACTCTGATGTAGAGAAAATTTAACGTCAATTTTAAATTAAGAAGTTTGATCAGATTTTTTTTAAACAATTTTATCTGGATAAAATTTTCAATAAAGGAAAATTTATAAAAAAAAGTAAAATTTTCTATAAAAGCAAAATTTAAGAGAAATTTTCTATATAAAGAAAGTTTAAAATTAAGAAAAGAAAATTAAGAATTCAATTTAGATTGAAGAGAATCTTCCATATAACAAAAATTGAGGGACATTTTTATGCAAAAAAATGTGTAAAAACTTTTCTATTAAATACAATTTCATAAAAATTTTCGGTTTAAAAAATGTTCTATATAAAGAAAATTTACAGACATTTTTTGTATAAAATATATTTATAACAAATTTTCTATAAAAAGAAATTTTAAGATGAACTTTCTATATAAAGGAAATTTAATAGAAATTTTCTATATAAAGGAAATTTAGAAAACTAAAGAGTCTCTTCATATAAATTTAATAAATTATCTTTAAAAAAATATATAAACAAATTTAAGAAATTTTTTATAAAAAAATTAAGAGAAATTTTGTATGTAAAGAAAAGACTAATTTTCTATATAGAGAAATTTTAGGAGAATTTAAGAAAATTTCCCATAAAAAGAAAATTTAAGAAAAATTTTCTATAAAAGGAAAATTAAAAAAAAAAAATTAAAAAGGAAAATTTTCTAAAAAAGAAAATTTAAGGAAAATTTTCTATAAAAAGAAAATTTAAGAAAATTTCCTATAAAAAGAAAATTTAAGAAAAATTTGCTATAAAAAGAAAATTTAAGAAAATTTCCTATAAAAAGAAAATTTAAGAAAATTTCCTATAAAAAGAAAATTTAAGAAAAATTTTCTATAAAAAGAATATTTAAGAAAAATTTGCTATAAAAAGAAAATTTAAGAAAAATTTGCTATAAAAAGAAAATTTAAGAAAATTTCCTATAAAAAGAAAATTTCCTATAAAAAGAAAATTTAAGAAAAATTTTCTATAAAAAGAAAATTTAAGAAAAATTTGCTATAAAAAGAAAATTTAAGAAAATTTCCTATAAAAAGAAAATTTAAAAAAATTAAAGAAAAAATTTCTATAAAAAGCAAATTTAAGAAAAATTTTCTATAAAAAGAAAATTGAAGTAAATTTTTCTATAAAATATAAGAAAAATTTTCTATAAAAAGAAAATTTAAGAAAAATTTGTTATAAAAAGAAAAATTAAGAAAATTTTTCTATAATGAAAAAATAAAGAGAAATTTTCTGTAATAAAAAAATTAGAGAGAAATTTTCTGTAATAAGAAAATTTAAGAGTAATTTTCTACAAGCTGAGAAAACTTCTCGTTTTTTATAAAAAGAAAATTAAAAAAAATCTAAATAATGGGAACTAAAGAGATTTTTTTCTATATAAAGAACTTTAAGAACAATTTCAGAAAAAGTTTCTATATTTAGAAATTTGAAGGGAAATTTTCTATAAGAAAATAAGAAAATTTTCTATATAATGAAAATTTAAAGCAAATTTTCCATATGAAGACTATTTTACAGAAAGTTTCTTAAAAATAAATTTAAAATAATAGAGAAAATGAATGAAAAATTGTCTATTTAAGAAAAATTATGACACATTTTATTAAAAAAGACTTTAAAGAATTTTCTGTATAAAGAAAATTTTAAAGAATTTTCTGTGTAAAGAAAAAAATTTTAAAAATTTGTTTTAGATAATTAAAAAATATATATGTTTTTATAAAATTAAAATTTATATTAGAAAAGAACTTTTTAAATTCCCTTAAAATTAATTTTAAATCTCATTTTAATTTTGTCCCTTTTTTTGCTCCATTTAGTTTTCAATTAATTCCTGCCTTTTTTGTTTTTTTGTTGCTTTCATCCTTGTTAAACATTTTCAACTTTATTTAATCACAAGGAAGAAAATATCTGTGTAAATTTTGTAAATGAAATCTATTCAAATAGAACCTGATTCTTCTTGTAGTTTAAGAAAAGTTTCTTGGACAAACTATTTGCTCTCTTTTTTTCTCTTGAAATCTCTTTTTTATTTTATTTCTATTTTTGTTGTAGTTAAAGTTGCACTTTGTTGTGTTGATTTAAACTTATTTTATTTTCTTTCTGATGTGAAAAAGAAAATTCTAATTAATTTAAAATGCAATAACAAATACAAACAATTCCAACACCCACTGTGCAAATAACTGCTGGAATGCTTTACAGTCTACCCATTGTTATACATCCCTTTGGTAACGGTCCAAGTATGGCAATACGAAGGGAAGGAAAAGAGGGCAGTTTGTCATGACATAGTTAAATCACTATGAATGCGATTACATATAATTAAAAAATAAGTTCTTCCACAATCAGCCATGAGAGCCAAAGAATGCAAAATAATAAAAATAACAAGAAATAATTGTAAAAAATGAAAGAAAGAAAATGGATTTACACACACACATGCACACTCACACAGATAACCAGTTTTACTATCATTGTCATTTGCATCATATTACACTACACCAACGAAGGTGGTTGGAGTATTATGCGTTTGTGCTGATGTTTGTAACAAGGTGCCACAGCCACCTTTAAGTATATATTTCGACTCAGAATCACTTTCTGATTCGATTTGAATGTTCGACCGTCAGTCCATCCATCTATCTGTCCGAGTGGCTGTCAGTGTAAATGTTGTGGACAGTCTACATATTTTTTTGGTCTTAGGACGAAGCCTATTGAAATTGATTATGTTTGGTCCAATATTTCAGGTACCTCCCATAAAAAAGCTCTTCCCGATATTTGGATTTAAAGTAATCATTTAAAACCATTTAAACGAAATTTTGCACAAGTATGTATTTTAATATTCTAAAACGATGTGCTAAAAATTTGTGAAGGTCGGTCCATTATTTATCATAGGTTGCATACAAATCCCCTTCCCAATATAATTTTTAAGGTGAAAATCTCTTATATAAGCTGGTAAAGTAATAATTGGTCAAATTAAGATAAATATAAACAAATATCGATGTGCAAAATTATGCGAGGGTCAGTTCATAATTTCTTGTAGTTCTCAGAAGACTTGATTTTAGAACGCCTAAATTTAACACAAATCTTAGTGTCACAATAATGTACTAAACACTTGAAAATTAATTATAAAATCAAATGATACGAGTGTCGTTCATTAATTTTTCTAAACTGCCATTTTTAACCGACAATGTAGTGTGGGGTATTAAAAAGTCGGCCTTGACCGACTATACATTTTTACTTATTTTTATTGCATTTATGCACATGTTCTCTTGCAATTCGCATGAAAAAACATCCAATACAACTTATATCGAATCCAATACAAGAGTAAAAGATATAAAATAAAATCGTCAAGAGAAATCTTAAAAACACACACTCACACACACACACATACTTTTCTTATTTTGCTTTCAATTTTGTACCACCTTTTTGGTTGGATTTTTTTATCATTTTCTTCATATTCATTTAGTTCAGTTTCACTTCCTGTTAGTTGTTGTTGTCACCCGCACTCGCACCCCAAAATTCATTGTAAACGAAACAGAAAGTATTGAAGAAACAATTTAATTAAAAAGTTGCATTAAGTATTTTTTGTTATCCTCCTTCAGAGGGGGACAACAATAGAATTGTAATCCAGCCAAGAATATTCTAAAGGAGGGAAATAAGCTTAAATTTGTGATCTAAATAATGAGGGTGACTGAAAATGGGGTGGAAAGGGGCACTAGGTTTTTGGTAGATTATAAACAGAAATAAACTTTAAAGGGTGACTCTCTAAAGGAGAAGAAATTAAGAAAATTTTTTTCTTAATTTAAGACAAATTTTCTTAATCAGGCAGGATTTGTAAATATTGAAATATTTGAAATAATTTGCAAATAATTTGAGTTTGGTTTTATATTCTCCGAAAACCTGAGATCATTTTTCCCTTTAGAAAAAAAGTTGAGTTCGCTTTCTTACATAGAGAAAATTTGAAACAAGTGTTCTGATAAGAAAACTTGCACTTTTCCTTTAAAAGAAAATTTGGGACTTTGACCTTTTTCAATTAATTTTCTAAGTAAGTTGGCGCCACTTTTCGATCTTTAAGATCGCTTTTTTATTTAAAAACATTGAGATCATTTGAGAAATTTTTTTCATTAAGGGAATTTTAAACATCTTTTCTTTTCAAAAAAAAATCAGATCAAATTTAAATTTTTCTGTTAAAAAAGAAAAACTTAAGAAAATTTCATTGAAAATTTTCAATTAATTTTCTTTTGATAAAAAAATTTGATTCAAGTTTTTAATTTTTTTAAAATTTGTAATAGATTTTCTTTCAATAGAAAATTTTCAATCAATATTCTTTCTATACAGCATTTTTACAACATTTTCATTTTATAACAAATTTTTAACAAAATTTTCTTTTTCAAAAAAAGTTCTTTTAATAAAAAAATTTTAACAAATTTTTTTATAAAAAATTGTTAACAATAAATTATTTTATAAAAAATTTTTATATATTTCCTTTATATAGAACATTTAAATTTTGTTAGAAAATTTCTCTAATTTCTTCTTATAGAATTTTTCAAAAAAAATTTTCTTTTTATGGAAATTTTTCATTAAATTTTCTTTTTGTTAAAAATTTTCATAAATTAGTATTTATTTATTGAAGTCCTTTGTAAAGAAAATTTTATGAAATTTTCTATTCTAGAAAAAATTTCATGTAATTTTCTATTCTAGAAAAAATTTCATGAAATTTTCTACTCTACAAAAAATTTCTTGAAATTTTCTATTCTAGAAAAAATTTCATGAAATTTTCTATTTTAGAAAAAATTTCATTAAATTTTCTATTTTAGAAAAAATTTCATTAAATTTTCTTTTCTTTAGAAAATTTCATAAAATTTTCTTTTCTAGAGAAAATTGTATGAATTTTTTTTTTCTACAGAAAATTTCATAAAATTTTCTATTCTACAGAAAATTTCATAAAATTTTCTATTCTAAAGAAAATTTTTTTAAAATTTTTTATTTAACAGAAAATTTTACAAAATTTTTTATTTAGCAGAAAATTTTACAAAATTTTCTATTCTAGAGAAAATTGCTTAAAAATTTCCTTATCAAGAAAAAATGTCATAAATTTTTATAGGAAAAAATAGAAGAAATATTATTTTTATAGAAAAATTTGTTAATTTTGTTTCATAAATAATTTTATTTTAATTGAGTTTTTTAAGAAAAATTTCTCAAAATTTTAATTTTTCCCCGCTTTATTGTATCCACCCTGTAACACACTTTCACTTTACTTAAGCGAAAAGAGAATTCTTAAGGTGGCAAAGTTGTAAAACTTCTTCTTTCCGCATGACTTTTTTTCGATTGTTTGATTTTTTTTATTTTAATTTCGCCGTGTTAAAGGATTCTTTAGATTTTAAAGTATTTCTTCCTCTTTTTATCCTTTTTTGATTTCAGTTTTCTACAAATAACAACTTTTTCTTTTATTGTTAAATAAATTTTATTTAATTAATTTACATTTTCAATATTAAACAAATTTTCTTTTTGTTGTTATTTAATTATTTATTTTTTCCCCGTTTAACAACAAAAACCAGAAGCCTTTAAGGCATAAATTATATATTCAAATACAAATATACATACACACACAAAGAGATACCAATACTATTGTACATATTGTTATAATTATAGAAATTATGTTGAAAATTTGTTAATTAGTTATGATCTCATTGATAAATTGACAATTGTCCACTTAAGTGGTTGAAATGAATGAGTGAATGAATGAATGAATAATAAATTGATTCAGTTTTAGTTTTAGTTTTGCAATTGTAGCGAAATTGTACTCTCAAACAATTAATGTTTTAATTAATTGATTGTCTCACTGACTGACTAACAGGATGAGGAGAAAGGAGATGAAGCAAATCAAGAATAAGAAGTTGATGAATAATGAAAAGAAGACAGTGGTATGGGAAAGTCATGTTGAAATACAAACGTTTCATAATAAATAATTTTTATTTGTAGAAAGAGAAAATTCTTCAATATTAGGAAAATTAGGAAAATCGCATTAGACAATAATTAATTATGTGTAAGAAAATTATAATTATCACTAATAGTGAATATGCTAATAATTCAGGATTCTGATTTAATTTTTTATATTTTCTTTGCCTAAAAGTGTACATATGTATGTATATATGGTGGTGTGTATGTATGTTTGTGTATATGTATGTTTATATATATGTATATATGTTTGTATGAATGTATGTATGTATACATGTATACATGTATGTATATATCAGTGAGAGAGTTCTCAAATTTGGTACCAACTTTTTCCCTAAGGAACTGTTTTTCTTGCCAAAACGTAGGACGGATAGGACCAGGAGGAGAAGTATGCTCCATTCAAAGAATATTTTGATTATAGAATATCTAAAGAACTATAACAGCCAAATATCTTACATTTGTTCCGCATTTAGTGATCATATTTTTGTAAAGTCTAAAAATATCGAAATTATTACCAAATTTTCGAAACTGAATTTTCAAATTTCTACAATTTTTTTAAACTTAAATTTAGTATTTGTTTTATATCTAAAATTGCTTTTGAATATATCATTTAAATGCAAATTTAAATATTTCGAAATTAAGTTCGAATTTTCGAAACTAAATTTTGAAATTTCTGCAAATTTTTTAAATTTTAATTTAGTATTTATTTTAAATCTAAAATTGTTTTTAAATGCTTCATGCAAATTCAAATTTAAATTTTTCGAAATTCGAATTTTCGAAACTAAATTTTCAAATTTCTAAAATTGGTTTGAAATGAATCATTTAAATACAAATTTAAATATTTCGAAATTAAGTTCGAATTTTCGAAACTACATTTTGAAATTTCTGCAAATTTTTTAAATTTTAATTTAGTATTTATTTTAAATCTAAAATTGTTTTGAAATGCTTCATTTAAATTCAAATTTAAATATTTCGAAATTAAGTTCGAATTTTCGAAACTAAATTTTCAAATTTCTGTAATTTTTTTTAATTTTAATTTAGTATTTATGTTAAATCTAAAATTGTTTTTAAATGCTTCATGCAAATTCAAATTTAAATTTTTCGAAATTCGAATTTTCGAAACTAAATTTTCAAATTTCTAAAATTGGTTTGAAATGAATCATTTAAATACAAATTAAAATTTTTCGAAGTTAAGTTCGAATTTTCGAACATTACAAAAATATTATATTTTAAAATTCTCCATTTCATATTGAAAACTATAAAAATTTTAATTTCTAAATTCAAAACCACTTTATTATCTGATGTTTTTCATAAAACTCCTTAAGCATTAAATTATGTAATCAAATCAACAATTAAAATAACTTTTCTTGAATGTCACTTTAATTGAAAACATCATGTGTGATCTGTTCTAATAAGAATATGGAATAATTAAAAAAATAGACAATTAAGAAATTGGGGCCTCATTTCAATTAAAAAATGTTATTTCCCTCTTTAAAACTTCTATGAGCGAAACAACTGAAATAACAACAACAACAACTCCCCATCTTTGTCCATAATTAACACTGAAAAATTTTTCATAATTAAAACCACAATTAAGAAAATATTTTCATAAAAATTTTCAAATTCATTTTATGAGATGAAACTAGGGTTTCTCCATGGTAAAGCGTTTCGGAGATTTTCCCGAGTTTTTATAAATTCCGGAAAATTTCTTTTGAGAATTTTCGGGAAGTAGTTTAAGTGAAGAAGGAAGTAATAAGTGTGTAACTTCAGAAGAAAACATCTAAGAATTCAATAAATTTTAATCAGATTTTTATTTATCGTTTTAAGCAGTTTCCTCTCCAAAATTAACTATATCGCTTCAATAGCAAAATGTTGTCATCATACCAAAACTTTTCTATATCGGATTAATAGAAGATCGCAAGTTTAGAGATGTACAAGGACCACTTCAGTAATAAGCTTTTAAACATATTAAACCTTGAAATATGAAATGTTTATCGATTAATTCGGCACAATTGTTATACCCTACACCACCGAAGCTGGTTGAGATATTATCGGTTTGTGCTGACGTTAGAAACATACATAAAAAATGGTGTAAAACCCACTTTTAGGTACACCGTTGAAATCGGAATTACTTTTTGATATAATGATGTCCGTCTGTCAGTCCGCTTGGCTATCCATATAAACGTTGTGAACACCCTACAGGTAACACTTTTCAATATATCTTAATGAAATTCGTTACATATTTTTTGGCTCAAAGACGAATACCATTGAAATTAGACATATTCGGACCAATATTTCAGGTAGCATCCATACAAATGTCCACCCGAAATGGGGATTAAAGGTCATAAAACTCCTTAATATAAAACGATTTTAATAAAATTTGACAAAAATAAGTTCTATAGTATTCTAAATCTGTGACAAATTATGCGAGAGTCAGTCCATTACTTCTCATAAGGCCATACACCCCCACTAGAGGGCCTTTTATACCCTACACCATAGTAGATGGTTTGATTTTTATGGGTTTGTGCTGATGTTTGGTGTAACTCCCACTTTTAAGTATACCGTTCAACTCAGAATCACATTCTGAGTCTATTTAACTGACAGTCTACAGGTTGTAATTTTTTAAATATCTCGGTCCAATTTTAAGGTCATAAAAGTCCTAAATATTAAGCGATTTAAATGAAATTTGACACAAGTAAGTCTAATATTGTAAAACGATGTACCAAAATATGTGAGAGTCGGTCCATTATTCCATAGAAGTTCCCTTTCAACTATTATTTCTTAGGAGAAAAGTCTCACATATCATTGGTATTGTAATGATAATCGGTCAAATTATGATAAATTTAAGCAAAAATCTATGTTCAAAATTATACGAGTTTGGGTTCAAAATTTCTTGTAGCTTCCATATAAACCCCCCCCCCCCCCAAAAAAAAATATAAATCGCATAAATTTAACAGAAATCTAAGTGTCACAATAATGTACTACACACTTAAGAATAATTTATAAAATCATATTAAACGAGGGTCATTCATAAATTTTTCGTAACTACGATTTTTAATCGACAATGTGGTGTAGGATATTAAATAGTTGGACTTAACCGACTTTAAATACCTACTTGTTTTTAACATATCTAATAATTTTTTTAATTAGGTCCCATATTTGTCCTATACCGAAATAAGGGGTTAAGCTTGCGACACTCTTTATTATCGAAAAATTTTATAAAAAATTCGGCATAAATTTTTTTATTGTTTTAATTTAAATCATTTCATAAATATCGGCCCTGATAAGACTATAACTGATATATAATTCTCCATTTGCCAAAAAACCCACATATATTTATTTCAATTTAGTCAAAATTTTAAGAACATCAGTTCAGATTCTGCTAAAGCTCCCGAAATATAGCAGGGCTTCTACCTGCAATAGAATTTTATGTTAAAAAACTATTTAAAATAAAAGTATTTTAATAATATGTTCCCGAGAATTCCCGCATATTACAGATTTCATTTTTAAATTCCCGGAAAGAGAAACCCTAAATGATACGAATTTGAAATAAAATTTATAATTTTATTAAGCGTTTAAATATCACGAAATTAATATTTATTTCAAATAATTTTAATTTTAATAATTTCTTTTTATTTATTTGTTTCAATTAAGTGCGGGTGTTAAATTATAAATATTTTTGTTCAATGTTTTTGTTGTTTTAATAATTTTCAAATATTTTTGTTGTTATTGTTGCCGCTTATTTAATTGGCGGCACACTTTTTCATTAAAGGCAATTTTTGGTTAAATTGAATAAAATTTAGTTTTTTTTCTTTTATTAAAATGAGTTGAAAAATATCTGTAAATAACGTAGCAAACATTAAAAGAAACAAACACACAGACACACAAACACAAACGAACACATACATACACAATTAACGAACCAACATGATTTCGATTAATTTATGTTAATTGTTGCTAAATTGTTTTGAAAACTTCAATTAAATCAACGTCGCGGCAATCCGGCATATTTTTTATATTTTCCAGAGTATGGAAAAACTTAGAGCAGAAGCTTTATTTTCAAATGATCTTTATTTTTACTCTTCTTTGCGAAAATTAAAAATAAAACTCTTTTTTTCGATTAAAATGTTTATCTTTATTTTTCGATTTTTCCCCTTGCAAAATGGAAAAGAAACTTATTTCAGTTAAGAGTCAAAAAGTGGGTGAATTTGTAACTCTCTCTAAAAATACAAAATGATTGAAAAGAAAACAAAAATGTGCTTGTACATAGACACTTACATAAACAAATTTATGTGATTGTTTATGTACAAGCTGCAATAAAACTTACTGTTGTTATTTTATTCCATAAAAAAATATGCAAATTATTCACTTTTAAACTCTTTTTCGATTTTTATCTTTTTTGATTTTTATTATTTTTACAATTAAACCATTCTTTAAAGAGCAATAAAAAATAAAACTCTTTTTAAAAAATTAAAATTAAACTCTTTGAGAGATCCGATCTTATGAAGAATAATAAAAAGAATCGAAAGTCGCACCTTGATATTTTGTGAAAACAATAACAGCAATTTGAAGCTCATGAATGAAGGCTTCCAACACACACACACTCGCACATTAATATAGAAATATGTATTCACTACTACAAAAAAGGTTCTGCATTTAAATAGTCTGTAAAATTTTGAATTCAATTAAATTGTTGTTGTTTTTATAGAAAATGTTTAACAGAATGAGCAATTTGAAAATTATACTGAAATTTAGAAAAAGCGCAAATGAAAAAGGGGAATAAATATGATTTTGTTCCTAATTATTTCCTTCTTATTGTAAATTAACAAATTTGTTTATGGAGAAAATTCATTATCAAAAATCTCAGTAATTTTTTTTTTTTTTTTTTTTTTTTTTTTTTTTTTAATTTGTTTTTACAGAATATTTTAGTCAAATTTTGCTTTAAAAAATTTTTCCTTTTTTAATTTCGTTTTATAGAAAAATGTCTAAAAACTTTAAAAAAATCCTACCAAATATTCCTCAAAAGGTTTTTAAAAAATTTTGTTTTATAGAAAAAATTTGTTTAATAGAAAAATTTTGTAAAACTTTGTTTTATTGAAAACTTTTGTAAAATTTTTATAGAAAATATTTGTAAAATTTTGTTTAATAAAAAATTTTTGCAAAATTTCGATTTATAGAAAATTTTTGTAAAATTTTGTTTTATAGAAAATTTTTGTAAAATTTTGTTTAATAAAAAAATTTTGTAAAATTTTGTAAAATTTTGTTTAATAAAAAATTTTTGTAAAACTTTGTTTTATAGAAAATTTTTGTAAATTTTGTTTAATGATTCTTTAAAATTTTGTTTTATAGAACTTTTTTGTCAATTTTTTTATAGAAAATTTTTGTAAAATTTTGTTTTATAGAACATTTTTGTAAAATGTTGTTTCAAGAAAATTTTTGAAAAATTTTGTTTAATAAAAAATTTTTGTAAAATTTTGTTTTATGGAAAATTTTTGTAAAATTTTGTTTTATAGAACATTTTTGTAAAATTTTGTTTTAAAGAAATTTTTTGTAAAATTTCATTTTAAAGAAAATTTTTGTAAAATTTCGTTTTATAGAAAATTTCGTTTTATAGAAAATTTTTGTAAAATTTCGTTTTATAGAAAATTTTTGTAAAATTTTGTTTTATAGAAAATTTTTTTAAAATTTTGTTTTTTAGAAAATTTTTTTGTAAAATTTTGTTAAATAAAAAATTGTTGTAAAACTTTATTTTATAGAAAATTTTAGTAAAATTTTGTTTTATAGAAAACTAGCGCATACCCGGTGCGGTTTGCAGCAATAAATCCCTAAATATTCATAAATTTATATAAGTTTGAATGAAGGCAGCATCTGCTCTTCTATTTCATATTTTCCTTAGAGAAGTTGTTTTCTGTAAAATTTAAAGACCGTAGCTATTATAGTTCTTCAGATTGTCAATAATTTTTGTTCGCTTTGTATGGAACAAACCCTCCTCCTGATTCTATCCGTCCTCTACTTTTTCTGCTGCTGGGGGAAAAGATACTCCCCCTGATCCTACCGAAATTTTTTATAGCTTATGTTACTTGAAAATTTCATCAATACTGGCGCAGCTCTTTTGGAGTCCATACGTTACATACATACACACATTCTATTGTTATAAAATTTTGGGTAATAAAACATTTTTCTTTGTTAATTTTTTTAAGTTTATTTTATGAAAATTTTTAGAAAATTTTGTTTTTATAGACTTTTTTAATTTAGTTTCTACAGATATTTTATACAAAATTTTAAAATTTTTTTTTATAAAATATTTTCTTAAAAGTTTTGTTTTCAAAGAAAATTTTCTTAATATTTTAAGAAAGAACTGTAAAATTATGTTTTATAGAAAATTAAAGAAATATAGAAAACTTTCTAAAAGAATTTCCTAGAAAAAATTCTTTTTATAAAAAATTTCTTTTTCATAAAAATTTTTCTTAAAAATTTTGTCATAATTAGCTTTTCTTCTAGTAAAAAAAATTTCCTGAAATTTTGTTTCTCTTATTTTTTTTTTTTTTGAATTTTCTATAAAACAATATTTTAGAAAAATATTC
The DNA here is from genome assembly GCA_004302925.2 of Cochliomyia hominivorax. NCBI lineage: Eukaryota > Metazoa > Arthropoda > Insecta > Diptera > Calliphoridae > Cochliomyia > Cochliomyia hominivorax. The sequence continues at coordinate 14,119,164 of PYHX02000495.1, forward strand.
TTTTCATAAAAAATTGTCTTGAAATTTGGTTTTTGTAGAAAATTTTTGTTTTACAAAAAAATTTTCCTAAAATTTTATTTTTATAGAAAATTTTCATAAAATTTTGTTAAAGTCTTTTGTACAGAAATGTTTATTTAAATTTCTCTTCTCTGAGTGCTTGTTGGGTTGTTAGTTTGACTGGGTGTTTTGTTTGGTTCATTGGCTTAAAAAGAGGGTTAATTTTTTTGTTGCTGTTGTATTTTCCTCTTCCCTCTATCAGCATTAAAAGTACTTGCATCATTCCATTCTGTAGATCTTAAGCAGAACAGACTGTAATTTACAGTTTTTTTCTCTCCTAAAACAGAAAAATTATTTTTAAACCCGGCTGTAAATTCAGAGAGAATAATAAATTTCTGTTACTCTAAAAGAGAAAATGTAAGAAAAAATTTTCTCTTTGTCTGCTGCAAGGCAAAATTCTCTTTTGTTTAGTTTTGCAGAGCTGCAAAAAAGAGTATTTTTTGTTTTGTGTTGTTAAAATAAAATTCTCTTAATTTTTGTAATAATTTTCTTTCTCTTTTGATTTGCTCTTTCTGTTAAGTCTGTTCGTATGGTTCATCTGTAAATAAACAGAAGCAAAGAGAACCTAATAAATATTTCTGTTCTGTTATTATTGTTGTTTTTTTAGGTTAAATAATTCTGTTTGTTGTCTTTTCTTTAACAAAAAAATAAAATATTAAAGAAAAAACACACTCTCATGCAAACTCAAACCTACAAATCATTTATAGTTTTTGTTATTTGTACTATTATTAGATCTTGTTTGTATTTGTATATCTTTTGCTGCTGTTGTTGTTGCTTTTGTTATTTGCTGCAGTTTTTTCTTCGTTTATTTATTGATTTTTTTTTGGTGTACAATACATATATTTTTCCAAAATCATTGTTTGAGTCCACCTTTCACTTACTCTGGCTGCAGTTGCCTCCGCTTCTAATAAATAAATTTTTTTCCTTATATGTTTATTGTTGTTTTTCTGGTATTTACAGCAGAGTATAGAAAAACTCGGAGCGAATTGTTGATTTTCAAATGATCTTAATTTTACTCTTCTTTGCGAAGATTAAAAATATAAAATTCCCTTTTTTTCTATTAAAATTATTATTTTTATTCTTTCGATTTTGCTACGTGCAAAATCGAAAATCATTTTACTCGTCTTTCAGTTAAGAGTAAATTAGGTATAATGATTATTTTTTAACTCGCTCTAAAAATGTGAAATGGTGAATGGTAAAAATGTGACATTGTTTTGTATATTTCTACAAAGATTGTAAACATACAAACATCCCTATTTTAGCTAAATAAAATAAACATTCCAAACAATTTATGCGAATTATTCAATTTTAAACTCTTTTTTTTTCGAATTTGCTCCTTTTTATTTTGATACCTTTTGATTTTCATATTTTTTTAAATAAAACTCTTCTCATACAGCGATTAAACAAATAAAGCTCTTTTTTAAAAATTAAAAATAAACTCTTAGAAAGATCCATCTTACGGAGAATAATAAAACGAACTGAAAATCCTACTTCGATTTGCAGTGTAGAGTCTCTATTAATAAAAAATGTTGTGTCTTAATATTTTTCTTAATGTTTTTATTTATAATTAACATGTTGCAACAACATGATGATGACTCTGTCTTACAGCAAGAATGATGATGATGACTCGTCCTAATCAAAATGTCAAATATAAACTTCATTAATGTTGCTACGCTTAATTCACTTCCAGCATTCAGTTTGCTTTATTTGTTTATAACACTTTTAGCTACAACAACAACAAAAACAACTGCAACAAGAAATTATTTTCCAGTCCATGATTTTTTTCACAATAACAAAAATCTTGGTTCTAACGTTCGTCCGTTCATTCATTCATTCAATTTTTCATTCAAACTCGTCGTTATGTTTGTGTGTTTGTATACGGAATTGTGTTTATGTTTGTATTTTACGGCTGTAGATTTATTATTAAGGGTCATCATAACCTAAAAACCCACTTTACCTGTACTTCTCTTCTCTTGTCTGTTGTTGTAGACCCCGTCAACAAATGCTCGAAATGCAACAACACAACACAGGAAGTTTAAGGTGGGGAAGGATGCAGTTTTTTTTTTATTTTAATTAAGATTAACAAGATTTTTTTTGTTCACTGGTTAACAGCATTTTCTGAAATTCCAAAAAAAAAGAGAACAAGATTTTAATGAAAAATATTTTGTTTTCATGTAGATTAAATGTTTTTTGGAATTAATTATTTGGGAGGTCTTTTTGATCATTTTGATATTAATTTTGAAAGTTAAGGAAACACGAATTACGAAGACTACGGAATCATATCTTTTTCTTTATATATTTTTAATTCTTGTTTTCAATAATCGCGATTTTTCAATAAATTTTACTTTTAAGGATATTTTTATAATTTATAGAAGATTTTTCAAAAATTAAAATTTCTTTAAATATGTTAATCCAATTTTCTCGTAAAATTTTATTTCTATAGAAAATTTTTCAAAAATTTTATTTCTAAAGAAAATTTTCCAAAAATTGTATTTCTATAGAAAATTTTTCTAAAATTTTATTTTTATAGAAAAGTTTCCAAAAATTTCGTTTTTTAGAAAATTTCCAAAAATTTTGTTTCTATAGAAAATTTTCCAAAAATTTTGTTTCTATAGAAAATTTTCCAAAAATTTTATTTCTATAGAAAATTTTCCAAAAATTTTATTTCTATAGAAAATTTTCCAAAAATTTTATTTCTATAGAAAATTTTCCAAAAATTTTATTTCTATAGAAAATTTTCCAAAAATTTTATTTCTATAGAAAATTTTCCAAAAATTTTATTTCTATAGAAAATTTTCCAAAAATTTTATTTCTATAGAAAATTTTCCAAAAATTTTATTTCTATAGAAAATTTTTCAAAAATTTTATTTCTATAGCAAATTTTCCAAAAATTTTATTTCTATAGAAAATTTTCCAAAAATTTTATTTCTATAAAAAATATTCCAAAAATTTTGTTTCTATAGAAAATTTTCTAGAAATTTTGTTTTTTATAGAAAAGTTTCTATTTTTTTTTTTTTTTTTATATATAGAAAATTTTCTAAAAATTTTGTTTTTTTATAGAAAATTTTAAAATAATTTTGTTTTTTATAGAAAATTTTCTAAAAATTTTGTTTTTTATAGAAAATTTTCTACAAATTTTTTTTTATAGAAAATTTTCCACAATTTTTTTTTTATAGAAAATTTTTAAAAAATTTTGTTTTTTATAGAAAATTTTTAAAAAATTTTGTTTTTGTTTTTTTGTTTTTTATAAAAAATTTTCTATTTTTTTTTTTTTTATAGAAAATTTTCTAAAAATTTTGTTTTTTATAGAAAATTTTCTAAAAATTTTGTTTTTTATAGAAAATTTTCTAAAAATTTTGTTTTTTTATAGAAAATTTTCTAAAAATTTTGTTTTTTATAGAAAATTTTCTAAAAATTTGTTGCTCCAGGATCTGGTTTTTAAAGAAAATTTTAGTAAAATTTGCCCCAACTTTAGATCTTCTTTCAATAACAACTAAACAATCACATGATCGAAATCGACTATATAAGGAGTGAGGTCGAAAAAATAATTTTTTCGAAAATTTTTTTCAAAGAACTTAATTTCTTAATTTAAATTAGTCAAATACAGATTGAATTTCTTTAAAGTGAAATTTTTCGTTTACCCTAAAAAGTGTGAAATATTTTTAAAGTCAAAACGTCTAATTAGACTTCCAAATCAGTTACTTTTTCGCTAATACTATACAGCTTCTTCTTTTTCTTTTATATGGTCGACTTCGTGAATGGCGTCTAATCATAAATTTGACTTTTAAATTAAACTCAGTTGGAGTCATCATAATTATGCCCGACATAATAATTTGTTATGTTTCATCTTTTTGTTTGCCAAAATATTTTCGAAAAATAAATTTAAATTAAATAAATAAAATTGTGATTTTTGTTATTTAAACAAGTTTTGCGACAAAATATTTCGTCTCTAACAAAAAGAGACCTCCTGAGGTTTAGGGGCCCACTAAATTATTTTTTGTTGTTTTTTCTTTATTTCGTTTTTTAGATCAAAAGATACTTTTTCATTATCAGCAAAGAGACAAAAGTAAATTTAAACAAATTTATTATTTTATCAAATAAATAAAAATAAATAATAAATTTATTAAAACAGAATTTATTATAGTTTTAAACATGTGTCAACATTTAACTTAATTTTGTAGAAAAAACGACTAAAACAAAAGATCTTTGACAGTTTTAAACTGAATTTATATAAATTAACAGTTTGAAATTGAAATTATTTATTAATTATCATCAAATATTGCTAAATTAGCAAAAATTATGTTAAAGTAAGTGAAATTAAAAATTAATATAAAAAATTGAATAAATTGAGATATAAATGTGGGTGTTTTAAAACTATACACCAACATAAATGATATATGAGGGTATATGAGTCCATATGTTACACTAAAAGGGAAACATGAAAAAATCGTTTTTTTTTTTCAAACTGGTTGCTCCACATATGTACTCCTTGATCCATTTTTTAGTGCCTTTATAATTTTCAATTAATGACAGTTCTAATGATATTGTTTAAAGCCTTTATAAGGAGTGAGATCGAAAAATTCCTAACATTCATATGTGTTAATAAAAATGAAACCAATAAACTTACAGTTTAGTTCTACAGTGAAAGAAATTGTTCCACCAAAAGAAAGCCACAACTGTACATTTTTACTCTATATATAATATTTGGCCCTACATGGACAGAAGTACTTTTGCATAAAGAGTAGCTCTCAAAGGTATTTGTATTCACAAGTCGACGTAGCAAAAGGTTGTCCACTTTTCTTAAATTTCTCGCTTTTTACATCTTCCCCTTTCCCTTCCACCACTTGTAAGTTTAAGATGTCAAAGTAAAGGAATATAAGTCGCTAACGGCTCCTCTCCACGTACTTGTCTGACTATTCCAGACAAGTACGTGGATCAAAAATAATCAAAGAAAGGATTGGTTTGTATCGTCATCTTAATAAAACCTACTTGTCTCTAGACCAGAGAAATTGATAGGACTATCAGTTAGTCCAGATACCAGGAACTAGATTTTAGTTTAGACTTTCAAGCTAATGACTTAGAGACGAAGAAACAAAGAAGGAGGAAGAGTCCAAATCCAAGCACGCCTAGTTTCTATTCATTCTTGATAAGATAGCCAGGAGTGCCAAAAAGCGCACCTCATGAATGCGATGAAGAAGATCATGTTAAATACGTTGTTATGGTAGAAAAATCTCATAAGCTCCCTGTTGCTACACTACATCGAAAGTCGCTCAAAAGGAGAAATGTAGTCGGAAATTCAATCCCGCTGCAACAGTATTGAGTGCTGTCGAGTCAAAACTAGCTGAGCTCATGATAGATCACGTGCTCGTTAAGCTCACGGAATGTAATTCAGCTTTACTAGCTTTTCTTTGGGGTCTCTTACGCTAAGGTCAAAGTTTTCCGATCCGACGGTCCACTGAGCGGGGAAGTAAATGATGTTGATGTTAACAAACGTCTGATGCAGTACTCGAATACTTGTAAGAAACCTGGTTTCTTCCAAAATTTCGTAAAAGATCTGATGATGAAATTTGAAACTAAAACGGATGGTAAAAGGTCATTATTTCAGCATGTCTCCATGTAGATATTTTTCCAGATGAGGTTTTATGGTGCTATGAACGATAACATTTTATTATAATCTGTCGATTTTTGATTGAATAATATGAAAAGGATTCTTGTTCAAGTTTAAATATTTTCTCAGATATCGGTCTATATCTTTTAATTTATGGAACCGATTTTTCCTGTTTTTAATAAAAAACTTTACGGGACCACAAAAAATCAAAAAAATGGTGTTCCCAGTATCAGTTAATTTTTAAAGAAAAGGACATCAAAAGATGTCACTAATGTAGGGCCATAAGAATATTCCCACTTTATCTTTCCAAAATACCCAAAATTCCATTCCGGGTAAAACTTGTTTAAAAAATTCACTATTTTTAATAAATTGCTCACCCTGCCGTTATGAAAGGTTTGGTCCATTACAGATTTCTGGAGTGGGTAGTATATAAATAGGGCTACATAATTAAGGTACTCCTTTGACCATTTTAGCTTTGGCATTTTTTCCAACTCAAAAAAAAAAAAACTACAAAATATTTGAAATTAACGAAATAAGTTTAGCGGGGAAATTGTTTCCCTAACATCCTCGGATTGGCTTTATATGCCTTTAAATTAGAAATTCTTAAAGAATTAAGAGAAATAGTTGATCTTAAAGTGAAAAAAATGTTACCACCTTTTTGAAAAAAATCGGAAAAAGTCCAATTTTATCAAAATTTGTATTTCAGAATAATATAGCTTTTTATTGACTCCACATTGGTATATGGTTCTTGAACAAAATTATATATAAAATTTTATACAAAAATCAGGCATTATTTTAGATATTTTTTTTAACTCAAATAGAGCCCATAAATTTCGGAAAACTGTCAAAATTAGTTAAAATTTTACTTTATAAAATAAATATCTTTTAAACTGTAAGAGATATCCTGCACATGTAAGGGGTAAAAGTATGTAAAATAATTATTCAATCAAATCAAAAATAAAATTTTGGCAATTTATTAAAAGACGTTTGACTTTGGAGATCCACTTCCTGACCCCAGGACGCACAAGAAAAATGTCCTTCTCCAAATCAATTGGTAAACACCTCAGGAATGTTCGTGTGAAATTTCTTTAAAAAATAATTAATAATTCCAGAGTTACAGAAAAATTATTTTATTATTAAAAAGTCGTTTTGAGACCACTGTACGTCTCTCATTTACTAATCACCCAGGACGTTTGTGTGTCTGTCCATCCATTTAGACATTCACTCATCTGTCTGACTGTCAGTTTCATTACATCATTTCAGATGTAAAAACCTAAGAAAATGTAACTGCAACTTATGAAAACAAAAACTGTCTGTAAATTTAAATTTATATGTCATGTTATTATGAGCTGCTGCTGCTCCTACTGCTCCTCCTGCTGTTGTTGTTATTGCACTTAACTCTGTCTGAATTTTTTAAAAATGTCCATAAGCTAAATTTTGTATTTTTATTGCAAAACTCACAATTTAAAATTATTCAAAGAAATCTGGAGTATAAAACAGATTTTAACTGGATTTTCCTCAAACAAAAATGTTAAAGAAAAATATTAAAATGGATTTACAATCAAAAGGAGGAGTAAAAACAAAAGTGTAGGTAGATCCATTTCAGACAAAGTTAAAAATAACATAAACACATGCACACATTATTCACATACTTATAAACATGTTTAGAGGGGCATAAAGATTATTACATGTTGACTTACAAACAAATACATCATGTTAACTTATGTTTGGGACTAATTTTAGAGAAAAAAAAATTATTAACATGAATTTAATAAAAACTAACATATTAAGATACGAGGGTGGTTGCATAAATTAAAATAAATTTACAAAAATTAAATTAATTTAATTTTTTTTTTTAATTTTTTTATAGAATGAAAATTTTTAGAAAATTTTCTATAGAAAGAAAATTTTTAGAAAATTTTTTGAAAATTTTCTATAGAAAGAAAATTTGTTTGAAAATTTTCTATAGAAAGAAAATTTTTCGAAAATTTTCTATAGAAAGAAAATTTTTCGAAAATTTTCTATAGAAAGAAAATTTTTCGAAAATTTTCTATAGAAAGACAATTTTTCGAAAATTTTCTATAGAAAGAAAATTTTTCGAATATTTTCTATAGAAAGAAAATTTTTCGAAAATTTTATTTAGAAAGAAAATTTTTCGAAAATTTTCTATAGAAAGAAAATTTTCGAATATTTTCTATAGAAAGAAAATTTTTCGAAAATTTTATTTAGAAAAACATTTTAAAGTTTATATAGATTTTTTTATGGAAACAAACTTTTTTAAAAATTTTTAAAAAACAAATTTAATTTTTTTATTATTATTTTTTTTAATTTTATTAATATCAAAATTAATTTTTTAAATTTTATTAATATTAAAATTTATTAATATCAAAATTATTTTCTCATACAATATACCTCGTATGTTGTACAATTGAACCCTTTTATGTTGTTAATCTCTATGTTTATATGTTGTTAGTTTTTTTTTCTCTTCTTTAAGAATCAACAATAAACGAAATTTCTGTTTCTGAATGTTCAGAAATGAAAAAAAGTAAATAATCGAGTTTCACAAATGTTTAACTTCTTGTTTAGTTACTTTTTTTTGTATTTTTGAATAAAATTTACATTTAAAATTTTGTTTTTATTGTTTTCTACTAAAATTCAGAAATCAACTTAAAGAAATAATTCTGAGTCAGCAATCAACAACGACAACATACAACATGGGAGGTGGAGTTTGTTGCACAGTCAAATCAAATCGAATAAAATGTGAATGAATTAAAGTGAATTGAATTGAATTAAAATCAAATTGGCGCTATTAAAATATAAAATTTATATTTTGGGAAAATTTGAATTAAATTAAACCGAGATTTAGAGGCAAATTTGTGATTATGTAAATGAAGTTTATATTCAGATGATGATGAAGCTCAATTTTTAAAAAGTTGTTTTTTTTTAAAGAATACATTTTATAATAAAAGATGTTAATTATAATAAAAATATGTTTCGTAAGGAAATAAAGTGAAATTTAAATAATAATTTAAGGCAAAAGGTCAAAGTTCAATATTTGAATTTTTTTTTAACATAATTTAATTTTCCACTTAAGCTTCCATAAATGATTACCGATAGATGGAATCAGTATTTTAATGATTTCTAGGATAATCACATAGTCCAACAATGAAATTCTGTACAGTCGTCTTTATATGGCCGCCTTCAGAAATCGTGCTTGAAATATCGCAGTATTTGATTCTAAGATTTGTGATTTTATAAAACAAATTTATACAGAATTTTACAATTCTCCGCAGGGCCTAAGGAAATTTGTGATCTGAACCTCGCAAAATAAATCTTAATTACATCTAATATAATCATGTTGATAACATTGTTTTAGGTTTAATGGTATTTACAGTGATTTTCGATAATATGTCTTATATGGGAACTATGGTCATATATAGGACAACCTTCTTCTTCAAATCCGACATGTGGTTTTAATATAGTTCAAAGCTTATATGAGTCAAATTTCGTTTAAATTTTTTCATTCTTTCTGTCAAATGGAAAAAGTATTCAAAGGTTTATCGAAACAGTTCTAAAAGTATATATGAAATAAAAGTGTACACCATAAGCTTTCTTGTGGTAAGAAAATTTCATTAGCCCTTTACAGCCCTTAAAAGTTATAGGCTACTAAATATTAAAAATTGCGTAAAAATTCGATAAAAAATTTGTTGAACATAATTATTCCAAAGGATAAAGTGAACGACAATTTATTTCGAATAGTCCAAAAGTATATATGGAATAAAAGTTTACACTTTAAGCTTTCTTGTGGCATTTAAGATTGTTTAATTAATTTTTAGACTCGAAAGTTGTAGGTCACTATACTTTTAACTTGTGTTAAAAAGGTTCAGTAACACACAGGAAGTACTTTCGTTCAATAGGAACAAGGGTTCGATAGATTTTTTCCAATAGGTCTAGAAAATATATATGTGTACGCCTATAGCTTTCTTCTGGTAGTAAAAACTTTTGTTACCCAAAAGTTTTAGTCCAATAAACAATACATTTCAGTGAATATTTAATAACACATTGGTAGTGCTTTCATTTGGAAGGGAAGAAGTGTTCAACAGAGAGGTCCAAATAGTACTAAAAGTTTATATGGGCTTATAGCTTTCCTTTGGTATTAAAAATTTTTTAATTATTCACACCAATCAAAATTTATAGCCCACTAAACTTTAATATCTTTAAATAAAACAATAACACAACGGCAGTACTTTCATCGTAAAATTAAAAGTATTCAGAAAATAGGGCCTAACGGTTCTAAAACTATATATGAAACAAAAGGGTATATAATAAGCTTTCTTCTAGTTATTCACTTTGTTCAATAACTTTTATTGCTCAAATGTTGTAGTTCTTCAAACTTTAAATTTTGAGTAAACTATAGTAATTGAGCAAAAATTCATTCGCACAGTGGGCATACATATTTTAGTGACAAAAAAATACATTTTTTAAAACACTTCTTTCACTTGATATCAAGGCGAAAAAATCAGTAAATTTTTGTTAACAGTTTTCAAATTATAATAATTTTCTTCTGATCAAACTACAAAGTAATTTTATTTTATAAAATAATGTCAACATGTTTTTTTAAGAGCTTGCCACGCCCACAATTACTAATATTTTGATCCAAACTTTTTGAATATCATAGCCTCAGTAAGTTTGCTATGAAATGGCTTTCAAATATTAAAAATCGATCTGAATTAAAATACATATTTCGCCCATGAACTAAAATTTTGAACTACCGTAGTCTGGAATTAATTGCAAAGCAAAATTTCGCGTTGACTTCCTTTGCATTATGCTTTTCGCCGACATCATAATTTTACTTTATAATTAAAATCGCTTCTCTGAAAGTGTGCCATTGAAAAAATCAAGTACTAAAATAATGTAATCTCAAATTATGATTAAAAACACAAAAAAAAACGTTATCAGATGTAACCAGTTTCTTTAATCAAAATTCAAATACCTGGTAATTTAGCTGCATCATGATCTCAAGAAATCGATAACAAAGCAAAGTTAAAATTTTAAATAATATATATTTTACAAAAATGTCCATTAAACCCATTAAAATGCCACTAACCAAAGGCTTCATTATTTTTTCCTCATTCTCTCATGTCTTCCCCTCTTCCTTCGTTGTGGTCATTTTAATTGTATTTGGTTGCCTTCATGCGTTTTCCTCCATATGAAGAAGAAACCTGCAGCTAAAGTCATAAAATTTATTCATGTTTACTTGATCTTCAAGCTTAAAGAGCCCTTAAAAGAAAAGTCGAACACAAAAAAATGCCAGAAAATTTCACATTTAATAACTCGTCTTTTTACAATTATTCGTCATATTCAATTATTTTGATAATTCTGGCGTAAAGCGTAAAACGATATTGTGTGACATGTTGTTGCTGTTAAAGCAGATATCCTGCTCCAACAACAACAACAAAAACAACAATTTGTTAATATAATTACAATTGTTGCTGTCTTGAAAAGACATTTATTGTAACAGACTTTAATTCTTTTTTTTTGTTTTTTTATTTTTATTTTATTCCATTTTCCTCATTTTCATCAGAGAACGTAATTGAGGTGGGCAGTGGAAAAGTGATGTCACCTATTAATAAAAATAACCCAAAAAACAAAAAAATAATACTTATTATTGATGTTTTTGATAATTGCTTTTTGTGAGAGTGTGTTATAGTTTTGTGCTTGTGTGAGTTGTTTAAAATAATTTGATCATTTGTCGCCTTAAGGTTCAACAACAAGATTTTTACTCATTTTTTACTTTTTTGCTTCTTCTTGGGAAGATTTTGCAATTATTTTTGAAAGATTTCTTAGTTACACCAAATTATTATAAATGTAAAAGGGACAGTAGCAAAAGTCACCAAAATTATTAAATTGAATAAAATTTTGAAGAAAATTTTCTTTAAGAATAAAATTGAAAGAAAATTTTCTATAGAAATTAAAAAATAATTTAAGAAAATTTTGTATTGAAAAAAAATTAAGAAAATTTTCTATTGAAAAAAATTAAAAATAATTATTGAAATAAAATTTTCTATAGAAATTTTCTCTTGAAAAATGATTTAAAGAAAATTTTCTATTGAAAAAAAAATTAAGAAAATTTTCTATTGAAATAAAATTTTCAAGAAAATTTTCTAAAGAAATGAAATTTTAAAGAAAATTTTCTATTTTAATTAAATGTTAACGAAAATTTTCTATAGAAATAAAATTTTCAAGAAAATTTTCTATTGAAATTAAATTTTTAAGAAAATTTTCTTTAAGAATAAAATATCAGGGAAATTTTTTAAAAAGAAAATTTAAAGAAATTTTTTATTGAAAAAGTAATTAAAGACAATTTCGTATTGAAAAAAAATTAAGAAAATTTTCTATTGAAAAAAATTAAAAAAAAAATTTATTGAAATAAAATTTTCTATTGAAAATGATCTAAAGAAAATTTTCTATTGAAATAAAATTAAAAAAAAAATTCTTTAGAAATGAAATTTAAAAAAATTTCTACTTAAATGTTAAAGAAAATTTTCTATAGAAATAAAATTTTCAAGAAAATTTTCTATAGAAATAAAATTTTCAAGAAAATTTTCCATAGAAAAAAAGATTTAAAGAATATTTCTATTGAAAAAAAATTAAAGAAAATTTTCTATAGAAATAAAATTTTCAAGAAAATTTTCTATAGAAATAAAATTTTCAAGAAAATTTTCTATAGAAATAAAATTTTCAAGAAAATTTTCTATAGAAATAAAATTTTCAAGAAAATTTTCTATAGAAATAAAATTTTCAAGAAAATTTTCTATAGAAATAAAATTTTCAAGAAAATTTTCTATAGAAATAAAATTTTCAAGAAAATTTTCTATAAAAATAAAATTTTCAAGAAAATTTTCTATAGAAATAAAATTTTCAAGAAAATTTTCTATAGAAATAAAATTTTCAAGAAAATTTTCTATAGAAATAAAATTTTCAAGAAAATTTTCTATAGAAATAAAATTTTCAAGAAAATTTTCTATAGAAATAAAATTTTCAAGAAAATTTTCTATAGAAATAAAATTTTAAGAAAATTTTCTATAGAAATACAATTTTCAATGAAATTTTTTATATAAAAATTTTTCAAAAAAATTTTCTATAGAAAAAAATTTTTCAAAATTTTTCTATTGAAATTTTGAAGAAAATTTTCTATTGAAATGAAAAAAAATCTATTGAAAAAAATAAAGAAAATTGTATATTGAAATAAATTTTTAAAGAAAATTTCCAATTAAAATAAATTTTTTATGAAAATTTTCTATAAAACTAAAAATAAAATTTTAATGAAAATTTTCTATAAAAGTTTAATAAAAAAAATTCTATATAAATTAATTTTTTAAGAAAATTTTTCAAATTTTGTGTAAATTTCCATTCAAAAATATATTGTAAATATTATCGAGATAGAAAATTTGATTTTTTTTTTGATCGAAGCATGATCGACATTTCTCCAGATTGATATTTCGAAATAAATATTAATTAAAATGTGATTTAAATTTTCTTTAAATCGAAAATTCATTTTGAACGTGATCTTAATTGAAGGTTGAACGCAAAACGAATCGTATTTTTTAAATTGAAAATTGTTGTATTCATTTGAATAGAATTTTCTACAAATCGAAATTTAATATTGAGTTTTTTCTACTGATCAAACTTGAAATTAAGAAATTTTCTTTTTTTTACCTCAAAATTTATCATAAATTTTAGTAAATCGCAAATTTTCTGTAAATTAAGAATTAATTGCAATTTTTTTCAAAATCGAAATATGATCGCCATGTGTCTGGATTTTAAATACAATTATTTCCGCCGTTTTAAAAAAGTGATCTAAGGCACTTTTATAACCCTCCGCTTTCGTTTTGGGTTCCTTATTGATTTTGATTGATTTTGTTCCAATATTTTTGTTATTATTTCGCTGTTCTTTTTTTGGATCTGCGGTCTCTTAAATGAATGTTCATATGTGTAAATGTCTGTTTTTAATTTGCTGCTTGTTGTTTTTGTTCTTGTTATTGTTTTTTTTTTCTTTTGTATTTTGCGTACCATCCATTATGGTCAGTTCACTCACCATCAATTGTAAAAATGTGTGAAGACAAGATCATATTGGTTGTTGGTTAAATGGTTTCAGTACTGTTCTGTTTCCTTTTTTTCTCCAGTATGAACCGAAAAGGATGAGGTTTTTATTTTCTGTGTAATTTTTTCTGTTTTCAATGTGGCATGTTAGCGGCAGCCACAAAAATAACGTCAGCATCAACAACAATTGCAACAGCAGCAAAAACAGTCCAAATCATTATAAGAATGTAAAATTCAATTCTTTATGAACCTACAAAAATGAAATGGAAAAAAGTACTAGAATGCAATAATAACAACAACATGTGTAACATGTATTACGTTGGATTCATGTTTAAGTATCAATATCTAGTTAAACATACAAACAAACATACCTACACACCAACATGTTTAAAACGGTTTCATATACTTATGTGCGTTTCAATAGCTAAAACTATGTTGAAAACTGGATGAATTGCCCACAAAATGAGAATGAACCAATAAAGTATTGAAAAAAGGAAAACGAAAACAAAAATATCGGGCAGATGTACGCACGCAATTGTAGAAAAAAGCTGTACAGCAGCAACAACAACAACATGAAAAGAAAAAATATTGCATTTTTGCATTAAATCAACGAGACAAGAATGAAAATATAAAATTCATTGGTAACGTTGATAACATTTCAAACTTATATCATTTGTATACCCTACACCACCACCACAGGTGGTTGGATTATTAATCGTTTGAACAATTGTTCGTAACATACAGAAAGAATTGTGTAACACCCACTTTAAGTATACCGTTCAACTCAGATTTATTTTCTGAATCGAGCCGAATTATTATCTGAGTCGATTAAACGATAATCGTCCGTCTGTCTGTCCGGCTGTCTTGGTATCGGTTTATTACTTTTCCCAGGTCTCATACAAGCTTCCTTCCAAATATCACTGTAATATATTAATAACAACTGGTCAAAATAAGATAAGTATAATCTATAATCGATGTTCGAAATTATTCAAGGGTCGGTCCATCATTTCTTTTACGTCCGATATAACCCCCCCAGAAAATATTCTTTTCAAACCCAAAAATTTCACATAAATGCGAAAAATAAATTTTTCATAGCTGACATTTGCAACAGACAATGTGGTGTAGGGTATTAAATAATCGGACGTGACCAACTATAACATTTTTACTTGTTTGTTGTTGTTTTTGTTTTTGGTGAACATGATAGAGAAAAACCTGCAAACGATACAAATCACACAAAAACCACACTCATTCACTTATACATACATAATATATTCATACATACGAATATCTATATGTATGTGTATGGATATATAAATAAAAATCACTTGAAATATATATATATTTAAACATTTGCAACAACAACAATTTATACATACAGAAATACAAAACATACATCACAAGGATCTTTAGCATAACAAAACAGACCAGACCAGATGTACAATCGATATCGTGTATCCATGTGATGCTGTTTTGTGCTTAAGGGTCTCCCCAAATGTTGCTGGTGCAACTGAACATGATTGTTTATAGCATCAACAACAACAGCAGCGGCACTGGCCCCAGCACCGGCTTCAATTTAATTTTTTCTTCTTGTTGTTGTTGTTTTCCTGATGTTGTTATTTGCTTATAGCCAACTTTAAAATAGATCTGAGGAAAGAAACCAGTTAGAGTTTGATAATGACAAGCAACGAACTGTTTTATACCCTAAAAACTTCAGAATTGAGAGAAGTGAAAATAAAAATACAGTACCCTTTTGAAAAAATCGCAATGTGAATCACATGGTGAAGATCTTTTTGAGGCGACTGCTAGAAAAATTTATTCGTTGTGTCTGGTAAAACTCATCGATTGTTGGAATGAAAAACTTTTTTATAAAAAATTAAGAATTTTTTGATAGAAAAATTTATCGTAAATTTTCTTTAAATCGAAAATAAAGTAAACATTTTCTCAAGATTTTCCCAAAATCGAAATAATCAATTAAATCGAAAATTTATTTAAAATTTTTATAATTTTTTTAATCGAAAATTGATCTTGAAACGAATCTTAACCGAAGATTGGTTACATAATTTCTCTAAATCGATTTATTTCTTTTTGTAAATTTTCAATAAATAGAGAATTTAAAATTAATTTTCTCTAAATCACAAAAAATCGTTTTCTTTAAAACAAAAATTTGTCTAAAGTTGTTCTTAATGGAAAATTGATCGCAAAAAAATTATCGTCAATTTTTATATATCAAAAATGTGCTGTAAATTTTATTTAAATCAATTGATCGCAAACATGTTATTAAATTTTCTCTTAATCGAAAATAGATCTCTTTCTTTTAATAGAAAATTCCTGTATTAAAAATACAGAATAATTTGAATAAAAATTTCTATAAATCATAATTTGATCGAATATTTATTGTGAGTTTTTTATTAACCAAAGGCTGATGGAGTTTTCCCGAGATTGAAAATTTTACTTAAATTTTCCATAAATCGTTTTTGAATAACATTTTTTTCATTTTCTCTAAATCGGAAAGTGATTTTAATTTGGAAACTGATCGTGAATTTTATCTTAAACGAAGAAAGATCAAATTTTCATCGAGATTAAAAATTTGAATTAAATTTTATTGTCATCGAAAACTGATCTTGAATTTAATCTTAGAAGAAGATTGATCGCAAAATTTCTCTAAATCGAATGGTTACAGTAAATTTTCCATTTATCAAAAATCTCTTGTCAATATTTTCGAGATCGTAAATTTTTATTTTTTCCTAAATAGAAAATTGATCGTGTTTTTTTTTAATCGAAAAATAATCTTCAAATTTCTCTTAATCGATAACTTATTGTCAATTTTCCGCATAACAAAAATATATAGAAAATATTATCGAGATCGAAAATTTTAATTTAATTTATTTACATTAAAAATTTATCGTTTTCAGAATCGAAATTCGATCTTGAACTTTTTCTTATTCGAAAATTAATTTTTCTAAATCAAAAATTTATAATAAATTTTCCGTGTATCAAAAATATGTCTTCTTTTTTTCAAGAATTCGAAGGTCTGCATACAATTTTCTATAAATCGAAATTGCCTTTTTCGAATCGAAATTTGATTTAAAATCTTTTTCTAATTGAAAATTTAGAATTTCAATAAAATTTTCTTTAAACTAAAAGTTGATCTTGCAATTCATCTCAATTGATGATTGATCGCAAAATTTTCTTTAAAGCGAAATCTTATCGTAACTTTCCGCATACTAAGAATATGACGTAAATATTTTCGAGAGCGAAAATTTAAATCTACATTTCTCTAAATCGAAATTTTACTCTTCGAATTTCTCTTAATCGAAAATTGATTCAAAAATTTCTTTTAATAAGAAATAAATCGAAAATTAATCGCAAATTGATAAAAAAGTCATTTTACGAAAATTTTTTCCTAAATTTCCGTTATTAAAAATATGACGTAATTTTTTTTTTAACCAAAAATTTTTCACGAATTTTCTGAGTTTTCTTGAAATCACAAATTGATGGTAAATTTTTATTAAGTCGAAAGTAAATCCTTATTAGACTGTTTTTAGATCTTAAGAACACTTTATTCTGATACAAATCACAAACCCTTCTCCTTAATCAAATACACTCATTTTCAAAATGTTGCATCAACTTCATCCTGTTATATAAAGTTATAAAAAAAGAAACTGCAACCAACAAGGAGTTAAAGAAGAAAAAGAAATAATAAAATGTACAAAAATAACCGAAACAACACAAATTGCCACAACCAAAAGATGCAAAAAATCCAACAACAACAACTGCAACAACAATAACAACAAAATAACAATAATAAAATAAAATTAAAACTTAACAAAAAAAATGTTTTAATATAAAACAGGAGGCAAATGATTAACTGAACGGGAGCGGGCTTGCGTTCACTTCATAGACGTATTCAATTGATGCCAACATATTTAGCAACATATACAAACACATATAAACATATACATACAGGTACATGTATGTGTGTATTTATATGGAGTAGTTGAGGTAAAACAAAATTATAGTAAAAACAACAGACAACCGATACTCTGAGACTTCTGCAACAAAAAAAAATACTACAAAACATTCATATTAAACCTGTTTCGATCTCTGAGGAATACGGCAGCAACAACAATAATACGGGGGAAAAATATAAATAAAAATGATTTTCAATTCACATTTGTGGTTTTTATAGCAAAAAAAAGGAAAAAAATTAAAAGTATAAATTTGTTGCAAGAAAAACCAAAAAAATATATACAAATCTGGTTTTGTTTATACGCTCGAAATATATGAGTGTAAAATGTGTAAGTGTGTGTGTGCACTCCTGCTATACACTTAACCCTACTTAACGTTTGGGAGTGATCTAGACACGGCAAAACGTTTTGACATCTTTATTTGCTATAAATAAAATTTTATTTAAATTTGCTATAAAGAGAGAATTTCAGTGGCAATATGCTATAAAATAATATTTTTGCTAAATTTGCTATAAAAGGAGGTTTTTACTATAAAAGGTTTTAACTATTTTATCAAAATTTTACTATAAAAATTTTATTCACTATAAAAAATTATAGCAAATTTGCAAAAAAAAACACATTTTACAGAAAATAAAAAAATCCTATAAAAGGAAAAATTAAAAAATTGCTATAAAAAGAAAATTTGATGAAAATTTTTCGAATGTGTTCAAGATTTACGTGGGTACCTGCCATGTTAGCCTAATCCCACAGTGCTCTTAACACTAGGTTTGTTTTTGTCCAAAACAGTGGGCCCTTTATTTTGACTGGATATAAAATCCCTTCTTGCTAAGAAGTTACCAACAACCAATACAATATGATAGAACTGAGTAAGCCTGTTATATCGGGGCTGCTGATCTGTTCTCTCTTACTTACTTCTTCCTCGTAAAGCTATTGTTTAAGGAGGAACAAATCTGTAAAAATCCAGATCCAACCATTTGCGACAACAGAATTCCGGAACATGCATGCAATTTCTTAATTTCATCCAACCAACACATTTATTTTAGGTCATACATGGTAAAGTATGGCTCATAAAATGTTGGGATCTTTAGGTTACAAATAATGGACATTGACAAAAGTAATGTGGTCCTCTCTTCCACACAACAATCGATATCCTCTATGACACCTATTCTATTAAGTTGTTGCTGTAGTGTGGAATATCCAGTAAGAACACCCATCATCCTACTACATCATCTTAAATTAAGAATATCATCTGGGTCTTCCCATAGTATTTCCACAGTTCTACTAATCGTTTCAGTTTTCACATAGTTTTGCGTGATTCTGTTGCCGACTCAAATAGCCTGGCCTTATTGACCAATTTATCGTCCTCTACTTTTCTGATTGCTCCCTCAAGACCAGTACACGTGTGTCCGCTTGCATGTCGTATTATGGTTATGGTAATTGGAGGATTATTCTGGTTTTGGTTCTTTTATAAAGTGACTCAGTTTCATCCTATTAAACTGCCTGCAGCCATTCGCGAAGCAATTAGTCCCCAAGGGTGTATGAGTTAGCTTTTCTTGCGACAAGTATTGTATGTCTGGTATTCGAGTGATAAAATTTATATAAAAGGAAAACTTATCGAAAATTTGTTATAAAAACGAAATTTATCAGAAAATTATTATAGAAAGGAAATTTATTGAAATTTTGTTTACAAAAGGAAATTTAATAAAATTTTTATAAAGGGAAATTTATCGAAAACGTGCCAACAAAAATGTATAGAAAATTTTCTAAAAAATAAAATTTATTAAAATATCCTATAAAAGGGAATTCTATCGGAAATTTCCTGTATTAAAATTTCCTCTAACAAGGAAATTTATCGAAAACTTTCTATTAAAATTGATTTTGCGGAAATTTTCCCATAAAAATTATATTTATTGAAATTTCTCTATAAAAAATTTCCTTTAACAAGGAAATTTCTTGAAAATTTTCTCTAACAAGGAAAGAAAAAATTTGACAGAGGAAATTTACTAAAGAGGAAATTCGAAAATATCCTTTAACATGGAATTTATCCATTTTTTTCTTGAAGAAAATCTTCTCAAAAAAAGGGGAAATATATCGAAAATATGCTCTTGAAAAATTCACCAAAAATTTTCTTCTAAAAATTATAGTTTTCAAAATTTCCTTTTTTTCTAAAAGTCATCTTCGCCGGTTAAAAAATTATTAGTTTCGCTTTTGTTTTGCTAAATTCAATATTTTCTTCTCCCATTTTCGCAGGATTTTAAAATAATGGACGTTTAGAGGAGCAGCAGTTGGTTTTTTATAACTTTTTTGTTGCTTCGCCAGTTTTTTTTCGGTCTGTTATAGAAAAATTCATTGATGCTGTATTTTTTGTTGCAGTTACTCTCATTGTTGTTGTTGTTTTCATGCAACTGTTGCTTAAAATCTTGACTTGTTTTTTTATTATTTTTCTTATGATTTTATTTTCGTTTATTTGTTGTTTGATTATTTTTGTTGTTTCTTTCCTCTGGTTTTCAGGGAGCGACGTCAACAACATGATCACACCTGTGCTAAGCTTTTGACATTTTAAAAAAGTGATCTTATTCAACCTCTTTTTTTATGACTAAAATTATGGTTTTAAAGGGGGTTTTCGGAGTTTTTGTTGTTGTTTTAATTTTATTCCAGAGTTTTTTTTTGTTTTTTGTTTATGCTAAAAAGTTCCACGGCGAAATACGTATTTACCTTTCATAAACCTGTAAGTGAGTTAGTGAGTAAATGAGTGAGTGAATTGTACGTGCAAAAAAAGTGTAAGAGTGTTTTCAAGTGTTTGTTTATATGTGTTAAATAACAACTATAAACAACAAAATAACAAAAACAACAAAATAACTTGTTATTTGAACATAAGTACTATTTGCACTCTCACTCTCTTAACTCCTCACACTCTTCTTTTGTTACACCATAAGTTGTTATACCCTACACCAACATCGGTGGTTGGATTGTTATACGTTTGTATTGATGTCTGTATTGTTCGACTCAGAATATCTTTCTGATGATGTTGTCCGTCCGTCTCTCTCTGTCCGTCTGGTTGTGAACACTCTACAAGTCTTAATTTTTTATATATCTTGATGAAATTTCGCACATGTTACTTTTTGACTTTTTTCGCTTTTTTGCTTATATTCGATCCAATATTATAGGTAGCTCCCATACAAATGTCTTCTTAGAGTGGGGTTTTAAGGTCATAAAAGTTGTAAATATATAGCGATTTCAACACAAAGTAAGTCCTTTAGTATTCTAAATCGATGTGCCAAATTATGCCAGCATTCCATACAAAAGCCCCCTTTCAAAAATAACTTTAAAGTGGTAGAATAAAAATAAATGTTCGAAATTATACGAGAAAAAATTCTTTTAAAACGCATCAGCATCTTAATCATGTTCTACAATTTTTCGTAGCTCTCATTTACAACAAACCATGTGGTGTAGAGAATTGTATAGACGGGCTTGACCGACTATAAAATTTTTACTTGTTTGTTATTATTGTTATTTTTGTAAATACAGTTTAATTTTCAAATCATTGTTGTAATTTAATTATGACACTATTTCTCTTTAGCAATTGTAATGGTATTAGTACTTACACCAATACAGATAAACTTAAGTATATTTTCATTTATATTTATATTGTTGTGATTGGTTTTTTTTGCTCCTCTCATTTTCTTTAAGTTTCTGTTTAATATTTGTTTCTTCTTAAATAAAAGAGAAAATAAAAAGGAAAAATAATTTATGCCAATAAAATTTAATAAACTGTAATTTAATAATATTAACAGTTGTTCCAATTTTTTCTTTTTTACGAAATATAATTCACTTTAACGAACCTGTTGATTTTCCTTAAGGATTTACACTTTAAGGCATAAAATGTTTTGGTCATTGAGATAATTTTTGTGCTAAGTTAACGGTCATTTAAAATTTAAGCAGTAAAAAAAAAGATTCCATCATTTTGGAATAATTATACTCTAATTCACAATAGATTATAATTATACAACTTGGTTCTACAAAAAGTTGGACCAGCATTCAGAGGTCTGCCATCAAATTGTGTTCCATGTTATTAAAGAGAATCGGAAGAACTTGTCGTTTGATAGAAAACCTGATTCAGATGGAAGAACTGGACCAAATAATGTCTCTAAAGCCAAAACATAGAAAACATTTTCCAAAGAGCTCCCTACAATACGGCATGAAAACAGCTCGGTTTTCCAAATCGCAACTTCTTGGTCAAAAATTTAATGTTGTTGATTCTCGAGGGAATGTTTGGTTTCCGACCCAAAAGTAGACAAAATTTTCTCAACTTCTTGGTCAAAAACATTATATTGCTGATACTTAAGTGAATGTTAAAGAAAAGTTTGGTCACCAAAGTAGACAAAATTTCTCAAAAGTTCTTGGTATGACAAGAAATATGCAGTTGCAAACAACAGAAGCCAATCATTTGTTACAACGGGCTCTATAAATACCGAAATTTACTTCAAGGAATGTTTACGAAAAAGGCTGCCTTCAGTTTAAAGACTTTATAATGTGAATTTTGCAACAATAATGTTGTATTTATACCAAGAAAGTCAATTTTTTTAAACCGCCAAGAGCTGAGGTCATTGGAGAGAAAAAAGGGTTACATTTAAAAGAGAATTGAAGAGTTCAAATAAGATGTCCAAAATTTTGATAGATTTCAAACTGGTATAAACTACACCTTCAAGCAAAGTAACAGATATTACGGAAGGGTTTCCGAAAAAAAGTTCAAAATTTCATCACAAGTGATTTAAAATATAAAAATATTATTATTATTATTATTATTATTATTATTATTATTATTATTATTATTTGTAAATTTTACTGATAATTTCAATTAAATGAAAAAAATTGCAACTTAAAATTTAGTGGTTTAATTTTAATTAATATATGTATGCTAAGAATTTTTCCATCTCACTTCTTAAATGCATTTTTATAGAAATGCATTTTATAGAAAATTTTATTTTTATTTTTTTAATTTGTTTTTTTTCTAGATTTTGATTTTTTTCTTAAGGAAATTTTCTATATAATTTTGTTTAATAAAAATTTTTCTCTAAAATTTTTGTTTTATAGAAAATTTTCTCCAAAATTTTTCTTTTATAGAAAATTTTCTCCAAAAGTTTTATTTTATAGAAAAATTTCTCCAAAATTTTTCTTTTCTAGAAAATTTTCTCCAAAATTTTTCTTTTATAGAAAATTTTCTCCCAAATTTTTCTCTTATAAAAAACTTTCTCCAAATTTTTTTTAATAGAAAACTTTCTCCAAAATTTATCATTTATAGAATATTTTCTCTTTAACGTTTTTATTTTATAGAAAATTGTCTCTAAAATTTTTGTTTAATAGAACATTTTCTCTAAAATTTTCCTTTCATAGAAATTTTTCTGTTAAATTTTATTTTAAAAATTTTTTTCTCTGAAATTTTTTTATATGGAAAATTATTTTTTTATGGAAAAATTTTTTTTTAATTTTGTTTATATAGATTTTTTTTAAATTTTGTAGCTATAGAAATTTGAAATTATAAAAACAAATTTTTCATTTTCCTTTGCAGAAAAATGTTGTTAATTTTTTTATAGAAATTTTTTTTTAATTTTCTTTTTTTAGAAAATTTTGTAAAAATTTTCTTTATTTTACAAAATATTCTAAGAATTTTAGTTTTTAAAAAATTTTCCCTTAACTTTTTCTTTAGTTGTAAATTTTACTTAAAATTTTAATTTTACAAAAAAAAATCTTTAAAATTTAATTTTCGTGGAACATTGACGGGAATTTTTTATAGAAAGTTTTGTTAAAAATTTTATTTTTTTAGAATTTTTTTTTAATTCAATTTCTTCAGAAAATTTTTTGTGTACATTTTTTACATTTTTCTTTGTAGAAAAATTTCGTTAATTTTGAAATTATAAAAAAATCTTAATATTTTTTCCTTTTATTTTTTTAATTTAATATAGAAAATTTTCTTAATATTTTGCATTTACAAACGATTTTCTGGAAATTTTACTTTTTAAGAAAATTTTCTTTTAAAGAATTTCCTGCCAAAAAATAAGATTTTCTTTTCCTAAAAAAATTTCTTTACAAACTTTTCTTTAAAATTATACTTTTTTAACATTTTTTTTAATATTTTTTTCTTTTTAGGTTTTCTGTTATTAACATGACTTCACCTTAAACACTCTTCACCTTTTCGTTCATTTAACATTGACAAAAAATACAGCAACAACAACAAGTGTATAATGATATCAATCATTTTTTCTTTCTTTTACTCTCGTTTTTTAATTGACTGCAGACAAAAATAGTTTTAATTCGGTAGTCAAATCGGGTGTAATAAAACTAATAAGTGATTAATTTTAAAAATATTTAAATTAAATTTAACTGCAGTAAAGTGAATAACAAAAAGAAAAACATAATAATTTCCGAATATAAAAAAGTGAAATTCTAATTAAATTTAAGAAAAATTAAAAATGTAAGAAAAACTAAATAAAACAGTTCCGTATTAAAAGAAAAGAAAAAAATTAAAGACAAAAAAATCATTATTTTCTTAATTAAAATTAATTTTTATTAAACATTTAAAATTTTGTTTAACAAATTAAATTTTAAATTTTGTTTAAAAACCAAAATACAAAAAATTGATCTGCACCAACATGTTTTAAATTTGCATTGTTATTTGTTGTTATTGCATCATAACTTGTTTTTGTATTGTTGTTGTTTTTCTTTGATTTTTTCCTTCGTTTATTTTGTTGCTTTTAAATTTTGTTGTTTTAAAAATCGTGTTCGTGGTTTTTCTTTTGACGAGATGTCGCGTGAGTAAATATTAAAAGAGTGAATAAAAATATTTTTAGTGTTTAGCGCGTGAGTATTTGTGTGTGTGTGTGTTTGAGTTCTTTTTTTATAAAAAAATAGTGCATAATTAAAAGAGTGTCAAAATGAGTGATTAATTATTTTCGGAGAATTTGTTGGTGTCAAAAAAATATGCATTTTAACATCATCATCATCATTGGAATTATCATCATTCACAGAGTCAACAAATGCAAAAGGTGAGTGAGTTTTCTTCTTTAGTAATTTTGAATTTTTTATCTTGAAATTTTAAGCAAAATTAAGGAATCTAGAATTTCTTAAAAAATAATCAAACAAATTAAGATTTTTCAGGCAATTTTTTGTTGATAAAGAGTGAGATTGAAAAACTCTAAACATACATATATGATAATAAAGACGAAACCGGTGAACTTACAGTTTTAATTTTTATATTTGATTGAAATTATGATGAAATTGTGAATCTTTTTTGCAACCTTTTACATTTATGTTTATGCTTCTCGGTTCGTACAGGTAGTCCTTTAACGTTTAAATACGACCACACATTTGGACACCTTATTTGTGCTCTTCAAACAAGATTTACCTCTTTGGGTTCAAATACCACATTATTGTTCTAGTACCACTCAAGGGCTTTTTTTGGTGACAGGAGGTCAAGTCGGGCCAAAAATATTTCGACACATGATGAAATATTATAAATTGAGCAGCCTTTTTTGAAAACATTCCTTGATGTAAACTGATTGGCTTCGCAACTGTTATCCCATGACATCCCAATAACTTTTTGGGATTTTTGACTTCCTTTCGGTCCTTAACTTTTCTTCAACATTTTCTCGAGCATCAGCAACATCAAATTTTTGACTAAGAAGTTGCGTGATCCAATATGCAGCAAGATTATTATGTTAGAATATCTGACTCAATTTCCGTGCTCTACTTTTGGCCTCTAAATTTGTAGCAGCGTTCCTATCAGGAAGTTTTTGAGTTTTGTGTGTGTATTTAGCTTTAACTGTTCGTAGTAGTCCGAACACTGATCTAACCGGATTGCTTTTCTACTTAATGTGTTAAGAGTTCTATTCCTTTCCATCTATCAATGGGCAAGTTCTCCCGGTACTGTTTAATAACATTATCGCAGACCTTTGAATTCGTGGCCAATTTCTTGTAGGACCAAATTGGATTTTATTGAAAAATGTCATAATTTTAGTACGAAAACTTTTTAGGTCACTCATTTTAATCAGATCAGAGCATTATTTTTATTTGTATTACAATCGACTATAATTTAATCAAAATAAGTAAATAATACTTCGGTTAAAATTTTTTCGGTTTTAATGAAAAACGAGTGTTAAGAATTTTTCGATCACATACCTTAGATATTTCTTCGAAAGAAATTGCTTAAAAATATGATGAAAAAGTAGGTATAGCGTCATATAGTCATATCTGGTACAACAAAATGTGTTAAACCACTTCAAAGCATCCAGATTATCGTTAGGAGAAAAGAAAAAATTCGTATGTTTCAGTGAAGTTTTAGCAAGCAGGACCGGTTCCACAAAAAAGGTAGTAAAACTATCAGATACAATGCCTTCAACCACTTCATAGTAGCAAAAATGAGAAGACAAAAAATGTGCACAAGAAGAGATAACAGGTTAACAGTTCCTAGGATGAACCCTAGTTAAATGACTTGTCAGGACCTAAGTTTAAAGAATAAAAAAGATACACTTTTTTAGAATGACAGAAGATTAGTTCGAGGCGGTCACTAAAAATTTATAATTTTTTTTTAATATGGACAGTAAAGTAAATTCGAATCAAAGCAGTACACAGAAAAAAATAACCCTCCAAAAAAATTCAATTAAAAAATTAATCAAAAAGCATGAGTTTTTTAAATTATATTCATTATCTTATTAATTAATCGAGTGATCAATAGTTTTTTCTCTAATATTTCTAAAAAAATACATTTGATTAAAATCAAATCAAATTTACATTACTGAATATACAAATATGGTGATAAGAGCAATTTCAATAAATTAAATAATTATTTTAAATAAATTTTTAAAATTTCATATAAAATTTTCAAAAACCAGCTTTTAAGTTCATTTAATTCCAATCAAATTAAAAAAATGATTCAGCTATAAAAATCCATTATAAATTCAATGAATTTATGTTTATCAATATCAAATTTCCGAAAATGAATTACAAATCTCAAATTTCAGCCACATATTTTTCTACTTAAGATTTCAGAAGAAATAAAAGACGAAATTTTATTTGACGATGAATGTTAACACAATCATTTGACTTGTGTCATTTGTGATTACAATTTTTTTTTTTTTTTTTGAATAAAAAAATTTATTTGAAAAATTATAAAAATATTTTTTTATTTCAATCCATCC
The DNA here is from genome assembly GCA_004302925.2 of Cochliomyia hominivorax. Lineage (NCBI taxonomy): Eukaryota > Metazoa > Arthropoda > Insecta > Diptera > Calliphoridae > Cochliomyia > Cochliomyia hominivorax. The sequence continues at coordinate 14,146,094 of PYHX02000495.1, forward strand.
ATCCATCAATTTATCCAACAATTTGTTTATATGCAAATAATTCTATTTGTCATTCATCTTTCTCATATGTTTTTTATACCCTCCACCATCAGAAGAAGTGATGAGGATATATAAACTATGTCATTCCGTGGGCAAAACAAAGTAGAGATTATCTCAGACCCTTTTTCCGATTTAGCTATGTCCGTTTGTCGTCAGTCTGTTAGTCTGTCTATCTGTTTCTTTGTTGCTGGCCCGCTCAGCTCAATGAAATTCGGCCTGAGTATTTGTTGTAGTACTGTGATGTAACACCGAATACGTTTCAGTATATTAAAAGATTGCTAATGCAAATCGATATCAAAATTGTAAAATTGTCTATTATGAGTCGTTAAATTAGAGTGAAAATTTTCATGATATAAAGTTATGTGAACTTCATTACCTTTCAAAAATCATAAAAATCGGTTCAGTAGAAATAAAGTTATATCAAGAAATATAACTAATTTTATGACTCATTAAGTGTTCTTGTGTTAATATAAGAAAAACTTGTATATATATTGCATACGTTTGTGAGTATGTATGAGTGTGTATGAACGAAACATAATGTATTTACTTCACTCGAATATGAAGTGAAGGGTATTGAAGATACGGCATAGCTGAATATAGGATTTTTACTTATTTTATATTTTTGTGGTTGTTGGCCCAAAACCCGTGTAAAAAGAGGTTAAGAGTTGTCCACTGATGTGTAATTAATCTTTCAAAAGATTTATTATTTGATGTGTGTATGTGTCTTTGATCATTTTTTCTATATTTTTATTATTTTCCTTTATTTGTTTAAAAGACAACTTCAACTTGTCAAGAAGAAAAAAAAGTTTTTTCTTTATTCTTTTATGAAAATAAATTGTCTTCTTCTTCTTCATCTTGTTTTTTTTACACAGCGAGACAAAGCTAAAACATCATTGTCATAATCATCATTATCAGCATTTGACTTTAGACCCTAAAGCGTTAATGTGTCATACATCTATTTATCATCAACTGGCACAGGTACAATTAAAATAAAATGACAACAACAATAAAAAAGACATAGAAAACATAAGATTAAGAGTTAAGCATAAGAGTTAGTAGCATTTTAGCCTTTAGCATTTGTTTAGTCTATTCAACCGTTTTATTCCATCATTCTGAACTTTATTTCTTGTTTTTTTTTGTCAGTGGATTCGCACTTGTATTTGGTTCTTCTATGATCGCCAAATCATTATCATTACACTAAAATTAGTTTGATATTGTTGGAAGAATATTGCACTATGGGAGATAATTTGATTTTTTTTGGGGGGAAATCAACTTGTAGTATTTGTAGCCTACAGGTGATCTTTCCAAGAGGTTTAAGACTGAAATTTTATTTTTCAACCGACTTAAACCTGCATACTTCACATGAACACTATAAAGTCATGCTGTTTTCCTATTAATTTTAACAGGGCATCATTTATGATTGAGAATGCTGCATATTATTATGGTACTGACATTAAAGTAGGAATTATATAAGATTTTTCCCTTCAATTTTCCCTTCGTTTTATATTTAGGACTTTAATGAACTCAAAATTCCTATTGAGGGAAAAAATGATATGAGGGCTTGATGAGATAATGGACGTTCTGGAACATAAATAATACATGCCAAATTCCGACGAACCGAACCCCATACAAATATATGCACACCACAAAAAGTCCAACCGGTTATGGTGGTGCAACAAATAATTTTTATAAAAATTAATCTGTCTGTATATATAAAGGACCGATTTGCTATAAAACTTTTTTACAGAACCAACAAAAGCTTTTGCTCTCTTATAAAAAGTAAATTATTGCGGAAGGATTTATAAAATTTAAATCTTCCATTCAAATGCTTAACTGGAAAAACTGTGGGATTATAGATCCAGGGTGAGAGTTACCCTTTATACAAAAGCAAACTTTAATTGTCGAATATGTGAAGGATATAAACGTGAACGTTTTAAAATTGAGGCTCAATAATTTTACTGGATATACGTAGTACGGATATGGCAATTTATAGTTTATTCTAACAATATAATGACACATTATTCAAAATATTGTCCATCGTAAGTCACTATTTTTTCAAATTTTAATCGCTTTAAAGGAACTGCTACGATTTTGGTTTAAAGTAAGGACCAAGCCAATTTCTGATTACCCCTTATGATGCCTACTTGTTTTCATCAATAGAAATAAATATTAATTAAAAATGGGGAGATCTGGACTAGAGATATCAGACCAAAATTCAAATATTTTTTGATCGATTTTACAAAATGTGATCATAATGGAGGAATATGACTGACAAGAGGCTATTGTGGTAATAAGAGGAACCTTTTGTGCTCGGTGTTGATTCCATATGATCGTGTGGACCATTATATATTCTTTTTTTAACACTTTTTATCCTTTTTTCACTCAAAATGTCGGTCGCATTCAATTCATTGAGTCCCAGGATGATTTCTAGTATTATTAATGCTTTCCAATGTTTTAAAAGTAATTAAAAATCGCTTACTATATGATATCTACCACCTCATCATTGATTTAGGAACCATTGACCGTTGGTTTCTGCCTTTGGCTCTGGAAGTAATTTTTTGCATTTTTTTAATTATTAATAAAAAATTAAAATCTAGAGGTTTCAGAAGTTTAGGTTGTTGGGGTATTATGCGATTGTGAAGATGTTTGTATGCATAGAAATAATAATGTTATCCACGTACTAAATGAAAATGATCGAGTCAGTACTATATATACAGAGTTTATATCTATCCTGATGATATCCTTCGTCATCTTAAAGTTAGTGATGATCTGTCCAACATATAACATATAAATTTGTATGAGGAAAAATGCAGTTCGAAATTTTACTACGATCGTCCGTAATTTCTTCATATTTCACCCACCTTCGAAAATCTCATAAATCTTGCATAACGATGAGCATAATGAAAATATGTTGTCCTAGTTGATGCACTTATCATTTTAAAGTTACAATTCTATGAAAGTCGGTTCATAACTCTTCAAGCCTTCGAAAGTATAGTGTAGCGTATTTTATAGCAGAGTTAAAATAACTGTTACTATCAGACTTAATTTTCCTGAAAATTTCTTGGATTTTTTTGAAATCCTGTGTCTCCATTTTCCCTTCCCGTATGTTCATATATTTTGGTTTTCACTCCTTTCCATTATTTTAAAATCTATCCCATTGTGCAGATTTGATTTCAAATAAAATAACGTTTTCATTTCTACACAGATGTTCGTTATTACCAATAGAAAAACCTTCAATATTTTTGTTGCCCTTATGGGGGCTTTTTTTAAATCTATCATTCTCTGCATCCATCCATATGTCAGTCCATTCAATAACCATCCAAACATATTTACAAAATTCGTATTGAGATCAAAATATGTGAAGATTTAAAAATGAACAAAAAATTACGTTTTAGATTTTATTTTTTAACAAATGGGAAAGAGCGTGTGTCAGTCGTTCAGTCAGTTTTAAGTCTAAATATTTTGGTTTATTTTTGTTGTTGTTTTGTCAAAGTCAAGCAGCAACAAAAGCACCTTATTAAATAATGACCACATGAGTGTATCTCTGTGTATGTATGTTTATGTATACATATTTAAGTCAATATGTTTACAATGACCAATTGATCTTTATTTTGTTCATTTTCTTTTTATACCCTCCACCATCAAAAGTGGTGCAGAGGGTGTATTAGGTTTGTCATTTCGAGTGTAACGCTAAGAAGGAATCATCTCAGATCATATAATATATATATATTCATGCATCTAATCAAAATCGAAGACGATTTAGCAATGTCCGTTTGTCTGTCGTACAGTGCTAAATCTAAACTATAATTTGCAGAGCACATTAAAATTTGGAACGAGTACTTTTTATAGTCCTGAGAAGTATCAGTGTATCAAAATATAAAGACCGATATTGAGAGCAATAAGTTCCAGCAAAGTATTTTTGTGAAACTGTCAATTAGAAATCCACAAATTAGAATGAAATTTTTTTGTATTTCATTATCAGTCCAAAAATTGCTAAAATCGGTTCAGAAGAAAAAAGTTATAGCTTAAAATATAACTAATTTTATGACTCCTTAAGTGCTCCTGTGTATATTTTGAATACGTTTGTGAGTCTGAAAGCACGAAACGTATTTACTTTAAACGCATTTGTGGTGGAGGGTATTGAAGATTCGACATGGCCGAATATAGCATTCTAACTAGTATTTTTTTTGTTTAACATAAAAGATAAAAACATAATGTTTTAACAATAAAATCAATTGTAACTTTAAATCACCATCATTAAGTGAATGAATAGAAGAGCACGTGTCATCTTTTGTTAAGAGGATTTTTTATTTCGCAATTAATTGAAATTGAAGGTATGTTAAGTTCATTATTTTAAGTGGAACAGGTTATGGAATTCGAATTTAATTTAATAGAATTAATTAAATTTTAATTATTTAATTGCAAATTAATTTTCAAATTTTATCTACAAATGCATTTTCAATTAAGATTTCAGTTTCGAATATCAGGCAGAAATGGATCTTAAATTGCTCAAGAATCGATTTTCATTGGCCAACTATTTTAAAATAACGGTTATATTTTTGAATGGTGAATCTGTTATTTAAAACAGAATTATAAAGAAACTGTTGAAGGAAGCGGACCAAGTTTCAAGTTTGTACAAAGTATTTATAAAGGTATTTGATATCATTGGAAAGGTAAATTCTTGAAAAATAAAACATTTTTGTCAAAATATCTATTTCCCAAAAATAAATAGATTTATTATTGGATTCACAAGACTTTTTTTAATTTCATTCGGTAGATAGAAAAGAATTTTTTGAACCAAATTTAAACAAAATAAAAAAATAAAAGAAACAAGTTCAGAACAATTCCGATGAATCTTCAATATTCCCCAGCACATATGTATGTATAGAAATAATCATATTAGGACTCACTTTTATTCTTTAATACATCTATACATGTACTCACACACACACTGATAAGTATGAATTATTTTTTTAGCGATTTTATTGGGGAAATCATTTTGTCTTTAATTAAAAAAGTTCTTTTTTTGAAATTTTCAGATTATCTGAGATATCGGTCTCCAACATTGTTTTCTACTTAACCGATTTTTACTTAAATAATTTTGTCTTTAATTAAAAAAGTTCTTTGTTGAAATTTTCACATTATCTGAGATATTGGTCTCCAAGTTTGTTTTCTACTGAACAGATTTTGCTGATTTTAATTAGCGATCCACTAAGGCCAAACATTATTGACAAATTATTAATTTTGACCTTTAGTAGAGAAGTGTGCGTACCAATAGGAGACAGACATACATATAGAGAGATTTTGTAGGGAGTTTCGTGACCCAAATGTCTAAATTTAAAGTTTCATCCCATGTCTTATTTATTGCCCCTACAACTTGCATCATTCCAAATTAGTTGTAGAACACCCAAAAATTATCGATATAAAATTTTATCTTAAAAGAATTGCATTTTGTGTTATGATAGAGATGTCCAACCATCCTTCGAGACGACAGGATGACTATCTGTATAACCTTTTGAAGTAAATACGGTTCAAAAATATAAAGATTTCTTGATGAAATTTGACACGAGTCATCATTTTGGCCCAAGGACGATGTATGAAGATGGGTTCATTATATCACTTAACCCTCATGAAATGGGCTTTTAAGCTCATTAAATTTGTAAATACAAAATATTTTAACGAAAATTTGTCACAAATAAGTATTGTTATATTCTAAAACCATGTAATAAATGTGCAACCCATAGGCGGACAGAATCGATTTTTTTATCGTCTAAATATGCATAAAATTTAACATTTATAAATTTATCTGTCTGAAATTTTCAGAAAATATTTTCCTTATGATTTTAAATAAAGTTAAAAAATTGTGAAGAAAAATTCCAAACACGTTTTTTAGTTTTTGACCATTAATGTCTATATTTATCAGAGGTCTTGAAAAATCCATCAAGTTTAAAACATTAAGCTCAAATTTGTTATATAATAAAAAAGATCTGTATAATTTCTTCGGTTATATATTAAAAACATTAATTCACGATATTGCAAAATTTTGAAAGTTGAAAATTAAAACGCAAATCACGCGAAAACTAAAAGAGATAAATTTTACATGTAAGTAACTTTTTTAAAGGTCTTATCAGGGGTTATAATGAGCTGTGAAAATTTTGAAATTGAAAGATAAAAAATTGACACTTGTGAAATATCCCTCATACAATTTCGCCTATAGAACCCAATGGGATTCACGCTATCAAAGGTAAAATGTCATATTCCCCTGCAATCATTATGTTTCAAAAATATATATTCAACCCCACTGTACCACTCCCAATCTTCACTTCAAAGGGTTTATATCTAACATATGCGTTATATGAAATTTTACGAGGGATGGCCAATAATTTTATTACAAATAAATATTATTATCAAAATAGTGTACTGCTCTCTTAACCTGGTTCATTCATTTATAACAATGTGGTGTAGGGTATAACATTATCAGACTTGATTGTCAGAGTTAATTTTTAATGGTTTTAATTTTATGTTTTTGCTCCTTTAAATTCTTCTTTATCCACTTTTTTTATTACAAATTAGCGTATTTCACCAAAAATACCTCTGAAATGGCGAAATATTCGCAATAAAAACTATAACAAATTTATTAACGTTTTTCATTTGATTGACCAAACGAATTAACTGTCAGCCGTTTAAATTCTTTTTAAATTTTTTTAATAAAAAAATAAAATTTATATCAAAATAGAAAAAATTAAAAAATAAATAAAAAATATTTTATCTTAAAAAAATTGTTGTATTTTGCTAGAAAAACCACACATAATAAACACATTTTTATCGATAACTTCAAAAACCAAACACGATCTCAGATATCTTTCAAATTAAAATGGATGATGAGACCCATTTAATTAAAGTTTTTTTGTTGAGAATTGTTGGTGTTTGTCATCCAAAGAGCTCTTAGTTTTATATTGTCCACTAGTGTCGCCAGATGTAAGGATTTGTCATCTAAATGGGTATTTAAGAGATTTTTGTTGACAGATTTTCATGGGAGAGATTTGGGGATTTGTAGAATATTTATTTGTTAAATATTTGTTATAATAACTTTATCCAAATCCCAAAATTTCATAAAATTTTCACCAACAATTTATACAAAATTCTGTTTGTGAGGGGAAACCGCTCCTCTGAGACCCATTCAAAATTTTGTAAGTTATAATTAATTTGTTATTAAGGCTGCCAAATTTAAAAAATACTTTAGGACTTTTAAAGTTATATAATATTAAAAGTTTCGCTTTTGGGGGGATACCACTCCCCCTTACCCTATCCGAAAAATTTTGTAGTCAACCATAAAGCGTTTCAAAGCACTAATGCCTTCACAAATTTCTTGAGATTTCCTGTATTTGATACAAAGATATGCGAGATTTAATATTTTGTTTGTAAGAGAGATACCTTCACCGTGCCCTCTCCAAAATGTGTTTAATGTGTGTAACGTTTCTTACTAAAAGCAATATCTGCGTACTTCAATTCATGAAGTTTCAAAAAAGTGATTAACCAAAATCGTTGGTCAAAATTTTTCTGTTTTAGGATGTTGGCTCAGATATCGGCCTATAACTTTTCCCTACTGAACCGATTTTACTGGTTTTAAATAGAAAACAATACAAACTATTTTGGCCAAAGTACCGAATTCCATGCAAAAATATATATAATTTTCGGGATCTTAGCATTACACACGGAATGGCAAACGTAATACAACCTTATCGCCACATCTGATGCTGGAGGATATAAATATTATATTCAAATTAAAATTGGTATACAAAATGAGGATTTTTTGGGGACTTCGAGCTTAAGGTTGGGGATATGAGACACAATTCTTCTGGCAACACTGTTGTCCGCATAAATTATTTATACTTCTGTTTTTTTTTTTTTTTTTTTAATTTATTGTTTGTTGCTTTTATAGCTAAAATATTTTGATTCGATATTTAGTCGGTGCTTTTTATTTGGTCTTCTCTGATTTTTAACCTGACGTTTTTGTTGTTGTTCGTTGGCTCGTGTTACTAAACATAAAACTAGAGCTACTTAAAACGCCCACATTATTGCGTGTATGTGTATGTATGTGTGTCTGATATTGGTTTTTACTACTACCTCTACTATAATTGTAGTTATTGGGTTTTTTTACTACATCTCTCTCTCTCTTTCTTTGTTTTACCTTGTCTGAGGTTTTAAACCAAAAATTAACAAAAAAAATATTTAAGAAAAAAATCTGAAAATGACAAAAAATTTTGTTTATTAAAAGTTATACGAGTATTTGGGTTTCCTTCCCCTTCCCTCCCTTCTAAAAACTACTGTAGAATTGTTTATTTCTGTAGTGTTTGTATGGGACGAAAGCATGAAGGTTTATTTAGTAAATTGTTTGTGCATGTGTACACGAATGTGTGAGTGTGTCTGTCATTTTAAAGTTTTAAAATTGTGAAAAAAAACTCAGAAATTACAAAAAATCAACAAGACCAAACTCATGTTTTGCTACAAGTAATTAACGTAAAGGTCATTTGCTGCTGCTGCTACTGATTGCTACTTTAGTAGTTTTTTCTTTTTTTTTTGTTACACATCTAGACGTTTTACTACTTTTTGGTTTAGGTGCTTGTACATTATAGAATATTTTTTGTTTGCTCTATTTTGCTGCCAATTTTTTTGGTTTTATATTCTGCCAACAAAAACAAAAGTTGTGAAACAACAAAAATGGAAACCTACAAAAAACATTTAAAGCATGAAGGTGAGGAATGAAATAAATAGGTATTTACTTCAAAACTCCTTCTAGAACAGATCGGGCTCTAAGAAATGTATATCAAATATTTCATGTCCTTAATAAGAAACGTTTATAAAGTAACAAAGATGAAAAAAGTACAACGTTATAACAGAGATCATTCTTCTGCCAAAGCTAATTTCTGAAAATTTTACATTGTTAGGAGATTTATATATATTTGAAAATATATAGTAATATTTTTCTAAATGAGGACTAAGAGCGGAATTCGATATTTAAATTAATCAAAGGACCTTCAATTGCACTTCTAAATATTGCAAAAAAATATTTTCTGTAAATCGGGGTTATAATTTCCCCATAAATTCCCATTAATTCTTCTAAGCTTTTTTATGAAAATTTGAATTTTTAGTAAAAATTTGAATTTTTAGTGAAAAATTGAATTTTTAGTGAAAATTTGAATTTTTAGTGAAAATTGAAATTTTTTTAGTAAAAATTTGAATTTTTAGTGAAAATTTGAATTTTAGTAAAAATTTGAATTTTTAGTGAAAATTGAATTTTTAGTGAAAAATTTGAATTTTTAGTAAATGAATTTTTAGTAAAAATTTGAATTTTTAGTGAAAAATTTGAATTTTTAGTAAAAATTTGAATTTTTAGTAAAAATTTGAATTTTTAGTAAAAATTTGAATTTTTAGTAAAAATTTGAATTTTTAGTAAAAATTTGAATTTTTAGTAAAAATTTGAATTTTTAGTAAAAATTTGAATTTTTAGTAAAAATTTGAATTTTAGTAAAAATTTGAATTTTTAGTAAAATTTGAATTTTTAGTAAAAATTTGAATTTTTAAGTAAAAATTTGAATTTTTAGGTAAAAATTTGAATTTTTAGTGAAAAAATTTGAAATTTTAGGTGAAAAATTTGAATTTTTTAGGTAAATTGAATTGGAATTTTTAGGTGAAAATTTGAAATTTTTATATGAAAAATTTGGGAATTTTATAGCAAAATTTGGAAATTCTTTAGTAAAAAATTTGAATTTTTTATAATGAAAATTGAATTCTTAATGAAAAATTTGAATTCTTAGTGAAAATTTGAATTTTTAGTGAAAAATTTGAATTCTTAGTGAACAATTTGAATTTTTAGTGAAAAATGTTGAATTTTTTAAGTAAAAAATTATAATTTTTAGTGAAAATTTGATTTTAGTAAAAAAATTTGAAATTTTTTAGTAAAAATTGATAATTTTTCAGTGAAAATGGAAATTTTTTAGTGAAAAATTGAATTTTTAATAGAAAATTGGAATTCTCTAGTAAAAAAAAACAATGTGAATATTTTTAAGTGAAAATATTTTATGGGATCAGCTGGATAATTTGGAAAAATCCTCAAAATCAGCTCAAGTTAGTAAATTTCTCAGTTATCATAAAAATATTGGGGGTAAATCCATATTATTACACATGTACAAATTATAAAATCGAATTCTACGAGAGTTGGTCCATACTTTTTCATGCCTTTTATAGACAAGAACGCTGCACATGTATCCCTATAAACAATAGTAAACCTTTTATGCGATCCTACTTATTAGCTTTGTCCTGATTCTCTTAAGAAAAAAAAATTTCTAATTAAACTGATTTCCCTCCTTAAATTTTGTTATAATATTTATTCTGGCATATTTGTTCCCCTTTAACATACACACACAAACATATATCGGAGTATACATATGTGTGTATGTGTTTTATGAAATGTACTTATACATGTGTCACTTTTTCTAGTTATACCCTTTAGGGCTGTCGGTGGTCAGTTATTTGGTCAAAATTCGTTTTGTTTATTTTTAAAAACATATATTTACACATACACTAACACAAACACTAACTCAATATCCAAAACAAAAAACAGAACTTTAAATAAAAATGGAAAATGCAAAAATTTCATTTATGTTTGTTTATATTTGTTTTTAGGCCTTTTTTTCTTTTTCCTTTTTTTTTTGGAGAAACATAAATTTTTATTTGTCTGATCGCCAAGAAAAAACAGAGAACATTTTCTGACAATTTAGATGTTGTTTTTTCATACTCCAGTGTTTTTATAGAGAAAATTTAAAAAACAACAAAAACTGTAGTTAATAAAAGTTCCCAAAAAAGGTATTTAAAGTTTTCCAACTTTAATTCAAAAAAAAAAAAAAAACAAAAAAGGAAAAGATAAATATGTGTGAGGCATAAAATGCGTGTGAAGTAAATGAGATATGTTTCATACATACACTCTCACCGAACCGATTTAATTAAGATTACGACAGAATTCTATTGTAATTTGTCAATTTATAATTGACAATCTGCTGCTACAAATACTCAGACCAAATTTCATTGGACTCTACCAATTATTGTGGATTTAAACGAGACAGACGGACTATGCTAAATCGACTTAAATTTTAATTTAGTGCAAGAATATTTACATTAGAGGATCTGAGATGATTCCTTCTTAGCATTATACACCGAATGACAAATTTAATATTTGTGATGGTGGAAAAAAGCTATAAAATTATTCACTTTATTTTCATTTAAATAAAATTATTATCTTTTTCAAAACAAAACCTTAATATTTTCTTGAACTCAATCTTGTTTTAGATTTGCCTCCATTATATTCCATCTTTTGTGAAAACCACTAAAAACAAAAACCAATCTAGTGTAATGGAAGAAAAACGATGACATCGTCGATAAGTTTTTTGTCATTAAAAGAAACGCCTTTAGCATTTGAAAACAAAAACACAAGACTTAAGTTACATTTTTTCCTACTTAACTTCTTGTAAGTAAGGAGTGAGATCGAAAAATTCTTAACATACATATGGTCTATCTTCATTTAAAATCTAACACACTTTTCGGCATCTTTTGTGTTCTCTTCAATTTTCCTTAACAGTAGTCGATATCTCTCACTGACTTTACCTTCGGACAGTTTGGAGGATTTACCTCTTTTGGTAGAATTACTACATTATTTCTTGTCATGTCATTATGGAAACAAGCCCTTGTGGTACAAGGGCTTGTTTTCCATAGTGACAGGATACCAAGTCAGGACAAAAATAAATAGATACATTGTGAAGTCTTATGAATTGAAACAGCCTTCTTGGTAAACATTCCTTTATGTAAATTTCGGTATTTGATTCTTCCAAGCATTTTTGAAATTTTTGAAAACTTTTTCAACATCCCGTAGAACATCGCCAACATAAAATGCTTGAACAGGAAGTTGCGAAATATGCAACAAGAATATTTTTTAGAAAACTGGATAGGAACTTTTTAACCCTGTATGTTTTTAAAACTGCATTCGCTTTAAATTTTAATACCAAATAGTTCGATCGCTAAGCTAACAGTACTGTTTTCCTATCCGTTGCGTTGGGATGTCTTTCTATTATTTTGATATGTAAACCATTCTTTCTACCTGAACCAGCGAACAAGTTCTCCCGGTACTATTTAAAAACATTGGAATCAGCTTGACAGCAGAACTTTGAATGCTTGAATATCTTCTTGTAGGACCAAATTCGGTTTTGTTGAAAATATTTCATAATTTTAGTACGCACTCTTTTTTGGTCACTCAGTTTAATCAGATTCATATAATCAAATATTACACCATTTAAAAGTTTTAATGAAAAACGTGTGTTAAGAATTTTTCGATCTCACTCCATGTTATTGTGAATTTATTCTACGCAAATTTGTTTCTGAATACATTTTATTTTTTTTAATAGAAGTAAAAATGATATCTTAGATATTCATTTAACTGTGATTACTTGTGGCAAAAAAAGATCTTAACATACGATTTTCATATTCGTTACAATAACAACAACAACAAAAAGAACACAAAATGCAAAATGAATTGATAATGCGAAAATAAAACCACGCACAAGGTTGTTTTGCCACTACTTACACACTCACTATCTCATCTCTCCATCACTCCACTCGTTTACTTCATTTGCTTATTTGTAATGTTGTGGTGCTAATAGCAAAATAGCAACAACAAAGACAGAGGCACACAAACAAACGGTAGCTGATGTTGTTTTCATTTTGGTGCCATTAATAAAGGTTACTTAGACCACATTCCAATCAGCCAACATTCAAAGTGATTTTACTTATGAATGTGGTTGTTAGCTGTTAGCGAAGACTGTTGCTAACGGAGTTTTCTTTGAAGAGTTTTCGGGAGGAGATAAGTTTAAGAATGACAGAGGTTCATGTATACAGAAAATTGTGTCTTAAGTTTATTCATCAGAAGCAGAGTTATCACCTCGACCATTTGTTTAGGGGTTCAAAAATACTTTTCGTTGTATAAAAATCTGAAGCTTTTTAACGTAAACAAATATTTAAGGAAAATAATGTTATATTCAGCTTTAACGAATCCTATATACCCTTCACCAATTCCCCAATATTTTACTCTGGGTATAAACACTATAAAGGCATTGTTAGAGCCGGTTGTAACCAATGCTTTACTTTTAGCCGAAACTGCATATTTTTATACCAAAAACCTTTTTAAGGAATTTTAACTACCTTTGGCTTCCAAACTTATCTTCAGTATTTCCTCAACCAGCAGTAACATAAAATTGCGAAAATCTGCCACAACATACGTTTCGTCATCCGATATGCGACAAGAATATTTTTTTAGAAAACTTGACTTCAATTTCCGTGTTCGGTTTTTGTTCTCGAAATTTTGAAATTTGCGACTTAAACACTATTGTGTTCTGGTTCTGTTACTTCTGCAGAAAACAATTATGCTATTCGAGAAAGTGTAGACCTAAGAGACCTGACTAATTATACAGGGGTTAAAAATTTCTTTTTTTTTTCGTAAGCATAATTGTGAGGCAACATATTATGTCAAACTATTATGATTGTCGCTCCACCATAATATTTTGAATTAAATCAACGCAATATGGTTGTTTACACCATTAAAATGGTTGTGCCAGCACCATTTTATATTTGTGAATGCTGACATACCCAAGATGTTGATCATAACGTAGTTGTCAGATGACCATATTACGGTTGTATGTTGCTGACCATAATATGATTGTGAGACAATAAAATATGATTGTCCCATAAGAATTTCACATCCGCAAATCAGTTTTTCATCTGATTCAAATGAGTGACCAGAAATAAGTTCATACTATAATTATTAAATTTTTTGGCAACAAAACCGAACTTGGTCCAACAACCAATTGGCTAAGGATTCAAAGGTCCGCCGTCGAATAGTTTTCAATGTTATTAAACGGTACTGGGAGAACTTGTCGTTGATAGAAAACCTGGTTTATGTAGAAAGAATGGTAAATATGATGTTTCTACAGTCGAAAAACTAAAAAGCATTTTCGAAAGAGCTCCTAACACATTCGCTTATCTTATCTTATTTTAGCCTAAATTGCATCCTGTCACTATATTAAATTAGTACAAGAACAATAATGTAGAATTTGTACCAAGAGAGGTAAATCCTCCAAACTGAAAAGATATTGGACTCTTTGTTAAAAAGCGAATTGAAGAGCACAAATTAGGTGTCCAAAAGTCTGGTAGATTTTAAACAAAAAACTACCTGTTGAAACAAAGTGGCAGAGAGTTAAAGTGGGAAACGTGTTTTTGTCGGATCTTTGTAAAAGAGAGAAAAATTAACAGTTTAAATTTAATGTTTGTAGCTGTAGATATTTTGACGTTACTATTTTATGTAACTTTATTTGATAAACTTTATCTTGGATCGAGTTATGAAGGCGGACCTCAGATAAGATAAAATTTTCATTTTCTTTGTGAGATAAATTACAGAGTGTAACAGTTGAATACAATGAAAAGGTTTATGGATCTATAAATTTTCTAGCAGCCAATAATGGTATATAATTAGGACCGATATAATTGGTCCGAACTATAAAAATATAGAGCATTTAGATGATTCAAAACAAAATTTTTCTGAAAAAATTAAAGATCAGAACAATTTTTATTATATTAAAAATTTATAACAATTTGTTTTCGTAAAAACTTTTTCGTGTTCAATCTTTAAAATGCATTCGACAGTGGCAACAGTTTCATATGTATTTGTTAAGTATGAAAATTAATCTTAAGTCTCCATTTAGAATTTTTATATTCATTTAAAAAACAATTATCGCCGTGACAATTTGTGCAATATAACAATTTCGCCAAATGTTGTCAACATATATTTTCTATTATTGTTGCTGCTGTTTTATGTTTGTGGTATCTTTAGGTTCTAATGGTCATTTACTGCTGACTGTAACCAATAGTGAACGCAATTTCAGAATATTCAGACATTCGCATTTAAATAAATAAATAAAAAAAATATTCCGGTGACAGGAAAGTAATGAGGGATGAATGGATGAGTTTAGGAAAAAAACATTAAATGTGTATGTAGTTGTTTAGCCACTTCATGTGTATATTTGTTGTATTATTGTTTTAGATATAATTTTTGTTATTGTTTTAAGTTGTTTAGTTGTTTTGCTCTCCGACTCTGTTGTTTTTGTATTTAATGAGTTCTATACATTTAACAAATTGCCTGTCGTGAAATTGTGACCGCGCTATTACGTTTAATGTGAATGTCGTCGTTGTCATCATTTGTATTTAGCATGAAAATAGTTAAACTTGGTTGGCTGGTGTTGCTAACTGCTACTGCTATTGCTACTGTTACATTGTTGCTACTATTTTAAGTAGCATTAGAATTAGTTGAGGCGGCAGGCAACAATAATAATAACAACAACAATGACATTAGTAGTTTAGCTGGTTGTCTGATGGTCTCTCAGTAAGACTTTGATGAGTGTTGGCTTAGTTATTCTGCGCTAGAATGCTTATGTCCAGTGTCAGGTCATACGTATTTCTATCATCAAATATTATGTCTAAAGTTGTTTCCTCCTTTTTTATATTCGTTCTTATTTTATTTCATTTTCATATAATTTTTTTAATGTTTTCTTTCGTTTTATTACTTGATGTTTGTTTACTCCCTTTTTAAACTCACATACATAATATGAGACATTGTACAGTGGGGCAGTGTCTACCCAACAACAATTTTGTACAAAATTTTCTTAAAAATTATTTTTGTAAAAAATTTTCATAAAATTATTTTTGTAAAAATTATTTCTTTTCGTAAAAAATGTTCGGGAAAATTTCTAAATATAGAAAAATTTTGGGAAAATTTCTAAATATAGAAAAATTTCAGGAAAATTTCTTCTTATAGAAAATTTTCGGGAAAATTTCTTCTTATAGAAAATTTTCGGGAAAATTTCTTCTTATAGAAAATTTTCGGGAAAATTTCTTCTTATAGAAAATTTTCGGGAAAATTTCTTCTTATAGAAAATTTTCGGGAAAATTTCTTCTTATAGAAAATTTTCGGGAAAATTTCTTCTTATAGAAAATTTTCGGGAAAATTTCTTCTTATAGAAAATTTTCGGGAAAATTTCTTCTTATAGAAAATTTTCGGGAAAATTTCTTCTTATAGAAAATTTTCGGGAAAATTTCTTCTTATAGAAAATTTTCGGGAAAATTTCTTCTTATAGAAAATTTTCGGGAAAATTTCTTCTTATAGAAAATTTTCGGGAAAAATTCTTCTTATAGAAAATTTTCGGGAAAAATTCTTCTTATAGAAAATTTTCGGGAAAAATTCTTCTTATAGAAAATTTTCGGGAAAAATTCTCCTTATAGAAAAATTTCGGGAAAAATTCTTTTTATAGAAAATTTTCGGGAAAAATTCTTCTTATAAAAAATTTTCGGGAAAAATTCTTCTTTTAGAAAATTTTCGGGAAAAATTCTTCTTTTAGAAAATTTTCGGGAAAAATTCTTCTTTTAGAAAATTTTCAGGAAAAATTCTTCTTTTAGAAAATTTTCGTAAAAATTCTTCTTTTAGAAAATTTTCGTAAAAATTCTTTTAATAGAAAATACTTCATAAAAATTTTTTATGCAAATTTTTTTTTAATTATTTTTATAGAAAATCTTCGTCAAATGAATTCTTCTTATAGAAAATTTTCGCTTAATTTTATTTTATGAAAAATTTGCATTAAATTTTCTTTTTATAGAAAATTTTCGTAAAATTTTCATTTTTAGAAAATTTTCGTTATAGAAAAAAATTTAGAGCGTTGCTGGCCCTAAGCAAACATTAGTGTTGTATTATCATACGATTTAAATAGATTTTTATAATTTAAATTTGCTTTTTATGAAAAATTGCCGTAATTTTTGTATAGAAATTTCCTTTTGTTTAAGCTGACCGCGGAAGTCAATAAAGATAAAAGGAATTTATATCAAATTCTACCCCACTGTGCTTACATAATTTCCAACCTATAGCCAAACAGACTTAGACACATAGTCAGCCTGCAAAAATGACAATCAAACTGCCGGACAGACATTATACACAATTTGTTTTATTTATTCGTCCTTTCAACGTGAACAACTTATATTTCGTTTTTGTTTTTCACTCTTTTTTATTGTTTGTTGTTATTCGTTATTGTTGCTGCTGTTTGTTGCTCCTGCTGTTCGATGTTGTTGACTGACTAGACAAACAATTGCACAAGATAAAAAGTACGTAGAAAACGAAAAAAAGAAACGTGAAAAATATTCATAGTGAAAATAAATGAATGAATGACTGAGTTGAAGTGAAGAATATAAATTGCAGCAAACATATTAACATAAAGAGAGAGAGAGAGAGAGAGAGAGAGAGAGAGAGAAAGAGAGAAAAGGAAAATAGTTTAAATCATCATTTCCTGCTGTGATAAATGCTATCGGACAATGGACTAACAAAAATTTTTGTGACGACTAAAACTTGGGTTTTAGTATTTCGATTCATCATACACAAACGTTTAAATCCTTAAAGTGGGCAAATTGTTAATGAAAATTTTCTTTTTTTACATTTTCTTTAAGAGAAAAATTTCGTGAAATTTTCTTTCATAAAAAAATTTTTTCATAAAAAACTTTTTTTCATAGAAAATGAAAATTTTCGTGATTTTTTTTTTCATAGAAAATTTTCGTGAAATTTTTGCCACAGAAAATTTTCATGAAAATTTAGAAAATTTTCGTGAAATTTTATTTTTTAGAAAATTTTCGTAAAATATTCTTTTTTAGAAAATTTTCTTGAAATTTTCTTTTTCAGGAAATTTTCGTAAAAATTTCTTTTTTAGGAATTTTTCGTGAAATTTTCTTTTTTAGAAAATTTTCGTGAAATTTTCTTTTTTAGAAAATTTTCGTGAAATTTTCTTTTTTAGAAAATTTTCGTGAAATTTTCTTTTTTAGAAAATTTTCGTGAAATTTTCTTTTTTAAAAAATTTTCGTGAAATTTTCTTTCTTAGAAAATTTTCGTGAAATTTTCTTTCTTAGAAAATTTTCGTGAAATTTTCTTTTTTAGAAAAAGTTTGTGACATATTCTTCTGTAGAAATTTTCATGAATTCTTTTGTAGAAAATTTTCGTAAAATTTTCTTTTTTTTTAAATTTTCTTTTTTAGAAAATTTTCCTGAAATTTTCTTTTTTAGAAAATTTTCGTAAATTGTCTTTTTTAGAAAATTTTCGTGAAATTTGCTTTTTTAGAAAATGTTCGTAACATATTCTTCTATAGAAATTTTCATGAATTCTTTTACAGAAAAATTTCGTGAAATTTTCTTGAATTTTTTTTAGAAAATTTTCGTGAAATTTTCTTTTTTAGAAAATTTTCGTAAAATTTTCTTATTTTAGAAAATTTTCGTGAAATTTTCTTTTTATAAAATTTTCGTGATTTTTTTTTTTTATAAAATTTTCGTAATTTTTTTTAGAAAATTATCGTGAAATTTAATTGAAATTTTCTTTATGGAAAAATTTCGTTAATTTTTCTTTTATAGAAAATCACGTGAAATTTTCTTTCATAGAAAATCTTTGTAAAATTTTCTTTTATAGAAAATTTTCGTGAATTATTTTTTAATAAAAAATTTTCGTGAAATATCCTTTTATAGCAATTTTTCGTGAAATTTCTCTTATAAATTTTGTGAGATTTTCATTTATGTAAAATTTTCTTTTATAGAATTCAATTTTTCATAGACATTTTGTTTTCATAGAAAATTTTAAAAAAATTGTATCTTCTGTAGAAAATATTCTTATTTTTTTTATAGAAAAAATTCTCTAAAATTTTATTTATTTGCTAAAATCTATTTTTTATAGAAAAATTTCTTAAAATTCTTTTAATTAAAAATTTTCCTAAAATTTTAATTGTATAAAAAATTTTAATTTTCTACAAATTTATACAAATTAATTTTCTTACGTGAAACATTTTCTTGATAAAAGAATTGATTTAAATTAACTCTTTTTATGGCATTTTCGCTCCACCCACTCATTAATATTTATTTCCATTATTTACTAAATTTATGTCTCTTTGGTTTGAAGAACTTTACTATTTAGTGTTGCTGGTTTATGGCTTCTAAAACTGTAGTTAAAATAAACGTCTTCTTTAGTTAATTCGTTGTTTATTATCAAGAAATTAAAAAGTAAAATTAAGAGGAAAAAAAATAAGGGAAAAAGTGATTTAGTGGCGTGTCATCATCAAACATGTCTTAAGCAACAAAATTATATCCTTAATGTTGTTTGTCCATAAAAAAAGTTCACAACGTTCCTTTTCAACCATCAACTTCAGTTTATGACGAGATGACATTGTATTCTTTTTAACGAAACTAAGAAAATAATAGAAATGAAAAATTTACAAAAAAGAAAAAAAAAGGAAAATCTGGCGACAATTCGGGAAATAACAAAAAAAAAACGAAGAACTTGAAGTTGAAATATCAACCAAAATATTTTGTACTGATTACCTTCTTCATTGAGTTTTCTGAAAAGGTCTTTAGCAGATTGTATTTTTAAACCCTCCACAATCGCAAGTGTTCCAGAGGGTAATTAACCCTGTCAGTCGCTATGTAACGCTAAGAGTAAGTAATCATCTCAGATCCCGTCTTAGATATCAGATTGTATTCTTGCAGCGGTCCGTCTGTCTATTGTTGATGCAATATGGTCTGTTTATTTTTGCAGTCCTGAGAGGTTTCCTATTTTGAACTTGCAAAATCGATTCAGTATATTAAAAGTTATAGACTGACATTTCAGGCGTTTTTCAAAAGAAGAACGTTCGTATTATTGTTAATTATAAATCGAGTTATGTGAACTTCATTAACATTCCAAAAATTATCAAAATTGATTCCATAGAAGAAAGTTGTAGTTAAAAATATAACTAATTTTATGACTCTTCAAATATTTCAGAGTTGTATTCAAGAAAAACTTTTATATATTTTACACGTTTGGAAGTTTGTATGTACGAAACATATCGTATTTACTTCACACGCATATGTAGTGGAGGGTATTGAAGATCCGGCATAACCGAATATCGTATTCTTAATTCCTTTTATTATTTCTATTGAGTCACAAGTTCTCTCATATCACAACAACAGTATTGACTGTAATTGCAATTGAGAATTTTGAAAAAGAAGTGATTTGATTCGCAACAAAGTATATTTTTTATTTACGTGACATTTGCGATGAAACAGGTACAGTGTATGTGTAAAATAATTTGCTAATAATGAATTGAAGATATATTTCTGTGATCTTGTTAAAATATGTTTTCTTCAACACGCCCGTTAAAAACCAATAAATACAGTATTGACTGTAATTGCAATTGAGAATTTTGAAAAAGAAGTGATTTGATTCGCAACAAAGTATATTTTTTATTTACGTGACATTTGCGATGAAACAGGTACAGTGTATGTGTAAAATAATTTGCTAATAATGAATTGAAGATATATTTCTGTGATCTTGTTAAAATATGTTTTCTTCAACACGCCCGTTAAAAACCAATAAATAAAGACGGATTTATTCAACAAATAATTATCGCACCATGAAACCACAAGTGAAAATGAGATCCATAATCAATTTTTTTGTTAATTATCATTTGGGTTTTTTTATTACGATCCAAATAATTAATTTCTTATTCTTTTAGATTTCAAATTAAGTTTTTTTCTCTCCCCTGTTTTATATCCTCTCAAATCCTTTTTTATTAAACATACCCGCCCCTTATAATTAAGCCTAAACAAACAACCCTCTTTTTCGTAATCTGCACTTTACCCCCCCACCTTAGTTTTGGGTCAAGCTGTTTCCAAATGCAGTCATAAAATTGGGATTAAAAACCCAGCTGGAATTGAGGGTGGTAAATTGTAACTGTTTATTGTTTATTCTTTTGTTTACATTTAATGTCCTAATTCCCCGTTAACATCAGCAGATGTTTGTCACTAAATAGAGTCATTTAATTGTTTATGGTCAAACAAGAATTTCAAACACTGAAACAAAAACAAGGGGCCCAACCTTTTCAATGGTTCATAAAATCCTGGCAGGACATACAAATCATTAAGCACACATGACTTTGAAATTAGTGCAGTTAATAATAATTAGGGATTTTTATTCTAAATTGTAATACAAATAATGAATTTTAATGGCTTGTTTGAAGGTTTAGAAATGACTTAATGACTTTTAGACATATAAGATCTAAAGTTCCAAGAAAAAATCCAAAAAATCTCAACTTCCAAAAAATATAAAATCAAAAACATGAAAATCATTCTCTAAAAAAGAGAAAAACTGCAATCGCAAAATAAAGGTCAAAAAGTTATGAACCTATGAAAATTTGTCGCCTAAAATGACTTCATTATATTTTACATCATAACGCAGACATGAAGAGATCCTAGATTTCATGATTTGTTCTTGTATAAAATGTAAAATAGTTTCATGAGATTCCCATATATTAAATATTTAAATCATTTGGGGTCATTTTCAGAGTTGGGATTTTATGAGGACTGTCAAAACTTTTGCTCCCGTCCTCGAAATTGTTTAGTATATTGTTTTCGGGTTGTATACATTTTAAACATAAAAACATTAGAAATATTATCACAATACTGACACTTTAACGAGATTTATGCACTTTAAAGCGATTATCGGAAATGGGTTATTATGGGAGCTATATTCATTTGTGACCGATCTTCTTTAAATGCGGCATTAGACTTTAGAATCTTACACAATTTATTTGTACTAAATTTATTAAAAATGTCTTCATGTCTGAGAGTTTTATGAGCTTAACGCCCGGGAGGACATTTGTAGGGGAGCTACACCAACTATTAGACCGATTATTATCAATTTTAGTTTTGTTCTTAGCCCAAAATAATATGTATCAAATTTTATATCAAAAAGACCCTAAATGTACACCGATGATCTTGAATTTCATCGTACTTTTTAATGTCAAGAAAATAATTATTAGCAGTAAATCTCTGTGATATAATGTAACATATATGAGCCTGTAACCCTAATCCGGGGCTGCACCTTAAAAGGGGATTATACCTAAATTCCAACAAATTTGTAGAATAAAAAAAATATTTTAAAAAATGTAAACATTTTTCGCGATAGTGGGTTTATATGGAAACTAGGTTAACTACGGACCCAGCATTATGTATTTTTATACTTTCTTTACCACCATAGGTGGTTAGAGTATTATGCGTTTGTGCTGATGTCACTTTCTGAATCGTCGTAATTCGCGCGGGTGTCCATGTAAATGTTGTGAACACTTTTTAGCTGGCAATTTTTGAGATATCGTGTTTAAATTATTATATGAAACCTGTTGGAAATGGTCACATTAATTCCAATATTTCAGGAAGCTCCCATACATATGTCTTCCCGAAATCGGATTCTTACCTCATATGGTAATTTAATTCGGCCCAAATAAATGTTTTACCACGTGCAAAATTTCAAGAATGTCGGTACAAAACTTACAGTAGGACCCACTTTAGAAAATACTTTAAAGTGCATACGGCAGAATAATGATGATATTTCGTAGTTCTAAGATTTATACAACCTGAAAACACTCAACAACATTCTATATCTGTGTTATAATGTAAAATATAATGTAGTCATTTTTCAACGACAATTTTTCATAGGTTCATAACTTGTATTTCGTCGTTTTGGCTTTTATTTTGCGATTGCAGTTTTCTCTTTTGTTCTTTGCTGGCCAGTTCCAATATTGTCAATTTGAGAAAAAAAAAACTATAATTTTTCAAAAAAGATAAATATTTTCGAAAAATGGTTTCAATTAAAACCACTCCTCTAAATCTATTAACGTACTTACGGAGCAACATTTCTATTTATCCTAAAATATGTACCGCTCCCAGCTTATCATAAATTCTCTAAGGAACACTATTTTTCTCAAATTCCAAAATAATTCAGAGACTTTTGGTGAAACTATGATGGTTCCTTGGACCATCATACCCGTCATGCTATGTGCACCTCCAACCATTTGCCCATACTGACCTGTTCCGAAATCGAAAATATTAAAAAAATAAAAAAATCAAATTAAAAAATTAAGATTTTTTTTAATTATTTAAGCTTTTCTACAATTAAAGATATTTTTAGGTCCTTCGGAGCACCATTTCTATAAGTTCTAGAATGTGCAAAACGTCCAATTTTCCCACATTGACTATAAATACTCTCAAGATCTATTTTCGTATTGACTTTTTTACATGTTTTTAAAATAAAATAAATTTAGAATATCAAAAATATTTTCGGTTAGAAATTTGATTCGGACCTGATGTTGTTAAAGACGTATTTTCTTCACATATAGGAAATTTTAATTAACATATAATGTGTAATATTACATTTCGTTTAATTGACAGTAAATTATTTCTTTTTGTGTAAAATTACATTTAGTTTGTGTAAATTTTTTAAAACCAAAATGATAATCAAATCTAAATTATTAAGGAAATTAAAGTTGTGTAAAATTACATTTGTTTTGGTGTTACATCTTGTTTCATCTCGTTTGTGTAACAATAACTTCATATATAAAAAATTTAAATAATTTATTTTATTGTTCATTTCAAAAATATGTAAAATATGTTATAATTTCTTTTTCTTTTTGTGCAAAATACAATTAGTTTGTGTAAATTTGTCAAACTTTTTAGAGATTATGAAAAATTTCATTCATTTGACTTGAACCTATTTTATTGCGCTACATTATTATTATAAGTTTTGGTGTAAAATTACATTAAGTTTGTGTAAATTTGTTAAGCAAAATAATCTTAACAATTTAAATCTAGATCTTGAAGAAAATTGAAATTGTGTGAAATTACACTCTTTTGATGAAAATGATATCTTGGTTGTGTAAAATTTTTTAAATGAAAAAAGTTTAAAATACAGATATTAAAGGTGATTTTGTAAATATTTAAAATTACACTCCTTTTGTGTGAAATTACATTGCCTCTGCCTAAACTTTTTAAAACAAAATTTTAAGAGAAAATATTGAAGAACCCTGATATTTTAAGAATATTGAAGTACATTTTTTAATTAAAATTCTTTAATTTCAATTGCTCTACACTGTAATTTCCAATAATATAAGCAGCAATAACAACTATTGCTGTCATTGTTGTTAACTAAAAATAGTAATATTTGTTGCTATTGCAACATCTCCTGCTTCATACATAATTCTAGTCTTATGTGATTTTAGTTTTTTTTTTTGTTTTTGCTATTTTATTTTGTTCTATTATTGTTGTTTTAATAGAAAATTGTTGCTTTTGCTATGATTTTCTTACTTTTCTCTTCTCTTTGTGTATTTTACTCACTACATGTTGATGATTATGAGAATGTTGTTAGTTGTTGTGTTGTTGGTTGTTGGTTGTTGGTCTGGTTTTGGTTCAGTTCAATCGTACGTTTATTATACGTTCACATTTATAGTTAAATGTTTGTTGTTGTTGTTGGTGCTTTTGGTCATTTCTGTGTGTAGAATATCAATTACTTTTGCTAAACACCTGCTGCATAGGAATTTTAAATCTATTTCTTTGCCTCCTTCTCTCTCTTCCTCATTCTCTTTCTGATTTTTGCAACTATATACATATATTTTATTCCATATATATATATATATTTACTTAATTCTATATACTCTTAGCACCGCAACAAGAAACTAAAATAAACCGAAACGTACCAAATCGTAAAACCATTTAAACCAACAAACATATCCAGTCATCCTTATGGATCTATGTGTCATGGGAGTATGTGTATGTGTGTGTATGTGTCTATATATAAGTTCTCATAGATACGCATTTCTATATGTATTCATTAGTTTGTGCAACAAAATTGAATAGAATAAAATTTAGGAGTCCAAAGTTGATATTAAATAAATTTTAATGCTACAACAATTGCAACAACAGTAACAACAAAAACTAGCAATAACAGCAGCAGCAACTCTAAATAACTCTCTTATTTGTTGTTGTATTCTTTTAAGAAAAAATCTACTTATAAAGATACTTATAGTTTTACGCATGTGTTACGTATCCCATAAATCTTTAACAACTGCACTGACCACTGACCAACCAACTAGTTAGTATCACCATCTTTACGTCTGTCCTTCAATTAATTTTATGTGTGTGTATCTGTGTGTGTGATTTGTTTTTCTTAGACAATTTATAGAAAGTCGCAACCGTAAATGAAGTGTTTTAAACTAGAACTTGTGGTTGTTTTGTTGCAACATTATGTGGTCGCTTTTTATCTTCTTTTTTAGTTGTTGTTGTTGTGGTTGTGGTTTCACAAAAATAATTCAAAATGCGTTTATTGATCTCGATATGAATTTATTACATTTCGTTTGCTCTTATCTCTTCTTTTGTATTTAATTCTTAATGAACATGGGCGTTATACATCTTCTTCTTCTTCTTCCTAGATGTTAAGCATAAAATTAAGCTTCACTTGCCCGATTTTTGTTTTTTATTTTTCTTCTGTGTTTTTGGTATTACTGTTTGGTAATTGCATTTTAACTGAAATTAAATGTATATTTTTGGGGTTTTTTCTAAATGAACAGATAAAAAATAATTTGATTCGGTGATAAAATTAACAATTTGTAATTTTATTATTTGTTAACTAATGCCATAAGAGAGAGAGAGCGAGAGAGAGATAAAATTAAAATATGGAAAATATATTAGGGGTGTAACTATTCTGCTGACTAATAAACCCAAGAATTATTCTTCTCTGAAGATCTCCAAATGGTTCAATAGTATCATACAGTGGACAATATCAGTCAACTCTATAAAATCGGAAATAGCTCTAGGTTTATGACATTGACGTGTTACTGAGTGATAAACATGTACGACTACGAAAAACAATGCAAACTTGGAGGAGTCTTAGATTTAAAAGAGGTCTCTAATGATTCTTCCCAATTTTTTAACAGCTTCTGTTACTTCCAGAAATAAAATAAACACCGATTCGCTTTTATACAAGTCGATTCGCATATCATGAAAGTATACTTTCCAAATTTCGAATTCTTACGAAGAAGTGCAATTCAAAATAAATGGTTGTGGTATTATGCATTTGTGCTGTTGTTTGTTACTCTTTTCCATTTCAAGTTTTGGCCGAAGCCTAATAAACTGTTCATATTCAGGTATTTCAGGTAGCTCTCATGCAATTGTCTTCTCAACTTCTGTCTGTAAGAGTCCTAATTACATCCTTTGCTGTCGGTAAAAATAATGATAACTGGGCCGTATATCGTAAACAATTGGCCGCTTCTCGAATAACTGTAATGTCCGCCAGCAAATAATAACACTCAACAAAAAGCCTGAACCAGAATACCTTTATATTCTCTCTCCATCACCTCTCGAACACTTACAAAGATAATACTGGTATCCTGCTGGTTATCATGATCTAGAAGGCATCTATACCCATTGTCACTTTGTAAAGCCATTGACCAAATCTTCATCGTCCCAAAAATTTCCAAAGTATATCTTCATGTACAGGAAGGCATTGAAGTCTTCTAAAGAACACTGAGATGATCGAAGATGCTCGATAAGTTTTCAAACGAAGAAATTAGTTTCATGGTTGGAAACAAAGGAACTCTCTTCATAACAATTAACCGAACGAAACATTTCAATAGAACTGAAAAAGTGAGGATCGACTGCACTCTAACCATACTATTTTCCATATTTACTTCCGCTTAAACATAGAATTCCTTTCGAGGACACTCTTAAGATTATATCAGGTGATTCTTTCTTTCGAAAGCGTATGCTTATGCCACGTTGGAACAAAAGTTGTAGTAGTTGTAGTTGACAACGGGCAACAACTTAATTTTATGTTCAAGAATCATATATTCTTTGATACCCATATAATATTATGAACATATATTCAAACAATCTCCCTAAAATCCAAAACTGCAATCTATAGAACCTCCTTATATGCTTCCAAAAAAACCTCTATTAAATCTCATTCCTTTTCTCCTTCTCTGAGTCATAGACTCTGCTGTTCTTGTTAGCTCTTCTGGTTTTGACTTCTTATTAGTTAAATTTTCTAATGAAACTTTAAGATTAAATTTGTTAGCCAACTTACTGCCACAATATGTGTATGTCTGTATAAACATAAGTACACATAAGTCTGTTTGTGTAATTGTTTACATGAATTTGTATTAGTGATTTTTTTATTCGTAATTTGGATTTTTTTCAATCGAAAACTGCAATTGGAATCATATGTGTACATGATTATACAGTGGTCACCACTATTTTTTATTTACAAAAACTTTACTTGCAACTTGTGTTGCAAGTACAATTTTAATTTTAAACTTACGAAAACAACAAACACACTAGCAATTTCTACTTATATTGTAAGCTGCTGCAGTTGTAGCCGCTCTTATCAGTAGTTGCTATTGTTGTTATTTGTGGTCTGATGTTTTTGTTGTTATGTTGCAATATTATTCTTAATTTTAATTTTGGTTTCAGTAAATGATTGGGCGTGCCACCTTCAAACATTTCTCTGACTGTTAGTTTTGTAAGTAGAAAACTTAACAGCTGCTATGTTTTTGTCTTACGTTTGATTTTTAGTTGCTTAACTTTGTATGATTTTCAGCAAATATTCGCATATATTTGTGTATGGGAGCTGTTTTTTTTGTAATGCTGCGGTGGAGGTAATAAAGTTAAAAGTTTTTGGATTTTCAAATGATTTCAGAAAACCAATTTAAAGAGTTTTTATGCATGGATGTACTGATTATTTAGACTGTCAGGAGTTTTATGGAAAATTGTTAACTCAAACTATATTTTCGATTTCGTGGTTTCTATTGCTGGTGACGTTTTTTAAACATAATAGGAATATGGGCATCATTGTAGTCCTAAGCAGACTGGAAGCTATAAAACTGAGGTTGAACTGAACTAGAACTTAACAAGAAATGAACTGGAACTGAATTAAAACTGTACTTAAACTTAACAAGAACTGAATTAGAACTGAACTTGAAATGAACTAGAACTGAAGTAGAACTTAACAAGAACTGAACAAGAACTGAACAAGAACTGAAATAGAACTGGACTAGAATTTAACACAAACTGAACTAGATCTGAACTAAAATGAACTATAACTAAACTTGAACTGAGCTAAAACTGAATCAGGACTGAACAAGAACTAAACTAGAACTCAATTAGAACTAAACTAGAATTGAACTAGAACTGAACTAGAACTGTATAAGAACTGAACAAGAAATAAACTGGAACTGAACTAAAACTGAAATTAAACTTAACAAGAACTGATTTAGAACTGAACCAGAAATGAACTAGAACTGAACTTGAACTGAGATAAAACTGAATCAGGACTGAACTAGAACTAAACTAGAACTCAACTAGAACTTAACTAGAACTGTATTAGAACTGTATTAGAGCTGAACTAGAAATGAACTGGAACTGAACTAGAACTTAACAAGAACTAAAATGGAACTGAACTACAACCAAACTAGAACTTGAACTGAACTAGAACAGAACTAAAGCTGAACTAGAACTAAAGTAGAACTGAATTAGAACTGAGTAATAATTGAACTAGTAACCAAGCTAAGAGCTGAACTGAAACTATAAGAACTTATAGCGTAATTTTTACAAATTTTGGAAAAATATTGGTGAGTCCTCTGTCATAATTTGTCAATTCAATTTAGCGGAAGATATAAATTTGTTTTTCCCCATTTAAACTTAAATACACAAAATTTGTTCTAGTAACCGTTACATCCGCTACTTCACTCTATCGAATGCCAACTTCAAAAATATATATTTCAATGAAGAGTTAAAAAAAACTTTTAAGTTACATAAAACAATTATTACATCAACTTTTTAACTGAAGCATTATATAGTTAAATAGAAGACCTTCCCACACCCTGTTTTCGAATTTTCTCACTAAGACTCAATTACCCAACTGTTAAGAAATAAAAATAACAAAAACTAACATTTGGTTCCATAAAGAAGAAAAAAAGTTACCAACTAAACACTACAATCATCTAAAGTTGGTGGTGTCAGTTAGTAGTCAATGGAGCATTTTGTTGGATTATTTTCATTTTTATTCACTTAAAAATTACGAGAGCAACAACAACGAACAAAAAATAATCCAAAAAGAGCAAAAAGTCAATTTTATATTACAATGTTGCTGCGATTGTATAGACTAGACTAAACTGAATATATATATATAGATTTAAACAAATGATGTTAGTTCTTCTCGAGCCGATTAACATCTAATAATAATACGTGCTGTGGTGGCTGCTGCTGTAGATGTTGTTTCTACTGCTGTTGCTATTATTTTTTTGTTGGCTGTTACAATCTTGGAGTGGTAGAGACTGTGTGTGTGTGTGTGTGGACAAACCCACATTTAACATTTCAACTAATTTCCTTTTGATTAAAATTACAGCCAAAAGAAATCCACCAACTCTTCCACACTCACTCACTTATTCACTCCCATTAAAGTTGATTTGAAATTAATTTATTATTTTATTTCAAACATATTTTTATAGCAATAAATCAATATTTTATGTGAAAATATGGAATGACTTTAATAAAGACATTCTGCTGGTTTAGTTAAGTAGAATTATAAGACAATTAGCAAATTGGCGTGTAAATCTTAAAAGTAGACTAAATCGAATGAAATAAAAATAAATCTTCATTAGAAATTTAATGGAAGAGAATCATAAGAGAGGGAGAATTAAAAACACTTAAGTCATGCAACTAATTTCTAAATCAAACATAATTAGCCCAGCAGGTCTTTATTTACTCTTTCGAGTTGTTAGTTTTTCTGAAAGAAAAAAATCTATGCCAAAATCATATAAACTTCACATTCATTTACTTTATGCTTTTTTTTTTGTAAAACCCACTCAGAAATATTTTAAATGGATTTATATCCACCATATGTCAGACGAAATGTCTGTCTGTAGACGTTATAGTTTGGCATTGCCACCTACAAACACAAATATGTGCCAGAAAATACCAGTTGACGAGCATAGAAAGAAAGAAAGAAAGAGAAAAACTCTAAAAAGACAGAAATTGAAATACAACAAAAAACTGAAACCTAAAGACCGCAATCTTTAAAGAAGTTTTTGCTTTCATTCATTCTTTACACAATAAAATGAAAAATTTGATTTCAATATGTTGAAATTCAAATTGTTGCCAATAAAAGTTGCCAGATTTTGAAATTTCCAAAATTTGGAGAGAAAAAAGACAGAGAAACAAATCGACTATGATTTTACTTAAAAAATAATTAAACAAACAATTGGTCCAAATTTGCACTGGAAACGACACTAGATCGGGGTGTTGAAACTGAACTATGAACTGAACAGGGAACTAAATTGGGAACTAAAGAACTAAACTGGAAAGTCGACTAAGGTAGAATCAATACAAGGAGTTGAACTAGAACTGAGTTAGAAATTAACTCTGGTATAAACAGAACGTGAAGCTAAACTACGCATTGAAAGTTACTAAAAATTAACTTAACAAGTTTACCGAACTGGCTACCGAACTAGGGACTCTACCAGGAGCTGAATTATGAACTTAACTAGCGCCTGAATCAGAAACTAGACTAAAATCTAAATTAAGTGATTAATTATGAACTGAACTGGGAATTAAAGAAGCTGAACTGCCAACAGAACCAGAAATTGAACAGAGGAAAGTATTAAGAACTGCACAAATAAATAACTTGGGAACTATATTATAACTGAGCAAGGAACCGAATTATGAACTGAATTAGAAAGATAATTAAGAACTGAATTAGCAACTGAATTAAGAACTTTATTAAGAACTGAGTTAGGAACTGAATTAGGAACTAAACTTGAACTGAACTAGAACGAAACTGGAACTAAACTGGAACTGAACTAGAACTGAACTAGAATTAACGTAGAACTGAACTAGAATTGAACTAGAACTGAACTAAAGTGAACTTAAACTGAACTAGAACTGAACTAAAGTGAACTAGAACTGAACTAGAACTGAACTAAAGTGAACTAGAACTAAACTAGAACTGAACTAAAGTGAACTAAAACTGAACTAGAACTGAACTAAAGTGAACTAGAACTGAACTAGAACTAAACTAGAACTAAAGTAGAACTGAACTGGAACTGAGCTAAAGTGATCTAGAACTGAACTAGAACTGAACTAGAACTGAACTAGAACTAAACTAGAACTGAATTAGAACTAAACTAGAACTGAACTAGAACTGAACTACAACTGAACTAGAACTGAACTAGAACTGAACTAGAACTGAACTAGAACTAAACTAGAACTGAATTAGAACTAAACTAGAACTAAACTAGAACTGAACTTAAGTGAACTAGAACTGAACTAGAACTGAACTAAAGTGAACTAGAACTAAACTAGAACTGAACTAAAACTGAACTAGAACTGAACTAGAACTGAACTAGAACTGAACTAGAACTGAACAACAACTGAACTAGAACTGAACTAGAACTGAACTTAAGTGAACTAGAACTGAACTTAAGTGAACTAGAACTGAACTAGAACTGAACTTAAGTGAACTAGAACTGAACTAGAACTGAACTAGAACTAAACTAGAACTAAAGTAGAACTGAACTGGAACTGAGCTAAAGTGATCTAGAACTGAACTAGAACTGAACTAGAACTAAACTAGAACTGAATTAGAACTAAACTAGAACTGAACTAGAACTGAACTACAACTGAACTAGAACTAAACTAGAACTGAACTTAAGTGAACTAGAACTGAACTAGAACTGAACTAAAGTGAACTAGAACTGAACTAAAACTGAACTAGAACTGAACTAGAACTGAACAACAACTGAACTAGAACTGAACTAGAACTGAACTTAAGTGAACTAGAACTGAACTAGAACTGAACTTAAGTGAACTAGAACTGAACTAGAACTAAACTAGAACTAAACTAGAACTGAACTAGAACTGAATTAGAACTGAACTTAAGTGAACTAGAACTGAACTAGAACTGAACTAGAACTGAACTAGAACTAAACTAGAACTGAACTAGAACTGAACTAGAACTGAACTAGAACTGAACTTAAGTGAACTAGAACTGAACTAGAACTGAACTTAAGTGAACTAGAACTGAACTAGAACTAAACTAGAACTGAACTTAAGTGAACTAAACTAGAACTGAACTAAAACTGAACTAGAACTGAACTAGAACTGAACAACAACTGAACTAGAACTGAACTTGAACTTAACTGTAACCGAACCAGAACTTTTAAAAATAGAAATAGAACTTATATAAGAACTGAACGAAGAACAAATCTAGGAGATCTTCAAGTTCAACAATCTTGTGGCAACACCATTTTTATGTTGCAGTAAAAGTTTAATTTTTTGCAA
Source organism: Cochliomyia hominivorax (assembly GCA_004302925.2). Classification (NCBI taxonomy): domain Eukaryota; kingdom Metazoa; phylum Arthropoda; class Insecta; order Diptera; family Calliphoridae; genus Cochliomyia; species Cochliomyia hominivorax. The sequence goes on from PYHX02000495.1 coordinate 14,178,443, forward strand.
AGAAATCTTTAACTTTCAACAAGAAAAATGAAAACAATTATAACAAAAAAAAAAAGACTACAACAAAACCAACAAAAAATTCATTTTTTGTGAATATAAACATGCAACCAACAGGTGGTTGGTGGTTTAGCCGAAAGTCTGTCCATGTACCAGTCCGTCTATCGGTTAGGGCTTTTTTTGTTGGTTGATGAAAGCAATGAAATGTAGTGGGTGCATGTGCATGCTCGTGCCATAAGTCAGTTTTACATGCATAAATAAGTGTGTGACTATATGCAGACATATATATTTTACAACTAACTAACAATATAAATATGAAAAAAAGAATAGAAAAAATAAATGTAAACGAACTAATAGAAAAAGACCTACAAATATTTCTGCATTAGAACATTTCTGCATTAGTATATATTGTAGAACATACACACTTACACACGGATGTAAGCATGCAACATATGTTTTTCACAATTTGGATGGCGTTGCAGCATGTCGTAAATTTGTAACAATTTATTGTTACTGGTACTCTTCCTCTTGTTCTATGGTTTCTTTTTTCCTCAGCCACAATATTGGCAACAACAGCAATAACAATGATATTGCTCATTTTGAATTGCAACAAGATGAAGAAAAAACAACATATTGCTACTGCTGCTGATGTTGTTTCCTTTTGCAATATACAAGCAATTCATTTGCTATTTACACTCACTCCAATTCAGTCATTTGTTCTATAATGAAGGAGTGTTTGTATGTGTTTGATTGCATGTTCTATGCAAAAAAAAACACACACACACAGACATACTGCTGCGTACAAAGTGAAATTTTCGTTTTAGTCTCGATTAGAATGTAAATTGAATTCTTTTTACAGCATTATTATTTTTCATTTATGTAACTAAGCTGGAAAGAAGAAGAAGAAGACGTAGCAGAATATGTACATCCATCTATCTGTATGACTGGATTCTCTTTTCATTTGTTATTGTTGGAATATTTACTTTCGAATTGTTCAAAAACTTCTCTACTTACCATTCTTCACAGTTGGATTTTGTTTTGGCACACTTTATCAACACAAGGGATGACTGCTGTCTTGTCAAGTTTGTCATTTCATATGTAACTGTAGGATATAAATATTAAATAATTCAGTTCTATTTTAGTTCTAGTTAAGTTCTAATTCAGTTCTAGTTCAGTTCAAGTTCAATTCAAGTTCAATTCCAGTTTAGTTCTAGTTCAGTTCTAGTTTAGTTCTATTTCAGTTCTAATTCAGTTCTACTTCAGTTCTAGTTCAGTTCTACTTCAGTTCTAGTCCAGTTCTAGCTCAGTTTTTGTTTAGTTCAGTTCTACTTTATTTCTGTTTCAGTTCTATTTCAGTTCTAGTTCAGTTTTGGTTCAGTTCTCTTTCATTTCTAGTTCAGTTTTTGTTTAGTTCAGTTCTGCTTTAGTTCTAGTTCAGTTCTTTTTCAGTTTTGGTTCACTTCTCTTTCAGTTCTAGTTCAGTTCTATATCATCTATTTAGTTTTTGTGATAGAGCACACTTAAGCTTCGTTCGAACTGAATATATTACACTTGTTTTTTTTTTTTTTTGCTTGTTACTTCTATCGGCAATTCTTCTACAGTTTGTATGCTGTAAGTATTTGTAACTTCATTTGTATTTCAAGTGTGACATGCAACATAATTCTTATTGCTGTTATATTTTTTTGATCTTCGTCGTCCTACAACCAACCACATTTCACTGTAACAGTTAGCATGTGTTTGAGTGATTATGTGTCTGTGGCGCAGAACTTTTATTCATTTGTTTTCTTCTTTTTTTGTTTTCTGTTCTATTCTGTAGTAATAATTCTCAAGCCCACTTTTGAAAATTACGAGCAGCTATAACTATTGTACAGTTCTAAATATTGTTCTGTTTTGCATTTGAAATTAATTACCCGTTACTTTCTAGTATTCTCATACTATTTTATTCAATACTGATTGCCAAAACATCTACACATATATATGTTGTTCTATATGCTTACATACATATGCAGTTGTCTGTCGTACTCGTAACTATTAACCATGTAACCACACACACACTCGCTTCCAACTCTAACAAACGCCGTCTTATATGTTTTATCATTGTTTGTTGTAACACAGCAAAATTTTGATATTGAAAATTGAATTGGGTTTATTCGTTATTAACATAGAGAACCATATTTTCATTAAATGGGACTGGAATCGAATTGAAATCACTTGAGTTCTACTTTCATAAGTTTATTTCTGGTACAGTTTTAGTTGGGCGGCATTGCTTTTTAGAAGTTCGAAGCAATATTTAATTAGCTGCAAGCTAGAAGAGAAGTATCGGGTGCAAGATTATTTTGGCAATACCACTTTCTGAACTCACGATATGACGTATGAGCTGTTAGGTGTCTTCAGGTGTTATTCAATCAGAAAAACATTAGGATTTTTTATGATCCGACTTAATCCCAACGGGTTGGTTTATTGATGTACTTCATTTCTAATCTTTTTGCTGGGTTTCAACTAATATTGTTATTGTCAATGCAGTATTTGTTGCACATTGGACATTATTCATTTTTATTTTCAATCTATTGCTGGATAAACACATAAACTACAAAAAAAAATTCCAAACATCCATCCACTCAAAAAGAAAAGTGGAGGGGGGAGAGAGACCATAACTCACAACTCATAACTTATACAAACAACAAACAAACAACCCACTATGACATAACTAATTTTTGTTACTCACACTTTAGCGCAAATTGTTGTTCAATATTCGAAATATGATTGTTTAGTTGTTGTTGTTATTGTTGCTGCTGCTGGTGGTGCAAATAGATGTTGCAACACCGTCCAGCCACCATCTAATAGAAATATGTCCTTCGTAATATTAACAATTGCACAAACATACTGTTTCCCTCTTTCTGTCATACTAACATTATTATTGGAGTATAACGACAACAACAATAACAGCAACAGCAACACATCATCTAATCCTCTTGTTATTTTTTAAATATTTTTGTATGACATTCAGTTGTTGCTGCTGTTGCTGCTGTTGCAATTTCTATTGCTGCTGCCATAGTTATCACAAACTCTTGTTATTGTTATTATTGTTTATTTGGTCATTTGTTTGATGTATTGCATGCATTGTGTCCGGTATTTGTTAAAGTTCTTTTCTACGGAATAGACTATTATTTCTGTTTTCTCTTTTTTCCATATTTTCATTTATTTTTCCTGTTGCCGCCTCTTTCCAGTGAAAATTCAATATTTATTTTGTCGTTATTTTATTATTTTTCTTTTTGCATGTTTTTTCTAGTTTTAATAAATAACATTTTTTTTAATATTCTCTCTTTCGTTCTTTTTTTTGTATTTTGCCTCCTTTGACAGTTTTAATTCCCTTTAAACTTTGACCATCACAAATAAAAGGCGAAAAGAAATTCAATATATTTTGATGTCGCATATTTGTAAATTTATTCCCTTTTTGTATCCTTTTCTCTTTTCTAGGATTATTATTTTTATACCCTCCACCATCACAGGTGGTGGAGAGGGTATATTAACTTTGCCATTCCGCATGTAACGCTAAGAAGGAATCATTTGAGCCTCCATAATGTAAATATATATTCTTGCATCAAAATCTGAGCCGATTTAGTTATGCCCATCTGTCGGTCTCTCTGCCTGTCTCTATGTGTGTCTGTCTGTTGTTGACACTCTCACATCCCCAATATTTAACAGAGCTCAATGAAATTTGGCCTTAGTATTTGTTATAGTCCTACTAAGTTTCCTATTTAAAACCACTTAATTGAGTTAAGTATATTAAAAGATATAGACCGATATCTGAGGAAGCCTCTCTAAATTCAAGAGAAGATCATTATTCGAATTTTCAATCATAAGTTTACAAATTGAAATGTAATTTTGCTGTAAGATTAAGTTATATGTACAACCGATCCTAAAATTATCAATATCGGTTCAGTAGAAGAGAAGTTATAGCTAAAATTACTAGTAGTTTTAAGGCTCATTAAGGTTTCTTGTTAAATTTAAGAAAAACTTTCATATATTGTATGATTTTAGGAGTGTATATGTGAGTGTATACGTACGAAATACAATGTTTTTACTTTAGACGTATATGTGGTGAAGGTTTTTAAAGATTCGGCATAGCTGATTACAGCATTCCTACTCGTTATAGGATGTCCTTCTCAAATCACTTAAAGTTGAGGAGGGTATTCAAAAATTCGGCACAGCCCAATATAGCATTCTCACTTGTTTGTTTCAATATTGTTTACAGAATTTCTTTTTATTAAATTATTTTGTTAGTTTTATTGAATTTTTGTTTAATTTGAGCGATTTTTATTGGTTTTTTTATCTGTTGGGGAAATTTGTGCAACAAAGTTTTTTAGTATTTTAGAATTTATTTCAAAAATTTTAATATAAAAAGTGGTAAAAATTGTTTGTAGTTGAATCATATCCCTTCAAGGGATATTTAGAATTAGTTCCGGTACCTATAATACGTTTGGTGATTTCTCGAAAAAGATGAAATAAATAACTGATTTAAAATAACAATTTTAACCATGAATTCCGAATTGTGGTTAATAGATTTAAATGTAGAACTCCTACACATAAAAATGGTAAATTATATTAGGGACTGATACTAAGGTGAAACTACAAAGATGCTCATTCCTTTAAACGCATTTTATTTTCCTTCATTTTTGTTTTATATTTATTGCTCTCAACCAAAAGTTAACAGTTCTTCTTCGCCAATTATGGTGGAAGAGGGTATCAAAAATAAAATTAAATACAAATAAAGTTTTTAGTTCACAATATTTTAAATAAAGTTTTAGTTGATTTAATTAAAATATTATTTGCCCCCAAAATATTTTCTACTTTACTTCTTTTTTAATTCTTTAGTTTTTAATTCTTTAAATCTTTATCTGCGTGTATAGAAATAAGCACCAGTTAGTACTTTTATGAAAAGTAATTTTAAAAACCTGCTGTGAATATGTCAGGTTTCTCTTAGTTTATTTTGAATTATTAAAGTCCTGATATGAATTATTCTTATATTTGTTTTATATTTCTTTACAGGTAACTCTATAATATATGGCTGTAAAGAGTTAAGGTAGGATTTTAAAAAAGCACTTAATATTTATTGAACTTAAAGTTTTTGGAAATATTTTTTATAGGATTTTTTTCTTTTTTTGCATTATCGATTTTTCTAAAGATATTTTTGGGTACAAATACAACATTATATTTTTTTGTACCACTCCAAAGCTTGTTTACTATGGTAACAGGATGTCAGGTTAAAAATAAGTAGACACATTATGAAGTCTTATGAATGCAAATTTCGGCTTCTTTTCCCGCAATTGCATATTGCTGGCCATACCAAGATGCTTTTAAGAAACTTTGACTACTTTTGGGTTCCAAACTATTTTTCAATATTCTTCCGAGCATCAGCAACCAGGAGGTTGCATAAAATCTGCCAGAACATGCGTTTCGTTATTCATAATGCTGATGAATATTTTTTTAGAAAACTTGATTTCAATTTCTGTGCTCCGTTTTCGGCCTTTAAATTTTTAGCACTATTCCAGCCAGAAATTTTTTGAGCCTTATACGTTTTAAATCAGCATTAGCATCAACATTTCGTAGCAACTAGTCCGAGCACTGTGCTAACCAGGCTGATATCCTGCCGAATGTGTTGGTGACTCCTTTGAAAATACTTTTTTTCTTTTTTGGCTTTCGAAAACTCATATGGACCATTCCTTTCACCTGATCCAGGTTATCTGTCAAGGGAAAAGTTCTTAAGTTATGTTTCATAATATTGGAAACAGTTTAGCGGAAAACCTTGAATGCTTGACCAACCTTTTGAAGGACCAAGTTGGGTTTTGTTGGAAATAATTAAAAAAATTTTTGACCACTGATTTTGATCAGTTTAACAATATATTTATTTGTTTGGCATTAAACATAATAACTGACATGTAAGTTATGGCAAGGTAATGAAAAGGTGTGTTAAGTATTTTTCGATTTCACTCCTTAACTTAATTTTTCAAAATTCTAATTATTTAATATTTAAATGGTAATTAATTGAATTTTTCTTCAAAATATATATTAATTAACCATAATATGTTTAAATAATTATCATAGTTAATGCAAAAATTTAATTTAATTTAATTTTGTTGTCACCATTTTTGTTTTGAACAAATCAATTACATATGAATTTCGTGCAACTCGAAATGAATAAATTAATTTTAATGATTCAAGATAAATAAATGGTGACATAAAATAAAATAAAGTAAAAAAAAATATTTCAAAACCGAGAAAAACAGAGGAAAATTCAACATGAACATAAATTTTTCAAATACAACTTGATATTTTTGTAGGTATTTTCATATGTATGTGTGTATGCGTTCAGAGTGTAATTAACAACTTTGTTAAATATATTTTATGAATACATTCATTCATCCAAATGCATATAAATTGAACACAAAAAATATATAATCAACAACAGAAACAACAACAAATATGCAGCCAATTAATGTTTGTTTATAATGTCATTTTAAAGTGACACTTAACTTTCAACTTAACTCTTGCAAATACACTTTAATCAAATGCACTTAAAACATGTTTATTGCAATACACATACATGTATGATATGTACATATGTATGATCAGACAGTTGGGTTATGAAGGTTAAGATATTTACAATCGATACAAATAAAATTACAAGCTAAAACTTAGATAAAATAGTTGGAATCAATTATAGAAAATACATTTGAAATGGAATTTAAAATCAGATAGATAAGACATATATTCAATCTGAAAACAAATTCTCTTATATCGGATTTACGTAAAACTTTATATAGCGAAAGCAGATATGTATAGCATTATACATATGTAAGGAAGACTCTATAGGTGATACACGGATTAAGGTTCCGGTTTTTAATAAACCTGTTAAGTTAATACATTTCGTATATTGAAAAAATCGGGGTTTTCCCCCCAAATAGCCGGTTTTCCCTAAAAGTGTGTGTAAAAGAATTTTGAGCGTATTAAAAGCTTTAAAAATGATTTTCTTTCAAAGTTCTAAATACTTTGAAAATATAATTCTTGATAAGACGATTCTATATATAATTTGGAATATGAACGAAATAATTATATTCTAAATCTTATTTTAGAATCTTCCGGACTATATGCGCTATAAGTACACTAATTTAAGATCATTTTCCTGATGAAGTTGTATTAATCAAGAAACATGTCAGAGTGTTATATTATGTACTTTCTACCACACTTTTGTATGTATGAAGTTTCAACAACATAAAAACAGACACATACACTCGAACGCACTTTACACACTAATACCATCAAACTTTTTTATATATAAAGCGTAATTTTGGATGCGCGTACATTGGGAGTTATAAACATTTACATATTTTTGACTAAAGCTCTCTTCTACTTATCCGATTTGGATGATTCTTGGAATAGAAATTGAATGTATTAAGCTTAACATCATAGTTAAATTTGATTTTAATCTAATAAATGTTTCTTGCAAAAATTTACAAAATTGTTCTCTTAAATTACAGTTTGTATCAGATAGCGGACTATAACTTCTCTGTTAGTAGACCGATTTTGCTGGTTTTAAACTGCTTAGGACAATAACAAAAAAATCTAAATCGACTCAAATTATGAAATACTTGAAGAATATATACAATTTTTTTTTGGTTTCAGATGATTCCTTGTTGGTGTTACATACCGAATGACAAAGTTAATATACCCACTATAAACACGTGTGATGGAGAAGGTTATAAAAGTAGTTATACTTCAATACATATAAACTGCGTTTTATTTCTAAAAATTATGTGAACTGTTTTTTAATTAATAAAACTCTTTAGTTATTATTTTGCAAAAAACCGATTAACCGGTTATTATTAAGAAACCGAAACCGGTTTATTTTAAATATAACTTTTCGAAGAAACCGAAAACCGGTTTCTAATAAATAACGAATAATTGATCATCCTAACATGGATGCTGTTCTGAGGGCAAAAACTATGGTGTCTTAAACATGAAACATTTTGCAAATCAAGCGCAATTCTATATCCTGTGCTCGGCTAGGTCGAATCTTTAGCAGCCTCCTTCATGCATACAGGGTGTAATATTCATATATCAACTAAAAATTTTTTGTTAAATATAATACAAGAACTCTTAATGAGTAATAAAATTCTAGCTATAACTTTTTCCAACTGAACTGATTTTGATAATTTTTGGAGTGACAATGAAATGATGCCACTCAAGACATGCCGAATATCCGAAAACTCTATACAACAACATACTTAGGGAAAGAATTTCTAACAAATCTTAACGATTAAAATAAAGAGGCGAAAACGGCCCTTTATTAATCACGCCCTACGGCTGTAGCAATCGAAAGTAAGAAATCTGACCCGATCGGTAAAAACCGAAAACACAAATTTACTCTGTTAAGCATATGATTCGACTGGTTCATATATTTGATTTGTATTTAATTTTTACATGGTTTTATTATTAAAATACGTGTAACAAAACTCTCGGAAAGAAATCTGATATATAAATATAATTCATATTATTCTACTCCTAATAACTGTACACCCAACTGTTTAATATTTATTATTTTTTTATTTTATTTATAAAATGTAATCAATTGCAACTTATGTTTGTGTTTTAACACACAAGTGACAAATAAAAATTTCACAAATGTTTTGCAAACAAATAAATAACATGTAAGAGTGCTTTAGTCGACAATGCCGAATTTTTAATACCCTCCACTATAATGCTTGCGAAGAAATGCGTTATTATTCGTATATAGACCCTCTCGTATTTAGTCACAGATGTCAAAAAAAATAGTTTTTTTGTATATAACTTTTTTATTCTGAACCGATTTTGATAATTTTTGCTTGAACTTAAAGGATGCTTTAGATTTCGGTCTATATCTTTTAATATATTAAACCGATTTCACTGGTCCTGGTAAATAAGAAACTACTCAGGATTATAACAAATTCTCAGATCAATTGGGCTCTGTAAATTATTATGGAGGTGAGCGTGCCAACAACAGACAGATAGACGACAGACATACGACAGACAGACGCAAGACAGACAAAGCTAAATCGACTCAGATTTTGATTTCATGCAAAAATATATTATATACAATATGGAGTCTGTAATGATCACTTCTTACCGTTACACACGGAATGACAAAGTTAATAAAATCTTTACACCGCTTGTGGTGGTGAAGAGTATAAAAACACCAACAACAAAAGTCCAAAATAACATAAACAGAAAAAAACTCTATAAATAAATATAAAAGTGGTGATTATAACGCCCAAAATTATGTAATATAAAACGATGATTACATAAGTATTACTTGAACAATAATTTTAATATTGTTATTTACACATTTATTACAAATGTAATGTAATGTAATATAATGTAATGTAATGCAAACGTAAATGTTTGTAAATTTTGTGGTCTTTGGTTAAAATTCTATAGAAAATATTCCCAATATCTATTTATTCAAATACTTCAAAATACATACACTGGTGCATATTCCTATAAACGCACTAAGACTTTATTTAAGAGATGAACTTTATCAATCTCTGTTACATTATTAATATTGAGCGGATGATCCTTTGGTGTGGATTATCTTAAAAATATGGTCTGGTATCAAAAACCAAACTCCTCCCAAACGTGCTTTTTTGTTAGTGTTAGCTCTGTTAAGGTCATTATGCTTTCGTTGTAGGCATTATTTGAATAAACTTTACGGGCATTCCACAAGTTGTCTATTGGGTTAAAGTCCGGACTGCATGCCGATCAATCAAACAGAGATATTTTGTGTTCGTTAAACCATGATTTAAACAGCTTGAAATATGTACCGCAGCATTATCCTGCTGCTATATGCAATATTCATCTGTTATTGCATCCATAAAAGAGGGAAGAGCATATTCTAGAAATTCGTTATAAATTGATCTCTTTATTTTTGCTAGAATAAAATAAATTTAAGATTTGTCAACTGCAAAAAATGCTGCACCAACCATAACACTACCACCGCCGAATTATGATTCGAACACCGTTTTACCTCAAATCTTGCCGATAACACGAATAAGAAGTAAAATCGAAAATTTTTTAGAAACGTTTTTCATTAACGTCATTTATCAATAACCCAATATTTCTCCACTGACCTTAGCTCTGGGCAGTTTGGACATTATAGTTCTTGCCAAGTCAGGCCAAAAATAAGTGGACACATTATGAAGTCGCATGAATGGAAGCAGCAATTTTTGTATACTCTTCTTGATATAAATTTCGGATTATAGAGCCTGTTGGAACAATGATTAGCTCTTTGCCGCAACTGCATACTCCTTATCTTATTAAGAACATTTTGGAAAATTTCGACTGCTTTTGGATCCTAAACTTTTCCTTAACAATCCCTCCAGCATCTGCAACATAAAAAAATTTTGTCATCCATTATGCATCAATGATACTTTTTTCATAAAACTTGACTTCATTTTCCGTACTCGGTTTTTGCCCTCTAAATTTTTTTGAGCAGCTTTCCTGTCAGGAACTTTTTGAGCCTTGTATACTTTTTAATCTGCATTAACTTTAACTTTTCGTTCCAAATAGTACGAGCGCTGAACTAACCGGTCTGCTTTCCTACCGTATGATTTCGGACTTAAGAAACATTACGTGTACCATTCCTTCTACCTTAACCGGGATTACTATAGACGCCCAAATTCTCGCAGTAACCTTTTAATAATATTGGAAACAGTTTGACGAAGTCCTTTGAATGCATGGCCAACATTTTGTTTTTTGTTGAAAATATAAAATAAATTTAGTGCGCACTTTTTTCTGGTCACTCATTTGTATGTTTACTTGTTTTCCGTTCAGCATAATAAATGAGATGTGAGCAACGTTTTTGAAAGTCACAGGAACATTCAGTTTGTTCTTTATTTGTGTAAAATTCAATTAATTGTGGCGATTATTATTTTAAAATACAAATCTTTCGATTTTGAATTTTGTGTTTCTCTTGGAAGGCTTCGAAAACCATAATTCTAATCTTTATTAAAGAATTAACGCACCACACTTTCGGAACATTTCACTTTACGACCAATTTTTATATTCGAACACACATGGTCATGAAAAAAGATTCTTGATCGGTAATTTTTAAAAAGCAATTTTCACTTCTGCGCTTATAGAAATATTCTACATAAAATAACATCAAGAAGATTTGATTGTATGAATAATTCAAATAACAAAACTAAGAAAAATTATAAAAAAACGTCAACTTAACTTTTGGATGAGAATAACAAAACTTAAAAATAGAGAAATAAATTAGGTGCGTTTATATTAAAATACATCAGTGTATAGTAAAATATATATAGATATTGGCATAGAGATACATTCAAGTATACATTTGTATATCTTTAATGGTCATTTATTGGTTTATCCAATTAATTTATTATATTTTGACAAAATTAACACACACACACGCACACTCACACATACAAACTCACAAATATTTTACCTCTAAAATTTCATTATAAAATTTTGCACTCATTTCTAGTTACAACAAAATTCTCTTCTCCTGATACTAAAGTCTGAATATTTGGACATTTGTCAAAAAACTATTGGGTTAATATGTTTACAAGTTTAGTTGTTGTTGTTGTTGTTGCTGCTGCTGTTTATAGCCAAAATGATAAATATCTAGGAATATGTTCCATATATTTAAATGAAATATCTAACTGTGTCTGTATGTGTGTTTGAATATATAAGTATCTATAAGTATCACTCTCTCTCTCTATATGTATATCTAATGCCAAATTTATAACAAAATTCAAATGACTTGGAAAATAAAGTGACATTAATAAATGATCGGATTGGCAAAAATTGTTGTAGTTTTATGTGATTTCTACTTCACAAAAAATAAATAAATGAAATGAAATAAAATAAAATAAAATAAAATAATTTGTAATAAAACACTCAAATAAGAAAATCTGAATTATTTTTCATAGATTTACGAGCATTAATGTCATGTGTTATTAACGAATCGAATAACCAGTGATCTGGTGTTTTTTGTCTTGTTCATTATTAGTGACTTAATGGATGTAATTAATTAGAAATTGTTTTTGCAAAAAAGGTGTAAGTGACAAAGTTGAGAAAAAATCTTATAGATTTTTTTTCTGAAATTTATTGGTTTAATAAAATCAAAATACAGAAATTTCAATAATTTTGAATTTGTTCACATAAATAGTTTTGATCAGACATGAATTAAGGTGTTTAGTTTAAGAATAATTTATTATACCCTACACCACTCTAATATGTTAGGTTACTTTGCGTTTGTAACATGCTGAATCATTTTCTAAGTCGATTTAACAATGTCCGTCCGTCTATCTTTCTGTCCGGCTGGCTGTCCATGTAAACGTTGTGAACAGTCTACGGTCCGCAATTTTTTGAGATATCTCAATGAAATTTGGTACATATTACCAAATTTCATTGAGATATTGCCTATCGAAATTAGCCATGTTCGGTCCAATATTTCAGGTACCTCCCATATTACACCTGGAATGGCTATAAAAATCCTAAATATTAAGCGAAATTCGGAACAAGTAAGTAACGATGCGCCATACTCGTAGATTCCATACAAACCCCTTCCAAA